>CP092091.1:38240490-38252990 GCA_029203775.1 Neoneuromus ignobilis | reverse complement strand
GTTTAAAACATAAATTTATCTCGACGAACTTACAACCGTACCTCAGCCTCTTTTTGTCTCCTACAAATCTATATAGCTATCATTGTTGAACTTCACTTACAAACAAATAAGTAAGAAAAGATCTGAGAATTTTTTTCAGTGCAACTCTGTGTCGTATATGAAAACATTTAATAGGGGTACAGCATTTTCTAACAAATTATAAACATCATGAAGCTATTACTAAATAATGGGAAAAGTACATTTCGAACTTTCACAATGTTGTTAATATATTAAAGTGTGTGAACTATAAATTTATTTAGTGAGTGTAGTCCATCTTATATATATATATATATATATATATATATATATATATATATATATATATATTAATTCTTTAAAAAATTGTGAGAGTCACGTTTCCTTTTTTCTTGCTATCTCAAAATACTTCAATCTTATCTTAGTTCTAGGTTCTTGAATATATTCTCAATTCACAATTGAATTATTTTTTCACTTTACGTCGAATATAATTAATATAATGATACTTGAGAAGACAATTTCTGAATATAGCAGTTTTATACTAGTTACAAGATGGAATAATTGTTTATATCTTGATCATTAGTTTTGCAATTAGAAAATTTTGCAATTGTAATTTTTGATTATGTCACTTTTATGTTTATACTAAAAGAAAATTTAATATAAATTTTATAATAATAGTAAAAATCATTCTTATTTAAATTTTTTATATAGTTCAATTAAAATATATATGATTTTCATAATAACTTTATTCATTGTCGAATGAAGGCCTGTTTAAAATTCTTCTTCAGAACGAATTGAAATGAAAACCAAAGGCAATCAGTTCATCACCTCTTATTTACAAAAATTCAAATAATAATATACATATATATATATATATATATATATATATATATATATAAATAAACAAATCACGTCTCATCTTATTACAAATATGTTGATATTAATTTACAATGTGTATATTTAAAATAAATCAAAATGATAATTAAAAAAGCTATTATGTATGTTTTTTTATCTTTCTAGTTACTATCAATTTTAATAATAATTTGTGAAATAAATTTTTGAAATAGGATCTTTATTGAATATCTTTATATATATATATATATATATATATATATATATATATATATATATTTATATATTTGTATGTATGTATGTATATATATATATATATATATATATATGTGTGTGTGTGTTGGTGTATTTGTATATATAGTAATATCATATTAACATGAAAGAAAAAAATTAGTAAACATTTTTTTAAAAATTCTTGGTGCTCGAACTAATAAATATTGTTCCACCATTTTTAAGAATATTAATTTTTATTAAGCATTTATAGGGTCATCCAAATGTAACGCCTATATTTGTGTTTTATTAAAAATAAACATGTGTATAAAATGGTGTATAGATAAATATATATGTATTTTCTTTTGCTTCTTTGTAATAAAACACAAATATAGGCGTCACATTTGGATGTCCTCATATTTTGATCAAAATAATCACATTGTATATTATAGCACCAATTTATATTTAATATACTTAATATTTTTTTAGTTAATATAATAAGTATTTTTCTTAACATATCTAATCTTATTATTCCTTTATCATATATTTCTCTTTTTTAATAAAATATTGTTTAAAAATATACATAAATGTAGCTCAAAATATTATAATCAATTAAATATTTAATACCATTTTTTTGGGGCCCTGATGTTTCTTTCAAAAATGTATACAATACAAAAATATTGTACATTTATAGATATATATATATATATATATATATATATATATATATATATATATGTATGTATGTATGCATGCACATATATATAAATTATATTTCAACAAATATATTATTTTCAAATTCACATATATAACAAATATACATATATACACCTATAAAAATTCATATTTTTAAAAACTAAAAGCTATAAAAATAAAAAAGGAACAATCTGAAAGATATTTAAATGAAAATAAAAATACATATAATTCATAAACAAAAGTAAATAAATTTAAAATTAATTTAAATGTTAGAATTCTCGTTTTGGAAATTAAATAAACATTTAAAATAAAATTCTAAAATGTATATATATATATATATATATATATATATATATATATATATATGTATATATATATATATATATATAATATATATATATATATATATATATATATATATATATATATATATATATATATATATATAAATATATATATATATATATATATATATATATATATATATATATATATATATATATATATATATATATACATTGTTACTTATCTATAGTTAGTTTTTATTTATATTTGTAAAAATATAAAAACTATTATATTATGAAAATATTTTTATAACCTTTCTGTAATTGCATTATTATATAATCTTATCATATTTGTTAAGAAAATATATAGAAGTATTTTTCTTATTCATTTAATATTGATTGTTGGCCAATAAATGACTTACACATAATTCAAATAGTAATTAAAAATTTTATTTTTTAAGAAAAATTATAAATAAATGTCAAAATAATATGATAATAAAAATATAGTTCTTCTAAAAATATATAATATATTCAAAATAACAAAAATCTTGAGATATATTTTAAAATAATTACATATTTTTTTCTGTTTCATGAACATATTTTGTTTAGATAATACACTTTTATTAATCATGTTACTATTTTAATTGCTCTATTTATTTATTTAATTTACAATATCTCTTCAGATACAATAGAAGAGAAAAATGAAATAAAACACCAATTTATACTTGTATTTAAAAATGTTAATGTATATATAGTTTTTGTGTATAGTGTATTAAAATCATACTAAATTTACGGAATTTAACAAAAATTAATTATAATTAATATTTTTTTTCTTTTTTTAATATCTATTTTAAATATGTTTAACTATTTTAAAATTCGATACTTTAAAGATATCTTTATTACTATCTTGTGTTTTGACTCCTCTTAACATATTATATTTTCGGATAGTCCTTAGATACTGCTTTAAAGTAAAAAAAAAGTTTTCACGAAGATGATACATCTAAAGAAATTAATCATAAGGAACGATACACAAAGAAAAGTAACTCTGAGGATTTATACTTGGAAAAATTAAATAAAATTGACGAATAAATATTAAAATATAACTAATATTTAATTAAAAATTTACTTACAGATATTAATAATTTCTAAACCGACAATTATGATAAAAATTAGAGCTGATTTTTCGTTAATATTGACTTTTGTCGTTGAAATAGTTTACAAAATTAAAATAGAACAAAAATCTAACATAAAAAATCTATAATTCAAATATTTCTTTGAATTTGTATGTATATATATATATATATATATATATATATATATATATATATATTCTTTTATATACTTAACTTAAAAAAATAAAGCAATGTTAAAAGAATTTAAATAAATCATTTATGGATTGATGAGTATTAATATAATAATATATTTCTCTCCGCAAATTTATTTATAGACTTCTCATTAATGCATATCAAATTTAAAAAGCGTTGCTAATTATTACAATAAAAATTTTCACAATAATTTATAAAAAAAATCAGAATAGTTGCAGATTTTCCAAATTTGTATTTAATACACATACACACATTTATATATATATAAATATATATATATATATATATATATATATATATTCGTGTGTGTGTGCATATGTATTTATGTAGTGAATAAAAAATATACATTTATTTGTAATGAATACTCAAAATTAGATAAACTTTTTAATTAAAATTGGTATTTACTTTAGCTCACTACATTAAAATAGTTCCAATAAATTTGTTTAATTATACTATTTAATTATATACAAATAATTTCACTAATAATGAAAAATATTTTCATTCTTGAATGATTGATTATTAAAAATTTTCTGTCGTAC
Source organism: Neoneuromus ignobilis (assembly GCA_029203775.1). Classification (NCBI taxonomy): domain Eukaryota; kingdom Metazoa; phylum Arthropoda; class Insecta; order Megaloptera; family Corydalidae; genus Neoneuromus; species Neoneuromus ignobilis. The sequence goes on along the minus strand of CP092091.1, from coordinate 38,249,069 downwards.
ATATATCATTATGAAATGTTGTAAAATTTAGTTCTAACCTTAAAAACATATCATTCAAAGTGACAATTAAACTTGCAATTTTAGTTCTGAATATATTAAACCAAAATAATTTTATAACCATCACGATCGGTAAACACATTTCTTTTTTTCCAATAAAATTGTTTTTGAATATTTATTCTTCTATAATAGATTTTTGTTCATTTTTATATATAAATTCATTGCATTGTAACATCATTAAAGTTATTTTTGTACTTTTTTATAATCTATTTATGTATATATATATATATATATATATATATATATATATATATATATATATATATATATATATATATATATAGGATGGCTGAATTGGGACAGAAAAATAGCAAAGGGTAGTAAATGATAGTAAGCAAGTAAGTAATGTCTAGACCCTTCAGTTTCATTTGGGCCAGTCTGTATCAAATCATAAAGTTATACATTATTTTTTTGAAAAAGAACAATACTTGTTATTAAATATTATCTTCAACTTTTTTTAATATTTAATATTTACTGGTAGCTTGATATTCAATTACTACAATATCAAAAATTGATGAAAAACTGAAACCAGTTGTGATAAAATGAAGCAATCAAAATATTAAATGTCAAAAACTTGTAATTCAACAGATTTCCAACGATTTCAGTAATTTCCTTTATAATTAAATATTATTCATATATATATATATATATATATATATATATATATATATATATATATATATATTACAATTTTCCTTTGTGTTCAAAAATAATAATAATAAATAGACAAACATTGTTTTATAAATTTAAAATATTATAAATAATTAATGTTATACAATATCTACTATTTCATAAGCATTGTATAAAAATGTCTTTTAAAGAATCAAAATTCTTGTACATTTTCAATATTATATTTTTTAATATCATGGTTGCTACTATACTTTGACTTATTTTTATCCCTATATATATGTAACTTTTCCTAAAAGCTTACCATACAATGACTATAAATTATTAAATATCTTTTTTGCAACAATTTATTTTATCTACTTATACTCATATTCAATATTTATAGTATTGTTAATTTTTGAAAATATAATAATATTTTTTTTAAATAGTTATTTAACATATATGTTACAATTACAATAAATTCATTAATTATAATAATATGTACATTTACTTTTTAAAACAACTTATTCCAAATTTATTCTTAGTATATAAATTTTAATTTTATATGCTATCATCTCAATATTGGTAATATGTATTATTCATTCAGATAATTTAACAGAAAAGCTCTGATGATGATGGCGTTGCCATCGAAATGCATTATCTGATAAATTATATACTATATAATTATAAAGAGTAAGTAAACAATAAGTGATTATTGAACACTTTAAACTATTGTAGTGTTGCGGTTCAAACATTTGTGTTATCATATAATATTTATGTTTTATATCAATTTTTGTAATTTTTTTAAACTTCTCTATGTTATATAATTTTTCTAAATTATTTTTTAATTAAAATTGATATACACACATATTACATAGCTAGATATTTATTAGGAATAAATTTGAAATATTCAGATATACAAAAATTATGTTTTTATATTTTATGAACAATTAATCAATTTTTTTTTTTTTGATGTTATATAAAAATAATTTTCATTATTTATCAGACGGAATCAAATACCTTAAACATATTTCACTAATTATATTAATCGACAAACAAATCTTATGAAATAACAATCACATTAATTTCTTAACCAATATAATATGAATTTTATTCTATCTTAATTTATTGTCTTTTATAAAGAAAATATTTTAGAAAAAGTAATAAATACTCATTTTTACAATAAAAATTTGACATTTAATTAATATTTTAGTTTATATATATATATATATATATATATATATATATATATATATATATTAGGTTGGCAAGTATCTCCCTTCCGCTTCTTTTTTTTTTTTTTTGTACATAGTTGCGAAATTCAAAAGACCAGAAGGCGGAAGGGAGATATTTGCCAACCTAATATATTATAAAATATTTGTATTGAATATTCAATATTATTTTACTTTTAATTTTGTTAGATACAATCAGATGAATGATTTATAACTTTTCAAATGTATTTTATTCAAAAAAAGAACAAAAATTTTTAAATTTATATAATAAAAATAAATATTTTGTACTTAATTTGTAATAAATGTAAAGCATGTATTAAATTTTTATTTTTTTATTAACATAAATATTTTTTATTTTTTTTTTCTAATTACATTGTGTATAAAAATTATATCTGAATAAATTAATACTTTACATGTAAATCTGTTTACATTGTACTGAATGAATGTTTTTTTTAATTAAATTAAAATATAAATCAATATTTTCTTTATATTTATATGACCGTTACAATAATTTTTATTAATATACAATAAAAATAAATTTACTAAATGACATTTTTTTGATGAAAAAATATTAAACGAAATATTTTATTAAACACAATTTTGTAATTAAATTTTTATTTTCACCTATTATAAAAATAATGATTTAATTGTTTACAATAATAATATATTATAATTAAATTTTGAATTAAATTTCATTTTTATACATGCATATATATATATATATATAAATCAAGAGAAAATATATAACCTCTATTTAATGAAATAACTATTAAATAAATTTTTACACGTACATTTCTCTAGTAAATAATAGATAAAATTAATCAAAATGAATAGTGTTTATTTTAATATATGGAAAATCAATTCAATTTGGATGTGAAAATTGTATTAATTTTTCAATTACTACTTTACATCTACAACAATATTTTTTCATATTTTGTAAAATTTTAATTTACAGTGGGAGAAAAAATCTTCGCAATATTGTTAAATCAGAATAATCCACGTTGGAATCAATATATTTTATTTTTTAAGGCATTAATACTATTTTACAAAAAATATTTAAAAATAAAAAAATTCAAATAATAAATTTGAGACTCGATTTTACTTTTATAATTAATATTCTTGAAAATTTATTTATAAAAAAATGTAAATGGCATGTTTAAATTTATATATATAATTTTAATATAGAATTATTTTTAAAAATAAAAATTAATTTCTATTTTAAATTCATTATAGGAATAATTTTATATATATATATATATATATATATATATATATATAAATTAAAAAGTGCCTAATCGTTGCCAAAATATGATAAAATTTAAATGACATAACACAACATTTATATAATATAAAATTCTAATATAAAATATGGAAATATATTAAATTTATAACAAACACGATTTTGATTTTAATTATTCATATTATTACATTAGCAACATCCACTAAAATGACAATTAAATTCGAATTAATTAAAGTTATATTATAAATGTATATAAATATATTAGCATAAATCTGTGCGTTTTTAATAAATTAAGAGCAATATATTTATTTACTTTTTTAAAAAATATTTTTTTAACAATTTAATACTTTAAATTGTATTATTTTATATTCATGTGTTAAACTTGATAATCAAAATTAAAAAAATATATGAACTCAATATTAATAAATTCAATTAGTTTATTAATTTTTGTCAATATTTATTTTTAATTAATATCTATTTAAAACAGGAATTAAACGAAAATAAAATAAATTATTATGATTTTTTTTAAATGTTAATTTTATATATAATATTTAGTTATTATATGTAAAAATTTCATTAAATTAAACGATTGTATAGCGTTTGTACATCATAATACGTGAATTATATTTATATAATTGATAAAGAGTAGAAAATATATTTACGTATTCGTTTCTTTTGATTTGAATCGTGAATTTTTAGCTCGTTACGTTGCGGATGAAAACCTGCAAGAGCCCCTCTTAAAGTTTTCGCATCCGACGCCTGCTTAGATTTCTTGATTTGATCTTGATTTAACGCAAAGTTTTGTACGTATTTCCATCTCCGTCCCCCTATAGGTGCATGCATTATGCGTCGTTATTCAATGCATTTGCAAATTATTTAAATGCGCCTATAGAGTAAACTGTTGCATATTATTTGTAACTCTTTCCATTATCACTGAGCTCAGTATTATCATCTCTGTCAGAGACGGCTTAAGTACAGAAATTAATACTGAAAACTTATCCTCGTGCAATGTTTTATTTCTTTTCATTGCAAATTATTGCAATGATCTTTTCATTCTTCCGCAAATCCATCCGAGTGCACGACATTCTTGCGAACGGTTTGTTTCTCTTCGGCAGATTCGAACGTGCAGTTTGTATCACTGTTTCAAGTCGTGGACCAATAGACTAGGAAACAATTTTCTTCGTAGTTGTGCATGTCTTCGTCTAAATACAATCTCCAATTTTATACTATGTTCAATTTAGATTCTTACATAGTTTTCTTAAAGATGGATGGACATTGTGCCATATGCAAAATTAGACATTTTCACTTATACAAAAAAACTAAGGTTTTTTGCAAGAAGGACAACAAGTTTCGTATCGTTCTCACGAAGATATTTTCAATTTTCATACGACATATTTCCTCGTAAAGGATAATCGTACAGATATATTTATAATTTTAAGTGAACGATGGACTTTTTTTATTCGATTATTTTTATACTTCTATTTGTGCATATAATGTTCTCGTGTGTATTTTATATATGTGTATCGGTTATCTCTTTTTAATTATTGGATACACTGTGTTAATGTGTTCGTTCAGTGAAATGTTTTTATATCATAGTTGAATAAAAGTTTCCTGACTCAAATAATCTAATATGAATTCCAATATTTTTTAAAAGTTATTTATTTCATTTTTTATACGTATTGTGATTTCTAGTGGATTTAGTGATATGTGTATACTGTGTGAAAAGTTTAATGAAATAATCGACTGAAAAAGGTTATTTTTATATTTTTTTATTAATTTTTTAATATTATAGATATTTGTATAATTTTTTCATAAATTGACATAAAAATCTGATAATTAAATAAAAACATTGAATATTTGATAACAAACGAATGAATTAAACAGTTATAAAAAAATGAATAAAGTCATTGATATAATTCATAAATCAATTATAAATAATCTAATAATCTTGATATAAACTCTGAATTGCTTAAATAAATGCCAAAAATAAAAGTGAATTAAAAAATATTTAATAAATGTTGTATTTAATTTCAAATAATTAGTCATCAAATTTATTAAAATTTCAATATGAAATAAATTTATATTTCCCGTTTTTAATAATAACAATATAAACTGTCTTTTTCTAAAATTTCATTAAATACATTTTCCCTTTTTGAAACCTTGTGAAAAAATAAAAAGATACGATTTAAAATAATATGGTTATTGAATTAAATAAAAATTAACAAAAAATATTGAGCAAGTGAAGAATTATATATATATATATATATATATATATATATATGTGTGTGTGTGTGTGTGTGTGTGTGTGTGTGTGTGTGTGTGTGTGTGTGTGTGTGTGTGCGTGTCTATATATACATAATTTAAAGAAAATATTAAATTTATTACAAAAATAATTATATCCTTCATACAATTATAAAAAAATATGAAATATTATTAAATCATTTTATCCACATGATTCAAACAATAATGATAATTTTACATTTTTTTTACCTTTATGAAGTATACATAATTAGTAACTAGATAGGTATTTATACACACACACACACACACACATATATATATATATATATATATATATATATATATACGTGTGTGTGTGTGTGTGTATCTATGAGTCAATATTATTGTAAATTTAAAGATTTTTAAAAAATAAAACTTTTTATTAAATATGCAATTTTTAAATTTACATAAAATCAATATTAAAATAAATTATATAACAAAATGTGCAAAACTTGTAAAATAATAACAAATATTTTTTTTAAAAAAATGAATTAAATTGTAAAATACATTATTTTTCAAAAAAAGTAATAAGAATATAAGATCAAGTAAATTATTCTAAAGAAATTATTTTTGTTTTGATAATAAAATGTATTGAAACACAGGACATACACACAAATATATATATATATATATATATATATATATATATATATGTGTGTGTGTGTGTGTGTGTGTGTGTGTATGTGTGTGTTTATATTTCCAGTATATTTTCTTAAATTCTCAATTATTCTTTGAATTTTTTAAGATTATTCTCAATTGAAATGTTTTTCTATGAATGAGTCACTAATTTTGTTCAAATTATTAAAAAACCCAATTTCAATTTTGTGAATAATTTTATTAACATAAAAATATATTATTTTAAATCTCTATTGACATTGTTAAAATATTCAATAAATCATTTTTTTTATATATATATATATATATATATATATATATATCTTATATATATATATATATATATATATATATATATATATATATATATATATATGTATGTATTTGTATGTATTTATACACATGAATATGAATGAATATATTTTATTATTGTTATTATTTTCCAATATGACATTTAAGAATGAAATTTTGCAATAAATTTACTATCGCGCCAAAACAACATGGTGGAATATTAAGCCTAAGTGAAGCATCTTATTGCAGCAAATATAAATACTTTTTTGCTTGTATAGAGTTATTGTTATTGATGAATAAATCATTATTATCCTTTACTAATAAATAAACTATTCTATTTTAATCTAATTTGTAGATGTAAAACATTATTGTAATTTTATTTTCATAATATTTAAATTATTTAAAATGGAAACTTTTTATTCGCTATAATATAAGAATTTATTTTTTTTATAAATAAAATATTCCCATTCTAATTCATTATAAATTAGAAAGTCTTAAAAAAAATTCTTTTTCAAAAATCCATTATTTAAACTAATTAATTTTGAATGTTTAATGTTATGTCCGAGTATTTATTTAGAGTAAAAATCATATATTTTCAGTTTTCTTTAAAAAAATGTATATAAAAGTAAAATATTTCAAATGATTATATTTTTAGATTATTTTTAAATAATTTCCTTTATTATTTATATATTTATAGTTTGTTTTTTTACATTATCTTCAAATATTTGTTTATAGTAGAAGTCATTCTATAGTAAATTTATTTTAGATTTTCGAATATACAAATACAAAATATTACAATTATTTAATAATATTTTTTTAACATTTTTAGAATATATGTTTAAATATTTTCATTTTCTAAGTGTTGATGAGTATTTCAAACATTTTAATATTTTTAATTAAAATACATTATTGTATTTTGTATAAATATAATCTATCGGTTATATATCTTGTTTATATATATATATATATATATATATATATATATATATATATATATATATATATATATATATATATAGCATCAGCCTTTTTATATTCACTACTGAATAAAGACTTCTTCTATAATTTTCTACTTCAACGGATCCAATATCTTATTTTTCCAATCCATCCTGATAAATTTCCTTATATCTCTCTTTTACTATTAATAAATGATTATTTTATTTTTCAATCTAATTCATATTATTTATATTCATTTTAACATATCTAAATATATTGAGTTTTTAAAAAATGTTTTTTAATTAAAAATAAATAAGTAATAATAAATACTTTATTCAATTTTTTCTAGTAAATGTTTTAATAAATTTATTTGATAATTGAAACTAAAAAAAAATATAATTTACAATTTCAATCCTGCGTCACTAGATTTATAAATTTAAATGTTAAAATGTTCCGTTCAAAAATATTAGTCCAACTTAGTGAATTTGCTAACAAAATTCACTTTTTGTCTAAAAATATTCTGGTAAAATAATTTAAAATTTCTAAAAGCACATAATATTTTTTTAAAAAGTTTTTTATTATAAATCTAAAAAAGTATCAAATCCAAAAAAACTTTAGACAGATTTTTTTCAGTTAATGTTTTAATCAATATTTCTAGAGGTTAAAAATGTATCTAAAAATTACAAAAATCTGTTATAAAAATTGGTTTAAATAATATAGATTAAATTTCATCTATTAGCTTAATATATTTTAATTTCATTAATTATTTATGTTTATTATAAATACATTTATTTTGCTTTTTTATGTATATATATAAAAAGAGTAAATTAGAAGAATGGATGAATATAAGAAAGAAAACTAACATATATAAAATGATAGATCAAATGAAAATTTCACAAATGTCGGTGCTTCATAGGAAAACCCATAAAAAATTCTAATATTAGCCAACTCTTCAAATATTTTCATTTCTACTCACAGGTTTGAAGAATTCATTTATTGTAATTTTTAAACAAATAAATGAAATTTAAAAATGTCTTTCTTAAAAAATACTCAATTTTGAATATTTATTATTCTTTCTCTATTAATTTTTTTTTTGAAAAAAAATATCATTTATTTTCTTATAAACAAAACGAGTGAGGATTTATTTTCAATAAAGATGATTTACTTAGACAAAAATTAAATATAAATAATGTCATAAAAATAATGGAGAATAATTATATTATAGCAAAATAGGGTTAAGAAACATTTTTTTATAAAACATTTAACATTAAATATATTTCAATATTTACTAGTAATATTCATGTATATAGAAAATTGTAAAA
>CP092091.1:38202990-38237990 GCA_029203775.1 Neoneuromus ignobilis | reverse complement strand
ACTAAAAAGTATATATTTCAACGTAAATTACTACTAAAGTCATTTATTTGAAGAATCTGAGTAAACTTATTTTCTGACTAAATATACGAGGGTCGTTTGATAAGTATGGTGAAAAAGTAAGAAAAACTATATTGAAAAATGTTATTTAATTAATTAATTAATTAAATTAAACAATAAATAAATTTACCATACTTATCAAATGACTCTCATTTATATATATACATATATATACCGCTGACCAAAATAATAGTACATCATCAACTTATATCATTCGCTATTTTCTAATAGAAGTGACGTGATATTAAATCACTATCTATTGCAATTTGTTTGCACCATTAAATACTCCACCTTGATATTATATAGTGACGTATTGAAATGATATTTTTAATGGATTTCTTGTATAATTTCAAAAATAATTCAATTTGAGTGAACATAAAATTAAGTAAAGTGCAACCGATTGTTTATTTTCTCCAAATAAGTAATAATGTGTTTTTGATTTTTTTAAAAAACAGTTATGTAAGTGTGTTAAATTGAAAAAAAACAAGGCAGTTGGTGATTATTGTAGTGAAATTTTAGTTCGATATGGGTCAAAATTTGCACAACCATTTACGATCTAAAGATTGGTATTTAAGTACACTTATCTCCTCTAATAAATATCGAAATTTGGTCAAAATGTGATAAATATTTTAAGAAATATTCTGGTTATAGTGGTAGTATTATTTATTATGTTATTACGGAAACATAATTACACAGCGTATAAATATTAAGTTTAGTTTGAAACTCGGAAAACATTTACAGAAATATTTGAATTGATGCGTCAAGTTTATGATGATGATTATCTGTCGCGCATACATATTAACATGTGGTATGGATGTTTCAAACATAGCGGAGAAGACATTAGTGATTATATAAGATCAGGCGCCCTAAAATCGTAATCACCGACGAACTCATTGAAAAAGTGCATAAAATTATCGCTATTTATTAAAATGTCACATGTAAAATGTTTACTACAAATTAATATAATGCGTGCTCATTAAGTGGAACCAAACTTCAGATTATATCGTGGAAATCAAAAAACTCACCAAAAATAAAAAAATGCGTTTTCAAATTACGATTTAAGAGGGATTATTCATTACGAATTCTTTTTGAAAAATAAAACTGTAACTAACGAGTACTATATAAATGTTATGGAGCTTTTGTGACAATTAATAGTAAAAATTATCCCAGAGTATTGAGACCGAGAAATTGATACTGATTATACGACAATATACCTTTTTAAAATACCATTTTTTAAGCGAATTTTTGTCCAAAAAACAAGCATACGTTATTCAACATTTGCCATATTTACTAAATTTTTCACCTTTCAATTTTTTTCCAAAAATGAAAATATCATTAAAAGAAACGTACGATGACGTTTAATTCATATAAACCGCTGTTATAAGGGTCATCGAGGTCATTCCAAAAACATACTTATTTAAATATATTTATGTGTTATTTCAGAATTCCCAGCGATATTTTATTATAAAAAAGATGTGTTTTTAATAAATATTTGAATTTATGGAAAAATATAAAAAAAATTCCAATGTACGATTTCTTTTCCAATACACTTTATATATACAAATATGCGTATATATATATATATATATATATATATATATATATATATATATATACATATATAATTTCTTTTTAATAAAACCCAAATGGAGGCGTCGCATTTGGATGACCCTATATATGTAATATTCACTTATTTAATTTATAAATTTTTAAAAATCTAAATCTATTGATTTTTACTCTCTGTTTTGCTATTGTGGTTAATTCATTTTAAAAATAATGAATTATCGCTTAACACCATAATATCTTTTAAAAATATTAAAAAATTACTTATTGTACATTTTATTTTTTTAAAAACTGATGTGTATTTCGATAACAATGTCATCTTCAAAACGTTGTATTATAAAATCTAGGATCTCAGCTAAATCTATTCAAACCGAATGAATTACAAATAAAAGTTTATAAAAATGTTAAATAATTATTTATTTTGAATTTTTTTAAAAATTGTGTCAATATCAATAGCTCTTTTATTATTTCTAATATGGCGTTATAATTTGAAATAAACATTAGATATATATTAACTACTTTTACAAAATATTGTTTAAATGATATTTTCTTAATTATATTTCAAATCGAAAAAAATTGCATTGAAAATTTAAATTCAAATCCTTCATTGGAGAAATATTATTTGAATTTTTATAATAATATGTGGTAAAATATAACTATTTTTATTAAAAAAATATTTTTTTAGTAGATTATTTTAATTGTTTACATTTAAAGGTAAATACAAAAAAAAATTATAAAAATATTATTATTTTCAAAATTTATTTAATGTCTTCGTCTGTATTATGGAATATTTTGACAATTCGCTGAATTTAATAACAAATTTTTTTTTCTTTCAAAAATGTCGCCGATATATAATAATAAATCTATTTTATCGACACATTAAATTTATTTTAAAATGTGTATAAATCTTTAATTAACTTCTTAGTATATAAAAATTGATAACATACTTAAAGAGAAATAAAATTTATTCTCTGTACAGACATTATTTAAATAACACAATTGTTTAAGAGTAGTATAGTAATAAAAGAACACAATACAATTTTCCACGTGTACTTCGCATCAAGTTCAAGGCTAAAAATATGATCTTAAAGTAACTATATATTATGTTACTAATAGTTGAAATTTAAATAGTTAACAAATATATATATATATATATATATATATGAATTATTTAAATTTTAATTAATAAGTAAATCGTAAATTAATTAATATTTTGTTTGAATTTTTTATTATTATTTTCAATTCTTTACATTAAAAAAAATTCTATTTATTTTAATTTTTTATTTTTAATATATATTTTAAAAAAATCAAAACTGGTCAATAAATATAGGTAATAAAAAATTCCAAATAATATAACTATTCGTTTTGATACTCTGGTAAATTCACTTTAACATAAATAAAGAATTAACTTCCAATATAAGATTTTTTAAGTGTTAAAAAATGCTTGTTACTCATTTAATTTATTCTGTTTGACATGCCATAACGCTGCATTATTAAATCTGGTTTATAATACTGCCCTTTAACGATACTTGTATTGATATATAATTTCACATAAATTTCTAAACTAATAAATTGAGTATTAAATTATTATTGTACATTTTCATAAAATCTTGTAGTACTGGATGGTTTTTTTAGGTCTAGTATAATTTTTTTAACGCATTTAAATTTTTTTTTAAATATATAAATTTATTTCTGAACCAAACTGAAATAATTTTAGAAAAATAAATACATACAAATTAAAATATTTCATTATCAATATACTTAGTACAAATTATCCTCGTCGAATTAAAAAAATAGATACTTCATTAACATTAAACATATCTCTGTATATCAAATTTCAAAAAATATTTCATAATGTATTTCATACACGTTGAATGACATCAACGTCCTCATCTTTAGTACCAAAGCCTTTATAAGGTAGTTACCTCTCTGACAACGTTAGCTCAGTAATTTTTTTTGTCAGAATAAACTTTAATATATATTACAATATTGCTTTTTTAAAAAAAATGAATTTTATTTTATGATTCTTTGAAGTATAATTTTTTCATATTTATATATAGACATAATATTACATAATTATAGATAAATCTTTGATTAAAAATATATAAAGACTATCTACATTTATTTTTTTTTAAAAAAAACGATATACAACTAATAATTATTATAATTTTTTATAAAATCTAGTGATATTATGCAAGTGTGTTAGAAAAATAAACGAATTTAATTTTCTCTCTGAAACATGCAGCACTATTTAAGATCTAAATAGTATTATTTATGCATACCTGCCTCTTCTACCAACTATCGAAATTTGATCAAAATATGACAAATAGTGTCTGAAATCTGCTGGTTCAAGTGACAGTACAATTTATTACATTGTCGTGAAAACACGATAGAATAAATAAAAATACAAAGTTTTGTTTTCAAACTGGTAAAATATTCCACAGAAAAACTTGAATTGATTCGTCAAGTTTATGGTTCAAGTTTATAGATTATCTGTCGCACACACATAATGACATGTGATAACTTAACGCGTTAAGTCAAGTTTACGATGATGACTGTCGGTGGGGCATGTAAATTTACATATAGTGTCGACGTTTTAAAAATGACAGAGAAGACATTAATGTTGACTCAAAATCTGGCTATCCCAAAATCGCCACCATCGATAATAAAATCATTAAAAACTTGTACGAATGTTTGTCGAAGAATTTAGTCAAAGATACAATTTTTGAGATATAAACAAACAATTTGGACAAAAGAAAAGTTTACGTTTAATTTTTATTACACAAACTAAAGACCAAGAAAGGCATGTGTTTATTACGGTGAAGACATTAAAACGGCAAACACAAATCCCAAATTTTTAAATGATATTATTACTGCAATCGAGTCGTGATGCTTCAAGTACAATTCAGAATCAAAATGTTAGTGCAATATGAATGTCACTAGGCTCACGGAAAATAAAAAAAAAGTTTTTTAAAAGTCATAAGTGAGAACAATATTCATTTTTTAAAAAAATTCAAAAGGCATTATTCATCGCAAATTTATTCCTGAAGATGAATTGTTACTGATGAATGTTATTGAGATATTTTGGAATATTTGTAATAAAGAATAATAAATATTATATCAGAATATTAAGAGTCAGGAAGTTAGTGCTTGTTACACGACAATTCACACCTCACAAGACCATTGCTATACGCGAATTTTTACACAAAAAAAATGTACGTCATCCGCCATCTGCCATATTATCAGCTACTATCTGCCATTTGGTTATTTTCTTTTTCTAAAAATGAAAATAGCGACAAAAGTAACATTGCATGATGACTTTGAAGCCATATAAATAGTCGTGATGAGAGTCATCGATCCCAGTCAAAAAAAACAAACTTATTAAAATTCATTCTTTGGTTATCTTAACGTGTCCATCGTTATATTGATGCAGAAAGAACATATTTTAAATAAATATTTGGATTTTTGTCAAAATATAAAACAGTATTTTTGATACTAAAAATTCGATTTCTTTTCCAACTCACTTTGTATAAATAAAAAAAAAATTAAATAATTTTTTGTATAAATAAATAAAAATTAACAAAAAATATTGAGCAAGTGAAGAATTATATATATATATATATATATATATATATATATATATATATATATATATATATATATATATATATATATATATATATATATATATATATATATATATATATATATATATATATATATATATATATAATTCTTCACTTGCTCAATATTGTAATTATGTATTTTTTCATTTTGTATGTTTTTTTAAGCATATTAGAACTTTAAATTGAATCACTATAGAAAGTTCTATCTAACCTAAAAAATCTTTATCATACCTTTATATATACATACACACACACACATACTTACATACACACATGATATAAATATATATATATATATATATATATATATATATATATATAAAGTGTTTTTTAAGTTAGATAGAACTTTTGATAGAGATTCAATTTGAACTTCTATCACGTTTAAAAAAACACATATACACATAGATAATTAATAATCTTTAGTTTAAAAACTAGATTTTGTAGTAATAAACTTTAAAAATGACATAGTCATTGAATACATATTAGAATACATACATACATATTAGAAATTAAATTGAACAAATATTTTTTTATAAACATTTTAAAAAGGCATATGATTTTGAGATGAGTGACATTTATGTAGAATTGAATTAGCCACAATAATAAATAAACTATTCAAACATGATGTCTAATCTTTTTTTTATTTATCCATAGTTCTTTATATTGACTCTATTTTCTAAATTATTGTAGCTTTTGAGACACATGTTTTACTACCATAAATAAGAGCAAGTAGAATGCATTTATCTATTTCTTTCTTTGAATCTAGAGGAATATTCAAACTCATAATGTAAACAATTCTTCTAAATTAACATCAATCCATTTTATTCCTCTGTTCACTTCAACTATAAATATTTCTTTTGTGATTATAGCTGTCTTAGATACATACTCGTATGATTTTCAATTTCTATTCCTATCCTTTTTATTTTTTTTTCAAAATTTTTCGTATCTACAAAATTAATAATACATTATTGTTATCTGTCTGTGGATCATGGTAAAATTCATTGTTTACTATTTATATATACTAATATATCTTTGTTTTCATACACATTTAACTATTTTTTATTTCCATATTGTTTTTTTCTTATTTATTAAATGTCACTAGTTAGAGTTTTGGATAATTAATATCATGTAGAAAAATAATATTCGGTTTCTTATAAAAAGAACGCATTTAATAAAATCAGTAATATTTTTATAAATAATACTATTCAGATATTTTTGTCATATATTTTTTATTAATATTATTTATTAAATAATTATTATTATCGATTATTATTGAACACTATGTAAATAAAAAGTGAATTTTTCGAAAAATGTTATTAAATATACTGCATATGACGATCTGAAATTAATTTATTTTTTAAACCGGATTAATACATAAAATTATTTCGGAATCTGAATAAATACATAAATCTATTTTGACTTACCAAAAAAGGAACAAAAAATTACATCATTTTATTTCACAGATATTTGATTTTCGATTTGTAAATATTTTGCAAAGATCTGATACTAAATGAATAAAATATTAATTTTAAATCTACAAATAACTATCCTGTTTTTAGATCTATATAAACATATTTCATATTTAATGAAAAAATAAAAATAAAAACTGTGACATAAATAACCGCTTTTAGTAAAATGATAAAATTTTCATATATGTATACAATAAACTTTTTTCGATGTTATAATTGATTTTTTCTGTGAAATATTAGAAAAAATGAAATTCATTGTTTTCATAAATATATTTTTAAATAATGTATAGATCACTAAAAAGTTTCATTACTTTTAACAATAACTGATATAAATAAATAGAAAGTATTTATATCATTAAATATATATATATATATATGAATATGAATGTGTGTATGTATGTACGTATGTTGTGTGTGTAATTATGCATGTATGTATGTATATACTTGTATGCAATATATGTTAAATACAATAATATTAGTAAAGTAATAACAATAAAATATCATTTCATTTATATCTTAATAAGTTCTTCAAAAATAGAAAACAGTAGAAAGTTAAAATAGTCATTAATAAATATTATTCTTATAATTACTTATTGTATATTTGTAATGTAAAGAAACTTTATTTAATTAATGTGCATAAATATTCTTAAATAGAAAAAAATTCACCTAAGAAAATATGTAAATTCATATACATACATATATATATATATATATATATATATATATATATATGTGTGTGTGTGTGTGTGTGAGAGAGAGAGAGAGAGAGAAAGAGAGAGAGAGAGTATGTGTGTGTGTTTATCTGAAATAATTATTTATTTGCTTCTTCTATTAGTTACATTCATATAAGTAATTATTACTGTCTTCTTCAAAAAACTATAAACTTTACCATAAATATACATTTGCCTATGTGAAATATAATACTATTCATTAATAGTTTATTTGAAAATTTTCATACTAGAGATCACAACGATCTGAAGACAAATGTATTATTCTAGAAAAAAATTTTTAAAAAAAATTTCACTGTTTATAATGTTATCTTAGAATAAAAAACATATTTTGCGTATACCATTTTTTAATTAATTCCTTATAATTATTAGCATCATAATTTAATTTGTCACATTAATAATTTTTAAGTAAAAATCTATAAAAATATAATATTTTAAATTTATATTGAATTTTTTAAATTAATTCCTTGTCTTAAAAATTATTATGAATATTCTATAAGAAATATTCTATGCAACTTTTTTATATCTTTATTTGAAACTTAATGATGTTTCTAATGAAATACACAAAAGTAAAAATTGACATTTCTCATTAAGTAAGTAAATAAAACTTACTTTTAGTTCTTTAGAGTATTAATTAATTAACGTTAGTAAATACAGTTATACTTCGAAATGATCATTATGAACAATACGTGTGTCATGAAACTTAAAATATTATTACTAAAAAGTATATTTAACACGTCGACGTAAATGACGTCTATAGCCGTCCAATGCTAGTGATTGTAGGTGCAAATGACGGCAATGGCCGTCCTATATTCTTAGTATTATAAATAAATGATTAAAAAGTATATCAGTGTTAAATCCATTTTCTTCTAAATTCTTCAATCTTCCTTCAAGTACGAATGATGAAATATTTCTCATTAAGTAATACAGTCATTTTATTTCAATTATTCCCAGAATTGAAAACTGGTTGCGACAAGCGTGCTTGTAGAATTTAACGACGTGCATAGCCGCAAACATTTTATACATTTTGTCTCAATCTCTTTTCAATTGTGATTTGGAAGCTTCAAAAATTTTATTTGAAATTATTACTGGAAAATTTTTATAAAATTTGCTATTCTTTTTTTTCGTTACAAATGTTTTTTTTTAAATTGAATTTTTTATCTCTAAATGGATTTTTGAATTTTTGTTCTTGAATTTTTTAATTTTGTATTAAAGAAAAATCTAGTTATATGTTTATAAAAATATATATTTTCCTTTTTACTCAATTATTCTCAAAATATATCGTTATAGTCTATAGAGCTACCAAAAATTCTATAACTCTCTTTTGTGTATCAGAGAAATCGAGCTATTAAAAACAAATGACGGCTATAGACGTCCACCTTTTTTTATGAAAATTTGTTAGAAAATATAATCATTTCATTCTGTAAGTATGAAATCTTGATCGAACTTCTCAAGAATTAACTAATTAACAAAAAAAAATGTTTTTGTCGTCCATCACAAATTTCAAAGTGAACGTCAACGTGTTAAACTCATAAAAATTATATATTATAAATTTTAGTATTTTACTAGATTTCATTTATTTAAATAATTATTATTCATTTTTATAATTAATATGCTATTTAATCAGGAATTTACAATAGATATTCATAAAATAATACAATCTTTGATTCATATACTATATTTTTAAATAAGTTATTATACTAATTGTAAAATATAATATTAATAAAAAATATAACAATCAATTTTGTTAAGAATATATAATTCATTTTTTCCATTTCAAAAATATGTATTATATTATCTCTTATTCATTATATATATATATATATATATATATATATATATATATATATATATATATACGTTAGATAGGGTAGTTAGAAATCTTTAGCCTTATTGAGACTAACTTACCCAAGGAAATAAATCCTGAATAAAAATCCTCACCAAACCAACTAGACAGCATGGTAAATATGACTAATTAGCAATGAATGGTATTGTTTATTGAGGTTTTTGCTCTATAGTAATCTGATATAAGCTAATATGATGTTGATAATATATTATATTTTTGTGTGAATGCTCGGTTATAGCTTTTGATGTCTTTCCATGCTCAAATTTCATTCACGCTCGTTCCACATTCTTTCCTATAGATTACATACATTCTTATCTTTTCGTATTCCATTCCACCAGCTTCTTAATTGCTATCCTCTATTTTCATCTATCATTTCTTGTTCTACTTTTTTAAGTAATTATTTGCTCTATCTTAATAATCTCTCTGATAATATTTTTTTAAACTTAGGGTATTCTTGAAGCTCTTCTTATAACATCCATCTTGATAACAAATATTTTCTTTTTAGTTACTTTGTTCATGTGTAAAAAATAAAAAAAATATTTCATTGACTAAAAGCATAAATTAACAACTTGAGTACCTTTTTGGACATGCTTAATCTAGTTTCAAATATATTTTTCAATAGTATTGACACAAACAATATATATAACCGTGGTTTATTAAAAATTTTTGGTCTTATTAAAAATTTTAATAAGACCAAATCTTTATTAGACCTAAGTTAATTGATTAAGTTGAAAAATAGATTTTTGTCTCCAGTCCTTAAGATGTTAAGTTCCAGAATAAACAGATATACATTATATATATATATATATATATATATATATATATATATATAAATATATATATATATATATATATATATATATATAAATATTTATATTTATATTTATATGTGTGTGTGTGTGTTTAAATAAGTAATTTATTTAAATTTGAAGTTCACTGAGCAAACAATATTCTTTCAAAAATTAATAGAAACTTAAAATATTAAAAAATAAAATAAAAAAATTCACCTTTTATATAGCAACGCTTTAAAGATGACGCCTCGAAATGCCATCAGCAAATGATCATCAGCATATCGTTGTTTTAAGCGAATAAAGTGAAAAATAAATAATCATTTAACACTTACTAATAGTAGTATTGTAGTGATAATTCATCTGAATATATATATTTGAAATTATTAACCTTCAATCTACCTATGTTTCTTTTAAGATATATAACAATCTGAGTTATAATAAATATTTTACTATTAAAATTATTATACAAACAATTACCTGTATTGTATTTTAGAGAGATGAAACATGTGTAGATCAAAAATATCTTAGAGAGATACAAGGTACAATTCCTGTTTCATTAAATGTAAAACAATGAATGTACTTTGTGAGACAGTTAAACCAATACATTTTTTCTTTAAATCGACAAAATAATATGAAAATAATCTTAGGAGACAAAAAGACTGACTAAGAATTAATAGTTTTAACCATTTTTAGCCAACATTATAGTATTTTTTAATTATTATATTTAGTTTATTGATTTTTATAATAACATTTATTTATTAATCTTTTATCTTTTTCAGTGCAGTAAGAAGCAAAAATATAAACAAGACTATTTTGAAATCAAGTAAGTACATATTATTTTTAAAAAAATATTATTTATCAACCTGATTCTTATCTTATGTAATTAATATATATTTCATTGATAGTTTTTTTTAATAATACTAAAAATTAGTATGCAGTTTAAATTAATATCATGATAAAATGAACATGAATTATAATCGATTTTTAATTTTTTTAACATAAATTTATTAACTTATATAATAAAATGCTTATTGAAAAAGTATATACAATTTTCTTGAAGAACTTTAACTAATTTAAAAAATTGAAATAAATATATACATAAATATATAGAGGGGGGTGGAAAAATAAAATTAAATATTTTTCAGAGTTCTAATAATATATAATGTAATATATTTATTGTTTTCTCTCAAATACTTATTATTTTTTCTATATGTATTATTAGAACTCCATTAAGAATATATTTTCAAACATATCCACCATATGTCAGTTCTTAATAGCAAATAAATGATAACAGTTTATATGTATTAAAAAAAGATGATAAAAATTGTAAAATAGAATAGTGAGAAATAAAATAATATTCCTATAATATCGTTGCACAAACATAATATTAAAAAAAATTTTGATCTAAACACTTAACATTAATTTAGTATTGACCAAATTTTTTTACCAAGCTGTAAAATTCTTGGATCAAATCAATGGTATAAGAGTCTGTCATAGATCTGGAAAATCATGTATCAAATATGCGCTTTAAGCAATTGTATAATTTAAGGCTTGAATTGGCAGAAATACGTTTTAAAAACAAAAATTATACCACAAGAGGTACAAAAATCTATTGTATCTATGTTTTGTATCATAAAAAATGTGAGGTTAGATTCTTATAATAAGGTACACTGGATAATCGTTTATAGCTAATTTAAAGAAAAAAAGAAGACAAATTAAATAAGTTATTAGAACACCGAAAAATTTTGTTTACTAATTAAAAATTCTACTATCAAGGAATACTACAACAAATAAAGTGATAGTGTATGATCTGCTCTAATATAAATATATATGCTAGAATAAAAAATCTATATAATGTTAAAAAACTTCATCCAAATATAAATAGTAATATTTATAAATTATTTAATTATATTTATATATATATATAAATCAGCAAATATTTAAAATATTAAAAATAAAATAAAACTCGTTATTGAAAAATTCAAATGAAAACATGTGCATACAATAAAAACATAAAATGATTACCATCAAAATCTTATTATCTTAAAACGAGTACAAAAAGATCAATAAATCATAATTTCAAACAGGTGTTATGTTGTAATTACACATTAAAAAATCCCTCACAGACTCAATATACACTTTGAAAAATTAACTTTTGATTTATCCAATTAACACAGCGATAAAAGCCCTCCGGAAAAAAACACCTGTTAGATTCTATTAAAAAAAATCCCATGTAAACATGTTTGTGGAAAATTTAAAAACTCGAAAAAATGTAATCCCCTGACAAATTAACTGCCAGTGTGAATATATGGGTAGAGCAGCGAAAGCGCTCGTATAAAAGAATTTTTGTATGATCACTATATGCGATTATTTAAGTGAGGGGAAAGTTAATGTTTTTTGCGTTTTTTTTTGTAAATTAATTGCTGTGAATAAATGGTACTTAACTTGTTGGGTCAATTTTGTAATTAACTAGTAAATCTGTTGAAAATGTGACATATGTATGCGTATTATGGATTGCTTTAGTAGAAATTATGTCAATATTTAATATTCTCTTTCTCTTTCTTTCTCTCTCTCTCTCTCTCTCTCTCTATATATATATATATATATATATATATATAAATATATATGCGTGTAAATATGTACATAATTTTTAGAATCTCTTTAAAAATATCTAATGTTATTCAGTGATTTTTCGTTCAGCGATGGACTGATATAGGCTTTTATGATGATTATATGGTATATATATTTATACGAGAGTCGTTTGATAAGTATGGTAAATTTATTTATTGTTTAATTTAATTAATTAATTAATTTAATTAAATTTTTCAATTTAGTTTTTCTTATTTATTTACCATACTTATCAAACGATCCTCCTATGTACTACTCTGTTCAAAAAGTAAGGTGACTGTATAAAACACATACTGTTTATTTATTCATCTAAATTTATTTTGTCTTCTTCAAAATAATCCCCTCTCGTTGCGATACACATATGCCAACGTTTAATCCAATTTTGGAAACACTTTTCATATTCACTTTTTGGAATTTCCAACAGCACCTCCTTCGATTTTTCTTTTATCGATTCAACTGAGCTAAATCGGATTCCTCGAAGTGTTTTTCTTAATTGATTGAACAGAAAAAAGTCGCATGGTGACATATTTGAAGAATACGGTGCTTGTAGATCAATGTTTGTTGATTTTTTTGGCAAAAACTCACGAATAATGATTGCATTATAAAAACATCACTTAAAAATCACCCAAAACATCACTAAAAATTGCGTCTACTGAACCTCTTGATATTCCAATATCTTTAGCAAGCTCTCTTATAGTCAAATAACGATTTCCCATTACTTTGTTTCTAATTTTTTTGATATTTTCTTCGGTTATTGATGTTGATAGACAACTAGAACGAAGTTTATCTTCTACGGATTCACGACCTTATCTGAACAGATTATGCCACTGGAATATAGTTTTTTTCGATAAAGATTGAACACCGAATGCTTTCTGCACCATTTTAAACATTTTAGTAGCATTAATTTCTTTTTTAACACAAAATTTAATGCAATTTTTTTGTTCAATATTAGACATTTTAAAAGTCTAAAAAGGCAACAAGTTAATGTAAATAAATTGCTTTAATTTATGAACTATTTAACATATCAAACTGAAATTAGAAGTTAATGTCACTGAAGATTGTTGTAACATAAGAAAAAAAGTTTTTTGAACTACGACTTTCGCGCGAGTTTCAAATTGAAAAGTCAATTTATTTTTAAACAAAGAAGCATATATATATATATATATATATATATATACTTACATATGTATATAAAATTTCCAATTTATTTAAAATTTAACAATTATTTTGATGATTTATTTTTTCTATTGTTTTATTTAAGTAGACAGAAAATCTAATAACACAATTGCTAATTAACCTCAAAAATAATGAGATGTGACATGTTTACTTTGGCGAAAAAGTGATAAGTGAAATAACATGGTATTAATTATATTAAAATTGTAATATTAATTATATTATTGTTTTTTAATTTACTATATTTTCTGTTTATTTTTTTTAAAAAAATCGAAATGCAATTTAAGTTCACTACTTCAACACCGTGACAATATTCATTGCTTAAATGATATTATACATTTTTTATTACTTTCTTAGTTGTTCCATATACAAAAATTAATAAAATAACAATTTTTAGCACTTTTAAACACTTTAATTTTTCACTCGGCGAATAATCTACTCGAGAAAATCTATATTGATTATCAAATCAGTGAAGTGGTTTATTGTTTGTAGATACATATAATGTTATTATATTATCATTATCAGCTTTTTTTATTCGTTGCTAGATGAGTGTCCCTCTCAAATTTACGATCAACTCGTTGTTTTTCTCTTTCAGTCTATTCCAAAGAATTTTATTATATCTATATCCCATTTATCCATAGGTATCTTCTTGAACCTTCGCATATAAATTTATGATTTTATAAATAATAATTGATTTTGTCTATGGGTGATCTTCATTTTATATATGATATGTTTAAGCGCGATAGAACTTTAAATTGAATCCTTATTGAAAGTTCTATCTAACCTAAAAAACACCTTTATTTTACCTTCATATATACATACACACATGTATATATAGAAGGGTGTTTTTAGGTTAAATAGAACATTCAATAGGAATTCAATTTAATATCCTATCATGTTTAAAAAACACCTATACTATGTGACCAGTCTATTCCCATTTTAAACTTCTCATTTGTACTACAATATAACATTTTGCTTTCTGATCTACTCGGTTTTTTTCTGTCTCTTTTATTCCTAACATGTATTTTTCCATACTTCTTGGTGTTGTCTGTAACCGCTGAAATTGTCTAACTTTCAAAATCTATGTTTCATCACTACAGATGAATACAAATAGGATGCATTGATTAAAAAAAAAATTAACATATAGAGGAATATCCAACTTCATAACATAAAAAATTATTTCGAATTGATACCATTCCATTTTTATTTTCCTGTTGATATTATCTATAAATGTTCCCTTAGTGTTAATAAGTTGTTCCAAATACAAAGTTTTCAACTTCTCTATTTCTTTTCTTATTTAGTTCGATTTTTCTTTGATTTGAAAATTCATTAAATATTACATATATAGTCAAAATAATGAAAACACTAGACAATACTGTAACAAAAAATATTTGTATTTACTACAAAAGTCATACTTTTCCTTTTTTCATCTTTATTAGTGCATTATAAACTGTATTAAATATCTGTGATCGCAAGAAAATACTCCAACAAGGGACAAATGAATGATGTACTTTAAGTTGAAAATTCTGTAGCCAAAATGAATACAATATTAAATATATTTAAATCATCAGTGTTTCAAATTAGAGCTTTATAAACAGGTTTTTGAAAATTTCCTGTATCTTATATTATGTATCATTATTATTTTTGTTCCACAATTTTTGTCTATTTCATATTTTATACAGTATAGTATTTTCTTTTCTTTAAATAAGCAACTACATTTTAATTTGTATCTTTGTGCACTATTTATGTACTTATTATTTTCATTATTAATAAATTTACTTCATTCATTCATTAAAATTAAAGCAGTTTATATAAATCGTGAAAAACCAGCATCTAAAAAAAGGACAAAATGCTCAAAAATCAAAACGAAACGATATAGATTGTCATATATTTATAACAATGGTATCTAAAAATTATAAAACTATAAAAAAATTGTGCCAGAAAAATTTCATTATCGTCATAAAGAACCTATTTATACAAATCAGTCTCACAGATACTTCATAATTTCAGTGTTATAAGGAAATTTGCTGAATTATTTCAAATTTCCATTATTTTATCCCATACTTATATATATATATATATATATATATATATATATATATATATATATATATATATATATATATATATATATATACGGAGATCGTTTGATAAGTATGGTAAAAAAAATTACCATAAAATTTTAAAATTTAATAAATTTTAAAATTTACCATACTATAAACGACCTCGATAAGAATGGTAAATATATATATATATATATATATATATATATATATATATATATGTATGTATTAATTTATTTGTGTGTGTATGTATATATGTCTTTTCATAATACCATATCTAAAAAAATATATTGATATTAAAATATTCATTTTCTCATATAATATATTTATTAACAATATAATATATTAATACACTATTTATTTAAAAAAAATCCGTTGGTATCAAACAGCATAAATAATAAATTTTGTTCTTAACTATTGTATTTTATATTTCATAAAGATTATTTAATTGTGTGATAATCTAAAATAATAATGAATATATAATTAATAGAGATGATTTTGCTCAATCGTTTCATTGCGTATATTGTTATAATTTCATTTTATAAAATCAATTGCACGTGCTTTTAAAATCATAACAACAAACAAGTTTTACAAATAGTCAACAGATTTTTCTTTCTCGCCATTTTTATTTCATTCGATTATCAGCAAATAAAAAAATGGCTGCCGAGTCAATATTTAAATACTGATATGTAAATATAACACAATGTTCAGAATTATATTCGCGTATATATATATATATATATATATATATATACAGACTGTTTTTTGTATTATGTTCATAAATTCATTTGCATAATTATAATAACTGACATTAATTAAATGTTAAGTATGTTTTATTGAAATTCATTTAGTTAATACACTTTTTTATCATATGCATATATAGTGAGTACGTATAGAATATTTATAATTTATTATTCATTTTTTATATATTGAAATATTTATCTGTTTATATATATATATATATATATATATATATATATATATATATAAATTATATTTAATATATTGATATACAATATATTTTTGATATATATATATATATATATATATATATATATATATATATTTATATATATATCAGCAATAACCTCTCTCTATCCAATTCTAAATGAAGATTTCTTTTTTTACCTCAATTAATCCAATATCTTTCTTTTCCAGTCCATTTCGATATCTATCCATATCAATCTATTCATGGGTCTCTTCTTGAACCTTCTTGTTCATCTAAATTTCCCATCAATAAACAATATATATTTATATATATATATAGAGAGAGAGAGAGAGAGAGAAAGAGAGAATAAAACTTAAAACCTCTTAAAAAACAACTATCACAAGTCTCTGACCAGAAACCTCCTAAGACTTTACAAGAACTGCCAAAGAGTTTAAGACTTTACAAAGTCTGTAACACTAAAAGTTATAATAATAATGCACACACACACACACACACACACATATATATATATATATATATATACATATGTGTATGTGTGTGTAAAGTATGTATGTCTAAATGTGTTTTGAATGAACAAAAACAATATTTAAATATGACATAATTAAATCAAATATTAAGAAAATTTTTATGTTAACGCCTACATTTTTATCACATTATATCTTACACCTTACTTTATTTTCTGTTTATCCTTATACCTATCTATCTATAAAGAATTATTATTTTACGCAATAATTTACATTGGAAAAATAAATGTCAATGATTCCAAAAAACTAAAGAGTGGGTTTTAAATTTGATTTGAATTTTTGAACCAATTAGAAAATTTAAATTAAATAATTATCATTAAATAAAAAATATTTAAAAACACTTCATTTCAAAATCTTATTAAAATATATATTATATTTTTAATAATTCTTATATTAGACTTTTAAATTATTAAAAATCGATAAATTATTTGTAAATTAAATCATGCACTTTTCAACTATAAAGTTAAATAAATATATATATAATTGGTATCAGTAAATAGCAATTTGACTAAAAATTTACATCGAAAAAAGGTTATAAGCATTTTTTCCAAATCCATCATTGTACAATTTTTTTACTATCAAAAGCTATTGTAATATTTACTCATCTGCCTTAATCACCTGGTTTGATACTCTGAAACTATTTCTTGTTTCCAAAACTTAAAGTGAAAAAAATTCACAAGTATTTCATAGATCCAAAAGTTTCGACCGATAACATTGCAACCAGTCGAAAAGAAAAGTATCAAACGTTTTCTTAAAAGTTGCACACTAGTTATGGTTATTGCATTAATTCAAAAATAATATTTTTACAATTATATCAGTAAGAAATAAAAACATTAAATTTTAAATTTGATTTTAAAACAGAATTTCTTTATTTTTTAGACAGATTATATAATTTTTTACATACCTATATATATATATATATATATATATATATATATATATATATATATATATAAATATATATATGTATGTATATATATATATATTTGTACATATAAACATTTTTATTATATCCATATAAAAATTGTTTAAATAAATGCAAGTAAAAAAGTAATTATATGAAAATAGTTCATTAATAAAATAATAAATATCATTTTTATGCTTTTTTTATTAATATAAAAACTGGCTTTCATATTATATAGGGTCATCCAAATATGACCTCCAGATTTGTGTTTCGTTAAAAGAAAACATGTATATAGAGTTTCTTTTGTTTATTTTTAATAAAACACAAATCTTGGCGTCACATTTGGATGACCCTATACTTAAAAGGGAATGCTACGATAACCAGTTAAAAAATATTATTTTCGTTTCTTGCAGAAAATGATACATTCAATTAAAAATTTTTTTTCAATTTATTATTTAATATTTATTCTAGAAATTAAACTAAAAAAATTAAATATTTAATCGTAGACTTTGTAAAACGTATTTTTGATTCATTCTACAAGGTCTGTATATTCGCCCACAAAATTTATTAGTTTATATATATATATATATATATATATATATATATTTGTGTGTGTGTTTATATATATATATATATATATATATATATATATTGCTATCATCATAAAAATCCACTACTGTGTGACATACTCATCGAATTAGTTCCTCTTAAATATTTTCTTAAGATTCTTTCATTATTTCCTATCAGCGACTCATCTCATCCAACCCTCATCTTCATACTACTTTACAATATCAGTCCTCCATTTAGGATTTCTTTCTAGGTTCACATATGTGTGTGTGTATATATATATATATATATATATATATATATATATATATATATATATATATATATATATATATATATATATATATATATATATATATATGAATGGTTAGCATTCATTGAGGCTTTCGTCCAGTAGTGGATTGATATAGGGGCTTTATGATGTGATGATATATGTATATATATATATATATATATATATATATACACACCTGTCCCTCAATTTACGCGGTGTATCTGTTCCACGTGAATTTATTTTACGCGAATGAAAATTGCGTAAATTGAGTCTGTCAGTACAATAGAAAAAATATTGGAAATAAAAGCTAGTAAAGTTGTAGAAACACATATTTATTTCACATAGCTTAACAAAAAAATAATGACGTTTTAGAAAACAAAAGTAGATAAATTTTAGTCGGTGCGACTATCACTACTGTAATTCAAAACAATCAACCTTTTTATTTTTATATCGTGCTTTTATACGTTCAAGTAAGAATTTGCGTCACTTTGATATATAATAAATTCCATGAAAAATAATATAAAATGAAATCTATCTGACCGCGTATAAAAAGTAAATCAATACCCCGTAAAAAGAGTCCCGTGTAAATAGAGGTATAATTTTCCGCGTAAAAAAAACTCACGTAAAAAAAGTCCCGCGTAAATTGTGGAATGGGTGTATATATGTATATGAATATGTGTCTGTGTGTGAAAATATAAAATTGTATTTAAAATGAAAAATCTCAAACAGAATACAAAAATAGACATTTATGAATACAAATAAAAATAATTTAATGATACAACATTTGTATCTTACTATAAATCAAATTAATAAATGTATAATTTTTTATGATAAACAGGCTATAATTCTCAGTATAGATGGATGAGAACGCCCTGTACAACATTCATATATCCACGGGCAACCACTGTCATAAGATCGGCGCATGTTGCATTAAAAATAACCTTGAAAAAATGCATTACAGGATCTGAGTCCGGTACGAATATACCAGCATGGCGGCAGATTTCTACGTATGTGACTAATGCACTTTGCTCAAAACTGGAGCCAAGGCCATTCGTTATGTAGATTGGTTATTTAGGGTGCACTGCTGCTGCTCTTGACTGCAACGTGTTAATGAAAAAATATATGAATATATTGAATACATATCGCACATTTATATATATATATATATATATATATATATATATATATATATATATATATATTTATAAAATTAAAGATGATTTTATATATTTATAAACATATATTCCATACATATTTATCTATATTTTTATGAACAGAATACACAGAATTATAAGATATGTAAATGAAATTTATTGAAATGAACAATTCACATATTTTTCTTTAATAATATAAGGTGTTTATTTGTTTAAATATTATTTTTTTACTGATATAAAATAATTTGTTCAGTACTCAATAATTAAATAATAAAAAAAATTACGAATTAATATAAGAGATATTGAGAATAAAATATTGACACAATATGCATAAAACCAAACTTTAAATTACTTGTATTGGAATTCTCTACCGTTACTCATAATTAATTCATTTAATAAATATGTAAATTAATGTTGGAGAGTTATAATTTATTTTGTATAAAAAAGTAATTGCAGTTATTTCTTGTTCAAAAAAATAGATATAAATTAAATATTTGTAATGTGTTTCAATTCAATAAATTCAATAAAATTCACTATAATAAATTAAATATTTATTTTTATACAATTTTTTTAGTTCAGTGAAAGTCGATTTAATGCAAATTGACAACTAACCTTAATGCTACAATATTTCATAAAATAAAAAATTGTGGTATAAAATTGAATAATCACTTGTTCACTTTGTTAGCCATTTTACATTTTTAAAGCTTTGCATTATAAATTTTTCTATTAAAAAATGATGTATATCATTAGGAAATAACTAATGTATTTTTTAAAATCATAACACTGTAATTCAAATGATTTCATAATTCTAAAGATGATATAATGGTCATCTTAATGCGCATCAGAAAATAAAGAGTACCATAGAGTATTGTTAAAGATTTTTATAAAATCTTGAGGTGTTTTGATGATTAAAAAATATTTTTTACCAATAACTATGTTATTTATAAAAAAATATGTCAGAGTCAAATGTTCGACATTCATAATTTCAAGTAATCAAAATTATTTATTGAACTGAATGTAACTGTATGAAATTGGATCCCTTAAAAATACCTTTGTTCGAATCATTAATGTATGAAATAATATTTAATAATGAAATAATATCTGTTCATCTTACTTCATTAATTAAATAAAAATTACATCTGATTGATGTAAATATCTCAAGGTTACATTACAGTCATCTTTATCATATTTAAGAAAGACTTACTTCATGTACTGTGAGCAAAACTTATAAATATCTTAATTTTATAAAAAGAACAGATAGAGAATATAGTAAAGTCGTTAAAAAAATATCCGTAATTCAAATTCAATAATAAAGATGCGATATATAGAAACATTTTTAAAAAATTGCTTGTTTTGTGTTAAAAAGACATTTCAAGATTAATAGTCTTAGTGAAATAATTAAACAGTTTCAATAGGAGAGTTTGAGAAATAAACAGTCTTTCAACTATATTTTCCATTTTGAAACGTTTATAAAATATCTAGCCTGGGAAGTGTTTAACTAAAGAACAATTTTCTTCTATTATGGCAAAATTATCACACTCCATAACTTAAATTGGGAAATTACAAAAGATTAATCATGGAAAATATTATTTTTCACAGAGATACCCTTATTTGGAATGCTCTTTATTCCAATTTATTCTTCCTTCATCATTTAAGCTTTAAATGTCAAATAAAAAAAATAAACAATAATAATTCAAAGATTTGTTCCAAATTTGAAAATCTTATTATCAGAATTCATACCTTAAACAGACATATTATTATTATTAATCATCTACTCAATTTCTGGACCTGGAGTATTTGAATTTTTGTTTTAAAATTGTCTCTTTTAACCAAAACATTACAGTTTTGAAGAGTGTATAATTCTCTATTTACCCTTTTTTGCTAGCATTACCAGGGAATCACCACGTAGAATTAGAAATAAAACTTGTTAGCAGAGCTTTTAGAGAAATGGACGTTTCTCAGAGTTTTATTGATACATATTCTTCGGTATATCATGAAAATTTATTGACTTGATGCTAATTTAAACCCTCGATTCAATATTTTTATATATATTTTTAATTTTTTTTTTGCAAAAATAAAGAACTGTTTATAACTAACATTTAATTTCAATCACAAAATTTTTCATAAATATCTTATTTAATTTGAAAAGAATTAATACAACAAAAGATTGAACTCCTTTTTGTTATTTATTATTTTATATAAATAACACATTACCTAGTAAAAAGCAAATATTAAGTAAATTATTATCTTGAAATATATTAGTATATTTAATACACTAACTTACAATGTATGTGTATAAAAATATCACATTGATTATCTTGAAAATATTATTAAATAAATAAATGTAATACAGTAGGTAAAATAGTGTAAATAGTATTAAATATAAAATAAATTATATTTGTTTCTAAATATAAATATAAACTATAAGAGATACTAGAAATCTCACATGTTTTAGTAATGAAATGTGTAATAAAATAAATGAGGACACTTTTGATTGTCTAATAAATTATATAATTTGTTTCCTTATTCATATCTTTCCTCTGTTGGGACAAATTAAAAATTCCTTGCATTTAAAAGATTGTTATTTTTAATAAAAAAAATCATTTGTACAAAGTCCTTATTTTTTTTAGAAAAATCTCTATAAATCGAAATAAGTGATTATTTGGAGGGTAAAAAGATTGTAGTAAGAACAGTCAAATATAAATCGAAATTTTCCTACTGCTGAACAATCAAACGTAGGCAACTGAGACCGAGTGAAGATATTAGTGGGAGATGTCTAGACTTCCTCCTTACCATGCTCATGACTTCGCATTAGTTTCTTTAATAGTTAGTACTTTGAACAAACAATCAGTAATTAATACCGTTACACAACGCATTATAATCAAGTTTCTAACAAACTAAAACATAAAACTGACCGAGATTTTGCAAAGATTATTTGAACAGTTCTGAAATAAAATATTATCAAAGATACAAGAGTTTACATAACATAAGTCATTTGTTGATAGACGTTATGATGTGCAAAACTTGACGCATTTACATTACTTAAGACCAATCTCACGTCAGACAATATTCGAGCAGTTAAAGACTTTATTGAAGGTGAGCAGTAATTAAAAATGGACGAAATTTGTGAAGAAATTTAGATAAGCTATGACAGTGTAGATCCATCATTCTGAATAAGTTATAGTTTCGAAAATTTTCAACACAATGGATTCCGCAGTTGTTAAGGCTGCTCGAGTTAAAATTTCTCAAAGACTGTTGAATTGGTGTAAAGATCAACGCATTTTTGAATCGTATTCTTACCTTTGATGTGACATGGGTGCATCACTACACCCCAAAATTGAAGAGGGACATTACATTGTATACAATTGGCTTCGAATACACCCCACTATTTTCTATAATACTGAAATTAAAAAAATCCTAATCCATGGCCCAAGTGTTTAAACATTAGCAAAAACTCTGTATTTATTGTTTTGGAACTGTGGCTGATTCAGTTTAACATAAATGAATTTTAACCCAAACACCATAATGGTTTAAAGCGTTCAATAATCACTTATTGTTCACTTATTATTTAAAATAAATTGGCTAATGTATTAAATAAAGACTAAGGAAAAATCGATTTATATTTTTGTACAAATTTACCTTTTATGTAATTTTCAACCGTAGTAGATGACTTATTGCTATATTGTGGAATATTTTTTTCTCTAATAATAATTTCTAATAATTATTATCTGATTTAAGCCTATTCATTGGTTCAAAAACGTAATTTTAAAACAAGATTTGTTTTCTTAGCTTTTTATTTTAAATGGTTCGTTTGACGTCACTTGTAACAAAAGATTTTAAAAATAAATCAATATAAAGATTTTTTTCAAAGCTATATAAATGTACTTACCCGGACTTCTTTATACTTCAAGGACAAATCGTGCGATACTCAAATCCCCCCTTGTATTCCTTTCCATTTTTTTTACAAAAAATATTCTTGTTCTATTAATCAGTGACAAGGTAGTTTATCACATAATTCTTAATCTATTTTGATTTTTTTTTATTACTAAAAGAAAAAAGATTATATATATATATATATATATATATATATATGTACGTATAAATAAGTTTTTATTATTTAAAAAAATCAATTTGCTAAAACATAAAATCTTGTTTATTTTCTGCTTATTTCTTATAAGTCGTGCATTTTTTCTTATATTTCATAAAATACAAAATAACATTGAAACCTCAAGTAATCTGATAATATTTATTAAGAAAAAGACAATTTGTTTGTATTATAAATAACAGAAAAAAATTTATAGCGTAAATAGAGTACTGTCACCAACTCTATATGACTCATTCGAATGCCATAATAATACAATCATGGAATTATCGTATACTGAATATACAATACTGAAAATTTTAATCGTAATATTTTTTATAATAACAAACAATTCTTTACATGTTGTTCTTATGTGAATAAATAAAATAAAAATATATACAGCTCTGTATAAAACGGAATATAAATACACTTATTTCTTATTACACATTTTCTAAGAAATATATTTATACATCCAAAAATAATATTATACTTACTGTATATAAAATATTTTCAATTTTATTATTTATTCTCATATTTTTTTTAAAAACATATCCCTATTTTAAAATTAAGAGTTAAATTATTATTTTAAAATAAAACTAATTTTATTAAACAAAATTTAATCAAAAAGTACGTCATTTTTAATATTAGGCTTTTGCATGTTAAGTGGCTGATTTTCTAATCAAATTTCTACCATTTGTTATTTTTTAAAAACAATGTTATTAATCAAAATAAATAATAACGGATATAATACAGTTCTCCCAACCAGATAAAAGTTTGTCGATGTCAGTTTTGTAAAAATCAAATTTTTACACTTAAGAAATTCTTTGAAGACGTTTTCAATTGCTATATTGTTATTTTTTTTCTTTAATAAAAATCAATTATATGTTTAAAAAAATTGTAATCCAGTGACAATAGGTCTAGTAAATATAATGGATGGAAAAAAGTCTTAAATGACTATTTCTACAATTTTTTGACTATTGTTTTGGAACATTTAGATGAGCGTTGTCATGAAATAGTATAATTTCATATCAGTTGGCCAATATGGATTACTTAACGCGTAATTGTTGATGCACTTTCTCCCACTCAAAAAAGTATTTCTTGGTATTAATAGTACAATCAGATTTTAAAAGCGAACAGTGAATAACGCCAGCTGCAAACTATCAAACAGTCACTAACATCTTTCTTGTATGAAAGCTCTGTTTCGAGGATTCCCTAACAACCGGTTATTGTGCAAATCAACAATTATTGTTACATAAAATCCATTTTTCGTTGTATTTCACTGCTTTACTCAAAAACAGTTTACGTTTATTTCGAAGAATAAAAAACTGCAAACTTCCAGTCAATAAGCCACATTTTTTTCATTCAATTTATGGGGAACTCATTTACTTAGCCTCTTAACTTTTTAAAGTGACAGAAAACTGTCGAATACTATACACTATTTTCTCTCTAATATCCTTTATATATTAATAAGGATTAGCCTCGACTAGTGTACATAGTCTGTTGTCGTTGATAACTGATCTTGAGCATTCGTGAGGCTCACTTTCAAGGTTCATATCCCCGGATGCAATTTTTTTGAACTATTGCTTTATTATTCTTTTACTTAGTATATTATCTCTAAATTCTTTGCTGGTATTCTTGATTAACTCCTCTACATTTTGTCCAAGTTTAAAATTTTAAAGAAAAATTCTGTTTCTGGTTTATTTCCATTTTTGATATTTTTCTAACTTAGACATCACATTTAGATGATCTCTCTCTATTTATTTAGGATGTTTTTTAGCGTGATAACTTAAAATTGAATCCCTATCGAAAGTTCTATCAAACTTAAAAAAACATTTTTATCACACCTTTATTTGTGCATACACACAGAAATATATATAATGGAGGATGCTTTTTTAGGTTTGATAGAACTTTAGACAGAGATTCAATTTAAATTTCTATCACGATTAAAAAACAGCCTTCATATATATATATATATATATATATATATATATATATATATATATATATATATACGTGGAGAGAGAGTACCAAAATAAATAGGCCTACCTACAATATATTAGAAAAAATAATATTTAAAATAAAAATTTAAATTTAAACCAAAAGTTACGTTAAACAATAATATTTGCTTAGAAATATTAGGTTGGCAAATATCTCCCTTCCGCCTTCTGGTCTTTTGAATTTCGCAGCTATATACAAAAAAAAAAGCGAAAGGGAGATACTTGCCAACCTAATATAACATCCAACTTTCCTGTAAAATGCAATAATTAGTATATATCATAAATTAACATTTTTTAGAAATTATCATTCTATTAGAGTATACTATTTTAATAATATTTTATATTAGTATTTCTCAACAAAAATATTTAATTATTTATATATATATATATATATATATATATATATATAAATATATATATATATATATATATATTATTTTAAATAACATTTTTTATTTCAAAATTCATCTTAATAATATATAAGAAATTTTCTAAATATTTGTTAAACATATATGTATTGAATTAGATCTACAATGTGTATGTAATAAAATTATGCAATATATACTTAATATATTGAGTAAACAATATGCATATATATATATATATATATATATATATATATATATATATATGCGTGTGTGTTACATGTATGTTTATATGTATGTATATGCGTATGAGTAAATAAATTAAAATAAGTATAGTTTTAAAATATGTCACACTACTTCAATATTATACTTTTCATTTATCGCGAAATCTTCGTCAAATGAACATAATTATAAATAAATCTCACTATTTACGGGCCTTGAAATCAATAAAACTCGTCATTGAAATAGTAAAAATTTCCACTCGTTCTCTGTGATGTAAGGAGTGAATACATACACATTTCATTTCGTGCGCAATGTACACTGATAAAATAAGGGTAAATTAAAAAAAAATCCTTTATCATTTTTGCGATAACCGACTTAACATTTCAAGAGCATTAACTGATACAACACGTCGGAATATTCATGACTATCTTTACGAGATTCATTATATTATTAATTATTAATATATAAACATTATGTATTTGATTCAGTATTGTTTTGAAAGAAAGTATATTTATATGTGCATTTAGATTTATTCGTTTTAATACACGAATATACTGATTTAGTTTAATTACAATAAATTTTAACTATTGTTCTTATAATTCTTTAAATGCAATTTTATTATATATATATATATATATATATACACTAAAAAAGAAAACGAATGGAACAAAGGAAATGAAATGATAAAATTGAAAATTTTTAGAAAATGCTTTCATTCAGCAATTGATATAAAAATGTATATATACTAGGGTCATTTGATAAGTATGGTAAATTTATTTAGTGTTTAATTTATTTATTTAATTAATTTAATTAAATTTTTCAATTTAGTTTTTCTTACTTTTTTACCATAATTATCAAACGATCGTCGTGTGTATTATATATATATATATATATATATATATATATATATATATATACATATATATATATATATATATATAAACACTTTCTTTCTCTGCTAGATAAAGGCCTTTCCTAAGACAGTCCACTTCAATCAATCTGATACCCTTCTCTTCCACTTTATGTCAATAAATTTTCTAATATTTCAGTCCCATCTCCCCATGAAATTCTTACTGAGCGCTTTATTCCTGTATTGTTCCAATCAATATTTACTCTTACTCATTAATGGTCTTCAATTCTTATTATATTACCGACCCATTTACTTTCAACTCATTCGTCTTTCTGTTTGTCTGTGTTATTCCTCATATGCATCATTTTATTCTTCTTTGTCTTCTCTAAAATCAGTGAATTATTCTATAATTTAAAACTACTCACTTTTCTGGAATTATATATATATATATATATATGTGTGTGTGTGTGTGTATATGTATATGTATGTATGTATGTATGTACATCTTTGTATATAGTGTAAAATAAAAATTTTGTTCAAATCTTATTTATTTCTGTTATTTTTATCTACTTCTTCGCATTGAACTGTATTAAACATCAAAATATTGTACACTTCATATAACATATATCAGAAGATACGTAGAAAAATTACTCTAAGGACTCGAATTGAAAAGAAAAACAAAATTTTAATTTTATTAGATAAATAAAATTTCTGTTCTTCTTCGCATT
This sequence comes from Neoneuromus ignobilis, assembly GCA_029203775.1. Taxonomy (NCBI): domain Eukaryota; kingdom Metazoa; phylum Arthropoda; class Insecta; order Megaloptera; family Corydalidae; genus Neoneuromus; species Neoneuromus ignobilis. Next base: position 38,209,431 of record CP092091.1, on the reverse strand, counting down.
TTTCCACTTTACAATTACATTTCAGTTATTAACATATCCATTTATGTATATGTTTATTTAAACGTGATAGAATTTCAAATTGAATCCCTATCGAATGTTCTATCTAACATAAAAAACATCTTTATAAAAACATACATATATATATATATATATATATATATATATATATATTACATATATATATATAAATATATATATATATATATATATATATATATATATATATATATATATATATATATATATATATATATATATATATATATATATATATATATATATATATATATATATATATAATATAATACAATTTTTTTAATATATGATTCTTTTTCTTAAAACTGGGATATTTAATTAATTTATTCTATATGTTCATATTAACGAATTTAAATATTAGTTTTGTAATTCCATAAAAATACAATAATTTCAAACTGCATAAAAATAAAAAAATATATATTAAATAAAAGTATGTAGAATACAAGTAAATAAAGGTATATTAGATATTTTAAAATTATGTCATTCATATAATAATTAACAGTTAACAAAATTGTTGGCTGCTTTAAGTGTAATAAAATTATATATTTACACAAATAAATATATATATATATATATATATATATATATATATATATATATATATTATTCGATTTATAATAGTATCTTTTAATAATTTGTATTTATATTATAAATTATAAAAAAAAATATACCTAAATTCCATTAAAATTAAAATAATTATCATTTTTAAAATCGTTTTTTCAATAATTCACTATTAAAAGAAATAATAATAATAAGTGAATAAAAAGTTAGATCATTAGTTCATTCTAAAAAGTTATAAAATATAAAGTATACTTTTTAACTGAGATAAAGTAATTCTTAATAAAATATTTGGTTTAATAATTATTTTTGTCCTTTTTATTTTTAAGTTATTTCATATTATTAACATTTTATTACAAGATACTTACTTAATTCATATTATATTTTTAATATACAAAATTTTTAAAAATTCACAAATATATTTATAATCTATATTTTAAATTTCACATTGTATATATTGTAAATTTCATATTTTTTTTCATCAATACTAATTTTTTCCAAAAAAAAAAAAAAAAAAAACACAAATACAATAAATATTAAAAACATTTTTTTGTTAATTGAAATTTTAAATGCAAAGATTCCTTTATATATTTTCTTAAAAAAGAAAACAAATATTCCAAAAACAATATTACATATCTTTTGTTTGAAGAAAATACTTTGTAATTCTCAATTTTATAGTTTTCAAAAATTCCCGAACTAAGTAAAAAAAATTAAAAATATTCTTGAAACATATGTATTTATAAAAAGAAATGAATGATGTAAGTATCTAAAAAATCAAGACTAAACTAATTTTCTATAAGAATATATATATTGTTTATATATATATATATATAATTTTAAAAATAAACTTCAAGAAATATCTATATTCCTTATAACTTGATTTCTTTCCATATTAAGTTATTCGTTATGTCATGTACAAAGAAACATACTGTAACAACAATATTTTTCATTCAGTCTAATATAAATATGCTAGAAAATGAAAAATTCTATTCAGTATCAGTTTTTCAAGTTTTCGAAAAAGTGCAATGTATTACACGATGTTTAAATAAAAATTGTCATTTAAAAATTTTACTAAATCGCATCAAAACGGACATTAAAATGAAAATCGTTATATATAAGTGGATTTACTCGTGGAAGAGATAAACTAGTGAAAAATGGCACGCAGATTACCAAAGATTTGGTATATAAGCAAGGTATATATGAATTTATAATTCAATATACATTAATATTCTCTTTTGTCCACACACATATATATATATATATATATATATATATATATATATATATATATACATGTTTTCTTCAATTTGTTAGACTATAAAATCATGTTAGTACAAAATAAATAGTTATCAATGATTAATTGATTTTAGATCTACATTATATTTATTTTAGAAGTTGAAATATTTTTATCTTTGTCTATAATAAATCTTAAGTATATTTCTACTATTATCTCTTTAAAAGATGCATTACGTTTGATCGGAATAATATTTTTATATAAATACGTAATATATTTATTATATAGAGTTATCTAAATGTGACTTCTAGATTTGTGTTTTATTAAAAAGAAACATATGTAAAGGGAAACATGTGTATAGTTTCTTTTTAGTAAAACACAAATCTAGGAGTCACATTTGGATGACCATTTATTTTATTTTGCATTGAATATAACATTAAATTTGAAATTATTTCTTTCCAATTTTATTTTATATTATAATGAAATATTAAAATAACATTAGTTATTAGTGTAAATATAAATGAGTTATTGATAATTCTCTTTTTTATGATAACTTGATTTATTTTAAATATTATTTAGAAAAATATTAATTTCATTTCATTACTTTTCTAAAAAATTATGTTTTAAATATTATCCTGTTTTTATTGTACAATCTTGCTTTCGAAATTAACATTTGGTTAATTTTTGATAAAAATAATAAATGTTAATAAATTTATGTTTTGTCTCAGGTAAGAAAAGAATAAATATTTTAATATATATATAATATATATATATATATATATATATATATATATATATATATATATATATATATTAAAATTCTTATCATTGTCATTAGCCTTATTATGTCCACTGCTCAAGACAGACATTTAAAAATCTATTTTCACATATTTTTATCTCATCTGTCCAAAAGTTTTTTTCTCTTCACATTTTATATTTATTTTGTTTATATTTGTTTATTAATGGTCTTCTTTGCTATATTATTGGCGTATTAAAATTTTCATTTGTGTTATAAATAATATTCATAAATTTTGTTCGTTGTTAAATCCACTCATTCCCTTCTCGTTTCTACATAAAATCTCTAACATGGATTTTTCCATATTTCACTTTATTATTTGAAATGTATACCCACTTATATCATATATATATATATATATATATATATATATATATATATATTCATTGATTATAAACATTTTTATAAAATAATTATTCTACAATATATCAATATGAATTTCTTTTACAGTTACTGTAAAAGAATATCTGAATTCCGTTAATACTCAATCAAAATTAGTTGCATGAGTTGATTGACAAGAAAATGTATAAAACGGAAATATGAATATGTTTCACGCCCTTTTCAATTAACCTTGACCAAATGAGTTTCGATAAAACGTTGACACTCATGTCAATAAATAATAATTTATACTTTTTTCATTTAATATAATATATTAAATCTTGTAATGTAATTATAAACCTATTTAAAAATAATCGATGTGTGTATATATATATATATATATATATATATATATATATATATATATTGAAATAAAAAAGGAAATAAGCAAGATATAAAACAAGGAAGTGAAACATAACTACATTGGCTCGACGCCAATGGTAAAAATTAAAGCAATGATTGACTTACATCATGCCGTTACATTTTTGTGACTTACTTATTTGTATATCTTCGAGAAATGGTAAAAATGAGATTATATCTGCAATCTCTTTCATAATAACATTGATGAAACTTATTGTGTTAAAGATATTTCCTTGATTTTTAGTAATTATCAATTTTTAATATAGCCTGCAATTTAGTTTTATAAGAACTACATTTTTAGATTATTATAACAAATTCTTGAATAAATACTCTACTAGATTAGGTACTAAACGTATATATAAAATAATTATTAATTTTCTTATTACTTTACCTTTTAGTTTTATTTGAATAAAATGAATAATCACTTTTTATTTTCTACAGATATTTCATGTTTTTAATCTGTATATTAGTTACCAATTATATTTTAAAACTATATACAAATATATTCATAATTTTCTATAACATAAATCAGTAATAAATAACAATGTTCAGTGTAATCAATTATATACCTATACATTTTAATTTTTCTACTATTTCTTTTATAATATTATACATAAAAATATACTTAACAAAATATTTAATTATATTATCTGAGTATAAATTTACAGCCAGTACTGTAATTGAATCACTTAGGAAAATTTTATTAGCTTGTAGTAAGATTTTTATTCAAAGTTATTAAGATTTTTACGAACTGTCATGAAATAAACTTTCAATATCATTTACATTTTTTTTTAAAAAAAAATAAAAGATGTGAAGCTGCTATTTCCAGATAAAGTAGTAAAATTCAAATAACAAAAAAACACCTGTATGCTTTTAAAATTGAATATATCATAAAATTTGCATCTAGAATTAATGAATGTCGCATAAAATTTCTTCTTATTTTTTAAATATAACATTGTTTTATGTTTTATATTTTTAATTCTAAATAAAAAATTAGAAAAAGAAGTATTTAATTTTCTCTGTTTAGGAAGAAAAGTCATGGTTTTCTATTATATTAACATTTTTGAAAAATAATTATTGAAGAGACAATATTACCAAGATTAAAAAAACTGATCAAAAATATAGCTATTACTTTTTAAGGTTCGACATACATATTTAAACCCATTTCGTAAAATAAAACACCAGCGTCAATAAAAATATATTGCTTATATTAAAATTTGTAATAGCATGAAAGAAAATTCCGTAAAAACTATTTGAAAATATATTCTTATTATAAAACGAAACAATAATACATGCCTCAATTATTATGAAAATAGATGTTCAAAAAATTAGTTCTAAATAACTTGATAATAATCATTAAAACTTTGAGGTAACTATTGTTTATTTTTAAAATCACAATACAAGTATAGTGAAAAAATAAAAGTAATTTCAGTAATTTTATTACATTTTGGAAAAAAATAATTCTGAATATTTTCCCAATGATAAAAAAATGTTAATTATTCATTGTTAAAAAAATATTGGAACACAAAGAAAAATGTGCTAAAAATTAAAAATATTTGTTATTCTCTCACTATTAATACCATTAGATCTAAAACTTTTCACCTTACTAAATATCTTCATCTGATTATATGGATGTTTTTTAAGAGTGATATAAATTTAAATTGAACCCCTATCGAAAGTTCTATCTAACCTAAAAAAACACTTTTACCATACCTTTATGTATACATACACACACACACACATGTATATATATATATATATATATATGTATATATATATATATATATATATATATATATATATATAAAGAATATTTTTAGGTTACATAGAATTTTCGATAGGAATTCAATTTAAAGTTCTATCACGCTTAAAAAATGCCTTATATTAATTATTTTAATCTTTATTATAAGTTAATAGTGATTTGAATAAAAAAATACTAACACATAATTTTTATTTATATATTAACCATTTTTTTAAACATTTTATTAGACTTTATAATATAATTTAAATAGAAGAAACGATAAATATAAAAAAATAAAATTATACATATAAGAATGATTTTTTTAAAAAATAATATTACAACAAATACGTTTTACAAATTTTAATTCAGTCAATATTCATATCATGGTAATATTATTTTAACCATAATTTCAATGATGTGCAATAAATTGAATAAAACGTACATCTTATTAAAAATTCACTGAATTTACTAAAATTCAGTGAATCACTGAATTTGCCTTTTAATTAAAATATAAGTTATTAACAATATATCTAATAAATTGCATAACAGGAAAAACAGCCTTCAATAGTTTCCTTTAAATTAGAAAAAAGTATTTCTTAGAAAATTGCAAAAGTCAACAATGACGTAATAAATTAGAACGAAATCATCACCATTACGTATATTTATTTTCAATGCTTGAAATAGAAATAAATGCATATTTGATCTAAAATTATGATCTACAACTTAAAAATGTCAAGTTATTTCTTTATCAATATTATATATATATATATATATATATATTCATATCTTTATAATTTGTGTGTTGCTTAAATAATAAAAAATCAAATATACTATCAATTACTTGTTTTGAAACTGTGGAATTTATTTTCACATAAATGATCTATCGTCCCAAGACATTGAAATAATGTTCAATAATTTTTTTTTGTTCACTTTCTTTCTTCATAAATTGAATCCAAATTCTCATCAGTTATAAATAAAGAAAGTGAACAATAAATAATTATTGAATATTTTTTCAATATCTTTTGATGTTAAGATAGTAGTTCATTTGTGTGATATCAATCAATTAGTGGGAAAACGCGTTAATGTTTCGATATGTTTCGATATTTCAATATTTAATGCAGTATCACAAAAAATTATTAATTTTTTTTCAAAGAAAATATTTTCCAGAATTTATACAGACTATTCGAAAGGTATCTTTAAATTTCATACTATGATGGCATCGCCATCAAAATACGCATCAGCTAACCATTGGTATAAACCAAAAGTGAAAAATAAGTGATTATTTAACACTTCATATCCATTATGGTGTTTGAGGCTAAAATTTCGTTTGTGTTAAAG
>CP092091.1:38185490-38200490 GCA_029203775.1 Neoneuromus ignobilis | reverse complement strand
TCTCTCCTAGATACCGCCGTCTATCGAACAGACATTCTATGAGATAATAAATTTAATATGATCATACTTCTATTTATTTGCTTCGTTTATTCAAAGATTATTTATTTTCTATTATTTTCATATCATTTCATTTTTCAGTCATCAATATACATTTGTGTATAAAAATTGATTACTTAATTTGTATATATATATATATATTAGGTTATCAAATATCTCCCTTCCGCCTTCCGCTTTTCCGAATTTCGCGGCTATGTACAAAAAAAAAAAAAAAAAAAAAAAAAAAGAAAGGGAGATACTTGACAATAATATATAAATATATATATATATATATATAAATATATATATATTAGGTTGGCAAATATCTCCCTTCCACCTTCTGGTCTTTTGAATTTCGCAGCTATGTACAAAAAAAAAAAAAAAAAAAAAAAAAAAAGCGGAAGGGAGAAACTTGCCAACCTAATATATATATATATATATATATATATATAAATATATATATATATATATATATATATATATATATATATATATATATATATATATATATATAGAAAATATTTTAGTTGTTCTTATGTACAAAAAAAATTTCGACGATTTAGGATATTTGGTCAATTTATCAAAATATTGATGAAATACACTTTTTGCATATGACAATTTTTATTAATTAATATACAATTTGATTTACCAAAAAAATCGTAATATTTCAATTTATTATATCAATTATATAAATTAAATAAACGCGTTATGTGTTATAAATTAATTATTTTTTAAAAAAAATCCATTTATTATATTTTACAATATTACCATCTATGTTCATTTTTATACTTTTTTTAATTAATATTTAAAAATTTTGACATTACAACTTCTATTTTTTAATCTTCTCTCTCATTCCACGAAATTTCAGTGATCAAATTCAACAAAATGTATAGATAATACGTTATATATCAGACATGGTCGAGTAACTATCCTATCAAACTGCTAATCAATACTTATGGATCCAACATATGCTATCCATTATATATATATATATATATATATATATATATATATATATATATATATATATATATATTCTTATTTAATGAATACTAAGTTTAGAAAAATTTGAAACAATTTTAATAATTCAAAAAATTGATTGATTCCTTTTATTGTTGTGTTTATATATTACAAAAATCGATGATATTAAAAAAAAATTGTGTAAATTAATGAAAAATCTATTATAACATATTAACTAAAAATAAAAATACAGTATACAGTATTATCATTATTATATTTTTATACAAACTCACTCATATGAATATTATTTATAATCTGTATACATTTTTGTACATAAATTAATATGCGTACACACACACACACACACACACACACACACACACACATATATATATATATATATATATATATATATATATATATATATGTATATGTAAACCACTGCTTTCCTTTATAAAAGCCTTGAATTATAAATTGAAAAAAGAAAAAAGAAAATCTTATTCCTAACTCTCCAGCCACCGGCTTTGCTCTTTTTAATAAGCATATTATACATACGTACACATGTGTGTGTATAGATGAAATACTTTTTTCAAGTAAATACATTTCATATTTTTTCCTCCTTTAAAAAAATATATTAAATATTTATTACATAGTATCACTTTTCTTTTACGCAAGCGAACACATGTGAATATATAAGTAGATTACAAACGAAAAATGTCTTTTACGTTCGCAACTGAATAAACTATACATAGGGCTCATTCGTCAATGTTTCATCAAACCAAATCTGATTTTACAATCTGTCTTGAATAAATAATTATCCTAAAAAAATGTAAGCAGTTATATTTTTACAAATTAATTTAACAATATTAAACTGTAAAATTTAAACTATAATAAAATTCAGGTATTTATATATATATATATATATATATATATATATATATATATATATATATATATATATATGACTATGTACAAATATATTTTGTAACTATAAAACTGTGTAATTAATCGTATATTTTTAATTTATAATGATTGTTTTGTAATGAAATTACATCGAAATCGTAAATATAAAAGAAAACATTCACATTAATAATCAGTAAAATCTAGATACATAACTTTGAATGGTATCTGATACTCATTTATAAAATGCACAGAGCAGCTGTGTATATATACATACAATCACAAATACATACATACATACATATATATATATATATATATATATATATATATATATATATATATATATATTTAAATCGGATGTAAAATATTCTTTTACAAATATGTTTCATATGTTAGACTGAGGATACACAATATTAAAAGATTTCACAATACCAAACAGTGCCGTAGTTTGCAAAAAGATTTATAACATTCTGTTATTTTGATAGTGGATCTCCTTGAATTTTATATGTTCTGAATTTAACACATGTACTTAAGAATATAGAAAGGTTATATGATTTTGAATTTTTACAGTACTTTAAGACTTGCGCAAAGCTTTGTCCAAGAACTATTACATATATATATATATATATATATATATATATATATAGAAAGATAGAGAGAGGGAGGGAGGTATACTTGAAGATTACATATTTTTAAAATTATATTTTTTCACAAAATAAAGTTCATAAAAATCTTCTCTATTAAGTTATAGACTTGATGATTATTTTACATAAAGTCAATTTAGTCACAATTTCTATTCAATTATTAACTATTTCTATTTATATGAATTTTAATGTTAAATAAGTTCTTCAGATAAACTTTTTAAATAGTAATTTTTTCATATGCACATAATTTAAAAATCATCTTTTTAAATTTAGAATTTGTATACAAATTGATGTTAATTTATTGAATTTTTAAAATGTATGATTAATTTTAACATACGTGTTTGCACTTTTATTTGCAACATATTTTTATAATTTTTTTGCACTTATTTCTGATTATTATAATTCAAGTTATTTTTGAAATATTATTTTATATATAAATACTTAGTTCCTTATTTACCTATTCGATCATTTATATTGGAATAAGTTCTTTGTGTTATGACTCAACTTTTTCCATCCTTTTTTATCATGTATCATTTTCTCATTCACTCCCAACATTAACAAATCATTTTTTACTCCATCGTTCTATCTTAGTTTAGGTCTTTTCAAAGACTTTCCTTCAAATTTTTATTTTTTATTAATTATTTTATCTCCCTTCCTTAACAATTACTCATCCATATTATTTTTTTATACTTTATAATAGTTATTAAGTCTCTCTTAACGAATTTTTAAATATCTTTTTTCCTCATAATATTTCTCATTTTCCCAAACAAATTCAAATATTGTTCTCCATAGTTTTTTCCTCAAATAACATATATGTAGAATATTAAAAATTAATATAATTTTAATCATATTTAAAAAAAATATTTATTTATAGTAATAAATTATAACAACTCAAAATATGATTATTTTATTGAAAGTTCACAAAAATTAAATTTAAAGTGTATTGTTTTTTATTTTATATAATAAATTTAAGAAATAAAATATTTCCTAATGTTAAATAAAAATTATTTCCTTACACAAAAAATTAAAACTCTAACTGTTCTGTACTATATTGGAATACTTGTGAGTATTTTAATAACAACTCTTTTATCTATGAAGTACAAGTACATAAAATCTACTTGAGAAATATACAAGAACCATTTATATTTTGCTTTTATTAAGTATAGAGTAAAAGAATTACTTTTAATGATAGACTAAATAAAAAATAATCTTATAGAAAACATTTAAAAATACAAAAAAGTTATATTATTGTTTAAAAATTGAGTACTGATTTCTCATTATAATAATCAAAGACAATTCAAAAGCTATTGAACTTCTTCAATTCCAATATTTTACATTTTTTAGTGCTATTATGATTTCATGTTCTTTCTTAATGTACGACTATTAAACTGTCTATCTCAGATGATGTAAATGTCAAGAGTTTCGTGTTCAATACTATGAAAATAGATTTGTTTGCACTCTATTACTTAGGTATTGTAGTGCACTAGTGTAAAGTACAAAAGCTGGTTATCACAACAGTTATTATGTAACGACAACAGCATAATTGTTACATCTCTGAATACTGATTCGATACAATACAATATAGTAATATACTATTAAATTACGATCTTTGATGAGCTATCATTATTATTTATTAACCTATTGATTATAATAAAATTTATTTCGGTTAAATTGCTTTTTGATAATATATATATATATATATATATATATAAATAAATAATTAAAAAAATCTCAGTAGTATTTTTTAATTTTATCGATGTGTGTAACTATATTTTTAAAAAGATAAAAATGCTCTTAAAAAAATCAAAATATACCTGAATTAACCTTTGTAATTTTTAATTTTTAAAATGAAATACATCTGTGTTATTTCGATTCATCACGTTAAAATTGTACTTCGAGCTAAATGTTCATAAATATTTTTCATAAACATAATAATAATACAACTATATTTTTCAAAATCTGGTATCATTCTTTTATAATAACTTTTTCCATTATTCTTGTTCAAGTAATAGCAATAGCAACAATACTTGATTTACCCAGGTTAAAAGCCAATTAAAATTTTGTATATAAAACAAATATGTTAGAAATAATTATTTTTTATATAATATATATGATTAATGGTTCAATCAAAATACACAATTTAATATATATATATATATATATATATATATATATATATATATATATATATATATATAGGTGTTTATTAAATGTGATAGAACTTTAAATTTAATCCCTATCGATATATATATATATATATATATATATATATATATATATATATATATATATATATATATATATATATATATATATATATATATATATATATGCATATATATATATACGCACCCACACACATATACATGCATATAAAAAAATGTTTTTTAGGTTTGATAGAACTTTTAATAGGGATTTAATTTAATGAACTATCACGCTTAAAAAACATCATATATATATATATATATATATATATATATATATATATATATATATATATGTGTGTGTGTGTCTGTGTTTGAATATGTATATATTTATATCTACATATATGTATATATAAATAAATTATTTTATTTTGTGCTATTTTGTAATTCTTTTTTGTATTTTATTTATTTGATATATGACTACACAAAAATTCTTAAAAGATTAAAAGATAACTGTAAATAATTAAATTTTACAATATTATTAATATTTAGTGAAAAACTAAAAACTGTCACTAACATAAGTTAATTCACTTTACATAAATTAATAAAACAGAAAATATAAAAAATTCAATTTTCAAAATATATTTTTTGTTAATTGCACGTAAAATATATATATATATATATATATATATATATATATATATATATATACGAGGGTCGTTTGGTAAGTATGGTAAATTTATTTATTGTTTAATTTAATTAATTAATTAAATTAAATTTTTCAATTTAGTTCTAACATTTTTATCATGCTTATAAAAAGACCTCATATATATATATATATATATATATATATATATATATATATATATATATATATATATATATATATATATTTAAATATAAAAAAAAATTCGTTCAATTCAGAAAATATTAATAACACAAAGCTTTAAAAAATGATCTCTTAACTAAACGGCTGTATTATTCATAAAAATATATTTAAAATTTTAAACACAATTTCGTAATTTACTTTTATTAAAAAGGTAGTTAAATTAATATAAAATGACCTAATCACCTTTTCAATAAAACTAAATTGTTCATAATTAAATAATATCGTTACCTATACATCGAAAGTAAATTACAAACGAAAATTTGAAAATTAACTTTTATTAAAAAATTGATTATATAATATAATACCAGGAAAAAGAAAATAAAGTAAAAATTTTAGTCTTAATAGTATTTTTAAAAAAAATCAGTATATATTTAATAACAAAAAAAAATGAGCTTTTAATAAAATTCAATATTAACAATAACCTTAAAAAAAACTTAATATTAAAGAAAACATGTTTACACAAACATGTGTTTGTCTATAAAACATATTGATTATCCAGTTAAGTAATAAGAAAATAGATGAACTACATAGCCGTTAAAAAATCATAAACAATCTATCATTCTCTAAACAAACCTTACTTCTAAACACTTACATCAACCCTCTCCAAGCACTCATCGCTCCCCTATTTCAGTACTTACAATGTTCACCCCCACAACAAACTGAAAGACAGGTATCCCCTTTATTTCATGTTATCCCTACTGTCTTTAAGAACTACCCTCTCTTTAAATACAATCCCCACCTACACTCTATGCAACCCCACTACAACGATTAATAGATGTACGTGTGCCAATTATTTTTTTTTCATTGTCAATCTACTATCTCTTACGGGACAGAGGTATTTTTTTCCATCGTCTCTTTCTAAGACAACTACTACTCAACACATTCATTATCGTCGTTGTTTTTCTTTTATTCCTACGCATAATTTCCTCAGTCATTTATTATTTATGGAGTTTCTTTTATATACGCGCTGTTTGTAATATTTTTATGATATTATTAAACATGCATATAATATACAATTTTACATATACATACATTATATATATATATATATATATAATCGATTTTTTACAAGTCTTAAAGTTATTATTGATTTATATTGAGCATGATTTTTTCATTAAATTTTAAATAATAAATTATGATCTTTTTCAAATTCAAAAAAATATTTTAATTTTAATTTTTAATATCATAATTTGTATTCATTCATTTTTTATTAATATAAGAAAATTTTCTAGCCAAATAATTAATATAAACCAATAATATATAACTTGTTTTCAGTTTTTTCTCATTATATGCATTATTTAGAAATTAAAAATATCTGTTTTCTCAAATAAACAGAAGTATGGGATTAAAATTAAAAGTTAATCAATAATTATATATATATATATATATATATATATATATATATATATGTAATTAATAAAAAAAATATTTGAATCAATTTTTAGTATTATTTATTTGAGTTAAAAAAATATTTATTTAAGTCTTATTTAAGTGACAACCACAACGATACTTGATAATAAACCTATGTTTAAATTTCTTCTTGTATTATATGAATTTTTGTTAAAAAATATATTTTATATAGATATTAATTGATTTCTACATACCTTTTTTAATATAATTTATTAAAATGATATTAAATTAGTGAAACTGAAAAATGTTCCTATCATTTTGATATTCGTTTATAGTTCAGTTATACATGTGGAGTGTACATGTATGAATATATTTATATTTCTACAAAAGTTATCAAGTAAATCGTTATTTATTGACATTATAATTTTAAAAATACTTGAAATAATTTTTGAAATATTCATACAGGTTATAACGTAATAACACAAAGTAAATATAATCCTAAACTATTTAAATTTAATATAAATTATAAATTTAATATAAATTATAAATTTTTAAAATGCTTTAGAAAACATACAAATATTGGATACATATAAACTAAAACGTTTAATAATATTTGGATACATATTAAAAAATTAAAATTATAAGTATATTATTTTAAGTATAAGGTCATACAAATGTGACGCCTAGATTTGTGTTTTATTAAAAAAAAAATAAACTATACACATGTTTCTTTTTAATAAGACATAAATCTAGGCGTCACATTTGGATGACCCAATTCTTCAAATAAAATGAAATAAATTTTAATAAAGAATTTGCCTTTAATTATCATTAAAGCTGTATAATAAAAGTCTATTTGTTGAATTAAAATTATTCTACATTATGATTTTTATTAATAATTTATTTTTAATAATTCAGAAATATTTTCATATCTTAATTTATATTCAATATTTTCAATATTTAGAAATATGTTCATGCATATCTAAAAACAAAAATAATGTCATTATAAGAAAATATTTATACAAAATTTCGTTGAAAATTTGGAATTTATATTTCTTTAAAGAAAAAAATCTCATTAATACTGTAAATTATTTTTATAAGATTTTAATTAGTTTCAATTTAGTAAGTCTAATATACTTTAATAAGCTTGAACCCATAATATGTATTTGTGTATATATAAATTATATATATAGAGAGAGAGAGACAGAAAGAAAGATATCCAAATGTGACTCCTAGATTTGTATTTTATTAAAAAGAAACATTTGTATAGGGTGGTGTAAACAGAAACATGTGTAGTTTTGTTTTTAATAAAACACAAATCTAGGCGTCACATTTGGATGACACAATATACTAAATATCGCAGATCTAACAAGATACTTGTTTTTTATCCTTTTTCTTAAGTTCTTGATAAAATAAATATTAATGAGAGATAAATAATAAAATCAAAATGAATGCTAGTTTATAGTTAGTAAATACTTTTCTTGTTATCAATTGTTCGAATACCTAAGGATAACTAATGAAAAAAAATTGTTAAGCATAAGTCATGCGGACAGTTTATTTAAAAAAATATATAAAGAAAAATATACATATATATAATATATATATATATATATATATATATATATATATATATATAAAACTACACAAAAATGTTTACTTATTCAAAGTATATAACCGATAAAATTGTGACTGTAACTAGAATAAATAATCTGAATTTAATTCTTATTTAAAAAGTATATTTACATTTGTTTACCAAACTGGTTTGCTCACCTGTATATTTAATTGTAATTGTGTTTAATTTATACGTTACACTGAGTAATACTAAAACAAGGCCTTATCATTCAACGGTAAAAAGTGTTTAAATTAATTTGGATAAAGCCATTGGATATATATATATATATATTTATATATATATATATATGTAATCAAATATTTATAAAAATATATATTTTAAAAAATATACTTCTATTTAAATAATATAAGTAAACAGTTAATAATTATTTTGTGATTTTGTGATTTAAATTTAATATATATATATATATATATATATATATATATATATATATACGTCAATAATAAAACGTTAAGATAAAATAACATAAAAACCCACTCACATATATGTGAATATGTATATATATATATATATATATATATATATATATATATATATATATATATATATATATATATGTACATATATATAAAATAAATTGTTTGCATGTATGTGTAGTTATTGATATATAAGTATATATTAAATGAAATACTCTCCGAAATTCGAATGAAATAAATACAACACAACAATAAAACCAACACATATGCACATATACGCACAAGAAGAAGGTAACACAAACACACGTGTGTTCCGAAAAGACAAAAGGCAAAACAAACAGCGGTGGGGATGACAATTAGAAAAATTCAACCATTCGCAAGAAAGAATGGCACACACAAAGGGAGATATAAAAACGGCAACGTTCACATGGACACACACACTCTTGGCCAAGCTCCGCCGGATTTTTACAGAAACACCCCTTAAGTCTGCCTTTTTACCCTCCCTTACATTAAAGACACACATACAACACACGCGCAACCCCGATCCTTCTGGTGGGGATGAATGCATGTTGGAATGAGGCGAGTCTATTGAATTACGCTTCTTACGACGGCGATGTCAGACGCACGCCTGTCGTGCCACAGATTCGCTCTCGGACATTGTTGATGCCACGACAACACGTGTGCCGCGAACAACACTTCTGAACGTTCGCTCAAGAGCAACGAACGCAGCGAATTCACATTATCTACCCCCTGACATTGCGAGTTCATCATTAACACGGTTCTCTTAACGCTCGCCTCTGTGCGAATTTAACAGAAATAAACACACGCCAGTCTGACACATCGAGACATAAAGAAATCATTGTCTTGAAATCTGCACTCGGTATTCATACATCTGTCTTGAATAAAAATTAAGACGTTTGCGGTCATTTCATTGATAAGTGAAGAGGAATATTGAATGTTATATATTCATATATGTATATGTGTTTGTGTGTGTGTGTATGTATTAAATATTCATAAGTGATTAATATGTGTAACGAATGTATGCACGGTGTATGCAGTATGCGTGAAGATTCCCTCCCGAATGAAAAGAAAAAAAAGAAAAAATAATCATGAGAAAGCAACAAACCGAAATGACAAAACAGATACATCATCATTTTTATAATACGCGCTCGTGCATATACATGCATATGTTTCTATTCTTCTACCCCTTAAATTCTTTGAAAAATCCATCCCTCGTTAATGCACAAAACTTATATAAACCTATTTCATTTTTCCCCTTCGAATAATTCAACTTTCTATTAGTCACGCATACGGTTCGATCCGTCACAATCGTTATTCTTACATAAGTGTGTCTCGCTCGTTTCTTTCAGGGGGTTGTTTGAACGCTCGTCCCGTTCTACACTATTATACTTGCGTATGTCGTTCTCGCTTTTTAACTTAAATATTATGCTACACTTATAACAAATTATATCCAGCCCTATCTAACGCGATGCTCTTACATACATTCGACTCACTTATCTACTTAATGTTTTCTCTGTCGGTCCAACGATATCTTAAATACATCTTTCTCCATTTTTATCTCGCGAACTAAGAAACGCGTCTCTGTCGCACGCATCACACTTACGTAAGAGCGACTCACTTTTTCTCTTCGAGAAATCGCCGACCGTCTCTGTCGCACTCGTACGCCTTGAGTATAGCTCTTGCATTTTTTCGACTTAGATTTTCGCGAAAGGTTAGGGAACTGAAGCGGTCTCCGTCTGCAGCGCTGCACTTGCATAAACGCGTCGCAGATTTTCTCTTAGGGTTGTTCATGGCATGTACTTTGTCTCGCACGCCGTAACTTACATACACCTTTCTCAATTTTTCTCTTAGGGTTAAATTGCACGCGTCTCGGTCCCGCTCAGCATCCTTGGGTACACTTCTCTCGGTCGACGACTTGGGGGTGTTTGTCGTCGTCCCTGTCGACCGCGTTGTTCTTGCGTCCGTCCATCTCACAGAGGCTCTTAGACGCTAACGAGTTCAGACGCCGAGCGTCGTTTTCAGCGACGTCGCTTTTCTTTTGAGCGCTGACGAAGGGGTACGGCTCTGAAATTTCTCTTGCAGAAGTGAACTAAGGAAGGGTAGGAAGCGTTTAGTTTGTACTTGGCATCGCGACGTTAGTCACTATCACCAGCGTCTTAAAATCGACGCTCCTTACATACCAGTCTTTAGTCAGGCGTCGTCTTTCTTAGTGATAAGAACGTTGCCACTAACGCATTTCTTGCACCGGTCGGGTTGAACACGCGGTTCACATACACACGTCTGTTGTCTAGTACTCGAATACGGTCGGTGTCGCGCGCGAAAATTCAACTAACACTCTTCTTCTGTTGTGTCATTCTTGTAACGACACACTCCTGTCATTACTGTTCACACGTCAACGTATATACTTACCTGCTTCCACTACTATATTATTATTTCTATAGTATAGCGCAGTGTGTGAGTGTATGTACGTATACGTCACTTTTTTACATGTTGTTGTTGTTATGCAGTTGAATTTTGTAAACAATCAGTTGTTCATTAGAGCATTCGAGTCGATGAGGACAAACAGTTTCCGATAGAATTATGTTCGACCTCATTCGATTGACACACGCACGATGCATATGAGTCAAATTTAAACACCAAAATCTCATCGCCGTCATACGATCAAAAAATTAATAAAAAAAATAGAAATTCTCCGAATATATCAGAAATTTTATTTTTCGTTCCACAAGATTAACATTTAAAATAAATTCGATTATTTCCAATATAATTTTCGAACCAAAAAAAAAATATCTACGTGTACAACACTACCGTTCCATCATCCACCGTTATTAATCAAACAGTAAAAAAAAAGTTTCAAGGAATAATATTGTAGCTGGTTACCGAAACCAGTTTCGGAAGTTTTAGGTGGGGTGGTTTTTTGAAACATCCCGTAACTATTCAAACACAAACCGGTTTTCTATGTAATGCATTTTTTTCGAAATCTGCATTAAACACTGACGTAATCAAAAAATGTAACTCAAATAATAGCGTTTTAGGTGCTCGTAAAAATGACATATATTTTGTGTTTGTTTATATTGAAAACGAATTTTTTCTTTATGGAATATTGTGCAACAACATGGAAAATTTTTGTATAATTGTCAAATATTTTTTTTCTGTACATAAATGTTTTATAATAAGTTTTTAGTGAATCATTGATAACGTATAATTTATATTTTCTGTTTTCAGTATAAACATCCGCAAATAAAGACAGTTTTGAAAAGTGATCTGCATATTACTCTCTGTGATTAGAGTGAATTTTCGTGATTTTGTAGCATTTTTTCAGTGACAAATTGTGATATTTGTGTATGTGTTTTTTTTGGGTATGTTAACAATTTGAAATTATGTGTAGGAAAATGCATGCAGTATGTGTACGTGAAAATTTATATATATATATATATATATATATATATATATATATATATAAATTTATCTTTTTAAAATTAATTTAAACACATTAAACTTCTACAAAATTTTAATAAAACCGCGTTTTATTCACCGACGGAAAATAACTCGAATAAACGTAACTTTAATATAAAATAGACTTTAGGATAGTTTTATAAAAAAGAAATTATAATATAATATAAATAAAATATAAAAAATTACTAAAAATTGATTTAAAAACTATTTTTATAAAAAAAAGTTAGTTTAATGTAAATATAAATTAATTAATAGACAATAAAAAATCATTGAAAATAATTTTAATTTTACAAAATAAATTTAAATTGTTTGATTTCATTAATATATTTAATTAATATCATATTTCTAAAAAGTCAAAATGATACATATGATTTTTTTTCAAAAGTATATATAAAAAAATATTATAAATACCAGCTTTTATATTTCGGTATTTTTTACAAATTTGTGTTTTTTTTCATTTGATAAAATTATTTACAATTTTTTTCTTATAAGCATAAGTAAGTGTAATATAAAACCATTGCACATAAATTTCATTGCATATTTTTTTCAAAAAATCTGTGAATATTTAATAAAATACTAAAATTACGTGTGATATTAAATTCGTTTATTTTTTTGAAAAATATACAAAATTTATTAATAAATTTAGTTTTTATTTTTCATACCTTGTTTTATGAATTTTTGCATTTTTTTCTTCAACACAATTGTAAGTGTTTATCTTCTTGACAATTTTTGTGTATAAAAATTGTACCTATTTTATTTTTCGTAAATTATATATAAATATTAAAATAATATTTAAATGTTTATAAAACAAATTAATAAAATTGCTAATAATATAATATTGCTACATTTTTTAAAAAGATATCCTAAATTCTATTATAATATTTTTTGATCTTTTCTAACACTTTTATTTGCATAAATTGTATCTATTTAATTTTCTGTGAATTATGTGTAAATATAAATATAATATTTAAATGTTTATAAAAAATATTTATAAAACAGTTAATTTAGAATAATAATATTATAAATGAAATTAATTAATATAAACAGAATTTATTTCGTTAACAGTTTATTTTAATTTATTTTCAATAAATTATTAATTAATTCACTATCGACGAGTAGTAAAAATTATTTTAATATAAAAATATCGTTTGATTTATTTAGAAATAAAAATTAATTAATTTATATTCAAACAATTTTTATAATTAATAACATTGGAATTTATATAAATATTATTAATATTTATTAGTAAATTACACAATAATGAAATGAAAATTAATAACGTATTAATTTATGCACTTGTAAATTATATATAATTTATATATATATATATATATATATATATATATATATATATATATAAATAAAAAATATTATAATTGATATAATAAATTATGTTAATTAAACTGTAATTTTTATAGATAAACTTTTTCATATTTAAATATTCAACATTTTGTTTTGAGATTTATAGAAAACTAAAAAAGAATTAAAATCTTTAAATAATTTCACTTACATTATATTTTTTTTATAAATTTTTCAACGTTACTGTGATATTTGACAGATGCATATGTCATAAATTAGAAATTAAAAAATAATTTATATTATTCCTAATAAATATGTGTATTATATTTCATAAAATTTATTATATATATATAATATAAATAAATTAAAAAACTGAGAATATATGCAATAAAATAGACAATTTTTACCGAAGGAACTAGAGATACGTTGTATCAGTTTTAACACTAAATTTCACAAATTGCATAAAACATGATTTAATCCAAAATTATTTTTGTTGACTTCTTGATAAATTATTTATTACCTTAAAATTTACATGTATGTATGTATGTATATATATATATATATATATATATATATATATATATATATATATTTTTAAAAAGAATGTGGAGAAAATAAATATTTTATATAAAAATCTATAGGAATTAATGTGTAATATTGCAAATATTTTCATTATTAATTTATATATATTTTCACTACTTATTTTGTTTGTAAAAAAAGTATCAAGAATGTGTATTTTTCAATTTCAAAATTAATTTATATTCGTATTTTATTATAAAAATGCATTTGTATAAAATTTATATATTTTTCTATAATTTTACATTATTTATGACATATCTTTTAATAAATAAAATTGTTATTCATATAATATACAATGATCGTATACTGCTTATAAACATTTATAAAATATATATTTTGGTAAATTAAATTTCTATTTAATTTAATAATTTTAGAGTAAAACCACATACTGCAAATTTTCATCTGACCTTAATTAAAAGTTAAATGCATTTCTTTATATATATATATATATATATATATATATATATATATATATATATATAAATAATTTTAGGTATACATTTTATATATATATATATATATATATATATATATATATATATATATATATAAATTATTTCCTTTAAAATGTATCTTTAAATAGATTTTTAAAATAGTTATTTGTACAACTAAAAATCGTATGTACTAATATAAATAATATAATCTCATAATAATAAATATTAAAATAATTTAA
>CP092091.1:38135490-38177990 GCA_029203775.1 Neoneuromus ignobilis | reverse complement strand
TTATTGTATAGGGTTTTTTTTAAACATGTTAGAACTTTAAATTAAATCCCTATCGAAAGTTCTATCTAACCTAAAAAAATAATATTTATCATACCTTTATATATATATATATATATATATATATATATATATATATATATATATATATATATATATATATATATATATATATATATATATATATATATATATAAATGTTATTTAGGTTCGATAGAACTTTTGATCGGGATTCAATTTAAAGTTCTATCACGCTTAAAAAAAACACTTATACATTATATTTCATTTTATATATATATATATATATATATATATATATATATATATATATATATATATATAGAAAGAGAAATAAGAAGGGAGAGAGAGAGAGAGAAAGAGAAAGAGAGATATTAAACATTGTAATATTATATTTATAAGTTATAATAAAAAATAAACATCAATAATTTGAAATTACAAGTTCTGATCTTATATATCTAAAAATATTTTCTTACGTCTTTTAAAATTGATATTTATTTGAAATTATTATTTTTATACTTCTCATACTTGAAATTTCTCGTATTGACAACTGTTAATGTATTTGTATTTTAATCGTCCAACACAGTCTCGTTTCTACATAATAAAAAATGTAATCGAAAATGTATCATGAATATTTTAATTTATTTTAGATCGCTGTAAAGTATACATTTTAATTTGCGTACATTTGATGTCAATTAAAACTTTAAATTTTTTAATAAAATTTTATTACGTTTTATTATTGCTTTCGCAACGTTTTTAAATGTAATTATATCACACATGATGTGATGTAAATTGAACGATGTACTTTGATTTTAATGATAGTATGACATCACTGAATACAATTAATTTTATGTTTTTTGAGAATTGTGCGTTTATGAAACAAAAATGCAAATGTTACTTGTTCTTTTATTACATTTGACTTATTTTTAACACGATATATTTTAATGTTTAATAAGATTCTTTTGTACTCAATAAAATTACTTATACTTTTAAACATTATATATATATATATATATATATATATATATATATATATATATATATATATATATATATATATATATATAATTTTTTTGAAAAAGACCTTCATCCAATAATGAATAGAAAAAGGCTAATGATGATAATAATTTAGAAATATGAATTAAAAGTTAATACTTATATAAAATCGTCACAGAAATATCTATATAAAAAAATAATATGGGCATTTTTTTCTTATACAAAGATTTAAATGTATTAAAATAATTCTAAAATCTTATTATTAAGTTAGAGACAATATATATTTTTCTTTAAAAAATCGTTTAGTTAATCACGTACTATGGATTATATTCTCATATATAAAAAATAAAATTAAATGAATACTTAAGGTTATCGAAAACTGACAAAATAAATTATTTGGAAAATCGAAGTCAATACTATTTTTTAAATATTGAAATATAAATTAAAAAAATCGTGAGATTTTCAACATCTTGTTATTTATTAGTTTAATATAATAAATTGGATATCTCAAATATATAAATTAATAATTTGATGTTTGAAACTCAAATAAAACTATTTTACCAGGTTTTTTAATCTACTGGATAGAACTGAGATACTTTTTCGTGATTTATTTCCAATATTTAGTGTATAAAATAAAAACGATATTCAATAATTAGATTTTAATGAATAAATAATACTATATAAATAACTAAAAAATGATCATACAGAGATTTAGAATTATGATTAACATATAATAATTATTGTAATATAACATATAATAATTATGATATAACATATTATTATATGTTAGATTTAGAAGATATAGAACACCGAGATTTAGATAATTATGATATAACATATTATTATATGTTAGATTTAGAACATAGAAATTTAGAATTATGATATAACATATAATAATAATTCCTTTCAACATAGAAAGTTTCATTAATTAGATTTGTAATAAACAAATAGGTTTTATAAACATGCTGGAATCATTTAAATAGACATTAATTAATAATGTTTAATTAATATTATGAAAAATGACTTATATTCTATATTATCACACAATTTTAAGTGTTACAGTGTGGAGCATATCCGTTAACCACAGTCTTAAATCAGTTATGAAAATGATATTTATTTTTAAAAAAAATATTGCAAATAAATATTCATATGTTATAGTACATATAAATCAACTATTTTTAGCAAAAATCATTATAATATTTTCTTTTTAAATTCAATACTATTGTTACTGTTAAAATAACAAGTAAAAAATCATTTAGTTGAAAATTGTTATTAATGAAATAGCGATAAAATAAAATAGAAGATGTCAATAAAAATATCATAATTATATATATATATGAAATACATATTGAGGATTAGATAAAATTAGCTACGAACAGGAAACAATGGAAGCATCTTAAGAAAAACGTTTAAAATATCCAATGATATTCGATGAAGCTTTCGTCCAGCAACAAACTCGTATAGGCTTTTATGATGATGATAATAATGGTGATTATATTATCATTATCATCAACAACAGCCCTATCTTAACCACTGATGAAGGACATCACAAAATTTTTCCCATAAGTAATCCAATACTTCTCTCCTATTTCACATTAAAGAATTTTCTCATGTCTGTGTCTCTACTATTTGTGAACCTTTTTTTTGACCTCTTGAAATTTCTAGGTTTCCAATTAAAAAATTCTTCTATTCATTAATGTTGCTTTCTTCTTGCTGTATGATCGATCATTTTCATTGTAATGTGTAAAATAATAGTTTTCTTTTAAATACACTCATTTTTCAACTTATCTCTATATGTTTTATATATATATATATATATATATATATATATATATATATATATATATATATGTGTGTATGTGTATGTGTGTATTTGTGTGTGTGTATGTTATCATCATCATCATCCTTTTTCTGTTTACTACTGAATAAAGGCCTCTCCCAAAATTTTTACTTCGACCGATCGAATGCTTTTGACTCCCAGTCTACTACAACGAATTTTATTGTATTTCTATTTTATCTATCTATAGACTTTTTCTTGGATCTTCTTAAATATCTAGGTGAATATATATATATATATATATATATATATATATATATATATATATATATATATATATCACATCTAGCTTTTATCTTCCAGCTGGTGGGTAAAAGCTTCAATGTTTTAATTCACTTGATAAGGCAAGTAATTTATATATATATATATATATATATATATATATATATATATATATATATATATATATATAGGTGTTTTTAAACGTAATAGAAATTTATATTAAAATCAATTTAAATTTCTATCATGCTTAAAAACTCTCTATATATATATATATATATATATATATATATATATATATATATATATATATATATATATATATATATATATAATGTATTTGTGTGTGCATTTACTATTTGTTATTAATTGCATATATCTGTTTTTTAAATTGAATTAAATTTTGTGAAATAGTATATAAAATTAAAATTTTCTTTCTGAAAATATTGTACTCATTAAAATTATATGCCAGAAATATTAAATTAATAAAAATATACTATTTTATATGAATTCATATTAAATAGTTATTAATCAGATTATAATAAGAATGATTATAGAATGATTATACGACATATAATATATATATATATATATATATATATATATATATATATATATATATATATATATATATATATATATATATATATATATATATATATATATATATATATATATATATATATCCGTAGCAGTAATCTCTTTTTATCCATTCCTAGATGAATACCTTTCTTAAAATTTTATTTTGTTCTTGTACTTTAATGAAAATTGTTTTTTGATTAATATACGTAATTTTTTTAGCACTTTAATATTTACTTGTCAAAAAAATTAAAAATGCAGGCCATATTCATTTTTAAATAAAACAGTAATAACCTGAAATTGACATTTATTGTACAACAAATAGCTGAGAAGAAAACAGTTTGAAAATATTAATTGCATTTCCAACTTTGATTGATTTCTTTCTATTACAAAGACTCACACCTATTTTTGTTCAAAACACTATATATATATATATATATATATATATATATATATATATATATATATATATATATATAATTCAAAAAACATGTATTTATTTAATATATAGATTTTTTAATTCATTTTAATAAGAAAATATTAAAGATACTCAATTTATGTTTCATAAAAAAATTCTTTGTATAGTACTATTAAATGAATAAGCATATGTTATACGTTTGTACGTAAGGGGGAGGAAGGAGTAGTTATTAGGGGGAGTAGAGTTTTTATCTAGTAAATTATTGATTAGCTTATAGAAATGGTTTACAAATGGATTAAAAAAGCTTTTATATAAACGAAAAATATCAATTTAATTTATTATTCTTTACAATTTGTAAATTTGTCCATACGTGAAATTAAAATTGATTCTTTTTCATACTTCTCATTACTATATATTATTTAGTTAAATCATATATATATATATATATATATATATATATATATATATATATATATATATGTATTGAAAAATATTTAAAAAAAAATATTATTTTTCAAACTACTTATTTGATTTGGAATATTTTTTTATCTTTAATTGAAAAAATAAAAATGTCTTCATACATTTTATGAAATAATTATCCTAATACTTCCTTTTAAATTAAAAATAATTATTAACCCACAAAAGTAATATGATTTAGTTAAAATCTCTATTATTTATAAAAATAAAAAAACAAGCCGCTAAAGCTACAAATATGTTATAAATAAAGTACATCATATAGATATTAAAATAAATTATAACATGTTTTAATTATATGATCATATCCTTGATGTAATTTTCCATTTGTATAGAAACTAGTATGTCATTATAATTTGTATACGCGCGTTAAATGTAACTATTCCTCTTTTGAATTTCACTAAAGTACAACTATGAACAGTAATATAATTTTACATATTTAAAAAGTAATTTTGATTATTTCTCTCGAAACTAACTACAATTAATTTTACACATATATTTTTCAACAATACGAGAAGAGTTGTTTTAATTGACAACATTTTAATAAGTAGAGATAAGTTATTTTTAGTATAGAAGAAAAATATAAAAACTAAAAACAAATTAGGATTGTTTCAGATTGTGAGAAATTACTATATTATAAAATATATTGATAAAGATCTAAACAATATAAATATTTCCTCGTTGAAATCGAACAATTCATTTGATTTATCTTCAACATTTTAGATACAATAAAGTGTATATTAAGTAAAAGACAAATTAAATTTAAACAAAAATCAAAATTTGAATCATAAAAACATTAATTATAGAGCATTTATGTATCTTTATGTAGCCAATTTCCTTCTATGAATTAATTATATGATGATAAATTAAAAGATCTGATAGGAAAACACATTATATATTTAAAAAACGTTAAAAAAATAGTATAAAAGCTTTTGAAGAAATAGGAAATTTTTTTTTGACAGGCGTGCAGATGTATATTAAGAAATATATCAAGTATATTAGCATTAAATTTAATTACATGTTTTTCATTTTATTCGTTAAAAAAATTATTTAAACATGTATTTTATATTTGGTTCAATAAAATTGTTAAAAATTAGAATATTTCAATATTCTTTTCTAAAGAAGATTTTTATAACAATCGAGACTTGTAAGCAGTAAGCAATATAAAACTATACTGTTTTTTTAAGAAACATGCATGTACAAAATACAATTATTGAAAACAAATTGTAGTTTTATACAATAAACTCTTATATAGTTTCAGTGTAAGAATAAATTTTCAAGTTTTTACTAAAGAATACGACATAAAATATTTTTTATAATTGTGAAAGCTTTTATTGAAATTGTGGACTTTTATTGAAGCACCCGATAAATTACTAGAACAATAAAACATTAGTTTATAATGGAACTTTTTTAGAAAAAAACACTAAACAATTTTATATAATCGTTTTTGAAAAATTGTCCAATGATGTAACTGAAAAATCCTGTTTTTAAACTTTTAAATAAACTGAAAAATCTCAAATAACAATAAACATTATAAATAATTTTCAAAATTTTATCGAAATAAAAAGGATGTTCTTTTATATACATATTGATTTGTTTACAGATATTCCTTGGCAATAGCTTAGGTGAATTGGAAGTTTATTATACTGTCGTATATTTAACTTTATAGTCGAGTTCCATTGCTGATTTTATGTGTTAAAGCTTGTTTTGGCCGTGATTTATTTATATCCAGAATAGCGTCATATTTCTTTACTGTTTAATTCTATGTAGGTGCATGTTCAATTATTTATATTCTAATTTTTTATATTATTGCTGTTTTTACGTTTCTAATGCAATAACAATCAGATATATAATAGAATATTATCGTACAATTGTCATTGAAGTTTTATACATATATATATATATATATATATATATATATATATATATATATATATATATGTGTGTGTGTGTGTGTGTGTGTGTGTGTGTGTGTGTGTATGAACATAATTTATAGGTGATATCAGAATTCATTATTGTTTTTATTTAATCTTCTTTGAAAACTTTATACATTTTAGATGTCCATTTAAAATAAGTTTTATTTCTATACAATTCCATAAATGTCTATTTCTACTCGAAAGAAATTAGAAAAAATATCATAACTAATATTTCTATCAAAAATTTAATTAGTTGATAAGTAGAAGAAATTATAAAAATTATTAATATTTGTAATTGGAGTTTATTATTTTTGAATTATATATGTATTTTGTTAAATTTTTAAGACAAAAATGAAACTTTATCAGATGAATTTAATTCGGATATAAAATTAAATATAAGATATTATAATAAATTTCAAATATACATAAGCAATTTCAAACCATATCTTTTACAAATCAGTGTGATTATAAAATTTAAATCTTTTTTTTCTATTAAATAATTAAAGTGATTATTTTTATTATGATTTTTCTCTAAAGAGAAAAATCATATAAAAATAATTACTTTAAATACTTAATAGAAATACTTAATCATATTTATAAAAATTGATTGATATTTGCACCAATAGATTCAATAAGACGTTTTGATTAAATTTCGTAGAAAACTATTCAGAAAAACTGGTGTAATACTTATTTTTTTAAAAAAATAATAATTTAGTTTTAAACCAATGTTTTAATAAAACAATTATTTATGGCTTATATCAATAAAACTGCAATTCATAATAAAAATCCGACCTGAATTATTCCTACATACAAATATCTATTATCTTAACTTATTATAAGAAAAATTTAAAATAATTACTATACTGGTATGTCTTGTAGTTTATTGTAAAAGATTATAATTTTTTAACATACATACATATATATATATATATATATATATATATATATATATATATATATATATATATATATATCGAATATATATGTGTATTCAATATATATTACATATATTTTTTTAAAAAATATTATTTATTATATTTTGATTTTCTGATAGATTTGGAAATTTTAATTATTATTAAAAATGAATTCATCAATGAAAAATATTAAACAGTATATTTCTTATATTGATTTGATTAACACACTTAAAAATCAAAATATAAAGATACTAAATTTGTATTTTATAAAGTAAAAGGTTTGTTAAAATATATTTAATTAAATATTTGATATTTATAAATTAAAAAGTCTTAAAACTGAAAATTTCACTAAAAATATTCATAAAAAAATTGTTAAGATAATTTACTACCTTAAAACTAGGTATTTTTTTATTTTTGAGTATTTAATTCAATTAAAAGTATTTAATTTTTTTAATTTTGGTTTCAATATTTTTTACGTGTTTTTATTTTGTTTAAGTATATTTTTAGTAAAACATATATATATATATATATATATATATATATATATATAGAGAGAGAGAGAGAGAACTATTTATACATATATATATATATATATATATATATATATATATATATATATATATATAAAATAGAACCATGTGAATAAATAATTTCCAATTCTTTAGAAAGTTAACAGCACTTTTGAAAACATGAATTTTATTTTTTTACAATTATAATATCAATCAAATTTTTTTTTAGTCAATTATAATATCAATCAAAATGAAATGTATAATTTAATATCTATATATAGCGATTAAAATTTTTTTTATAAAATAATTCATATTAGAAAATTGTGAATTAAATTATTGTAAATTAAGCAATCTTTGAAACAAATAATTTTAATTCAGTTTTAATTCTATCAACTCATAAAATAGTTCATCTTTATTTATTAATTTTACTTACTCGACACCATAACACAATTTTTATATTAAATGTTTTTCTCTCTCATATATATATATATATATATATATATATATATATATATATATATATATATATATATATATATAACTACAATATTATTCCTCAACCTTATTGGCTTCAGACATTTTATGAGAAAAAGCTCATTAATATTTTTATTAGAAATAACTTTTAAATTATAGAAAATTAAATTAAAAAAATATTTGTAATAGAATTTTAATGTAATAAAAAATCATAATATGTAGAATAGAATATGGTATAATTTTCAATACCAACAAAAATTATAAAATATGTTTGAATTTGTATATTTACAAATGTTATAAAATAATAGTGAACCATAAAATCCAATATTTCGCCGCCATCAGTCTTTTCGCTCACAATAGATAAGCCAATATATCGACTTATGAAGCAATAATTTTTAATATTTTTTATATATTAAAAATGATAATTTAAAGTGGGTTTTTAATTAAATTTAATTTTTATATAAAAAATATAATTTTCTTAGTGCTATACATGAAATGTGATCCGAAACAATACGTCTAGGAGTAATGATTAATAAAATATTTATTTCATAATGAATATGTATGTGCATTATGTGTAACATAACAATAATACATTTTTTTGAATGAAACTAATTATATATATATATATATATATATATATATATATATATATACGTATGTATATCCAGCGTATACATATGGTTCCACATATATTCGAATGCATGTGCCATATAAAAGTGGCGAAAACTGGATTTATGTCATCGCATAATACACCATCATCGAAATGAGTTGTCGAAAATGAATGCCTCGGCTGACAGATACGATTGGAGGGCGCCGGCGTCGAGCGGCGAGCGCTGGCGTAAAAAATTACAGGCTTTCACGCTGGAACTTGTCATAACGCTGGTCGCAACGATAAAAGCCGTAATTTGTTTGCGCCTCGCGAGTTCGGAAGAGGTGTGAAAAACACACGTGTCCCTCGCGCGGACGAACGTCGATGCCTCTCTCTATTCATTCAATTACAAATGTCCATATCAGACATCATTATTTCTTCGTCCGTCGTGTTTTCAACGTGATTCGCTTTCTTACCTTGGAAATAATGATTCTTCTACAGTACACGTATCCCCCTTATTTGCGTACATATATATACACACACATATTCATACATATATACTGTGTACATAGTATTTTAAAAATAATACATATGCCTACACATTTTTATATAATTTTTTTAGTTCTTTGTTTCCAAAAATAATATTTATATATATATATATATATATATATATATATATATATATATATAAGTAAAGATTGTCAAATACAAAAATGAAATAATGTATAAATGAAACATCATTTACTCCATTTTTTTTAAAAAAAATAATGAATTATTAGAATTTAAATATATAAAAGTTGTTAATTTATTAATATTAATGTTTGTAATAAATTAACAACTTTTAATACTTGCCGATTTTTTATGATAAATTGTATTTAATATTAACCAAATCTCTCAATTTTATATTTGTAACTACTCAGAATAAATTTAAATTCAAAATCAATTTATGAATTTAAAAAATATTTTATAGAAAAATCGAATATTATTTTATAAAACATAAAAATATTATTTTCCTTGTTTTCATAAATTCTATAATATAATCATGTAGAGTTATATCAAAACAGTACTTAATAAAATATTATATTTAGTACAAATTGTATGTCATCTTCATATTTATATATATATATATATATATATATATATATATATATATATATATATATATATATATATATATATGTAGGCATAATGTTTTATATAACAAAGAATTAATAATTCATATTAATTCTTTCATTAAAAAAACAGTCTTTGTTTCTAAAGAATATATGTTTTCAAAAATAACTTTATATTAGTATTTTTAATTAATTAAAGTAATCTTAATGAGATATTTTCAAATATACAGAAGTAAAAAATTATAACACTTCATTTACCAAAAATATAAAAAATATTAATTGAAACACATTTTTTCTTTTCAACTATTTTTGAATTATTAGTTTACTAAATAATATTATTTTTTAAAAAATGTCTAATTATTTTGTCTTACACTTTCTCTCTCTCTCTCTCTCTCTCTATATATATATATATATATATATATATATAGATATATATATATATGTAGAAATATTTTTTATAATGTTTTAACAAATTCATTTATTAAAAAAACAGTCTTTGTTTCTAGGGAATATATATTTTTAAAAATAACTTCAAAATAGTATTTTTAAATTAATTGAAAGTATTTTTATGACATTTTTCAAATATAAAAAAAAAATAACGCCGTATATAATAAAAATTATTGAACGAAATACATGCTCTCTTCTCGAATATTTTTGAATTATTTTACGAAATTGTATTGTTTTTTAAAAAAGTTTAATAATTATTCTCTCTTGCACTTTCTCTCTCTCTCTCTCTATGTATATATACAGATATATATATATATATATATATATATATATATATATATATTATTTAAAAAAATAATAAATAAGTAATTGAAAATAATTTATAATACATAAAATATCTCTATGCATATTTCAAATTCGTTTGCATTTTGTAAAGAGAAAAATATTTTTTTTTCTTCATATTCCTTTTACTTTTAAATAAAAACGTATATAAAGTAAAATTAAAAGCAATGTTTGTTGTAATATTTTTAAATATATGCCATTTATTTAATTAAAATGTTTTCTATTCCAAATAAGTTTCAAAAATTACGATAATATATCGCCCGTAATCAAGAAGTAATTATTTGTATGTTAAAAAATATATTTCATAAACATTTTCTTTTCGTCAAAATGACATTTAGTTTAATAAGAAAATGTAAATATCGCAAAATTATGAAATTACCATTATTTATAAATATTAAAATTGATAATTTACTTCGATTAATATTTATGGGATTTTCTTTAATTTTTATTATTTAGATATTTAATTATTATACCCAGGATGTACATAAATACAGAACTATATTTCATATTACACTTTGTACTCTTTACTATAATAATAATTCATTAATTTATTTCAAATATATATCTATATACTTCTTTCACTCTCTCTCTCTCTCTATATATATATTTATATATATATATATATATATATATATATATATTCTCTATATAAAGTTAATAAATTTTCTCTTTTAAAATGTGTTATTTCTTAAAAAGCATTGAATAAATGAAGTTTTTAACAACAATATTTTTCTTTATTTCCTATTATATATATATATATATATATATATATATATATATATATATATATATATATATATATATATATATATATATACCATATATATATATATATATATATATATTATATAATTATATTTTATGAACCTTCTTCATAAATTGAAGAAAATGTATTCCAAAATTTAACCTATTCTTTTTAAAATAACAGTAATTTTTATTCATAAAATAATATAATTTTCATAAAAATCTATTAGACTTATATTACTGAAGAAAAAAAATATATGAGATAAAAAATATTTTTTTCAAATGTATACATATATATATATATATATATATATATATATATATATATATATATACAGAGAAAGAGAGAGAAATGGAAATCTAACATAATTAAACCATCAAATAAATATTTATGAATAATAATCATTCTTATAAATTTCATGCATAATAAACTTATTAAAGAAATAGTTATAAAATGATTGTTTATAAAAGAAATTAAATTTATAAATTCTTATTAATTTTCATATACACAAATTTTATTTTTGTATCCATATTTTGTAATTTAATTTTTTTTTATAATGTTTGAATGTTTCCACAAATCCATATTAGTTCATTAAATAGAAAAGTAGTGTCTTTTTTACAAAATACATCTTTCGAAAAATGCTTTCAAACTGATATTTTTTTAACTAATTAAAATTTCACTTTATTCAACCTTTAATGATATTCAACTAATTGCAAGTGTTTTATATGAGAATTTCAACAGACACAACAAACATTTATAATTGCAAATAAAATAAAAATATAAGAATGATTCGAAGTATCTCATTTTCTCTTTTCCACTGTTTCAAACTATTTAATTACGAAATTAGATTATTTTTTTAAAAAATAATTAAACGTTAATTTTTGTAATAAAATAATTTATATTAATTATACATATAATCTACTTCTTTCTATACGCAAAAATATTGAACTTTAATTATTCAATATGGCATTAAAAACGAAATATTACAACAAATATTCTTAAAATAATTTTAAATAAATAGATATAAGTGATTTTTAATGTTAATTTTCAATTTAAAAATACTAAAAGAAATATTTATATGATTGCGAGATTAAAAAATAATCAATATTAAAATAATACAAACTAATATTTTATACTAAACGATGTATAAAAATTAATTAATAGAATTCTTAACAAATTTATTTTTATAAATAAAAATCATTGCACATAACTATATAATAAAGCTTTATATTTTTATATAATTTATATCATATTACAGTAATATAATTTTTTTTTATATAAATTACGTTTGTTGGTAGTTTTCATTAATTTTTATAATCCGATATTGTAGGTAAACTACTAGTTTATATCTACAATGTAATCATTTTCAATTTTATTTTATTTCATTTCTCTGCAAACCTACTTTGCCTCAGGTGATAAGTTTGACATATATAAATTGATTTTTAAGGCATCAGTTATATATAATTATATAGTTTACTCGTTTAAAACTTTCTTTCATCACTTATTTATATATATAATATTTTTTTCATAAATCAATCATAGATTGATTATTAATTGTATTTAATACATAAACGTATTTTACTTAAATCAATTTTTATACAAAATATATTTTTGATTATTCATGAAAAACTTATATTTTATTTCCGATTAAAATTATTGATTAATTATTTATTTAATAAAATGCCATATTTTTTAAATCTATCAATTTATTTTGTGTTTATACATAATCGAACTTGTTTGTTTCATAATAATATCATATATTATTTTTATAATTTATTAATTTCTAGTTGTCACTATACATTTAATTCAAAAAGTTATATAATATTTTTTTAAATAAATTATATACATAAATGTACTCGTTTTATAAAGAGATATGTTTTATTAATTTCATTTAAAAACACATTTAATTCGAAAAATTATGTGATAATTTCCAATTAAATTATAAACAAACAAAACAATATTATTTACCAAAATATCTATAATACAGTTTGTAAATAAATCTCCATTTAAATGTAAGATCATTAGTTATAAAATCCTTGTACATTGATTTTCTCCAAAAAGTGTACACAATTACGGATTCTCATTAAACAATTTCTGGAATAATTCCAAACGATCAGTGAATTGGAAAATAGTTTATTCTAAATCATTTAATTTGTCACTTGAAATTAAAGAAATGTTTTTGAAAATATTTCTCATTTTTGAAAATTCAATTTCTTTTAACAACTTATATATATATATATATATATATATATATATATATATATATATGTATGTATGTGTGTGTGTGTATATGTGTATGTATGTATGTGTATATATGTATATTTTTTAATATAATTTTAAAAACGTATAAAATTATTGATTAAAATGTTAGAATTAATATGAAATATTGTTAAATTTGACAAAATACATTTATTTAGAAAGACCACTTTTATAAATTAATATATTTTTGGTAAACTAATTTAATTTAAATCCTATTTTTAATATTAGGCTGTATTAGTAAATTTTCACTTATATAAATAAAATATTATTGACATTGTGTTATTTTCTTTCACAGGAAGAAACCCACTTCACAAACAACGTGACTCAAGTCGACGAACAAATATCAACACTCACGGAACAATAACTTGAAGATCTGTGACATCTATATGATCACGATATTTATCGAAAATATAACAAAATCTCATACGAAATCACAAATAATTTGAGAGAAGAACTGTTTCTTTCAAAACTGTATCGACAAATAAACGTAAATGAAATCAAGTCGTATTCTTCAATAGAACAGTGAACAGAGAACAAAAATAATTTGAAAAGATCTAACACAAGAAAAAAAATATCACATACGTTTGTCTATTCTCGAAATAGGCCAACAAGAGTGTAATAATATAAAAAAAGAAGACATATATTTATGTCGAGCGCAGTGAACAGAGAACGACAACAAAAAGAGAGCGCACGGTAGCGAGTAGTGAGTTTTAACATATTCCAATACAGGTTACTAGCCGTTAAACATCTGTTTTCAGGACATACCCAAGTTTCAAATAAATACATGAAAAAAACTCATTATCATATCTTTATCTCAGTCGAACTTCTCCATTGTCGTATTGTATCAGATAAAGGTAGTTGTTAGCAGAGATCCCCTATACGCAACACTATTCTTTTAAACACATTTGATTATAAAAAAAGTAT
This sequence comes from Neoneuromus ignobilis, assembly GCA_029203775.1. NCBI lineage: Eukaryota > Metazoa > Arthropoda > Insecta > Megaloptera > Corydalidae > Neoneuromus > Neoneuromus ignobilis. Next base: position 38,163,221 of record CP092091.1, on the reverse strand, counting down.
CCGAACAATTAATGTACTACGATTTTTAAATAGTCAGTTGCACTTTGAACGTTCCACGGTGTATACAATAGGATTTTCTGGATAAGAATCGTCGCAGCCGCATCGTCGCAGTACGACATTTCAACAAGAGTTAAGTCGGAGGAACAAACGCTTAAAGGAAAATAATATACGTAAATTAAACCGCGTAAAACGTAATATACAGTAAATCGTACATACATAAAAGTGACGTTTCTAGATTCTCGATCGATTAAAGAAAATCGTACGAAGAAATCTTCGTCGCGCCATAACTGTGATTCGAGCCTGTGATTCGCAGGCATAAAAATCAAAATTTTCGCGTTTAAGGTTAATTCAAAATCGCCAAAACGGATCACAACACGTTACTCAATACAATTAAACTCGAACAGCAAAATTTCGTAGCGAAATGGCTGGCCCAAACATTTAAGCTTAGTCAACAGAACGCGTCCGGGAACTCACCGTCGAACAATTCGAACTTCAGCGCCGGCGGCGGCGGCGGAACCCCGAACAACAGCACAGGCGGTGGCACCCATTTGAATTTCGGCGGGAACAACAGTCCGACACCACCGTCGCCGTTCTCGCCGAACCCTGGCGGCGAAGGTGCCGTCGAACAGAATAACACCGCTCTGGACTTGCGGGCGTCCAATTCGAATTACAACGGGGGCGCTGGCGCTAATGTAAATAGTTTGAATTTCGCGCCGAACGACACTCCAAATAACGGTGGCGGCGGCGGCGGAGGAGGCGGCGTGGTCGCGGGCGGGGGTGTCGGTGTAGGTGGTGGTGCGGGAAGCGGTGGCGGTGCGGGGGGTGTGAATAGACCTGGTTCGAACAGTGAGCATGTGAACTTTAAGACTGAAGCGATCATATTCAAAACTGAACATCAATTCAAATCGGAAACGCCGTCAAATGTCATAGTGCCCGGTTTCAATTTGAAAACGGAACCGACGAACGCCGATAACAGCGGCTCGAACACGCCGATGAGTGTCACGGAGTCGGGGAGGAGCGCCGCGGCGGTCCTTGCGAATACCGCCAGCATGTTCAAAATGGAAAGCGATTTTTGGTAAGAAGTAACAGTACAGTAATAAAACCAGCAAATACGATCGTTTGCATTCATAGGAACTCACATCACTTATCCCCACTTTCTACAGCACTTTTTCTTTGTTAAATCAGTAACATAAACTATTGCAATAATTGCGATGCACTTATTATGACTGACAGTTGATCTTATTTATTCTCCGAGATCATAATTTACATCTGTTTTCTTAGATGACACGAGCAAGATAATTATTTGTGAAGCAATGAACATTCCAAATGATATATAATTTATAAAACACATTTTTTTCTTACGATTAATAAACAAAATTTTACCATCTACTACTGGTTATCAAAGTATTATATACTTTAAGAACGAACATACTTTAAGTATTATGTCTTACTCAATTACAAATGATACCATTTAATTAAGCAGGTTGAACAATTTTTGTTTGAATTTTAAATCAGAAATTTATCAAAAATGAAATTTCGATTTTTCATTAAATATAAAATTCTGTTTCTGATTAAAAAAAAAGATTAAATAATTATTATTACACTTATCTTTAAAAGAAGAATGTAGTGAATTCTTGATTACTGAACAACATTTCTAAGAAATTTATTAGTTTCTGTATAAGAGACTCAATAAATGTGTTGTAAAGGATCATCCAAATGTGACGCCTATATTTGTGTTTTATTAAAAATAAACATGTGTATAGGGTGGTGTATAAAGAAACATGTATATGGTTTCTTTTTAATAAAACACAATTCTAGACCTCACATTTGGATGACCATTTCATGTATTTAAATACATATAATAATTAGTATTTCCAACTAATAGTAAATTAACTGAGCAATGAATGTAAATATTTTAATTTTATTTCAAATCTGATATTTAAAAATAGACCAAAAAATAATTCTTTATCCCATTCAAAATAACATGTTAGAATAATACCAAAATTACTTTCTAAATAGAAAAACAAGTTCATAGAATAGTAAATATTTCTAATAAGAATTATAATTATTAAATTTTAAAAAAATGAAAAAGGACAATTTTTACTAACAAAATATATATAAATTCAGGGTATTTCTAATAAAACAATATATATATATATATATATATATATATATATATATATATATATAATTAAAGTGAAAATCTAATTAATTTTTTATTAATTTAGGAAATAGGGTATTAAAATTTTTGTAAATTAATTTATATTAAATAAAAAAATGTTTTATCTGACAGTATATTAGAATTAAATTATATTATAACCTATAAAACTATAATTATAAGTAGCTTACACTATAATATAAAGTTTTGTCCCTCAGTTATACTCTTGACCTTGAAATTAGTTTACAAGTTATCTTCAGTGATAACTTTAGTGATTGATAAATGATATTTTCTTTCATTTCATGTTATATATATATATATATATATATATATATATATATATATATATATAATGATAGAATAAATTGAATCCCTATGAATTTTCTATTTAAATTGAAAAAAACACCTAAAATGTTTTCTGTGATTTTTATGATTTTTCCTTTCACTACCTCCTCGTATTATACGTACATACGAGAAGTGATTTGATTTTGTTCTTTGTCGTAACTTCTTGAGAAATAGTTTCTACTAAAACATCCGAACAGAGAGTTAATTTACTCCAGATTATTTTACTACTGAAAATTCTATTTCATTCGTAAGTACTAGTCATACTTATCATGGTTACAAAGCGAATTAATAAAGATTTTCATTCTGAATTTTCTCCTTTACAAAGGTTGACTCCTCGATTAAGAGGCCTTACCTGTACTATTTGAAGCACTTTTTATCAAATCATTAATTTTTGATCCATTCCATTTAAAAGATTTTCTTCTCTCTCTCTCTCTCTCTCTATATATATATATATTTAAATTTTAATCCAACTTAAAAAAACACATATTTAGATTTGTGTTTTACTTGTACTTTACTAAAAAATACCATTCTATTAAAAGATCTTTTTTTAAATATTTCTTAATTAGCAAATTTAATCAATTACAAAATATAATTTTCTTTATTTACATATTCAAAAACTATTGCATTTCTATTTCGATATTTGAAAGTAATTTTTCTCTGAATTTTTTTTCAAAGATTTAGGTATAAAATTCGCATAATATTAAATCTAAAACAAGTCATTGATAATCAAACACCTGGAATTAAAAATCTAGAACAAAACCTTGAGAAACAATCTCTGTTTACAAATATATTATCTAGTTAAAACATGACATTTTTTTATTTACAATATTTGCTTTTAATTTCGTCACGAAATTTTATCACTACTTAGTCAAAATAAATGACTGTTATTGTCATTTTATGCGACAAAAAATCGATACTTGAAATTTCTTTGGAATTTTGTGATATTGCCACTATCATATTTTCAACAAATGATTTTCTTTAAATATGTATAATGCTGTTAAACCACGTAAATTGATTTTGTAATAATTATTTTTTAAATCAGGATCAAAATGGTGAATTTAGATTTTTTAAATGAATAATATTATTTTATAAACTATTTCAGTACAATTTTAGAACATTTTATAAATATTAGATCGAGTTATTTATTAAATCGAATATTAATCTCTGTTTATAATTTACTATCATTTTTAAGTTATTTAGGCTATCATAAATATTAGTAATTATTACTTTATTTTAATTCTAAAAACATCTTTTATCAAATGTATTTTTTTTAAAAAAATACTATTTAAAAAAATACATTTTCTATCAATTTTTTTATTCAATATTGTAGCAGTGAAATTAAATTTTCAAATAATATTTACTTAATTATCACAATATGTTTTCTAAAAAATTACAAGAACAAATATTTCTTTAATATTAATAAAATTAACATTCTGGTATTCATAAAATCTTAACAAGAAATTTGGTAGTAATTTTAAATACTCGTAAAATACCAATGGCAATCGTTATTTATTCTTTTTTATTATCCAGTATCATTTCCCCAATTTTTGAAATAACTTCGTTAGTATTTATATTATTAAATAACCATTTCAAAAGGAACTTTTAAGATTTTCTATCAAAAATAAAAATATAATATTGTGACATTGAATTCCTTCTATGATTATTGAGTAAATTGATATTAATTGGATTATATTAATTTCTATCAATACAAACATATTTGAAAACAAGTATTTTTTTGAAGTTAAAAAATTAATTATTACACTAATCCAATTTGTATTTTTTTTAAAAAAATATTACTATGCACCTTGTTTAAAACTGGATTTTAGAAAAGAGCTAGGACAACTATTTGCCCCTTTTTGTGTAATAGTATATTAAATACTATTACATTGTATTTACATATAAAAGGTCATCTAAATGTAACTCCTAAATTTGTGTTTTATTAAAAAATTAAAAAAACTATCACGTTCCTTTTTAATAAGACATAAATCTAGGCGTCGCATTTGGATAACCCTATATATATACATATACACACACATGCACACACACACACCTTCCTATATTAAAATAATATTTTTCTAACATATATTTTTCTATAAAGACCAATTCTCTAATAGAAATATAAATTTTTATAAATTGCAAATATTTTTTTAATTACATTTCTCATACATAAGAGTTTTTTTAATACTTAATCATTTTTTTATTTGTTAGAAAAAATCTACAGTGAATCTCTCAACCCAAATATCTCGTTCAAATTTTTCTACTTGTTTATCTCATACATAAAAATACAGTAATTACCAATTACATAAATGTCTTCATCCAAGTTACTTTATGAAGGTATTTCTTTCTAAGTCACTATACAAAATTCCTTATTGATTATCGCATGTTGCAAACACGTCTAACTTTATGGACTGACCATACCGGACTGACACTGTACAGTGACAAAGAACCATATAAATCAAGTTTCTATACATGTAGAGGCATGTTTAACATAGTCACGATAAAGAAATATATTAGAATCAACACTTAATCCGGATACTTTTTAAATTATCTTCTATAAATGCTTATATATATATATATATATATATATATATATATATATATATATATATATATATGAGTGTGTGTATGTAAAATCTACATGAATAAAAAGACTGACTGCTATATTATTCTATTCAGTCAAATGCCATAAGTTAGTTTAAGTTTATAAGATGCCATCTTCTATGAAAACAAATACAGTTTTTAATGCTAAATAAAATATAATCTGTACAGATATTTTGAATATAGCTTTTATTATGGTCAATAAAATAGATATAATAATATCAAAAAATGTAATTGTATTTTATTAGTTTGAATTTTAACTGTAATTATTTGAATATAGTAATTCTGTTCAAAATATTATTCTTTAAAAGATTCATCTTTAAATTATTTTGATGTAAAGCTGAAATTTAATTCAAAATTTAAACTAAATATTTTGAAAATATTTAATATATTTGTATCAATTTGAACATAAGACATTATAAATTATTTTTAAAATTTAATGTTTAGACTTTAACTAAATAAGGATTCAATATAATTAGGTTGTTCATTAATTAAAAATTATATAAAAAAATAAATATTATTATCATTAAGAAGTAAAAAAAGTCTGATTATTTAACAATACAATTTTAATTTTTGTAACCATTACTTGAATAGTGTTATTTTAATAAAAATATTCTCTTATGAATAAAAATTTAATAAATATTTACAATTTTTCAAATTTTATCATACTTAGATTATTTTACAATTGTAAATATTTCTAATTAAATATTTTTACTCTACAGTAACTTAAAATTATCAATAATTCATTATAGGGTCATCCAAATACGACGCCCAAATTTGTATTTTATTAAAAAAAAAAACACACAAAAAAAACTATACACATGTTTCTTTTTAATAAAACACAAATCTAGGCGACACATTTGGATGATCCTATATAAAGATCATTATTATGTAATACAATAAAACCATGATTTAATTTTCAAAAAATTGTATTTATTAATAATTGTATACTGAAATTTATATAATATTTTAAAAGACTTAAATTTGAACATTGTTGAATGTTATTGTCGTCGATTACCTAATAATTTCTAGTTAAAAACGCAAATATATGGTCTCTCGAGAGAAATATCATTGATTTGAATAATCCTGATTTGAATAAAACTTGATAAAACATGAATTTAACATTATAATCCTAAATCTAAGTAACAAAGCATAGAATAACTAAGGTGTAAAAGGTCAATCACCCATCAAATTCGAGACTCAATTCATGCAGAATAAACCATATTGATCGATTATTTGTCGTATGAAATCGCGATTATAGTCGTTTATTACGTTAATTTAACACATAAAATATTCGATACATATATGTTTTTAAGAATGACAAATCTTTACAAAAATCATATATTGATCTATGGTATTTATATGCCAATTTATCAACTCGGAAAATGTTTGTCAACCCAATTCTTAGTTCAAATAAGAATGCATAGAACATTCATTCATTTACTCCTTACATTCTTTCTATTTAACTTTTAATGTTTATATTTTATTTCGTAATTTAAAAAATTGACACAATAATGATTTCATAATAACAAAGTATTCAAAAAATACTCAAACCAATTTTACTCTAAAAAACAATTATTTATTAATATATCTCCTTAAAAAAATTCTATAATTTGACAAGATTAATAAAAACAATATTGGGAAATAAAGAAATCTTATTGTGTTCTATTGATATTAGCGATTTTTAACTTTTCTAATTCTCTTGAATACAAAAATAATCGTATTTTCAAATTCATACGAAAAACATGAAATAAAAAAACATATATCATAAAATCCAAAAAATACATACATATAATCATCGCACTATAGAAGATGTATTTTATTGGAATTTAAAATTTTTGTTTAATTTTACTTAATGATTTGTTTTGTCTAAGTAGCAAAAGATATTTTATTTAAAAAAAAATCACAAAGAATATTTTTTAATCAGTAAGTCAATCATTAACACATGTATAGGTGGCCCAAATGATATTGGAAATTTTAGACATATATTAAATTTCTTACTCTTATTCACTGTCCTTTACTGACTTTAGTTTCATTTTAAACATACTTATTACAAATTCTAATTATAAAATATTCATAAATAATTTATAATAACAGTATTTATGATACAAATACTGATTTCATTGAAATATAGTAAAAAATAGTTTTAAATTAAATCTACTACATTCAAGTTTTGAGAATTCTAACAAATTGTTTTTCATTGTTATTATGTATTTTTAACCTCTACAAAAATTAAGGAGTTATAATCTCTCTCTCTCTCTCTCTCTCTCTCTCTCTCTATATATATATATATATATATATATATATATATATATATATTTAATACCGTCTGATGGTGTAGTTGTTAGCATCACAGCCTGTCATGCAGGAGAAATGTATTAGACCCCCGGTCGGAGTTATAGTGCAGGCGGATCTCTAGCTTTAGTAAAAACAACTTGCCAAATGAATAAATCCTGAATAAAAAATCCTCATCAACCTATCTGACCAGGGTTGGTATATATGACCAAATATTAGCAAATAATATAATTCATTGAGGCTTTCATCTAACAGTGGACTTATACAAGTGTTTTTAAGTGTGATAGAACATTAAATTGAATTCCTATTAAAAATTCTATCTAACATAAAAACTCTCTCTCTCTCTCTCTTTATATATATATATATATATATATATATATATATATATACGTACATACACACACACACACACACACACACATATATATATATATATATATATATATATATATATATATATAAAGAGCGTTTCTTTTAAGTTAGATAGAACTTTCGATAGGGATTTAATTTCAAGTTCTATCACATTAAAAAAAAACATCCTATATAATCGAAAGTGGTAAAATATTGTACATATATAATCGAAAACAACAACAGTCTTTTTCTATTCACTGCTGAATGAAGGCCTCTTCTAATACTTCCATCATTGTCGATTCAATGACTTTCTTACTTTGGCGATTTTTTTATGTTTCTATCTCATTTATCTATAGATCTCTTCTTAGGCTTTTTTACATGTCTAATTTTTCAATCAATAATTTCTCTTGTTCATTTGTAGTCTTCATTTTTTGCTATAATATCCGTTTTTTCCCATTCCAAACTTCTCATTTTATTTATACATATATATATATATATATATATATATATATATATATATATATATATATATTAGGTTGGCAAGTATCTCCCTTCCGCTTTTTTTTGTACATAGCTGCGAAATTCAAAAGACCAGAAGGCGGAAGGGAGATATTTGCCAACCTAATATATAGTAAAAAAATTATAATAACATGTTTAATGGAAAAAATGCAACTTCATATTTTTTTGCAACTTTACCAATAATTAATACATTTAGTATAATTTTGCGTGATTATTTTTTTAAGATTTTCAAATTAAAATTTCTACATATAAATCATCCACATATATCCTAAGTTTTTAATACCAATAGTATAATTTATAAAAAAATCATACTCTAATATTAAATACTATAAACCAGTTAAAATCTACGATATGAAATAATTTATAGAACAACCCTACTGTATTTTTATATATAATGGTTTTTCAATAACTACCAAATATTTTTTTGAATTCTTGTTTATTGATGTTTATTTGGATTGTTATATGGATTCGATTATTAGAAATTTATAATATCATAATTTAAAAAAATACAAATTTTAAAATATTATACATTTTTAAAATTTGTTTTAAGTTCCAATACTTATATATAATGGATTTTATTAATAAATTTCAGTATTTTTATTTTTTTAATCTAAATAGTTTCTTTGCTATTTTTTAAAAAAATATTAATATAATTAATTTTATTAAGTAAATATTCACTTTTAAATTACTTTACGTTGTAAACATAATTATATTTTTTTTAATTGGAATTCTATATAGTAAACTACTTAATAAACTAATTATTAATTTAAATATTCCAAATTAAAATAAATTATCAAATAAACACATTCTTATTTCAATGATTAATAAGATTTATATTGGATTAAATGTTACTGATTTATATTTGTTATTAAATTGTTAATGATTTATATTGGATTAACTATTACTTAATTGTTTTATATTTTTTTTATAACTCCAATTATTTCTTTCAATATTCTACAATATATAATTGAAGATGATTTACAGAATTTGATTATTAACCATATCTAGTATTTAATAATTCTTTTTTGATTGAAAATTTTGTAGAAAATCGTATATTAATAAATATTATTTAAATTAAATCAGTCATAATTAGTGTTTCTTATAATTTTATAAAAATTAACAAAGGAAAATTATTGTAGTTTACCCATATTTTAATACATTACTTAGATAAAGTAATTTAAATTATGTCTCATAATTTATTTTTCAGTTATGTAAGATCTAATTTAAATCAATCAATACAATAGAAAAATCAAATAAATATAAAAGTATACATCTGTAAAAATGTATTTTTTCTAAAAAATCTATGTATATATTTTTAGGTCTCAAGGCAGAGGCCCACCCCAAAACATGGCTCAAAATTTGAGTCAATCAAATTCAGCAAACACGGGTAATCAGCACGGTCAAAGTCATGTCACTAGTCAACAGCAGAATGTTGGAAATACTAACCAAAATAGTGGTAGTAGTAGCACGGGCGCGACAAATTCAAACGTTACCACCAATCAACATTCTGGAAGTGGACAGCCAAATAATAATTCTGCAGGAGGTGGTAATAATCAGTCTGGTTCGACGATGCACAGTCCACTTAGTTTATCGCTTCAGAACCAACACGGCGCACATCCAAACCCAGGATCGAATCCAGGTTTACTGGGTGCACATAGTCCTGCTGCGAATTCGATACATAGTCCAGGTAAATATAAGGATACAATTCATAAAATATCGTTTATGAAATAAGTAACTTATAAAATAATCGACGATGATGGCAACGCCATTGAATCTCTTATCAACTTATATACAAATAAGGTAGACAATAAATTATTATTGAACATTTTTATAATAAAATTCTTAATTTAATTTCATATATTTTTCAAAATCAGTAAAAGACTTTAACAATAAATAAATTACTCAACAACAAAAAAATTAAATTAAGAAAACAAACAATTATTTACTATTCCATAATTCTATTTTTTCAGAACAGCCATTATAGAGACTAAGATTTTAAATAAAATACATATAAAAATCAAATTATTACATTTACTTTTTATATCATATCTAACAAAGTAATTCTTTTAAATAATAATCTTTATAAATATGTTCAGATTTTAAATATTTCATTTATGCTTGTAAATTAAAATTTTTGGAATTATTTGTTTTGGAATTGTGACAGATTCACTTTCACATAAATGAATTATCACTCAAACACAACAATATATTAAAAAAAACTGTTCAATAATTATTTATCTTCACTTTCTTTTATGTAGGAGGTTTTTTAAGCGTGATAGAACTTTAAATTGAATTCTAACCTAAAAAAGACTTTTTATATGTATATATTATCAAGCACTTGTTGCTATTTGAAGACATTTTTACTGTATAAGAACAAGAATTCTTTTTAAAAAAATATATTATCGATTTGATTGGAAACTTGAGTAATGTTTTAAAATCATCTCCATAGGCAATCATTCGCAGTCGAGTAGTACAGGTGGAGGAAGTGGACATACGGCCCATCAATTGCTAACATCAGGAGCGTTGGCGTTGGCTGCCGCCGTCCAACAGCAACAGCAACAGCATGGACACGCACAACACGATGGCGCGGCGGCTGCAGCGGCTGCAGCAAGTCTTGCACATCACTTGCAGCAACAGCAACAGCATCAACATGCTGCTATGCAAACGGGACAAGCATCGCCAGCTGATAGTGCCAAGATGATGACTGAATTGCAGGTGAGAATATTTGTCATTTCAACTTAAGTCTTACACAATATAGTCGGTATGTTTGAAACGAATAAAATAAATGGCGTTATTACGAGCATGGATTATGTTTTAAGACTTTAGTTATTTAATATCGATTTCTTTTATTTTTATTGATTTGATTTATTTACAATGGATTTAATTTTAAAATTATACATATTTTCTTTATTTTAATTACTTATACTCATAACCATTTTATAAATAACATTAACATTGTTTAGAACTATATTAAACCCACACTTCCTCTATAAATGAAAATAAACTTTGTATTAGAAAATTGATTTTTACATTTTTAAAAAGAGAATAAAATAAAATATTATATATATATATATATATATATATATATATATAACAAATAAATCCAAAAAAAAAATATAATGAATTCTAAAATATGAATACAAATATTTTACTTAATTAAACTCAAACTATTATTTTCTAATTAATACATTTATATAAACCTACCGCAAATAAATTTATATGTAGCTTATAGTAGTACAAGTAAACTAAAATTTATAATACATATATATATATATATATATATATATATATATATATATATATATATATACATATATAAGCTCCAAAGTAAATAATTTTTTCTAAAAATTTCAATATATAATTAAACTGTTTTAAGTGATAAAATTAAAATTTTAAATAATATTACTTCATTAACGTCAAATACAATCACACACACACACACATATATATATATATATTTATATATATATATATATATAAATTATATGAAACATTGTATTATTACATCATTATTTCAAGTAGGTAAATGTCCCAAATATCTAAAAGTCAGTTTCACATATTTTAATAAAATTAATTTCCAAAATTATTTTCAAAAAAAATCTATCCATTTGATATTATATCTGTGTGTGTGTGTGTGTGTGTGTGTGTGTCTATATGTGCGTGTGTGTGAATGAGTGTGTAAATATATGTACATGTGTAGGAGAGAAAAATAACTTATTAAATACATTTTATTATAATGATTTTTTTTTCTAAATTTGTTCTTTCATGAAACAAACTTTCAAATATAATAATAATTTTATAATTATCACTAATGTTTTTAAGACTCCATTTTTTAATATCATTTTATTATTTTAACGTATAAAATAAAATTGACATTTTTGCATAAATTGATTTTTTTTAAAAATTTGAATTGACATTTTGAAATTCAATTTTTTACATTTTATTATTTAGAATATTTATTATAAAAATTATATATATATATATATATATATATATATATACATATAACAAATATTCTTTTAAAAAAATAAATATTTATATTTTTTTAAAAACTTTGTTGAAAACTTATCGAATTAAAAATATTTAAAATTTTCTAAAAAAACTTATTAGTATTTACATACATATTTTGTCTATGAAATTTTTTACTATTTTCAAATATTATTATTCAAAATAGGACACTTGTTACAAATTATACAAATATTTTTTTAACAAATTGAATTTAATATTTAAAGAATATTTTTGACATAAGCGTCTTATATTGTAAATTGTTTGAATTAGTTTAAAATGTGTAATAAGATTCAGTACATTCAGAAAAATATATTAGAATTAAGAAGAATATATCAAATAAACGCTTTTAGTTTCACTTAATTTTTTTGTATATTTTTAAATAATTAAAACAACAAATCTAATAATTCATTTACTTCTGTAAATTATAAAATCCATTTCAATTAAATTTAAGAGAATTAATTTTTTTTATTCAAAAATTCTCAATATTCAACATGAATAAAAAGTAGTTTTATTTCACAATAATGAATAATACGTGATTATACTATATTTATCTCTATAATTAGAGAAAATTAATTACATATTTACTTTACAATTGTTCAATTATTGTATTATATTACCTAATTATATTCTATCGTTTAACACTAGATTGACGGAGCGAGTCAATTTAACTCATTTAAGATTTTATTGCCATATATTATATATAGAAAAATTTAAATAATTTTTTTTGTATACATTTCATAACGTAATTAAAAACCAACATTTTTTTAAAAAATATGTAATATATATTTAATTATAAATTATATATTTATTTAATATATATTTTTTTCTATATATATAGCAATAAAATATTAAATGAGTCAAATTGACTCGCTCTGTCAATCTACTGTTAATACTTTTTTTATTATTAAGAAATTTCATTCTTAATAATCGTCTAATTAAAGTAAATCCCACTTTAAAATAAAATAATAATTAACAGTATATAAATTTTCTACTTGAATTTTTTTTTTAAAAAAAACATTGAATTATAAACTTATCCAGGATTTTTTTGAAATTGAAAAATTCAATATTTTTGTTTAATAAATTCAGTTAATTACATAAAAACAGCCTCGAGTATTCCACAGTTTCATTTAAAAAAAAATAATTTTGGAAAATGATGAATTCGTGCAAATATTTGTATTTTCAAAAAATTTAATATATTATTTTTTAAATATGATGTAGTTTAAGCGCGATAGAAATTGAATCCTTATCGAAAGTTCTATATAACCTAAAAAAACTTTATCCCACCTCTCTCTCTCTCTCTATATATATATATATGTATATATACAGATGTTTACATGTATATATAAATATATTTTTTTTAGGTTAGATAGAACTTTTGATAGGGAATCAATTTAAAGTTCTATCATGCTTAAAAAAACAATTAATATCATACAAAAAAATAATATCAAGTAACAAATTCAAAATTAAGATTCAAAAATATAATGAAGATCAATATAATAAATTATTGAAAAATATCATTTTATATAAATAAAATAAATTATTGAAAATAGGAATTTTAAACAATAATATGAAATTTGTGTAGGATCTATTTTAAAAAAATATATAGAAAATTTGAATAACAAATAATAAACAATATACTGGTTGTAAAAATATAATTATATATATATATATATATATACTCGTATATATATATATATATATATATATATATATATATATATTATATTAGCCTCTTTCTATCCACTGCTGAATGAAAGCTCTTTCATAAAAATTTCCATTATAGCCCATCGAATTTTCTTATGTCTCTGTCCCATATTTTAAATTATATATATATATATATATATATATATATATATATATATATATACATACATATATATATATATATATATATATATATATACATATATATATATATATATATATATATATATATATATACATTATATATATATATATATATATATATATATATATATATATATATATATATATATATATATATATATATACATATATATATATATATATATATATATATATATATATATATATATATATATATATATATATATATATATATATATATATATATATATATATATATATATATATATATATATATATATATATATATATGTATGTATGTATGTATGTATACATACATATAAAATCCTTTCAAATAAATTACTTTTATGATCTTATAAGAAAGTCAAACAAATCATTATATGGTATTCGAAATATTGACATGCATATTATATTTCCATACCTGCAGACATTTTTACATACATATATATATATATATATATATATATATGCGTATATAACATGTATGTCTACATGTTTCCGTAGTTCATAATGGATAAACATTTAATGAAGCCACTACTTTAAAAAAACAATAAACACGCCAGGAATTTTTCCTGCGGACTGTTTGAAAAACATGTGTTAAACAAGGTAGTATTATTTTGTGTTTAAACGGAAAACCTGTGTAGCTGTTTAATTGAAATTAAGCAACCCAACAAGAAGAATATATATCCTTCGCGTACTGGATACAAACACATTACTACCCATTATAAGCTGTTTGTCTCTCTCATATTTTCCCAACATGTTTATTTTACTATTGTTGATATATACGGAAACATAATGGAACAGTAACATGGTTAGACCTATTTTTTATTTGTTAAATTATTATAATTTTTTTCATTACATTTCTATATTAATTTTGTATAGAAAAATAATTGTTTTTTATGGTACTTCGTACAAAATACTTTTAGAAAATATTGAAGAAAATTTATATATTTAGAAAAGAATATAAACAAACACATACACACTAACATATATATATATATATAAAGATGTTTTTTAAAGCATGATAGAACTTTAAATTAAATCCCTATCGAACCTAAAAGAGAGCCATTTAAGAAAATTTTAAGTCATTTATTTTGAAGTAGATGTAAAGACATTAATGATGATAATGATAATGACGATTATATATATATATATATAAATAATTATCCTGTCATTCCAATGTAGGATTTTATCCTGTTCTAATTTACCAGTGTTTTCTCAGACAAACTATATTTCTTCTACCTCTTTGTTTATAATTGTAGATTTTTGTATTATTTTGTTTATATATATTCTTTACTTTTCTCTGTACATCATTATTCTGTCTTCTAAATATGTAACATTCAGACTTTTCTAATATCTTCATTTCTTATTACATCAATTCTAATTAACCATTTCACTCAAAAATTTCATTTTTACTGTTCTTTTTCTATTTTTTTTTTATCTCATGTCATCACTTAAGTTTCACTTCCGTATTAAGATGACGATTTATAAAAACAAATTCTATGTTTGTATCTGGTTTTATTTTTTAAATATTCAACATATATATATATATATATATATATATTGAATATTTATACGTTTCATTTATACTACATTAGAAAATTACATTAATTTGATCAAAAAAAAACATCAATATTATTTTTAATATACAGAATAGGCAATAAGAAAAAAACTGAATCAAATATTGAAAGGAAAAGACATTATTGCATACTATTTCTTTTAATATGTATGCTTCACGTTCAATATAACCCCTAATATATATATATATATATATATATATATATATATATATATATATATATATATATATATATATATGTACATCACACTATATAGAAATGATTTTTTTGTATTAATAAATTTGTTTTAAATAATTCACTTAAAGGAAATATAAGTTTCATAACTTAAAATAATAATTTAATCATTTCCTGTATCTATGCGCAGTATATAAAAAATAGTGTAATCATAAATCCTTAACAAATTACTTCAATTATTGATTAACGAATACTTGAGACATTAAACAAACGATAATATGGTTGAAAAGTAACATTTTGAGAATTAAGTCGTAAATCTTCTATTTTCTGGAATTTTATGCACTTTAATATTTTGTATTAATATTTATGTTTGTTTAAAATTTATATTTTCTTTTTGTAATGAAATAAATGTATATAAAATTCAATATTAAATATTATTATCTGTTGAAATTCTATTTTTTAAATAATTATTCCAATTATTGCCGCATATAAATTCATTTTAAGTCACGAATTTATTAATTATATATATATATATACGAGGGTCGTTTGATAAGTATGGTAAAAAAGTAGGAAAACTAAATTTAAAAAAATAATTTAATTAATTAATTAAACTAAACAATAAGTAAATTTACCATACTTATCAACCGACCCTCGTATATACACATATGTATGTATGTATATGAACTCTACATCATCATATTAGCCCTTTGCTGGGCAAAATCTTTATTGAATATACCTTTCATTACTGATAGTTAGAATTGTTTAGTTTAGGGTATACTCCTTTAGGTATATTATCTTTTATATATATATATATATATATATATATATATATATATATATATATATATTACATATTGATAATTCAATCTTGAATTATATTACTATCAATTAAGGAAGATGAAAAATTTTGAAATTTATCATCTAATATTTTTCATAATTGAATTTTTAATTTAGGATATATGTGTGCAATGAATTTTTATAATTTATGTTTGTATCTATCTGGATATATATAGATAGATAAAGAGAGAGAGAATAGCAATTAATTAATTTGTGAGTCAATGTAAGTGCAATATATTATTGTACTTATATTGACTTATTAACTTATTTTTTGATACTTTCTTGTATTTTATGAGAGATACAATGATTTTCCCTGTCTTTGCTCATTTCATCATTGTAATGAAATTAAATCGTAGTTTTCAATCAATTTTATTACACAAAACTATGGTCGTGTCTCCATTTCCATCTGTTCACCAATGTTACTGAATCAAGCCTTACAGCTCTCTAAACACTTTCTACTCAACATTTTATCGTTCACGCTTATCCCAATTACATCCCCACTACAATATTCATACCTTTTAGTAGCCAGTCTCGACCGCACGTGCGAGAAAAGTTTTGCGCGTTGACTTTACCTTCAACTACTTGATTGAGAATCCTTAGCTTTTCCCAACTTTCTTCCCCTCACAAACCGCGCATCTAACGTTCGTTAGAGACATCTGTACGATGTATCGTGCAACTACAGTTATGATATAATCCTGTGACGACTTTTCATTGCATCGCTTTTCCGTTCACTAGTCCAAGGATTGCATCCTGGCTGAACAATTGAACACAGATACACGTTTTTGAATTTCAATTTTCGTTGATTTATTTGATTTATTAATTTAATTTTAGTTAATTAATTGTTTGTTGATTAAAAATGTGAATGTTATATGAATATGATTGATTTCTATATATTTGAATATGGATTTTTAACTTCATGTTTTTTCTTACACGCTGCTCCTATTCACGGACTGATAATAAATTAACATAATCTGAAATTAAATTCAAACTTCTATTTTATGTACATAATTTCGATTATTTCGAACAAATAAATATTCTACGAAAATATTTAACATATCTTCAATATCAAACATTAATAATAAATACTATCGCGTCTACAACAATGAACGAAATTAATGAAAAATAATAAAATAATTTCCTGGATTTATTTTACTAAAACACTATTAACACTACTGAATGTGAATCGAACTGGAATGATATTCAATAATGAATGAACAAGCAGTTGGCTCAACAAGCAGCAGTCTTAAGTGCTGCTTTATCTCAACAACAACAACAGCAACAGCAACAACAGAGCCAACAATCTCCGAATGGTTTGAACCACCAACAACATACTCAGGGTTTAACAGGCGGTCCTCAAGGTGCGTCAAGTCGATGCAACAGTAGTTCAAGTGCCCATACATTAAATGCCGTACCACACCTCGGGCCACCTTCAGCTGGTGGTAGTGGTGGAGGAATGGACGGTGGTGCCGCAGCACTCACCGCCGCTATAAGTGGACTTAGCGGTATCAATGCTGCTGCTGCACTTAGCGCAGCCCTTCAACAACAACAACAACAATTGCAACAACAGTTTGCAGGATTTGCAGCCGCCGCGGCGAGTAACACATTTGGCTTAGGGTAAGTCATTTTTATATACTTATTATTAAAATTTAAATATAGACATTCCTTAAATCGTTTTATAAAAAAAAAATGTTGTAATTATTCATTCGACATTTTACAAAAAAATCAACAATTTAATACATTTTAGTAAATATTTTAAACAATAAATTTATTTTAGGAATTTAGATATATTTTCTCTTTGATTTTAATTATTGGAAGAAAATGTTTTTTAAGACAAAATTGCGTTATTTATTTGTGATAATAATTTAAAATTTTACTGTTTTTTATATTTTTAAAAGTACTTTTTTTAAATAAATTAATTTATTTTCTTAAATTAATAAATTTTTCAAGTTTAAAAAAATAAATATTACCTGTATATGATTTTCATTACAAAATCCAGTATTTTTATAAAATTTTACAGAAATTATTATTTTCCTAATAAAATACTATTTTAAAATACAATTTTTGTATAATAATACATATTTAAGTAAATAGAAAAAAATAAAAACGTTTTCTTTAGTCAAATTCATTATTATATACGACAAAATATGAATTTAAGTCAATATAGAAATTAAATCAATTAATAAAAAAATATTGATATTTAAATACTAACAGATTATCAACACTAATTCTATATTAATTTAATTCAATATTTTGAAATCAATAGATCATTTCAAAAGTTAATAAATTCTACCCGTTAATAAAATAAACTTTTTTACTCTTTGATATATATTTTTCCTTTTTAATTTTTGACTTTAGATAATTACAAATATTCTAGTCTTTTAATAATACAAATCGAAATATATTCCTTTTAAAAAAATAATTACATAAGCATCATTAAGTTAAATTCATTTTAGTTAATTAACAATTTTAGAATTCTACTATCATAAAAATTTTCTATGCTTTAAGCAAAAAATTATAAATATAGATTTGAATCCCAATATTTATTTAATTTCTTTCAATATAATTTTTTTTAAATATCAAAATAAATGATGTGACAAAATTAAAAATCCAAGAGGTGGTTGTTGGAAAAATATTACAGATTCAACAGAATTTCCAATTTTATTTGATCAAATTTTTTTGGATAGAAATTTTAACATGTAAACAAATATTCCTATGATCATGAAAATGTTTCTTCACTTTTTTTGAAAATAAACTGATTTTATCGACAAAATTTTCCATCAATTTTTTTTCTATTCGATCACAATATACATCGACAATGGTTGATTAGTTAAATAATTGCATTTCTTATAAAAATAACCCTTATTGCCCCCAAAATAATTTAATTAAATTATTTTCATATCTATTAGATCTTCGTCCAAGTTTGTGGAATTTTCATTCTTTGTTCCTCTAAGATTGTGGTTTTCTCTTTTAACATGATTTAAAGATATTATTTTATCACCAGTTATTTTTATCGTAACATTGCAATTTTAGTCAATATAATTTTAATCAAAATTATATTTCCTATTATTATTCACAACTTCTTCTCATCCTAATTTAAAATTTTAATCTCCGTAGTTGTAAATTTCTTTTGATTTTACACTATCAAGCTCCATTCGAAAATCATCCTCTATTTTCCACTTCTTTGTAAACTGTTTCCCACTAATACGGTTTTAAAAACTTCAGAATAGATTATAATATGATGGTAGCAGGTCAGGAGAACGGAAGAAACGATAGATTTGCCAAATTTTCTCATTCAAACTATTTCGGTTTTTGGATCATTTTTCGTGCCTTGTAAGGTCAATCGTTTTCATGATAAAAAATTACGCCTTTTCTGTTAGTGCTGAATTTTTAAGACGATAGATTGCTTTAACAGGTCTAGTGGTTCTTAATATAACGCAGCAGCAGTTTATAATTAATAATTCTCTCGATATCCCACCAACCCAACAATATAATTTTCCCTGGATGAAATCCTGAGTTCGATCGTGAAAATAATGCCTCGTTGCGGTTATCTATTATCTTAGACGTTTAAAAGTGTTATAAATAATCCATTTTTCATCGCCAGTAACAATTTGATTTAAAAATGGCTCCTTTCCCAATCTATAGAAATGAAAAATGCAAATATTACTCTCGATTAAGCTTCAGTAATTCATAAGGAACTCACTAATCCAACTTCAAAACGTTGCTAATCGCTTTCAGATGAAGATAGATTGTTGAAGTTGCTCGGCAAATTCTTCCATCGTTACACTAGGATTAAACTCTTCTAATCTACGTAACTGCTCGTTATCAAATTCCTAAGAACGTCTTGATCTTAGCTTACCTTCGAGGCTGTAATTCCTAGAACAAAAATACTGAAAATATCTTTGTCCTTGCCTTACACTCTCAGTTTCTGAACCATAAATGTTACACAGTTCATTCACTGCTGCTGTAGAGTTGTTTTCCTAACAAAACTCCCAAAGCAAATCATGCTCTTTGTGCGGTTTTGACATCTTTATGATAAGGGTTAACAATTTAAATTCACGTCTACACTGCTTAACTAAACACTAAGAAAACTATGCATATTTCAACCCTCATATACCTCCACCTTTACAAAATATCGCATCATTTATTTTGACCAGCACGAAAATACTGCATTATTTATAAAATGGTCTAATATAATCATCCAAATGTGACATCTAGATTTATGTTTTATTAAAAAGAAACATGTGTATAATTTATTTTGTTTTTTTTTTTTAACAAAACAAAGATCTAGGCGTTAAATTTGGATGATCCTATATATACTTAAATCCCAAATAACATTACGAAGAAAACCAAGGGAATATAATTTATTTCTACTTAAATTATCTTAAATTTATCAAAAAAAAAATATAAAGTTAAAAAAGTCTCTATTTATCTACCTCTAATCTAAACCCGTCATTATTTTTTAAAAATTATTATTCCACTTACGATTTTATCTCACATAATCACAAATTATACATTCCATCCACTTTAGATCTCTAGATTATTATACTAATTGATCGATAGTTGTTTATGTTACTTATTTTTCCTGTTATAATTACAGGAATAACCACCGTACTTTTTCAATCTACAGAACATTCTCTTCTGTAATCAATTAATTCAATAATATTATAATATATATAATTATTATGTCTTTTATTATTTTTAATAAACATTTCTTGTATATTATCTACTCTTAATCGTTTAAAAAATATTTTATCTTTTACAAAAATTGAATATTTTACAATTTTTTCTAAATTAAGTTAGATATAAATTGTCCAGTTACTAAAATGGGTTTTAATTGTATTTTTTTTTATATTCAATATTTAGTTGATTTAAAATAGTAGAATATAAAATGATCAACATTCTGAATAAAAAAAATACAATTATATAATATATAATTACTTACCACGCCATGTTAAAAAATGCTCGAAAACTTTTGAAATGATCTGATAGGGAAATAAACATACACACACACAGCCATCAATTCGATTGTAATCACCCGTCCACAAAATGTATGTAGCTACGATGATTACAGACTGTGTGTTCCATGTGTGACTGTAATAAAAAAGACGACGATTTGTTTATCGTTGATGTTTTCCCCTCCGTCCGTCATGCACAATGCACACGTGACGATCATAATAACAATAGACGATATGAGAATTGAAGATTGTTGTATGTGGTTTTGCAGCAACCAGATGAATTCGCCAACATCGAACGCGGTGGCCGGATCGCCGACTGGCGCACAACAACAACAGAACATGATGGTGGGCGGCGGCGTCTCCGGTCAGCCCGGGGGCGGAGGCGCTGCCAGCCCCGGGGGACTAATGTCGGCCGCCGCGATCAGCGAACGCACGCTCGAGGAATGTTGGAGCACGCTGCAACGAGTGAGTTGGCATCTGTTTCGTTGTGTACAGTATCTTTCCAGAAACGCATTCGGATAACACGACCATACACACACACATACTAGCCAATACCTTCCATACGGTTCTGTTGTTTTTCCTCGGTTTCGTTTTTGTATTTCGTTATCGTTACGTTCTGTTTTCTTTCCTACGTTTCGAACTCATTTCCGGTTTCGGTGAAGTTCGTTGCGTGTTATTTATATGTTATTTAATTTATAATTAATTTCTTTTCTCGTTTGATTCGAATTTAAACTCAAATATATGATTTCAATTATCGATGTTTGTTTATTTTTCAAGAGATGATATTTAGTGACGATTCATTTGGTTATATCTTAAGTACTAAATAGCAGAAAAAATTGAATACAGCCAATATTTATATATATATATATATATATATATATATATATATATATATAAAGTATTAAAAGAATACTTTTACTTAATCAAAATATGTAAGATATTCTAAAATTAACTCAATAATATAAAAATTGTATTATTTTTTAGCAATTTTATTATGCACTTTTGCTAATTTTTTTATTTTTTGCAAATAATACTGATTTTTAACAATATGAGATAACAGTACAATTGTAATTAGCTTTAATAAAATTATGTTTTATTTCTGTTTTATTACAAAAAATTGTAGAGTTGAAATCTAAAATATTATATAATGAAATAGTACAATACATTTCTAATAATATATACATATATGTATATATATATATATATATATATATATATATATATATATATATATATAAATTATCTACTTCAACCAATCTAAGCCTTTTTTCTAGTTTATTCTGGCGAATCTTCTTGTATATCTGTCTTTTCTATTTATGAGTCTCTTCGATAAACTTTTTATATATCTGTATTTCCAATCAGTATTTTTTGTCCATCAGTGATATTCACTTCTTATTATATAACCAACCCATTTCCATTTCAAATTTTTCATTTTTTTCTTTAACATTTGTAAGTTTGATTTTCTTTCTAATCCATTTGGTCCTCTTTCTATTTTTCTTATTATTCCTATATGCTATTTTCATACTTCTTTGTGTTGTATGGAGTCACTGAATTATTTTGTCATTTAAAATCCATGAGTTTCATATATATATATATATATATATATATATATATATATATATATATATTTCAGTCTCTTTCTGACCACTTTTGGATGAAGACATCTTCCAAATTTCTCACGACTCTATCCCATATATCTATGGATTCCTTCTTGAGGCTTTTCATAATCTCTGTTTTCTAAATCAATATTTTTTCTTGTCCATCGATAGTCTTCTTTTCTTGATGAATATTGAACATATTTACATTTTAATCTTCTCCTTTTGCCATCAATTTTATAGGGTTTTTCAATAAGAACTTCGGAATTTTAAATGGAAATAAAATAAAAAATATTTAATTAATTAGTTATTTTTTTATTTTTAAGCATATTATATGAAATTAATGATAAAACATAATTTCACTCATATGACCACCACGACTTTTCTTAACATAGTGTATTCGTTTATTCCAATTTTAGTCACTCTTCCACATAATTGAGGTTCAATTTCATGATTCAAATATTCAATGTTTATTTCAATTCTTTTGTTGTTTCTGGCTTATTAACATGAGCCTATGATTTCATGTACTCCCACAGAAAATAATCCAACATAGTTAGATCACATGATCTTGGTGGCCAATTGATGGGTTCACTTCGTAAAATAATGAACTCATTAAATTCTTGGTTCAATAAGTGTATTGAAGTTTTTAAAATTTCTAAGCGTTGTTGAAGTGTTAAATATTCTATGATAATTTGCCAAATTATTCTATGTTGAAATGTCAAAATTAACTTTAAAAAATTCAAACATGGCTGCCACCAGCTGCCAAAATTCTGATATTCTTATTCTGATCCACTCGTTCCTCTTTTTGTCTCTACATGTTATTTCTAACATGCGTTTTTTCATACTTAGTAATTTTGTCTGAAATCATTGAATTATTCACTCATTTAAGATCTATAATTCGATTCCATAATTGATAGTAAGTAAAATACATTAACTACTATCTTTAATTTTCAACTAAAGATAAATACTTAACTTCATAATACATTATAAAAAATATTTTCAAATTAACACTATCCAATTTTTAATCTCTTTTATACTTCGTCTTCAAATGTTTCTTATATGTCAACGAGATGTTCCTAATATACATACTATTTAATTTCTTCTAATTTTTTCCACTACGCATAGTTTTAATTTTTTCTATTTCCGTAATTCAATTATTTTCTAATTTATAAATTAATAATATTGATTACTTTTGTCATATTGAGTCATTGTAAACTACTTTTGGCTTATTTCATTTAATAGTTATGTTATTTTTTAAAGTTTATCTATGCTTTTGAAAAATAATAGTCATTGTCATATATATATATATATATATATATATATCTATATATATATATATATCACATTCTTGAAAAATTTGTTTAATAAAAATATCTGATTTATTTGGGTGTTGCTGATGAAATATTTTAAATTTTGAATTAAAAAATTATAATTTGTACTGTAAAATTGTAACAAATACTACTGAATATTTTAATTTTTGGGATCGTTGTAATTGTAAATAATTCTTTTATATTTAAATCTTAAAGATCACTCTTCTTTATACAATATAATATTAATAATGCACAATTATTTTAAAAAGTGTAGAATTATACGATAACCTTGAGAAATTTATATATATATATATATATATATATATATATATATATATATTATATATATATATATATATATATATATATATATATATATATATATATATATAAAAATAATATTCTCACATCTGATGAAAGATTCCATGCATAGTAAACATAGTGTAGTAAAATAATGACCAAAACTGGTCATTATAATTTAAATATTGAAGAATCGTACATATTTAAAAAACTTGAGAATTGAAGTTTTAATTAGCTTCTAAGACAGTATTTTTTCTTCAAAAACTTAAATTTTTACAATATTTTAAAACTTAAAAGACCTTAAATTAGTTAATACAGATGTTACAAAAAATTATACAAACGTTGAATTATATAAAATATATATGCGCATACATTTATTAGGACACTCTGAATATATAAGTTAAAATAACAATTAGAGAAAATATTTTTTCTCCTTTTTTATCGTTTTGATAACCTCTCTCTCTCTCTCTCTCTCTCTCTCTATATATATATATATATATATATATACATATACACACACCCGTCCCTCAATTTACGCGGTACTTTTTTACGCAGGTTTTTTTCCGCTGCAAATTATACCTCTATTTACGCGGAACATTTTTTACGCGGTATTGATTTACGCAGCACTTTTTATACGCGGTCAGATAGATTTCATTTTATATAATTTTTCATGGAATTTATTATATATCAGAATGACGCAAATTATTCCTTGAACATATAAAAGCACGGCAGTGCAGTACAAAACATGCTCAAGGAGACGTCACATTGCCTTACTAATCATCTTTGCGATCTTAATTTACGCACCAGAAAATAGTTTTAAACCAGAAATGTAATGTATGTAATTTTAACCCAGAAATGTTCAACAAACGTTCAATAACACAAAGAAACAGAAAATCTATGTCTTTGGACAGACTCATTTTACGCGATTTTCATTCGCGTAAAACAAATCCACGTAGAACGGCTACTCCACGTAAATTGAGGGACGAGTGTATATATATAAATATATATATATATATATATAGAGAGAGAGAGAGAGAGAGATAGAGAAATAATTAAATAGTTAGGTTACAAAAATGGATAACTTATTAAATAATTTAGAATTTTAATTGCTTGATTAGTATTTTTAATCACAATTTGAATTAATAATTTAAATTAAAATTTTTATACTATACAATATTAGCTATGCTTTATGTATCAAATATTTTTTTAAATTTATTTACAATATCAGAAAATAGAAAGTTGTATAATTGTTTATCTTACACGTACATAAGCATTTAAAATTAATACTTGACAACTTCAATATATGTAAATGTTAATGAAATCTTTACATTTGAGATAATTTCGAATAATAATATAAAACACTGAAACATTATAAGAAATAAAATTTTAATTTTGTGTTAAGTACTCGAAATATTAGATTACAGGTTTGCGTGTATTTCAAATGTAATTAAAATCATAATTACAAGTTTTTAGCTTCTTCTTTTTGGTAAAACGCGACGCACGATCTCAGCCGAAATTATAAGAAATGTAGTTCGAATCAAACGTACAGTGCAAGGGGTTCGAGATTGAAGTAAATTTAAAAATTCAGACTGTAAAATTAGTTTTTTTTAATATAAATTCAATTCTATATAGATAATAAATTGAATATTTTTGTTAATTTTTTTTTTACTTATTTTTTTTATATAATCTATATGAATAGCTTCTTTTTAATTAATTTTTTATAATAGTTATAAAATTTTTTTTATTAACATAAATTACATAATATGGTATATTTCAGTAAAAAATTATATACCATTTTCATGACACTTTTAATAAACTCTAGAATATTTTTATAAATTTACTTTATTATAATTTGAATTTGTTATATTCTTCTCTAAAAGTTCAATTTCAATTCAACTATTTATAATAAGATCTATTAATTAATTTTGTTATTAAATTATATGAATAGTTATACAATTTTAAATTAAAAATAAATAAATCAAATCATTTTAGTAGAAATTCAAATAGCTATTGTATGAATTATGAAAATAATTTTTATTTAAAAATATTCTTATTTAAGAACATGTTTGTAGATAAATATTATATTGTAGAAAAAACTGTATATATAAGTACAATATTATCAGTAGGAGAAAATGAAAAATATACGCGGTATTTCAAACAAGAAACAAAAATTCTATATTATCTAATTTATTTATAGTTATTTTATTAAGTACTTAACACAAAATAATTATTGTTCTTCTTAATAAATAATTGAAGAATATGATAATATTTTATACAACTTGTCAAACATTATTAATTTAATTATGATGTAGTTAATTAAAGTAATTGCAGTTTGTCCTCAATTTATTAAAGAATTATTAGCTACTCTCTCTCTCTCTCTCTCTCTCTCTATATATATATATATATATATATATATATATATATATACAAAAAAAAAACATTATATTATATAAAATATTTTATCTTAGTTTCGTTATTTATTTTTTTTAAATAATATTTTTGTTTCACATCTCATATTCTAACAATACATTTTACACACAAACAAAATGAAAAATCAATTCTAAAAAAAATTCTATTATAATTTTAAATTTTTGTATTTGCAAAAAAATATAAATCAAATAATATTTGGTATTTTTTAAATTATAAAAAAAATATAGAAATGATTTTTCATAGTCGATGTTGTAGTTGTTTTTAAATTAAATGTTGTATTTGGGGTATTGGAATTGTTAATGTTATTTTTTATATATGAAGGTAAGTTTATTAGTATGTAATCTGTAGAAATGTTTTAAAATATATATTTGTACCGTATTGCCACATTTAGCCTAAATCAAAAGAATTTCTGATAAGAAACTTATAAC
>CP092091.1:38107990-38132990 GCA_029203775.1 Neoneuromus ignobilis | reverse complement strand
ATTCACGATAATGATTCATATATTAAATGAATCTTAAAAGAAAAAATCTTATTCGAATATTATCATTCACTGATACTTTTTCTTACCACGCTGATCAGGAAGGTTTGTGAGGAGTTTTCTTTCAGGGTTTACTCTCTTATTCAGATTGATTTCATCAAGGCTAAAGAGCCTCTTCTGTCCTATTTCTTTAACAGAGATAGAACGAACTTTTTCTTTATGATGGACGATGATTATAACCAACACACCACTGATTAATATAAATATATATATATATATATATATATATATATATATATATATATATTAAGAGAGTAAATCCTGAATAAAAGATGTTCACACACCCGCCTGGTCAGCATGGTAAGTAAAAATGATGATAAGTATCAATGAATGGTAATATTTAATAAGATTTTCGTTCAACAATGAGTTGATGTAAGCTGTTATGATGATGACATATACATATATATATACATATATATATATATATATATATATATATATATATATATATTAGGTTGGCAAGTATCTCCCATCCGCTTTTTTTTTTGTACATAGCTGCGAAATTCAAAAGACCAGAAGGCGGAAGGGAGATATTTGACAACCTAATATATATTAGGTTGGCAAATATCTCCCTTCCGCCTTCTGGTCTTTTGAATTTCGCAGCTATGTACAAAAAAAAAAGCGGAAGGGAGATACTTGCCAACCTAATATATACATATAGTGTTTTTTTAGATTGAATAAAACTTTGGATAAAAATTTAATTTAAAGTTCTATCACGCTTAGAAAAACACATATATATATATATATATATATATATATATATATATATATATATATATGTGTGTGTTTTTTAAGCGTGGTAGAACTTTAAATTGAATTTCTATCGAAAGTTCTATCTAATCTAAAAAAAACAACTTTTATCATACTATATATATATATATATATATATATATATATATATATATATATATATATATATATATATATACATATATAAATGAAGTAAGTACGTACTAATATATATAATACACGTGAATATATTTTAATACGTAGTTATTGTTGTACGCGTTATTTTATTTCTGTGCAGTTTTATTTAATGTAACTTATATATATTCGTCATTAAATATTTTATCTATTCATTTTCATCGAGTTGATAATCACATAAATTATGAAAAACATTACGGATAGCATTATTGTAAAATAATACGGCAAATAATGCAGAGCCGGCTTTAAGATTAGTCTAAAATTAGTTTGAAAATGATTTTCTTTGGAATATCTTTCGCGTAATGATACATTTTGTGAGAAATTTCTTCTAACACGCAACACCTCACCGATTAACACGAAACATTTAACAGAAAAGAACCAGTTCGATATAAATACATAGTCAGCTTCTATGTCCATCTCAGTCGTACATAATCCTTCACGTAACAATTTAAGATTATTAGAAAATCATGTTTTTCAACACCAGCACAATTTTCAATACCGTTTCGTTATAATGGAAAATTATAGGGTTTTTCATATTTTCATGCTGAAAAGCTGTTAGTTGGAAATCGATGTTTGTTTTTTCTTTGTACAAATCTACCGTGTATAATTTCTTCCGGAATTTTTATGGGTGTAATTTTAGCGAGTTAAAAGATTTAGATTAAATATTTGTTTTATTTTTCGTTTTATTAAAGGTGAATAACATACTGTACTTGTTCAAATAATTCTATACCATATTGTTGATTTTATACATATATTTATATATATATATATATATATATATATACAAATATATATGCATATGTGTATGTTTTTATGTGGACATATATTTACGGATTATATATACATTAATAATACATGCATGAATATATATTGACATTTATATATAACATCGCCAGAACGGATTTGTATCATTTTTTATTCATCGTATTTTGATATTTTTACCCCTAATATCAATATACAAATATTAATTTATTATAATGAATACGTGTTTTCATAACGGAGTATAAAACTCACTTCGTGTTTGAATAAAATTTATTAATTAAAGTAATGTTGATTTGTATAAAAAATAACATATTAGAAATAAATTTATTTCTTTTAAAAATATATCCGCTCAGATAATACTTTATGTATTTTTAACACAATACTTATTTTATTTTATTTATAAAATAATTATATTATATTATATATATATATATATATATATATATATATATATATATATATATGATTTTTCAAATGCTGCTTCGGAAGTTTAAATAAAAATAAAATAAAAATGATATAATTAATTAGTTATTTTTTTTATTTATAAGCATATTCTATGGTATTATTGATGAAATACCATTTCACTTATATGACCATCACGACTTCGCTTGACATAGTACATTCTTTTAGTACAATTTTTAATCACTCTTTCACATAATTGTGGTCTAATTTCATGTATTATTAATGCTTCTGTGGTTGTGGTTTATTAGCATAAATCAATGATTTTACATAACCTCACAAAAAAGAATTCAATAGAGTTGGATCTCATGATTTTGTAGGAAAATAGATAAGTTCATATCGTGAAGTAATGTACTCATTAAACTTTTATGTCAATAAGTTTATTGAAGTTTTAAACGTTCCATTATAATTTGCCAAACTATAACTGAGTTGAAATGTCAAAATGAGTTTACAAAAAATTCAAACATGGGTTTCACCAGCTGTCAAAGTTTTGACATTCTTATTAAAAAAAAACCTATATATAGTTAGGTAAATAGATAATGGATAAACCTTATAAAAAAAAGAGGAAATCATTTTTCTCATAAAAATATTTTTAATTTTTAACTATGACGTTGCAATACCTTTTTTATTTAACTGTTAAATAAATAAATTGTAATTGATGACATTTTATTTTTATAATAGGTAAAATAAGGCAATTAAAAAAATAATATTTAAAATAGTCAGGATTTTAATCTTGATATTTATAAAAAAAATTATTCTGCTTTATTTTTTTACTAATTATTCGGTATGTAAAACCATTTATTTAAATTTATTTCTGGTGAATTTAATTAATGATATCGCACTTTTAACAGCGATTAATAAAATGAGTGTATTAAATTACTACTCTAAAACGACGACATAAAGGTATTTTTTTCGGTTTGATAGAAATTTTAATACGGATTCAATTTAAAGTTCTATTACGCTTAAAAAAAATATTATATACCCTACATATATATATATATATATATATATATATATATATATATATATATATATATATATATATATATAATATCTTAGTTTAAAAAACGTGTGAAAGACAACAGTCAAAATAATAATAGAATACATTTCTTATTTTATCGCTAATATAAAAAATATGAATTCACACGTTTATTTTTCTAAGTAAACGAAATACTTAAAAAAAATAAACCCGAAATTAAAACTATACGATATATCAACACGGAATCCATTAACATTTGTTCAATTCTCATGTACGAAAATTGTATAATGAATTTTTTTCATCCACTTAGTACAACGAGCTACTTTGTCTCATTGATTGTGACACATTTAACCACATCAAAACAAAAAATTAAATTTTTTGAAACAAGATCCGACGTACAATTGTACATGTGAAATATACGGTTATTTCATTTACTCACTACCGACCGATTACATACACATACAGAACAAATTTTTCTCATGGACTAAATTCACTACGACCTCATATTCACACCCCTTTCTTAAAAATGTCTCTTTATTAAATCATTGAATCTGGTTTCATAATGGTATCCCTGGATGCTCACAATTGTTTTAGAGCAAAAAATTGCCCCCTGGATATTGTGTTGTTATGTAAATTAGATACCTGTAAGAATGCCTCTATATAAACATATGAGATCGGATGTAGAAACGGTGTTTTAATAACTCTTTTCAATTATGCATATGTATATGTTTTTTTTTAATTTATATATATATATATATATATATATATATATACACGTGAATCTATTCGAGTTAATAAAAGAAACGTTACAAAACCCAAGAATAAAATTACGTTAAAAGAAAGAAAATAATGCAACTACGCCATCAGCATTTTAATTCAGGTGAAACCTAAATGTTCGATAAAAAATATTTAAACTAAAAATTGAATCAATCTAAAAGACTTGTCCATTTTGTTCTTACTTAAAATTCAAAGCACGCTCGATGCCTTTTTATCCGCTACTAATCTAATTATCTTTGCCTAATAGGTTTTTGTTTGGCGTCGGTTGTACTTAGTTGTATTCTTTATTTTCATACAAAATTCTTAATGATTATTTATGCTGCTGACTTAACAATTGTAACCAACTTTTTTTTAAAAAAATGTGTAAACACATACATTCATACATATATATATATATATATATATATATATATATAGATATATATATATATATATATATATGTATGTGTGTGAGTGTATAGAGAGATAGTTGTAAAAATAAAAAAGTAGACAATTAAACAAATAATTTGTATACACTACATACTGAACTAAAATTCAGAAAATATATTTATAAATTGATTTATTATTATTAAAATTTTATATTTCATAAATAATCTAACAAAATCTTCTCTATATTTATATATGAATATACATACACACTATGGTCCAATTTAAATTATAAATGCAATATTTTTGTAATATTTTTCTAAAAAAAATACTCTCGTACATTTTTATTTCAATAAAATATAAAAACAAATAGATAATCCGATAAATAATAATAAATTACTAATAAGTCCAAGGAAATATTTTAATTTAACTTTTTTGTAAATAATTTATTTGCTATCTATTTGATTTTATGAGACTAGTATATTATTATCACACACATTTTAGTATTTGGTGTTTCCAACCTCACTTTTTATTATTTCTTTTAATCTATTACTCATGCTTTTTATTAATTTAACTAGTTCTTCACACGATATTAACCTTTACTGTTTTTGGAACTCCTCAAAAAATATAACCATGTTTTATCTCTTTGACTTTACGAATTTTGAATCTAAAATAAATCATAGATGTTGGTGATTGAAAACACTATCACAAAACTTCTATAGAATTTTTTTACAAAAAAATTTACCATGCACGAAATATGTTTGATAATTTTGTCTTGCTGGAAAATAAAGAACTCTTGATTGATATTTTTCACTAATATTTTTTTTTTAATATCTATATAACTTAATTTAATCATTTTTCCAACATCTTTTACTAAAATCTCTATTCGAATAAATAAAAACTGAAATTTGAAAAGACTCGCATGCGTATTTTAAAATTAGTTGAATAAAATTAGATTAATCTTTCAAATGATCCACTCTAGATTATTTTGGATATTTTAGATTTATTTAATTCAATTTTAAATTTATCAAATGATTTATAAATAACACAATTTTAATATAGTTGCAGAATATTTACGAACTATTTAACAAATGTAAATCATGTTTAATAATTTCGCATGAGAATCATAGAACTTTGCTTAACAGTACAATTTTTTAAACCTTAATCTTAAAATTCTCTCCAAAAAGTGCAAATAAAAGCATTGATATCTACAATATATCCTCAGTTAAAGTTTGTACTGATATTATCGGCTCTTAAAATACTTTTGTTAGAATTCAATGTTTGTCCTTGTCGATTTTTTTAATATTAACGTCTAACACAAAAACTGCTTTTATTTTTAATATTTTTAAATCGATTTATCTGATTTCTTAATTTTTCAATTATTGAACAAAATAAAATTAGAAATTTATCTTAAATATACTTTCTGCTTATATATAATTATTTAATATTTTCTTAATAAACTGAAAAAATATTTAGTAGTTGCATATAAATTTTGTTAATAATTTTTTGTCATTTAAATACAAACGAATTAATTTGTCTTGAATATCATGCTTGTTGTGATTAATTATTTTTTTAAATAAATTAATTTATTATATCAATTAGTATGATAGTAAAATTTGCATAATCAACGAAAATTTAAAAAAGTAATAAATTTTTAAATAATTTCTATTATTCATATTTTTTCAAATATTAGATGTCTTAATAATCTCCAGCTATTGTATATATTGTAATATCCAAATTAATCAAATTTTCTATATTATATATATATATATATATATATATATATCACCAGCATCATCTGTCTCTTTCTATCCACTGCTAGATGAAGGACTTTCCCAAAATTCTTCATTCCAACCAAATCAATACCTTTCTCTCTAATCCATTTGGACTAATTTTCTTATACCCTTGTCTCATCTTTCCACGAATCCCTTCCTTGGCCTTTCTATATATTTAGGTTTCTACTTAATAATATCACTTATCCATCGGTGGTCTTCTCTTCTTGCTATACAACTGAGTCAATTTCATTTCAAACTCTTCATTTTTTCTAATGACATCCATAACTTTTATTTTTTTTCTAATTCATTCAGTTCTATTTCTGTCTTTTCATATTATTCCTAACATGCATTTTTCATATTTTTTATTTTATCTGAAGCTACAGAATTATTCTAACATTTAAGTTCTATGTTTCACATATATACATATATATTTATACACAAGGCCTTTCTCAAAACTTTTTACTTTAATCAATCCTTTCTCTCTCTCTCTCTCTCTTTATATATATATATATATATATATATATATATATATATATACATATGCGTGTTTAATAGCAAAAATAAGTAAGTAATATTAAAAAACACTATTCGTAATATAAAGATAGTAGTAAATTTATCTCTAAATACATTGAAATAAAAGGAAGTGGTGTTACTTGTTAGGAAACTAACGTCAGTTGAGATAAAATATACGGTTTTTATTTGTGTGTTAGCATCGAGTGTTTATTTAACGATTCATTCATATATTCGCTGTTCTTTGAAGAATAGAAACATAAATGTTCGAACAAATACAATATATTTTTTCGTATATCGGAAATAACCCCTTTTCAAAAATACTGCACGTAAAATGTTCGTATCTACGGGAGTGAGTACAGTTAAAAATAGTACAATCGCAATAACACTAATTATGCTACAAGAAAAAGAAACGTATACGATGAAACACGTGTCCGTACACAAACACATGATCGATTATTTCGTGGCGTAGCACCAACATACATTATCTTAAGATGTGTTCGCGATGATCCAAGAATTTTAGGTAGATTCTACCTTACGGGCCGTGGGCTTCGCGCCGTGCTCTTTAAAAATCGTTGAATTCACACCCTATTTTTAGACCATTTCCTGTTAATAATGCTCCCCCTTATATCTGCCGCGATTAAAACCCACCCCATTGGCACGGCCGCGTACGCAAATAACGCGTCTAATTTGTGCGAGCATTAAGACGAGTTTGCTATCAAACGGATGGCATTTCGACCAAACGCCTTGCGTGATAATTGCGCGTAAGACGAGTTTTGGATGATTTTTTCCAACGAGCTTGGAGGCAAATTTAAAATTTCACTCTTGCCACATCACGGACTCACCTGTATCTACTACCGACCTATATTAGAACATTTTATACGAATGGCAGGAGTGCCTATTTCAGATGCCGCAATTATAACTGTAATATTACCGTAAAGAATGAAATTGCTAAGCTGTGAGGGTTAAAATATCTGCATACCGGAAATATAAACATTTACATACGTATGTGTACGCACATACACATTCACTTACACAAATTCATTATAAATTTGTATTACAAACATACATATATGTATTTAAATATTTACACATATATATATATATATATATATATATATATATTTGTATATTTTATATATATATATATATATATATATATATATATATATATATATATATATATATATATATTCTAAACCGTATTTTAACAACAAGAATTTCAAACGATTGAAATTCAGTTTAAATTTATAACCACTTGATTATCAGTCTGTAATATAGAAAACACCAAATCACTGTCATTAAATGAGCTACATATATATATATATATATATATATATATATATATATATATATATATATATATATATATATAAACACGTATGTGAAGATAAATGATACAAGAAAAACCGTTAGAAAAAAACAGTTTAAGGTACTTTGAACAAGAAATATATGAATACAAATCTTCTCGACAAGAGAGTTTATTTGTGGATAAATAAATCAATAAATACAAGTATTTGAAAATACACTACATTAAAAAGTTTTTAAAATAACTAGTAAAATTGTATAAAATCATAAAAAGTATAAAAAAATTATAGTTAAAATAAAATTACAAGTATTGTTGTTTGATGAACTTTAAGTGAATTTATTTAATTAATTTTTGTATTTTTCAATCTAATATATTTTAATTAAATATGTACTGTTTTAATAATAGTTTTTCTTTTCATTTTTATTTTTTATTACACATATATCAATGCGTGTATATATATATATATATATATATATATATATATATATATATATATATATATACATACACACACACACACATACATATATATGTGTGTGTATGTATGTATGTTATACATGTATCTATATTATTAAATATAAAAAAATACAAACCAAAAAAAAAATGTTTTTTTAATGAAATATTCAATAATCAAAAAATAGATTTATGAAATATTTAATACAGTTACAAATATAGATAATCTATTAAAAACAAACAAATAAAATCATACAAATTTATAAGACATGAAAATGTTAATAATCCTGTCATCATTGGAAGCTAAAAAATTAAATAAATATTCGTATGATGACTAAACCAATTTCAAACAAAAATATAATGAAAATGAAATATATAAAAAAACTACCCTTCATTTTAAATCATTTGAAAAGATATGCCTGCTTAATTGATTTTTTTTTTGGTTTTAATGTAAATCATATGAACCGTATATGTTTTATGCATACATTTGAGTGTGTATTTATTTTTTTTACTATGAAGTAAAATTATATATATACATATATATATATATATATATATATATATATATTTGTAAAATAAATATTATTATGTAAATTATTATTTAAAAAATATATATTTTA
This sequence comes from Neoneuromus ignobilis, assembly GCA_029203775.1. Taxonomy (NCBI): domain Eukaryota; kingdom Metazoa; phylum Arthropoda; class Insecta; order Megaloptera; family Corydalidae; genus Neoneuromus; species Neoneuromus ignobilis. The sequence continues at coordinate 38,123,999 of CP092091.1, read as the reverse complement.
TAAAAAAAATTAATTGATAGTATTTACATAATAATGACATTTTCTTAGAATTTCATAAAATTTATTCAAGTTCTAGATTTTAAAAATGTTTCAGATGATTTAAGATGACATAATTGTAAAATTCCTCCAAATAGAATAAAATTATTTATAATTATGCAATAATTTTTTTTTTGCTAATGTATATTTTAATAACGATACCATTATACGTAACAAACAGTGATTACAAAAATGTTTAATGACTAACATCACAAATTTACAAGTACGCACATGATTATTTAAATGGAGTTTAGTGCCATATGCATTCAGTGAATACATCCTATTCTAAAATTTGTAGCATTGAGGCGAGTCATTAATATTTGTGAAATATAATTACTCAAAACATATATGAATGAAATTCATAATTCACAAAATCACAACTAATATGTAAATTATTTAATAATCTATTCAAACATTTTTATCGTTTACTTAAATATATAAAAAAATATAAAATAATATTCAAATCGACTTAAAATTTAACTCATATTTGAATAATAAAACAAACTACATAATATCAAAATACGGTTTTGTAAAATGGACTATATTATTAATTGTACTTAAATATAAAATTAATTCATGTCTGATAAAACGGATAAAATTATTTAAAATATAAAACGCCATTTAACTATGTTTTATATGGATTATGTTAAAACTTAGCTGGTTAGATTGAGGTTATTGCTTTATTTACACATATTTAAATAATCTGTACTGATAACGCGTTCTTAAAACCTGAATAACATATTGAAGGGTTAAAAATAGCGACCGGAAGACATATGAAATGTTTGCAGAAATAATCAGAGTATGTGCAAGCGTGTATTATAGATACACACACACACACACACATATATATATATATATATATATATATATATATATATATTATCTGGTATTTTATTATAAATAAATATAACTAAATACCAGACTTACGATTTATTCTATTTGAAATATACGCTCATATTTTTAATTAATCAAACATATGTTTTTTATTGATTTATTTTTAAATATTTTAAATTTATATGTCCTAAGTTACTTAATCAATTTTCTGTTTATTAAATTAAATTATCTAGTAATTGCAAATGATATTTTTATATCTTTTGACTTAAACTCGTTTTTTTTTAGTAAATATATAGATTTTTTAATTTAAGAAACACTCGTTATTAAAAATAAATCTAAATACATTTCTAATTTATTTAGTAGTTAAAAATGATCAAAATTGTAATTTTATTTAGTAAATAAAAATAGTTCAGATTATAAGCATATGAAAAGTTGATTAAACATTGTGATCTGTAATATTAATTAAGATGTTTTTTGATTTTTATATAACAATAATAAACTTACATAAATTCAAAGATTGGTATTCTAATAGAAAGAAATAAAATATTAATTTTGATTGACTCATTTACTCAACTTCAATTTAAAAGATTTCAATGAGTAAATTAGTCTATGAAATATCGACTGAATACTTAAAATGTATGCTATTTTATTGCGTATTTTGAAACTTTAATTACATTTAAAAATATAATTTATAAAAAATAATTTATACAATTGCTACTAGATATTTAATTAAAAATTATTAAATATATAAATGTGTAAAATATTAACAATATTTAAATTAATAAAACTAAGTATTGAAATAATAATAGACATTACCACGTTCATTTCGGCTTAATACACCGATGGGTGAAACACTGTCGATTTAGCATTATCCATCAATGTATTTGGATAATAATATGTATTAAATATTAGAAAATTAATAATAACCAGGAAATTGTTGTTAATTATAAATTGCAGCTGCATTAAATGAATGATTTTCAATATTATATATTGATATTAAGATTTGAATTTAAAACAATTTATGAACGAAAAAATAAGAATTTAAGAGAAAAAATTGTCATTTTTATTTATTATAAAATATTTAATTTAAATTTCTATCCATTCATATATTTTTTAAAAATGTTATATATATATATATATATATATATATATACATACATATGTGTGAGTGTATATATACATCCTTTTTTCGGTGTAGAATGAAAAAAATATATTAGATGGCTAAAATTAAAAAAAAATTGAATGGTCTTCATTCAAAAGAGACTAAAAGAAATATTCATTTCATTGGAAAATAAACATATTTGTTGTTTGGATGCCCTTTAATTTTTCAAAAATTTGATAAAAACAAACAAATAAAATAATAACAACAATCATATTTTCATCTTTATATTTGTCGTTATCCACTATTAAAGGTAATATATTTGATAATTTTTGTTATAAGCAAAATTTTGAAAAATTTCATTTTCATTAATAATAAAACCCCTATTTTCACAATCAAGATATTAAATGAGTTATCCTGTTGTGAGTTAAAATAAGTTTAAATTGATATGAGTATTCAAATAAAACAGTGGTGGTCCATTAATGAATCCATTAATGAACAGTAATGAGTCACTATTATTGAATTCAAATGTGATCAAACAATAATTTTTCAAAGAAAACTCACCACAGCGACTAATAAAACAGTGTCATAACAATTTTAATCACTAAAAGTCTTAATGAAGAATTTTTAAAAAATTGTACAAAAATAACCAAATAACTATTTTTTTTAAAAAAAATATTACTGAATTTTAATTTACTCTAATTAATTACAATAATGATCTTAAGAATTATATTAAACTCTTTTTTTATCACATCTTTGTTGTTATTTAGTGTTTATATATATATATATATATATATATATATATATATATATATATATATATATATAAACATACTTAATACGTGATTAAAATAACTGAATTTATAATTTAGGTCAATATTGATTTTTATTTCTTATATATATATATATATATATATATATATATATATATATATATATATATATATATATATATATATATATATATAATTTATTTGTTTTAACATGTTTTTTATGTGCCATTAAAATTCAATCGCTATATAATTTTATTATAAAAAACATGAAGTTATTCCTAATGATTAACAAAATGACAAAATAACGCAATGATTGCATCTAAGCGAAGAGCTATATTATAAGAACGTATGTAATTAAGAATATTAGATTGACATTTGTACTCGTTTTCCAGCAGTCTTCGCAACTAATAATACGTTAATATTTCATCGTGTCTTTTTCATAATAATAATTACTTTGTTCGTAATCTCATTAAAATCATACTTGTTATTGTTTTTCTATATTTTCACTTACTTTTTTAAATGTGAATATTGTTTTAGAAGTTACATTGCAAATAATATATAACAAAGTATCTAATTTATTTATATATTTTTTTATTATAATCAACAAATTTAATCAATTCAATTGTATAAAATTTTAAATTTATCTGAAAAGTTATATAACTTTTCATATTTAATATACACATTTCATTTTCCACATCTATTTTCCACAGTTTTAGTCAAGTTCAGTTTTTTATTTAAATAATAAATTTACATTTAGTTATTTCTATAGAATAAAATAGACATTATAATTTTCAATACAAATTCAATATAATTATTATATATATATATATATATATATATATATATATATATATATATATATATATATATATATATATATATCAGCAACAAACCATCTCTTTCCATTTTGAACAAACCAATAACTTTCCCTTCCATTCCACAACAATAATTTTCTTATGTTTTTCCCATCTATTCATGGTTGTATTCTTGCGTCTCTACATATTTCTAAATTCCCAGTAAATGAAGCAGCCGTTATGAATATAATACACTTCATATACAAAACAGTGTTTTATATATATATATATATATATATATATATATATATATATATATATATATATATATATATATATGATAAATATACACATACATACATACACACATGTCTATTACATTTCTTATATTTTTTTATTTATCAATGGTTGTTCTTCCTCTAAAAGCTATTTATTTTTAAAATTGTTTATCACCGATGGACAAGAGACATTATTTATTGGGAGCATAGTTATAAAGAGTCATCTAAATATAACACCTAAATTTGTGTTTTATTAAGAAAAACATGTGTATAGAGTGGTGAAGAGGGAAACATGTGTATAGTTTTATTTAAATACATTTAGATGACCTTATATATTATAAAAAGTCCGCGAAAAGATATAAATAAATACAACAGATACATAATAAAATTTCGTCAGAATGGACTGAAAAAGAAAAACACCGGATAAGTCAAAGTAGAAAATTTTGAGAAAGCCCTATTTAACAGTGAATAGAAAAAGGATGATTATTGTAATGATATATATATATATATATATATATATATATATATATATATATATATATATATATATATATATATATATATATATATATATATATATATGTATATATAAATCTTCAATAAATAATACATCAAAATTAAAAAAGCTATAAATGTGCCTTATGCAGTTTAGAATCCTATCTATGCCCGACGGCACCCTATGATATTAATTTGATTTTCATATGGGAACTGCGGCGTCGGATTAACACAGTTTTTATGTAGTCTTGCTCTTAGGCAAAATAATTAAACTGTTATGTAATGTACCTCACAAAAAATTGAAGCAGCCGTTATGAATATAATACACTTCATATACAAAACAGTGTTTTATATATATATATATATATATATATATATATGAAAAATATACACATACATACATACACAGATTTATATTTATCACTTATTATATTTTAAATCTAATATAGAATAGCATAAATGAGACTGTAGAGTTTAGACATGCATTTACTATTTTTCAGTCTAATCTGAGTCATATATATATATATATATATATATATATATATATATATATATATATATATATATATGTATATATGTATATAAATTTTATTCTTAAAATTCTATTAATATGTATAGTTATATAAAAGAATTTAATTTCATATATAATATAAATATTTCAATTGTATAACAAAAACTATATATATATATATATATATATATATATATATATATATATATCTATACATACATACATACATACATACATACATACATACATACATACATACATACATACATATATATATATATATATATATATATATATATATATATATATATATATATACACAAAAACACATACCTATTTATTAGTTATTATATTCCAAAACTAATATAAAATAGCATAAATGAGACTGAAGAGTTTAGACATACATTTAGTTGCTTACTGTCATTTACTATTCTTTACTATCCTTCAGTCTAATTTGAGTTATCCTTTATATATATATATATATATATATATATATATATATATATATATATATATAAATTTCATTTATAAAAGTCTATCAATATGTCTAGTTGTTACATAAAGATGTGAATTTAATTTTATATATAACATAAATATTTCAATTGTATAACAAAAACCATATACATATATATGTGTAAAGAAACATAAATATTAAATGTCATACGCACATTGAACATTATTGTTAAATGCATATAATTCTAAATCAAATTTATATCTTTAACTTATTGATAATCGTATATACTTTTTAATACATTTAACACCATCATGGTTTGTTGTGATATAATGGATAAAAAGACTAGTACAATATTTGTTACATTCGTACATTTTGTAATTGTATTACACAAAATAACTATATGGTATTTATTTTTGGTATACTTAATAGTATAATAGTTTTGTGATCAATTAAATATTTTTCTATTGAAATTTAAACAGCGTTTAAAATTATTCATGTTGAATGTAATGTGCGCGACTGTGTTAATCGGAATTATTTGATTAAAATTAAAATATATTATTTTACAGAAATAACGTATGTTCTCCTTAAAAAATATTTTTCAATTACTATCATGGACTTTGTAAATCACAAAATTTGATTGCTATATTAATCTTGTATAAGTGCAACTAAAATTTTAATTTTTGACCTTGAAAAGTAATAATATTAAATTTGAATTTTGATCTTCTGGTCAGTATTTGTGACGAGGAGTTTTAATTTTTAAAAAATTTTTTTAAAGTGTGTAAATTCGTTTTCATACAATGAATGAACAATTCTCTAAAAAGTATTGGAAGGAAAAAATAATATCTTTCCTTTCACATACATCTCAAAAGGTAATTAAATTTTAATATTTTATTAAATTTTATCATACATAAATGAAAATATTATTGAATTATCCAGTTTTAATTTCTTTTTGTATTACTTAAAATTTATTACAAATACAGTATTTTTCACAATTGTATTTCTATGAATTAAAAAATTAAATTAGGGTAATTAATGAAATTTTGAAATTTAAAACTCTTATTTTAAATTGATACAAATTATTAAATTATACAAATTATTTTAAATTATACAAATATTATTGATTAAATTATACAAATTATTTTAAAATAAATAAAAATTAAAACATATTTAACACACACTGAGATGTGATGAAAGACTGGACAAAAGTTACAAAATAATTATTCAAAAAAAAGTAATTATTCAACAAGATGCCAATGAAATATTATGCATATGATGTCGTTTGATTGTTACGAAAAACCTGTACATCAAGTTTGATTATTTTGGATTCTCTCTCTCTACCCCTTTTTTTCTTTTATATATATAAATATATAAATAACGTCCCAAATGAGACCTAAAGGATATAGACAGGGACTGAAGATTATATTATTATCTCTTTTTGGCCAGCCTGTATATATATATATATATATATATATATATATATATATATATATATATATATAATATGACCTATGTATACAACTTTCTCTCTCCAATATCACCATGAAAATAAATGGAAAAAATTTCATGCTTTAAAATTTATTACAACAATAACAATATCATAAAATTACAACATACAATTTTACATATCCTAGATATTAATTAATTATTTAACGTTTATGTCAATCACCTTTTGTGATCTCTGTCTATACAATACGTTTAACATATTTTCAAGTATTTTATTTCTTGTAATATTTTATGTTATTTCTCTGATAATGTCTTTATTATTTTTTCAAAATTCTATTTATTTTATTACGCAAATGAATTCTACATTTTGTACAATTTTTTTTTAAAGCTATTGTGTTTTTTTTTAATATTATACATTTTTATGGCTATGATATCATCTAAACACAATATATTGAAATATCCAATATTTTATTTTTTTTTTCAAAATGTGGTAGTTTAAAAAGGTTAATTTCCAAAATACTAATTAACAAGAAAACTGAAAAGTAAATGAATATTAAAGTATTTATTTATTTTTAAAAATTATTTATTTATGTAAATGTGAATTAGACACATTGTCAAACAAATCTGATTATTCATTTGATAAATATTTCAAATTAATAATAAATAATCTTCATTTTCATGTATATGAAAATATATGGTCATCCAAATGTGACCCCTAGATGTGTGTTAAAATGTAATTAAAAAGAAACTATACACATGTTTGTTTCTAATAAAACACAAATCTAGGCGTCACATTTGGATGACTCTATACAAAAAATTAGACTTATTTTAATAAATTCTATAAAATACTTTTTGAGTCACGAAACAAACATTAGATCTATACAAGTTACTATATACAGTGGCACCGGAAAAGAAACCTAATATTTTGAATAAAAAAGAATGTTTTATATTTTGCTAAAAATTCAAATCATTATTCCAAATATATTCCTTCTGCATTTATGCAACACTGGACATCCTGAAATAACGCATGGATGAATTTTGATAAGTTTGTTTTTGAGATAGTTTTGATGACCATCGTCACGGCGGCTTGTATGGGTTCATCACTTGTATGGGTACAACGTTCTTTTCAACGCCATTTTCATTTTGGGGAAAATAGTCGCACAGTAATATATCTGACAAATATGATGGATGTAGAATGAGGCACGCTTGTTTTTGGCAAAAAATTCGCGTAGATTTGTAACATTGTAAGGTGGTACATTATTATGCAAGAAGTACCAGTTTCTCAGTTTTCGATATTCTGATCATATTTTTCTCCATCAATGCTCCATAACACCTAAATAGTACTTGCCGATGACAATTAAAATTTCCGAAACTAATTCACAATAAATGATTCCTTTTGAATCGTAAAAATAAACTAAACATCACTAACGACTTTTTAAAACACAAGTTTTTCTCACTTTCGAAAAATCTGGTGACTTATAATACACTCTGATACTTGGTTTTCTTGTTTAAAGCACAGCCTCTCGTCTCCAGTAACTATAAAATCCAAAAATTTGAATTTTTTTTATTAATTGTCTACGTGTGCCTTCTCTTTGTCTTCCGTTAGTTTATGTGGAACAAATTGATCACAAACCTTTCTTTTGTTAACATTTTTTCTTAATATCTTCTAAATTATATTTTTAGATATCCTAAATTCTCGGAAAACATTCCATATGTCTCAATCGAATCAACAGCAATAATTTCACGCACTTGTTCAATGAATTTGTCGAAGGTTGCGATTTTAGGACTATTTGATCTTGAATCGACATTGATGTCTTCTTTGCCATCTTTAAAACATCCATATCTCATGTAAATTTGGGCGTACGACAAACAATTATCACTGCAAGTTTGACGTATCCGTTCAAATGTTTTTACATTAGTGTTTTATAAAGTTTAAAATAAAATTCAGTATTTGCACGTTGATCCATTGTATTCAGGTGATAGCATAACAAATAGTACTACCACTTTAATCGGCATAATTCAAAAACTAGTTGACACATTTTGACCAAATTTTAACAGTTGGTATAGAAGATAGGCATACATAAATACCACTTTTTATGTTATAAATTGCGGTACAAATTCTAGCTATAAATTAAAAATCAGTTTCTTTTCAGGAACTCTTTGTAGCCTTCAAAATTGAAATGATTCATTTATTATTTTATTTGAGTTATAATTCAAAACTGTTCGTATCTATTTTATAGCACGGTTATTTTTTGTATAAAATTATGAATTCTCAGAACAAAAAAGAAAAAAAAATACATAAATTGTATCAAATCATGAATTTTTCTTCAACAAATGTAGTTCATAAGAATTACATTTGTTGAAGAAAAACAGACAAATTGTTATAAAACAGACAAATGATATCAGTATATTCAAAAAAACATTTCAATTACAGCAAGAGAGATGTATAAAAAATAATTGATATATCCTTGGAAAAATATTTTTATATATAATATAGGTGTTTTTTAAGAGTGATAGAACATTAAATTGAAATCACTATCGAAAGTTCTATCTAGCCCAAAAATCATCTTTGTCATACCTTTACATATATATACACACACACACACACGTGTATATATATATATAGCTTGTTTTTTTAGGTTAGATAAATTTAACTTTAATTTAACTTTCGATAGAGATTCAATTTAAAATCCTATCACGCTTAAAAAACATTTTATACTATATATAAAAATAAATTTCCAAGGATTTTTCATAATTATTTTTTATACATCTCTCTTGCTGTCTATCTATCAATCTGTCTGTCTGTATATATATATATATATATATATATATATAATAATAATAATATATGTATACACATACATACATACGTATGTATGTATATGATCATATGTATAATCCCTGTTATTGAATATGTCAAGTTCGAGTAGGTAGAGTAACGGGCTATTGACATTTGTGGTATGAGTTTGAACCCGGACTTGTAAAGTATGTCTTCTTTCAATAAGGAAATGATCACATTAAACATTTTATGAATGTCAATCTTAATATAACATTAACTTTGATTTTTTTATATTTTTTAAGTATTAATTTTTATTTTAATAATTTTTTTTTAAATAAGTAATAACCAGTAAGATAGCTTTATTACTTAACAAATATTTTGAAAAATTATGAAATTTTTATATGCCAGAAACAAACACGTTTTCGTATATAAATATATAAATTAATAGACTTTTTCAATTTATAAAACAAATAGTTAATTACACAAAAAAATTGTTACTCATTAATAACAAAATGAAATGTAGTAATATACAATAGAAATTTATTGCTCAGTATGTTATTGCATAGATTATTTAATCAAAATTTTTAATTTTAAATTAATATTAAATTATTTTTGAAATTAATGTATATTATAAATACAATAAAAATCTAATATTTAATTTAAATGTGTTAATTAAGAATGTACGAGTACTTTAAACCGTTGATAATTTAATGTTCGTAAAATATATGTACATATGTTAGATATAAAAAAAATTATTATAAAATATATCTTACGAAATGTCAAGGCATAACCGATATTTGTTATTTGAGGCGAATTAAATTTAGATATTCCACGAAGTGCAAAACATATCTGCGCCTGTTGTATAAAAATATTTCGTTGTGATGTTAACGTTCAAGTGGAAAAAAAATATAAATAACTGAAACGAAAAAAATAACAGCGCACAGTATAAAAAAAGCGTAGAAACTGAATACTTTCGACAGAGATAATACGATAGTGTGTATATACGATGATGACGATGAAAAGAAATTGTGGTGAATGCGCGTTTTACATTTTTATTTTTTTTTATTTTTCAGTCAGTGAACTTCGAAGAGCGCTAAGTCTGCATCGGCAGAGCATGCGCAATTCAAATTGACTTGAGTTAGGTCAGTACCAGTCCACAATCTCACACCGGCACGTATGTGTGTATACATACACGTGTGTGTGTGTGTGTTGTAAATACGATGGCATTGTATTTTTATTTTATTTTTTATCGTCTGAAATGCGCTACGCGTTCTACTAGCCATATAAAAAATATCAGCGTCGACTTGAAGGTTACGTGTTTCGTGTGAAATTATCGAAAACCGCATAGGGCTCACACCTCGTCGTGACAGAATATTAAAGGTCGCGTGTTGTTTTCAATCAAACAAACATTTGTTCAATAGGCGATTCGAGAATATGAAATGCCAAAACTTGTATTTCGATTTAAAACTAAGTTCCATCAATATAAACGTTATTTTTTGTCGAAATAAAATCTACTTAGCTTCGTACGTTTACTCAAATCGATCGATTTTTTTTTATTTTGTTCTTATTCTCATATGAATTGTTTATTTGATAATAAAAAATGTTATAAAAACTATAAACAAATAATTGCCTCATATTTGATTATAATATAGTGTTTTTTTAATCGTAATTGAACTTTAAATTGAATCTCAATTGAAAGTTTTATCTAACCTAAAAAACACCTTTATATATATATATATATATATATATATTTATATATATATATATATATATATATATGTATATACACATCTATACATACACACACATATCTATAAAAGTATTTTGGTAGGTTAAATAAAATTTTCGATAAGAATTCAATTTAAATTTCTATCACGCTTAAAAAAAACTTATATTAGGATTTATATTTCCAATAAATCACATTGTATGAATAATTAAAAGTTAAATTATTTAAAATTATCGTTTTTCAAAGAAGAAATACAATTTAGGTAAAAAATACTATATTTTTTTGTTTATTAAATCCAAAAGAACTGATGAATTTAATGGTAGATAAATAAAATCGATTAAAGCTAATAAATTTCACAGTTTTCCAGAAAAAAGTAATTCATATACCTTTTTATTATATATTTTATAGATGATGGATTTGCATTTAGTTAATAAAAAGACTAATTTTAATCTTTATATTGTGTAAAAGAATATATTTTATTGTTATAAATAATTATAATTTAATTTTTGGTTAAAAATATTTGAAAAAAATCTCAAACGATATTAATGATAAATTTAATTCATAAATCATCCAAATAAAGAAAAGAATTTTTTTAAATAAACATTTTGTATTTATAATATATATATATATATATATATATATATATATATATATATATATATATATTTCCGTGGCTAAAATTAATTTTTACATTTAAACTCAGAATTTCTATTATTAAAATCTCAATTATTGTTTGTCAGTTAAAATGAAATATGTTAATAAAATAACCATTGAAATACAAATCATATTATAATAAGTACACAATAATTACTGGAAATCTTAATAAATAAGCAGTTAAAAATATTTATAGCGTAAAGCAATTAGTGAAACATTAAGTCGTTTTTATAGTTAAGAAATAATTTTAAAAACATTTCAATATTTTATTGTGCAATACCATTTTTCAATATTAAAATCGATGTTTTATAATATAAACTTTTCATAGATTTTTTATGCTATTGTGACTTTGAACAAAAAATAAACCGTTGCATTTATTGCATTTTTGTTAAATCGTGCGGTACAGAATTATAGACTTTATCTTTTTAATGTATCAATAACTATTGAAATAGTTGTTATATTTTTTGTAAATTTTTACACATTTTATAGATTTTACTCAATTATTTTTTAAGAATATTTATTATTAAATATAATTAATATCACTTTATATATTTATATATTACACATTAATATTAGGCCATATTGATGTCTCAAGTAAAAACGCCTCAAAAATGCATGTAGTTAAAAAGTATTAGAAAATTTGAATTAGATGAATTATAAATAATATTTTTTTTTAATTTCAAATATTTTATTTATAACAAAAATTAAATTTATTTGAATTTTAGTCCTTGGTTTTAATGGAAAAAAAAACTCGTCAATAATATTTTTAAAATATACACGATACCTCGCATAGTACTACTCCGATTAGAACGGTTTCACTATAGTACGGTTTGAAATTTGCAAAAAAATAATTATGCGCATGTGCACATTATACTCATCGCATGCGCAGTTATAGTTTTGTGGTCTTTTTTCTTTTTCTATTAGTTTTCGATTCGTAACTCTAAAGTAAAGTCGATTTTTTGATAATTAAATTTTAATTAAAAATGAATTTAAAATGTTTCTAAAATGAATGTATAAACCCCTGATTTTGTTTTGTTGATACATACAAATATTTGAATATATTATCCTCGTTTTATTTACTGAAAAACAAGAAAAAAATTATTTGGTACCAATTAACGTTTTTTGTATTTAGTTAATGTTTCGATTAGTCCGGTTTCAAATAGTCGGCAAATCAGTGGAACCGATTAGCCGTACTATGCGAGGTATTCCTGTACTTTATTTGCTTATATCTATTCTTGTATCTGTTTAAAATTTTAATATTTTGTTGTCATTTTATTCATTAATTTTCATTTTTTTAAATATTTAATTAAAACATTTTTATTCTGATTATTATATTTTTAGCACATATTTAATTTGTTTACCCCGAGGTAACAACTTTACATACATCATTTTAAACACGGGATTTTATATACATATAATCACATACATACACACACACACACAGATATATATATATATATATATATATACAAAATTTTATTTTTGACGTAAAAATGATTCATATTGATATAAAAAAAACAATAATAATTTTTCTAACAAAGACATTGAAAAATACTTTTATCATTTTACTGCCATTGTCTAAATAACCATCTCTTGTTAAATATTTATAATATATTCTCTATAAAAAAACATGTGTTGTGAATACAATTGAGAAAAATGTTAATTCAATTCTATTTTTTCATATGACGTAAATCCTATGACTAATTACTGATTTTGTCAATAATGTTTAAATTGCCTTTTATGTAATGTATTCGATATTATATTTTTATGATAATATAATGGTTGTTTTTTTATTAAAAAATGCATTATTATTTTTAAAAAAAATAAATAGAATTTTTATTTGTTGCTTCGTTTATGACGTGAAAGAATTTTTAAAATAAATAAACGTCTCTGTACAAACATTTATGGAAAAAAACATATTTTATTTCATCTTAGAGTATTAAATTTCTAAAATATTAAATTATCATAATAAATACTATAGAATTTAAATGATATCATTAAAATTAATGAAAATAGAATTACTAATTTTTTATTATTTATTTTTTATAAATATTAAACAAAAAATATATTTGCTATATAAATACACATATATATATATATATATATATATATATATATATATATATATATATATATTATTGCTGTACAAATGCTTCTTTTAAAATTTTCCATTTTAACCAATCTAGTGCCTTTCTTTTTCATTCCATTTCGACAAATTTTATTTATCTCTGTCCTATTTAACCATAATTCTCTTCCTGGATATTATCATATTTCTAGGTTTTGAATAAATAATTTTTCTTGGTTATCAATGATCTTAACTTCTTGCTATTCCCTCATTCTCATTTTAAATGTATTTTATTGAAACGTTTTAAATGTATTTTATTAAACGTTTACATTTGTTTCCTTTTTGATTCATTCGTTTCTCTTTATACATTATTCCTAATATGCATCTTTCTATGATTTTTGTGTTGTCTGGAACGGCCGAATTATTTTGACATTGAAAACCTACGTTTCACTACCATAAATGAAAACAGGTAGGATACATTAATAAAAAACTTTTTTTAAAAAATTAGAGTAATATCCAACTTCATAATATGAACAATTTTTAATTGAAAAAATCTCATTTTTATTCTCCAGGTCATTTCGACTACATATATTTAATTGGTGTTAATGAGATTTCCTGAAAGCATATATTTTTCAACTTTTAATTTCTACTCCTTTTAATGCATTTATATATATATATATATATATATATATATATATATATATATATATATAATGAATATTTATTATATATTAAAAAGTATATTAAATAAATTTGAATAAATTTAACTTAATATTATTTGAAATTATTAATAAAATATTAATTTTTGAATTTTATTTTTCTGGCTTTCGAATTATTTAAAAATAAGAAGTAAATTTCAAAATATTTCAAATTATTAAAGAAATTTAACAATGTGGAAATTCAATAGATTATATATTTCTATATCAAATATCACGAAATTAAATTGTTATGTATTTAAAACACAAGTACAATTTCAATATGAATTAGTTTATCTTTTTTTTAAATAGTCGACATTGAAACAAAAAATATTGAAAAATTAAATAAGCAAATATACATTTAAATAAGAGTGATTAATTACACACATTTATATATATATATATATATATATATATATATATATATATATATATATATATATATATATATATATGAGTTTGGAGACTGAGATTCGGATAAAAACCTCATTTCACAAAAAACATAACCTTCATGGAACTCTGACAAAAAAGCCCTACTAGGCTAATATTTTGATAAATTCCAAAGACCTTCAAGGGCTATAGCATTAAAGATGATGACGATAATCATAATGATATCATGATAAAAACTTATATCAGTCCACTGCTGGGGAAAAGCTTCATCGAATGTCATTGACACTTATTTCATATTTTCTCGCCATTATTTCCTGTTCACGGCAAATTTAATCCAACCCTCACCTCCACTTTACTTCATAATTTCATTTTGTATCTTTAATAGGTTTTCTTTCTAGGTCTGTTTTTGTTCTTTATCGCCATTTCATAATGATTTTTAGTCCTTTATTGTCTTTTTCTTGTTACATGTTCTGCCTATGTCCATTTTATCAATTTTATTTGTTCTTTTATATATATATATATATATATATATATATATATATATATATATATATATATATATAATTGAAGTTTTGAACGTGAATATCGCTTTTACAAATTTTTGGATTTTATATGATATGTGTTATAAAACTAATTGAAATTACTGATTTGATTAAAAAAATATTATTTAGGGTCATCTAAATGTGTCGCCTAGATTTGTGTTTTATTAAAAAGAAAATATCCACATATTTTTTTTTAATAAAACATAAATCTAGGCGTCACATTGGATGCCTCTATATTTCAATAACGATAAAATAAATATTTAAACAAACAAGAAAAACTAAAAAATTAATTAAGTATTTAAAACGACAAAAATTCCTTATAAAATATTTATTCACTATTTATTTATTTATAATTTTTGAATATTTTTCCACTTCATTAAAAATATATTTCATATTAGTCTTTGTTATTTCTATCACACGTTTTTCAATCGATGAAAAAAC
>CP092091.1:38097990-38102990 GCA_029203775.1 Neoneuromus ignobilis | reverse complement strand
CGATTAATTAAAATCAAAAATATTTTCCAGTTTTATAAGAATTATAAATAATTGAATTCCATGCATGTTTTGTAATATTATTTATATATATACATACATATATATATATATATATATTATTCAATAATTAGTTCTTAATTACTAATTTGTAGAAATATACAGGTTATGTATGGCACTGTATAAATCTTAAACTATTTATCTTATATAGTTTTAAATTTATTAATTATTTTAATTAGACATTTAAACTATTCTAACCATTTAAATATTTTTACCATTACATAAATTGCCTTAAAATCATATTTCTTTATTGAAAATATAACGTTTTAATTATCTAAAAATTTAAAATGTTTATTTTATATATATATATATATATATATATATATATATATATATTAAATAATTATGTAAAACAAGTTGTTCGCTTGATTTACACTTCATGGCAATATAAATTTATTTTTGTTGAATAGAATTCAGTGATTATTTTCTTAGAAAAAAATATTTATTTTATTAATTTTCATAGAATAGCAATATTTTCTTTTCACACAAATCAATTATATTCCCAAGACCACAAGATATAAAACTCTTCAATAATTATTAATTTGTTTATAAATTGATGCACATTTCAATAACTACACCACTAAACAACATTCTGAAAAAGGCCATCAAAATACAAATCAACTTTTAAGCCAATAAACTGAACAGTAAGTAATTATTGAACATTTTTATATCTTGTGGCGTTGGAATGATAAATAATTTATGTAAAAGTGAATTCGACACAGTTTGAAAATAAATAAAATTTTATTTCATTATTAATAGATTTAAATGTTTTTATCATATTATAATGACTTTCATAATTATTGTAATTCTAAAAATATATACTAAATCCTTAAAATTATCATTTTATATTTTTGATATTTTATATTAACAAAAATTATAAATGAAATAATATTTTTTTTAAATAGAACAGTTACTACTTTATTTAAGATTTATTAAATAAGTAAAAAAATGTGCTTGTGTAATTTTTGTACATTTATTTTTCTTGTAAATAATTATAGGTAAGAAGTGAAATCAAATATTCGTAATAGCATATTATTTTTGTTCAATTATTCAAAATGTCAACACAATTTATTAGATCATGGACTGTTTGTAAATCCAAATTTTAATTATTTTAGGCGTTCATAAGTAGTTCACGTATATATATATATATATATATATATATATATATATATATATATATATATATATATATACAATTATAGACAAACTACATAAAACATTTTTTTCTATTATTAAAATAACAAGAATATTATTTTTTCACTTAATATATTGATAACAGGTACTTTTTTATATTTCATTTAATATCAGACAGTAGAAACTAATTTATATGTGAACTCTTTTAAAATAGATAGTATTAAAAAGGTAGAAGTTTTATGGAAAAAATACTTTTGAAAATGTTAAGTAGGTGTTTATTTCAGGAAACTAGAATCATATAAACGCAGTACAGACGAGTCGTTGTCTTCACATTGGCCTGTTTTACAGCCGTGACGTCTCAGTGCGTTCATACAGTTGCTCCAAAGTCGATTGCGATTTTATTTTTAATCACAAGGCCGTTCCTTGTTATATTTTTATATAAATACGTCAGGTTTAAAAACCCGACAAGGTTATGCATATATTAAAAAATAAATACAAATTGTAATTGAATCATTATTTATATATATATATATATATATATATATATATATATATATATATGTGTGTGTGTGATTTTATAAATATAATTCAGCAAAATAAAAGAACTAAATTATTCTTACTAAATGTTAAAAAAATATTTTCTCTATTTACAAAGAAAGTATAATTTGCTTGTTTGAGTCAATTTTTCCTTTCTCTTTATACTTTTCTGTATAACTTGTAATAATATTATATTGCCCCTGTGTTACAAAAATAATATCATCCCACTCAAAATTATTTTCTTTTTAAAAAAGTGAAATAGTCCTGTAATTATTTTCATCAATATAACCAATTCACTTTTACGTAAATTAATCACTCTCTTCGAATACTACAAGATTTTATAAAAATGTTTAATAATTACTTATTATTTGCTTTATTCGTTGTGTCGATTTCGATGCGCATTTACAATTTGTAATAGTGCTCTCGCGATAATGACATAGCTATCGAAATGTCTATTAGAAAATAATAACAATAAAAAATTATTATTGAACTCTTAAAAAAAAAACAAAGTTGGGAACTAAATCTCTTATGAAAATATTATAGTAGTTTGTTTGTTAGGAAACTTTTTAAATATTGACAATTTTTATTTAGCTAAGCAGAGTAGTTTATTTATTGAAAAATTTATAATTATTTCTAATTGAAATTTTTATTTTGCTGTAATATTAAACTATTGCTGACATTGTGTCAATGAAATAAGTATTTTTTGCGTTGTATTAATTATTAAACTTCTAGCATATACCTGAAATAATTTAAATTCAAAAACCATGTATTTATTTTTTTTAAAAATGCATATATTTATTAAAATTAGAAATAAAATTTTAGTCTTATTTAAATTAGTATCAATATTATTCGATTAATAAATATAAATCAAATTCAAAAATACCAAATGAAAAACTGTTTCTATTCAAGGTGATTTATCCAAATTAATATATATATATATATATATATATATATATATATATATATATATATATATATATATATATATATATATATATATATATATATATATATATATATATATATATATTATATATTTAAATGACAGATGTTAATTTTCATTTATAAACATAAAAATATTTAAATATCTTTAAAGTTTAATAACATTTTTTAAAAAATATGTTTTATATAAATTAAACTACAATTTTAAAACGGAAATGAAAACAATACACTACTTTCACAATTAATAAGCAATAAAACTTAAGCGACATTAATTAAATAATGTATATATATATATATATATATATATATATATATATATACATATATATATATAATACATATATTTTAATAAATATATACATGTTTGTAGGAAAATTTAACTGAGTCTTAATTTTTGTGTACTTAAACTATATTACTAATATAATGTATTTTTTCAGAGTTTAGTGTAAACATAAAAAGTAATTTTCATCTTGATCTTATTTTCAAAATTATTAAATTAATATTTAATTACAAAACAATTTATTTAACTCTTTATAAAATATTCTTATTTATATCCTTGATTATTGATTTTAAAATCGAATTAAATATTTTGTAGGGTAATCCAAATGTGACGCCTAGATTTTTGTTTTATTAAAAAGAAACAAAAGGAACTATACATATGTTTTTCTATTCACATTTTCTTTTTAATAAAATTCAAATCTAGGTGTCACATTTGGATGACCCTATATATTGAAATTAATCGTAAAAAATATTTATTTATAATTAAACATAATTATTAGGATTAAAATTCATAGTTATTAATAAACATTCTCATCTTTCTCTCTCTCTCTCTCTGTATATATATATACATAAATACACACACTAATGTATGTGTTTCGATATAGAAATATGAAAACTATATTTAAAAATATATATATTCAAGAATAACACTTCTTTTTCCTTAAAAATAATCTTTTTCTTTTATAAAAAATATTTTTTTCATTAATTATTTGTTGTTACACAAACACGTTTCTCGTATAATTTTCCCAACCTACATATAAACAAGTGCATAGTTTCATTTATGTGTTACTATTTTTGGTCTTCCTTCAACTATAAAGTTCAATTAATGCTTCACACTATCAACGTCTTAATTGTTTTCATTAAGATGACTCCCACTCAAATTCACATTATGCACGTCGTACTAATTTCTGATGATATATGTATACATATATAAATTATATGCAAATCTCTTGTTATTTTCATTATTTTTCTTAAAAAAAGTCTGTGACTTTTATATCTAATAAATTGATTTTTAAATAGTTGAAATAAGTTACTCGTATCAAATACAGAAATTTAATTAGGAAAAATCAATAAATAACACACCATATGTGTGTGTGTGTGTGTGTGTGTGTTTGTAGAAATAAAAATAAATAAATGAATATAAAATTATATCAAATTACTAATAAAATAAAATTTTCATTTCTTTTCTCAATATATATGATTTTAATATAAAATTAATTTTATGTAAATTAATTTTTGAAAATAATTTAAATACTTTTTAAAAAAAAAACTGATAGCTCATATAATATAAAATATGGATTTGTTTACACTTAATTTATATTTTTTTATTTCTCAAATATTATTATTTCTATGCAATAGAAATTTTTATTCTCAGAAATACAGTAATTATTATTTCGCAATTTATTTAATAATTATGATACAAGAAACGTTTTCGAATTTTATATGTATAAAACAATATACATTTTAAATCATGTTATCATATTTAAAATCTGATTAATTATAAAAATCATTATTTATTATATCAGTCTTCATATACATACAAACATGCATATATATATATATACACATTTGTGTATGTAAAGAGTATATAAAAAATAAATTCATGCCCAAATATGGATTAATTGAATTTTAGTACTAAGCATTTGGTACTATAGAATTTGAATTTCAATATTGAAATTATTTTTTATCAAAATTTCTGTTAAAAAAATTATTCAAATTTTTTTTAAATAATAATTCGCCTTCCATCCTTTAATACACTTATTTGGTACTGTGGTATATATTACGTTTAAATATAAAATATATTCAATAATCACTTATTGTTCATTTTGTTGTTCGTAACAACAATAAACTAATACCCATTTCAATGGTAATGCTATCATCTTCAGAACATTGTTATAAAATCTTTTTAAAATATTCTATAACACAATGCTCTAACGATAATGGAATCACCACTAAAATTCGAATTGGCCTATTGTCATTATAAAATGTATATTAATAAATAATTTCACAATTATAAATATATCAGAGAGAAAAAAATATGAAATACGGTA
>CP092091.1:38082990-38087990 GCA_029203775.1 Neoneuromus ignobilis | reverse complement strand
ATACATATTTAATTATTTCACATAATTTTATACATAACTGATTTTTAAATATTTCACTATCATGAGTTATTTTTATTTTTTTTGTAGAAAAAAACCCGTATAGAACTGAAAAAATATATTTCTGAATCTTTATCAATTTATTATTTACAATTTTTGATTTGAGGAAATGTAATATTATTTTGTAAGAATAATTCTTTCATATTGAAATTTATATTATATATATATATATATATATATATATATATATATATATATATATATATTAATTTATAAAAGAAGGGAATGTAAAAATCATTATTATTATTATTGCCTAATTTCCTCTCAATCACTTTATTCATGTAAGTAGTCACAAGGTCGACTGTCTCGTTATATATTTACATTTATAGCAACTACAACCCTGTTTTATTATACCATTGGATTTGAGTATTCATAATTAAATTACTTTCTGAAACATTAATTTAAAATCATCTATAAATGTTTATCAATTACTAAAGGTGAAAAAGAGACATTAATACATGTTAATTAACGAAGAATAATACTATTATTCTTTTCGTTTCCCTTATAGATTTACATATTTTGAAATTTCTTAAATTATTACAAGCCTAGTATTCATTTCGAAATTATTTCGACATGATATCTATAATTTTTTTAATATTTATATATATACTCGTATATATATATATATATATATACTCGTATATATATATATATATATATATAAATTAAAAATATATACGAATGGACAGTATTTTGAAATAGTATTTTAGTATTTTATTTTACGATTTAAAATACATTTGTTGTCTGTCTTCTATTTTTAATTTTCTGTTTTTATTTATCATTTTATATTAACATTAAATCTATCATATCATCAAAAAATCATTAATATTAATAAAACAATATGACATATTGAGTTCAATCATCTGATACAAGTATTATATCAAATATTCAATGATCCTAGTTCTTAACAATATTTCCAAATAATTCAAAAATATTATTTTCAATGTGTCTTTTATTTACAAAGGTGTCAAGATTATTAGTTATAAATATACTTACGATTTATTTTAATATAATTGTGATGTTTTAATATAAAAGTTGTTAAAATTTAAAAAAATAAAATAATTCTAGTTTTGAATCAATAAAAAAATAATAAAACACTTTATGCAAAAATAATTAGTGATACTTGTAATATTCGTAAACGTTTTCTATTAATTAAAATTAAATTCATATTGAGTTATATAAAGGTACTTTAAGAAATACTGAAAATAAAATAATTTCTCCTTCTTAAACAGCTAACTAAAAAAATTTGTTTTACAAATGATAGCTTAATTATTAAACATGTAAAATTAAAATTGTTGTATGGATTTCATTAAATCAATTTTAACATAAAATATTACATCCTTTCAAGAGGTTAATTTTGATCAGTGTTACATTAATTCATAAGTAAAAATATTGCTTGAACAGAGATTTTATAATACAGCGCTCTGATGGTATTACTATCGAAATACACATAAAATGACCAATAAATAATTAACATAACATATACATATAATTAACATAAGAAATAAAGTGACCAATAAGTAATGTTTTGTGGTGTTGGGTTAATAATTAATTTTGTGTTAAAGTGAATTTGCCACAATATCAAATCAAATAGTGGTTTGATTCTAAAGTAACTTTCTTTTACATAAAAATTACTTAATTTAATACCACAAGTTTTATTAAAAAAAATAATTAATACTTATTGTTAAACATTTTAGATAATACGCATGTCAATAACCATGTCATTATCATTAGAGACACAATAATTAATAATAGAAAAAAATATATAAATACTTGAGTTGTTAGACTAAGTGAATTATTTCTATTTTCGAATTCATGTAAATCTTTATGACCTACTTTTAACTGAAAATCAGTCAAATGTAAAATATATTTATTTTTCTTTAATGTTTATTTTTTTAATAATCTCTTCTCAAATGTGTTTGATTTACAAATTTTTCTTTGATAAGTTCGTTATTTAATATCAATATTTTAATTTCTTTAAGACTGAAAAGTTGAATATATAAAAATATACAGTTTAACAAGAGAAAATAAAAGTGTGGACCGGTATTTTTAAATGCCAGGGTTATATTTTTATCATCACTCTTTCGTTAAAGACTTAAGTATCATAATATTGTCTGTTTATTCACATTAAAAGCTATTTTTTTATTTTTTTAAACGTTAATTTGCTTCTCTGTGAAAAATAACATACATACACACACACACACACACACACACACACATATATATATATATATATATATATATATATATATATATCCCAAAAAATAATTCATGAATAGAGGGAATAGATATATAAAAAAAATCGTTCAAATGAACTGGGAGAGAAGGGCATTGAATCATTTGAAGTAAAAAAATTTGGGAAAGGCCTTCATACTGCAGTAAATGAAATAGGATGATATTGAATCTATCTATCTATCTATCTATCTATCTATCTATCTATCTATCTATCTATCTATATATATATATATATATATATATATATATATATATATATATATATACATATATATATATATATAATAATAAAAGTATCCTCTACCTTGTTTCTATTTTTGAATGTGAA
Organism: Neoneuromus ignobilis; assembly: GCA_029203775.1. Classification (NCBI taxonomy): domain Eukaryota; kingdom Metazoa; phylum Arthropoda; class Insecta; order Megaloptera; family Corydalidae; genus Neoneuromus; species Neoneuromus ignobilis. Next base: position 38,085,370 of record CP092091.1, on the reverse strand, counting down.
TGAAATGAAATTTAAACATCGTATGATTAATATTAACTATTTTTGCTACATTTACGAGGATCGTTTGATAAGTATCGTAAATTTTAAAATTGATGAAACATTCATTAAATTTTTGTAATTTTTTTACCATACTTATCAAACGACCCTCGCATTCTATATAATGCTTTATTAGTAACACAAAGATTATGAAATAAATATAATCCTCAAAAATATATAAAGAATTTATTATTAAAAAAAAACAATTCTTAAAATATATTTATGCTTTATCATTTTCTAGTGTTTAATTAAAATATATAAATACATTTTTATAAATTAAATTAACTTTATTTTCAATATGATGAATACAATTTTAAACATTTGTATATTTTATAAATTGAATATTTTTATTTTATATTTTGTTAATTTTCTATAAATGTAAGATTAAATTTAAAAAAAGAATTTTGCTTGTATGTTCACTTTTGCACGAGTATCTACAAGAGTCGTTTGATAAGTATGGTAAATTTATTTATTGTTTAATTAAATTAATTAATTAATTAAGTTAAATTTTTCAATTTAGTTTTTCTTACTTTTTTGCCATACTTATCAAACGACCCTCGTATCTCTCTCTCTCTCTCTCTCTCTCTATATATATATATATATATATATATATATATATATATATATATTTAAAATAATAATTGTTTAAGTTACATTGGTATGAAAATTTAAATTGCAAATATCAATTTATTTAGTATATTTTTTTTAAAATAAAGTGAATAGATTTTTAATAGAATTGATTATCACAATTAAAGCATTTTTTATATTTCACCTTTTTTATAATTCATAATTTCAATTTAATTTAACTCTATATCTATTCAATGATTTTTTAATCTCGTAATTAAAATAGAAAACCTTGCATTAGAGTAACTGAAACTGTACATCTATATAATTTAATAATAATTAAATTATGTCTATACAATTTTTTTAATTATATAACAGACTGAATATAACAACTATATTTTTCACTGTTTGATTTTTTAATAATTAACAATTATCTCATCTTCTATAATAATTAAATTTATTTGATTATACAAAATAAGATTAAACGAATACAATATGATATTAAATAGTTATTCGAGTAAAATATTATGAAAGTCAGTCGGATGTTGTTTATTATTTTTAAACGTAAAATGTATGAATATTATTGTTTGTATTCAGCTATTTTTGTGCATATCTGCGTTTTCTCATATCGAATAACAACTACATCATATTTATTTTATATACGTTTTGTATTGTCAAATGCTGTTTTATAATGTAGACGTGAAAGTTGTCAGAGATTTTTTTTTGATTTCACATGTAGATTTTAACGTGATTAACAAAACAATCTTTAACATAAATCTAAAGTACAGCCTACATGTATATATATATATATATATTTACAAATTAATTAGTAACACTTGAGTGAAATAATTATAAAATATATAGCATAAACGTATTTATATTTAATTCAAAGTTATATTTTAAAATTATTTTCGTAAAAGTACTAAAACTTATTATTTTTTAATATTAAGTAACTGAGAAATTTCTTTCGATTTTAAGATTAAAATAAAAATCATTGTATTTTTTATTTGAAATAACAAACCTAAAATTGTTTTCGTTATAATGCGTTATGCACTGTGTAGCAATACACTCTAAATATTCACTATGAAAGTTTGAATAACTTGTAGATATTCCTCTTGATATAATAATTCTTCTTGAAGTCCGCCAAATATAAAGAATATTTTTTTGTGAGGTTAGTTTTGCTTTAGGTGTATGTGGCCAAAGATAATTTGATGACATCCAATGGCAATTACGTTTAGAGTTGGAATAAAGAATCCATTTTTTGTCAGAGGTCAACATTTGATCGAAAAGATTTTGCGATTTTAGCCATGAAATAAGAAATACACAAATGTTAATACTAAAATTTGTTTTCAAGAATTAAAACGTGCAATACCTATTTACTTAAATTCCACCTCTTTTCAATTTTATGCAAATAATTCCGTATTATTTCGTTACTTATTTTGAATTCTTCAGCAAGCTGTTGACATATTGTCTATTATTCGTCGATATTTTCATTTAACGATTTTACTTGAACTGGCTTCGTATTCTAATGATTCATCCCCCGGAGCAAGTTTTTAAAATCTCTTCTGTGCTGTTAGTGTTTAGTGTAATTGCTCCTTCTTAAATGTGGTACGAATTTTTCTTAAAACTTCAGTAGTGTTGGAAACAAATTTAAATTCATAAACATGCACATATTACACTATTTTGCACAATCATTTTGAAGGGTTGAAATTGGATTTGAAATTAAAATGATCACTTCGAGACAGTGAACGAATGAAACAAAGTATGTACTTTGTTACTT
>CP092091.1:37997990-38075490 GCA_029203775.1 Neoneuromus ignobilis | reverse complement strand
TTTGTTTAGAGCGTTTATGATGTCGTTTATCGATTTTAAATGTACACGTTTGTATGTTTTTTCATGAATTATCATTTTTATCGGCGATTATTTCTTAACAGTAAATGTTATGAATACGTTTACTAATTTATTTATTTGCAGATTTTATTATAAGTACTAAATGGCATGTAATTAGCAAATATATAAAGATTACTCATTGAGACTTCTATACAATTGTAACTGCGTGAATTCTAGCTTTATATTTTACTATTTTTTATATTATACATGGTTTACAACGAAATTGTAGTTAGTTTTTAAAAAATAGTTCTAAACATTTGTTATTATTGGAAAAATGTTTCAAACAATTATATTATAAATAGAAAAATATTTTTCCTAGATTTAATTTTACTTGCGATTATGTCATCAGTGTACAAAAAATATTGAAATAATATAGAGTCATCCAAACGTGACGTCCAGATTTGTATTTTATTAAAAAAACATGTGTATAGGGTGGTATATATGGAAATATGTATATAGTTTCTTTTGTTTCTTTATACAAAAGAAAATAGTAAAATGTTTATGATATAATTGTATGCTTCTATTTTATAACAAATACAAAGCATTTGTACTGAAAATGACACTTATTAAAAATAATATAAATCAATTAATAAAAAAATTATAACATATATTGTGTATATATATATATATATATATATATATATATATATATATATATATATATATATATATATGTAAATATGTATATACATTTTTAAGCATGATAGAACTTTACATTGAATCCTTATTGAAAGTTCTATCTAACCTAAGAAAATACTTTTTATCTTACCCATAAACACACACACACACACACACACACACACACACACACACACACACACACACACATATATATATATATATATATATATATATATTAGCTTGTTTTTATACATTTCTGGATGAACGCCTCTCTCAAAATTTTTTATTTCGACCAATTCAATATTTTTCTGTTCCAGTCCATTCCGACTAATTTTTTTAATATTTCTGTTCTATCTATTCATATGTCTTTTCCTGGGCCTTTTTATCTGTCTAGGTTTCTAATCAATAATTTCTCTCATCCATTGATAGTCTATAGGACTAACCCATTTCAAGTTATAATTTCTCGATTTTGCTAACAATTTCATGTCTTAAAAAAAATCACCGAACTCTAACCAAAAAAGGTTAGTATTGTTGAAGGAGAAAATATATATAAATTTCATACAAGATTTATAACACCGAGAAAGGTATGAATTTAAAAAGTAACTTGATGTATTTATTCTGTTTACTTATAAAAAATTAATAGCAGTAATTCATAAGATTAAAAATACCTGATGGTAGAAATTTCAAAAAGAGAGAGATATTTAATTTTTACTGATATTTATGACAAATTGACAATTTTAGTATACAAAAGTAAGAATCATTTCAGGGATAAATATTTCTATGAATAAGTGAATATACACTTATTATTTTAGATTATTCTTTCACTACTAATTATATAGAACTACTAATAGAACTATTAATTATGATAAAAATGCATGAAACTAATAAACAATAATATTTACAATTCTGGGAATAAAGGGTCATTCAAATGTGACGCCTAGATTTGTGTTTCATTAAAAAAAAAACTACACATGTTTCCCTATACACCACCCTATACACATGTTTCTTTTTAATAAAATACAAATCTAGGCATCACATTTAAATGATCCTATATTTCCAGAATTGTAAATATTATTGTTTATTAACTTCATGCATTTTTATCATGTCTGTTACCACTGGCCATCGTTGGCCTCCGCAACGTCATTGAAATTTCCGGTGCTGACCACTAGTGGCCGGTCCAGCAGTGAATATGTTAATTATAAATTTTTAATCGACATATATATATATATATATATATATATATATATATATATATATACACTTCTACTACTAATAATCCACATTATCCCACTGCTGGTTGAGAGTCTCATCGAATTCACATAGAGTCTTCTGAGTTTTTTCTCTTCTATCAGTGTCTAATCTGATCCAAACTTGGCCTTCGCAGTACTTCGCAATTTCATCTCTTCATCTTTGATATGGTCTTCTTTTAGATCTCTTTTCACCTCTTGGTTTCTATTCCGTAATAATTTTTGTTCATCTATTGTCTTATCTTTTATATGTCCTGCCCAAGTCTATTTCAACGATTTAATTTGTTCTGTTAAATTAATTACTTTTGTTTGTTCTCTTATTAATTTATTAGTTTTTCGATCCCGTTTAGAAATTTCTAGCATTATTTTTTCCATGCTTCTCTGGGAAGTTAACAGTTTGTTTCATTTTTGTGTTCAACGTCCAGGTTTCCAATTCATACGTGTAGGCCTGTAGTACACATTGATTGTATGCTTTCCTTTTTAAGCTAATTGGTATATTATTCTTCATTATAAATATATAAATATATATATATATATATATATATATATATATATATATATAAAAATACATATAATAGTTGCATATGTTATTATTTTTATCTGATTAAAATTCTTTACAAATATATTCATCAAATCAAAATTAAATGTTATATAGTTTCTAAATTTATTTAGTCAGTTATTCCCATTTTTCTGTTTTTTATATTATTTTATATTCAATAAAATAATTTCATAAAAATTAAATAAAAATGAATTATGATAAATGTTTACAAATATCAGAAATTCTGTAAAATTTAATAAAAAATCATATTTTTATTTTAAAAATAAATAAATGAATAAACGAATTCATTATCAATTAAAATATTCCAAATCAATCAAATTTTATTATATCAATATCGGTGTCTTCCTATTCACTGTTGAATAAAGACATCTTCCAAAATTTTCTACTTCAACTGATTCAGTGTTTTTCTTTTCCAGTCCATTCTAACTAATTTTCTTATATCTCTATATTATATTATATTATATTATATATATATATATATATATATATATATATATATATATATATATAAATATGTCTTTTATCACAATTCAATCAATAGTTTACAATAAATCTAAAGAAACCACGTTGATAAAACCTATCAATAACGAATAAACACTAATTGTCAATACACAATTATTTCCAATCTTTATGAATATTCTATACACATATATGTAATTAAACAGAGATAAACACATACGAATCAAATTGTATATTACCTGAAAATGGTGTGCGATAAATTGTGAATCATTTTCAACGAAAAGACGTCATATGTTTGACAAGAACTGTACGAAACTTATGACCTATTTTTTCAATGTACGTGATGATCACACGCAATATTTTTTTCATAATTGTGTACACAAAAGCATAACATTGTCAACATTGGCTTAGGTCAGTTACATTTCTTATCGTTTTTTATCATACAATGCGCGCATATTTTATTTATATTTGTGTCAGTGACTCCACTGTGTGTTAAATGCATTTATTAAAAATAAATACCATACATTATATGTATATAATACATGCATACATACATACATATATATATATATATATTTATATATATATATATATATATTTATATTATCTATTTAAAAAAAATGGCCCTTTAGAGAAACATATAAACTTAGGTCAATGACTCTCAAATGAATCATTGTGATGAACGGTTTACTTGCAAGGAAACATTAATTCTTCAATGTATCTACATTTTTATTTTTGTATCAGCGTTGCTCAAACTTTCATTTCTCGTATGCTCCACTAAATTGATACCAATAAGAAGACTAACACAAACAACTATTCACAATTGCGTTACTACTATCAAAACAAGTGTGAATGTATGCAGTTCAGTTCAAGTATTTATATATAAAATGATATCAGAATTCAAGTTGATTGTAATGGTTTTTAATTACAGTTTTCGAAATAATGAATCAATTGACGAAAATAAATGAGAATTGATTGTAGTAGGTTTATATATAATGATTAGGTTTTTATTTTTATGCTATTTGTTGTTTTCAAAATATACATTTGATTTTTATACATAATTAGAAACTTTATTTACTTTAATAACATTTTATCAAATATATTTTATCAATATAACTGATAAAAAGCAATGATATATAATACATATTATTATTTAATATAAATAATTAATATAGGAATTTTAAAAAAATGTTTTAATATATTATACAGATGTACAAAAACTTAAGTTTAAAAAAATTTAAGAATAGTTTTGAAATACAATAATTATTTTGATTTTATTACCTGAATGATTATTTGCTGTACTTTATGCAGCCTATATATATATATATATATATATATATATATATATATATATATATATATATATATATATAGGCTCTTTTTTAAGCATGATAGAACTTTAAATTAAATTCCTATTGAAAGTTCTATATAACCTAAAAAAACACCTTATCATACCTTTATATATACATACACACACATGTATATATAAAAGGTATTTTTAGGTTAGATAGAACTTTCAATAAGGATTCAATTTAAAGTTCTATCATTTTTTAAAAAACAGCCTATATATATATATATATGTACAGGTGATTACAAATTCTTATTATATAAAGTTTAAGTAAAAGTAAGTATACAACTATGTAAAAAAATAAAATTTAAATATTACTTTTCATTTATTTTTTTTACTTATAAACCAAATACAGGTATAAAATATTTTCAGAAAAATTGTAAAATCTAGTAAAATAATTAAGTACTGAAAACTAATGTGTTAGTCATGTCAATTTATATAATTTTAAAAATATTACAAAAAAACAACAAATAGTTTTGAACCATAGATGAAATTATTTCAATGAAATAAAACAAAACTGAAAAAATATTTTTTTCTTATTTTACACAAATGAATTTTAACCCCAACACCACAATAGCTTTCAATAATTACTTATTATATATATGAACAATATTTAAGAGAACAATAAGTAATTATTGAACACTTTAAACTATTGTGGTATTGGGGTTAAAATTCATTTGTGTAAAGTGAATCAACCACAGTTCCAAAACAACAAATATTTTTTTATTATTGTTTATATAAAATGTTACAATTACATTTTTATATAAATTTATATCTGGTAAACAAACACATTTTTTTCAATTTCAAATCTTTTAATTCAGTATTTAAAAAAATATTATTAACAGTTACGTTTATTTATTTCAATTATTTTATATCTTATCAAATAGTAACTACCCACTGATATGAACAGAGGTTTTATATTATATTTACATATCCATATATATATATATATATATATATATATATATATATATATACACATACATATAATTCGCATAATTATATTATTATTAATTATGTTTATATAAAACTGTATGTATATATCTGAACTTATTTTAAATTTATTTAAATAACCAAATATAACAATCAGTTACTAGATAGAAGGTATATATTTACTATTAGAACAAGTTTTTTATTACATCAGTATGAAAACCTTATTAATTTAATAAATCCTGTTATCATTTTTTCTTTACAAAATGCTTGTATATATTTATCAAATACATTTATCATTTCTCTACGTTGCAATTAAAACAATTAGTCAATTTACAAACTCCACAGCATGAATTCCTTCCTAAGGCTATTACTAAGCTATAACTGATTTTAACTTTCACTACTCTGTTCGATTTCCTCTGTAATATATAAAAATTTGAATTTGAAAATTAAAACTCAAGATTGATTTGAGAGAAGATATCTGTTAAATATAGACGAATATAAATTTGGTAGGAAATAATTCATTATTTTCTCTTTAAAAAAATCAAAAACCAATATTTTTATTACATTTTATAACAATTTTTTCATAATTATTTTAATTTTTTTTTAATCTATCAACTTTCTTACCGCAATTTAAAATCAATTATTTACAACTATTTTTATATCTCTTTTATTATTTAAAAAATATAACCAGCATAAATTAAATACGTAAATATTGATCAAGATCTATTTTGTAGAAAAGATATTTTATATATTGATATTAATGTATTTTTAAAAAATGTGAATCAATATATTTTTTTCATTTTTTAAAAATTTAAACATATTTGAATTCATGTTTTTTTGGAACTTTAATACCAATAAATCATTTATCTCGACACATTTTTTTCAATAATAAATTATTGTTTTCTTTATTTATCGATACACATTTTGGTAACTCTATCATCATTATCATAGTTTTGTATTATAAAATCTTAAAGAAAAAAATGTGAATCTAAACAAAAATTTTAAATGGAATCAATAAATGATTACTGAATACTTTTACAAAATCTATGCAAAAATATTTATTTTTCTATATAGATTTGTATCTTTATAGGCTAGATTTTAATAATCTATATTAATAATCGCATTTTTTCAATGTTGTATAGTTTTATAAATTCAAGCAGTTAAAATAGATCAATAGTTATGATCATTTTACGAAAGAATATAAAAATATTTTACATATTATCTAATTCTGAATTCAATATATTTATTATTTTTTATATTTATGTTTAATTCAAATATAAAAAATATTACCTGTGTTTATCATAAGTATATATGGACCAATTAACTGCATGAGAAAATAAATTAAATATATCTATTTTAATTTTTTTAAAAAAAAACAACTAAAATCATATTAGTTTATTCTCAATAAATTATCTATCTGTACTGATAATTTAGTTTAAATAAGCATATACAAATCATTATTCAATTTCTTTTCTTTTTATGTAAACAAACAAAATAACTAACTCTCATATTTTCATTTTTCTGTAATTCAAATTAAATTATATTTTTCTACTAATTGTATATAATATTTAACCCTTATGAAATATTTGTGAAAATAATATATAAATAACAATAGCAATTCAAAGATCCTTTTATTCAAAATTTTTTTATCTTCCCAATTTAACGACTTTAACATTTTTTCTAAATTCACAGTAAACAATTTTGATGAAATTTTGTTTTCTTTTTTTTCAATTTTCTCGTAATTTCATTAATAATATTTTACTTGTGTACATATTGACTCAAATTATTTGGGTTAATCAAACTAAATATCTTGAAATTAAACAATTGGATTTAATTTATAAATCCAATACGTGACAATATTTAGTGCCTGTTTGACTAACTTATTAACAGTCTGATTGAATGTTATCGTTACGTAGAGATACTCAAGAAAAATATTTATTTTATGATAATGACTTTAAACTCTCGATTTTTCTTTTATAATAGTATTTTGAAAATTACTTAATTAACTCTTGTTATTGAAATTATTTACTTTGCTCACAAAACAATAAGAACTTATGTATGTATGTATGTATGACATCTCTCTCTCTCTCTCTCTCTCTCTCTCTCTCTATATATATATATATATATATATATATATTTCTAAATCTTAAAATATACAATTTTGTGAAAAATATTAACATTAAAATCATTTTAACTTTTTTCTGAAATTATTTTTTCTAAAAATCGTTGAATTTTTTGTGTAACAAATATGAAAGAAATCATATTATTTTAGATAATAATTTATAATGTAATATATTTTTTTTATAAAAAGTACTCTATATATTATTTTTCTAAGTCTTAAAATATATCATTTTAAAAACATACTAACATTTAAATCATTTTAACTTTTTTCTATAATTATTTTTTTTAATTATTATACTTTTTGTGTAATAAATATGAAAGAAATTATAGATAAAATCTTACTAGAAAATAGTTTAAGAAATAATGTATTTTTTTATAAAAAAAATACTATATATATATATATATATATCTATATATATATATATTATTACAACAATAAAATCTGTTGTACTATATTAAATACCAATTAACTATAAAATATAGTTTAACATTTTCCACTAGTAATTTATTGCTCTTCGACAACCAAAAAAAAAACCTATTTCAATTAAAGACATTGTATAAAATTTTCATTCATATCTTAACGTTAGATAATTATAATACTTTGTAATTTATTAGAAATTTAATGACGGATACATATAAAAACAACACTAAAACTAGTAGAAAATATAGGTCAATTTATCAATACTTGACAATCATAACATATTCGAAAGATAAAGAAAGTACAAAATTCATGTAATTTTTACAAAAAATATTCATAAAGCTTATATTTATTTATTACATCATTCAAGTGCACTTGTCGATGAATGTGCATCGATTATATCGAAAATCTCATCTCATTCTATATTTAACACGTTGTAAATTTTTGTACAACCAGAATATAGTGCAACGTATTAATAATGAATTTATTAAATGAACGTTTAGTGTTTAAAAAAAGTTCATGTGAATTCAATTTGATTCTAACAATTCATTTTTTACATTCAACCGTTTATAATAAATAAAGTAAAATCTTCGAGATTGACTAGTTAATGCGATGATTATTTTAAAATGTTTAGTTATAAATAATAATTTACAAAAGAGATTTTTTCATATGAATAGTTTTCTCAAGTGCTGTTTTATTTTAATGTTTTTGTGTATAGGAAATGTTTCGATTCAATCCGTATCATAATTTTTCTTATGGATCTCAGGTATTTATAAAATATGTCGTTAGTATTTATATATTTTTTTCAAAAAAAAATAACCGGTAACATTTTTTAAAATTAATTTATAGGTATTTAGTAACTATTTGTGATTATTATGTTATCAGTTAACAAATATTATTTATCGTGAATGAAGTGGATTAATATGAATTAAAAAATCAAAAACTAATATTTTTATTACATTTTATAACAATTTTTTTTATAATTATATTAAGATTATTTTTATTATATCAACTTTCTTACCGCAGTTTAAAATCAATTATTTACAATTTTGTTCTGATATCTCTGTAATTATTTTTTAAAAAAATAAGCATAAAGTAAATATGTAAATATTGATCAAGATCTATTTTGTAGAAAAGATATTTTATATATTGATATTAATGTATTTTTTAAAAAATGTGAATCAATATATTTTTCGTTTTTTTTTAAATTTAAATTATATTTGAATACATTATTTGTTTTGGTACTTTAATAAATTCACTTTAATGCCAATAAATCATTTATCTCAATACATTTTTTTCAATAATAAATTATTGTTTACTTTTTGATAACTGTGTCATCATTATCATAGCTCTGTATTATAAAAGATGAATCTAAACAAAAATCTTAAATTTGAACAATCAGTGATTACTGAATACTTTTACAAATATATTGTTTAGTAAGTGAGTGATTTATGTGTGTTAATGTTCAATTAATAAAATAATAATTGATATTTTATTTATGCAATGAATGAAAAAGTTAAAAAGTTTCAAAATAACATCTTAAGCATATTTTAAAATATATTAAAAAAAATAGATTATATAAAAATAACTTTAATATAATGTATATTTTATGCAAATAATAATTTTACCATTTTTCAGTAGGCAATTAAAATAATATGTTGAATATTTCAAAAAAGAACATACAATAATTCTTTTACTGTAAGTGATACATTTTTTCATTAAGTAAAGTTCAACATCGATTCACTCCCGAACCAAAGCGTCGTACAAAACTTTGTTAATTGTTTTATTTTTAATTCGGATGCGATGTTTTCGTAAAAAAAAGTTTTAAATACAGAATTAAAAAGACAATGATGTTTTTATTAAAAAGAAGAAAACTTTAAAGATAATAAATAGAAAAGTAAATTTTATTTTAACACAAATATTTCAATTCTTAAAAGTATTTCTTAAATCAGTTAGTCAATAGTTACGTTTGTGTCGTTCGCGACTATATTATTTATTAATCATGTTCAGCATTGCATTGTGCAACTGTTCAACCTACCACCTTTAATTTCTTTCTCAAACTCTTAACTTTTTCCCTATGTTTAACTCTTCGGTTACTTTTTACCTCTTGAGAGTTTTTAGTTTCAGTGTCGCGATCAGAACTTTACGATCGACTTTCGGATTTATACGCTACGGACGTACATTCGTCAAATTGGTTTTGTTGTGTCATTTTGTTCGGTTTATCTAACAGACTCTAACTTTATTTCAAGATTGATGAGTTATCGATTAAACTCGATGATTGTGTAATACGAATAAATCCATTTCTGCTTTAAATTTGCAAGAATAATATTTTTAAAAAATTATTTCAATATTTTTTAAATATTCTAAATGTATATAAATAATCAACCTCTGTTATCCACTATTGAATGAAGACCTAAAACTTTCCACTTCGATCGATTCAATGACTTTTTCTTCCTCACCATTTCAACAAATTTTCTTATGTTACTGTTTCATTTATGTATGGATCTTTTTCAAGGCCTTTATATCTTTAGGTTCCCAATCAGTAATTTCTCTTCTTCATTTATTGTTGTTTTTTTTTTTGTATAACCGACCTATTTTCATTTTTGATTTAATTTTCGTAAATTTTGTTTTCTTTTCGATTTACTCTTATCTTTTTCTATCTCTACGCGTTGTTTCTAACATGAATCTTTTCATGCTTCTTTGTATTGTTTAAAACCACTAAATTGTTCTAGCATTTAGCACCTATGATTCACTGCCATAGGTAAGATCAGATAGGATGCATCGATCGATAACTTTTTTAAACATAGAAAAATATTTGACTTCATAATATGAAGATTTCTTTTTAGTTGGTATCATATAAAAAGTAATAAATTTATAATTTTCAACTTATATTAATCCAATAATTTTTAAAAGTTTATTCCAGATGCTTTAAAACTGTATGATTTATTAATTTCCTTTTCCATCAATACCATCATCTTTATAATAAATTTTTTGATATATTTATTCAAGGTTACTTTTTGGCCTCTCTTTTGTGTATATTCTATGACATTTTTTTCTTTTTGGAAATTTAATTTAATTTGGTTTCTAGCAGCTCTGAAATTCTTTTTCTTGTTTTTGTCTACGTTAAAGTCTTTTTTAGTTTATTTCATTTTACATCCTTTATAGGTATCAATACCATCAAAAAAAACATTATTTTCTGGAACTTTTATGACAACTGTTGTAATTTCCAATGTCTGCCATACTAATTTACTTATTACTTTGTCCTCTCTAGCAAATGTTAGTCATTTTCTCAGTAATTTTATTCTATTTTTTTAATCCTAATCTTATTTAAAAATGAGTAGAATGATTTCAAATTATGCTCTGATTAATTCTTCGTTTGTTATTAAATTTTTTTTCTACATTATGCTATTCTAAATCCTTATAAATTTTTTTTCAAGTGCAATTCTGTTATTTATATGTTTTTTAGCAAATTCCAGTAATAAATTACTGTCCTAATTATTTTTATCGACTGCACTTTTCTACTTTATTACTTTCTACTGTTTTTTCCTGTTCATATTTGTTCTATTTGAATAAAATTCATATTTATTCCCAATTTTATCTACTCATCAGCTTTTTCACTAGATGCTCCATATTAGATTTTTCACATTTTTTAATTCTCAATAAATATTTTTTTATTTCTACCATTCTTAATTTAATTTTTTATTTTTCTTTCTAAGTGTATATTTTTTGAACCAATTTTATTTTAACAAATGAATTATCATCTCAACATCTTAAGATCACATGAACGCATTTATATATTTACTTACTGTTTGCTTTATTGGTTTATAAGCAAATGCGCATTTTGATTGCTACTACATTATCATCAGGGTGCTGTTATTTTCATATATCTTCTTGTTATTCCAAAAATATTTATCTTTCTTGCTTATCTGAAATCTTTGAACGATTTTAATATTAATAACATTTATTACCATACATAAAGGCTAGTATAACATTGATCGAATACTTTTTTCTTCGAACAGAATATTATTTTCAGTTTAAATATTGATGTTTTTTTCCAAACGCACCTCAATTCATTATCTATTCATTTCCTCAATAAGTGATCAATCATTATTAATAATCTATTTTAGGAGATATTTAAAAACGTTTCGACTTTCCTTTTTCTATTTTTATTTTTAATAGTAAACAATATTTTTTACACTTTTTTTATTCCATGTTAAGTCTTATTCTTCTACTTATTTCATTTTCCAATCATCTTTTTTATCTATTTCAAAATATCCGAAATCATAATAACATAATTCTCAAATCAGAAGTGGCTTCAACTTGCATCTTATATTTATTTACTTTTTTAATTGATTTAAAATCACAGTAAATGAAATGGAGTCTCCTCTTCTAATATTTTTTTCTATTTTAATTTTTCCTGTTAGTTTATGTAATTTTACTGAAAACGTTCGTCACACACACACACACACACACACACACACATATATATATATATATATATATATATATATATATAATACCTGCACATATACTTAATTATACTCTATTATACTTGCTGATTTCCATAAATGTGCATTTAGTAACTTCCGCTCAATTAACTTTTATATACAATAATATTATAAAAACATTTATTCTGTTCCATTTATAAACGTACGATATTTAATAATTATAAAGTAATATGAGTAGAAAATGTAGTTAATTCCATATGATTTATTGAGTTGTTGAAGATTACACGGAATTATAAAACATATCCATTTTTAAGCACGAACTTATTTTTTTTGTTTCAAAAATATGAGTTTTAATTTTGTAAGTACGTAGGAAAAGTGAAAATAGAATGTAGATTGATATTAATTGTTATTTTTTATCTATATGTGAAAATAATCAAATAATATAAAAATATAATTGAATAATTATTACAATCACTTTTTACTAACTTTATTGAGTGATAATCATTTTAATGGTCATTCCTATCTATAATAACTTCTATAAAGTTTTCGTATTGCAGTGCTCTGACATGACTATAGAAATGTATATCAACAATATATATATATATATATATATATATATATATATATATATATATATATATATGTATTACTTTTTAATAAGATCTATTAATCCAGCTGTTTTTCTCGTTTAAATAATTTTTTATATAAACATTTTTTAGAAATTAAAAATATTTTAAAAATAACTTAAGTTAAAATAATCCTCATTATCCACGAAAAAGAATACTCTAGAACAAAAATAACACTTTTCCTTCCTTCTTTTGCTAAAGTTCAGGCTCCTTCATCTACTTTCTAAATATATTTCTGTTTTAAGAAAGATTTCAAATCTACAAAAGTGTGTTCCTTTTTTTATCAATTCCATTTACGTACTATTTTTACTAAACTCTGGAAGTTTCTCTTTCCATCCAATTTTCTAGTTGAGTTTCGGAAACTTGTTTGGGTTTCCAATCCTCTTCTTCTTATTATATGATCAAACCATTGAAGAAATCTTTTCTCAATAGTTTTAACAAAATACTCTTGTTGAACCTGACCTCTTATAGCCACGTTAATTACAAATTTAACACTTTTTTGTTAAACCTCTATTTTTCCTCTTCTCTCTCTCTCTCTCTCTCTCTATATATATATATATATATATATATATATATATATATATATATATATATATATATATCAAATAGAGATGAAAAGAGAAGCGAGTGAATTAGAAAAAAACAAAAATTACTGATATTATAGCAAATGGACAAGAGAAATTCTTGATTGTGAACCTACGTATATAGAAGGATTAGGAAGAGACCCATAAATAAATAAAACAAATATAAAAAAATTCGTTAAAATGAACTGAGAGAAAAAGATTGGATCAGTCAAAGTGGCAATTTTTGGGAGAGACCTTCATCCAGTAGTAGATAGAAAGAGGTTGATGATAATATTAAAAAAAATATTTTGAAGAGTTGAAACAATAATTAATCTCTTTAAAAAAACACACTGTTGAAATATATTCAATTTTTCCTTAGCTACCAAAAAAACGTCATTTTCACAAATAAATAAATAGTAATTAATTTTAAAATTCGAGAAGTTATTAATAAATAAAACTATTTTGAAGACGATTTTTATATTAAACAATTACTTATCTTTATTTTCTATATATTTACAACAAATATTTTTTCGTAATAAATAAATTATGTAATTATAAAATACAAACAACCAGAAAAAAACAAAAATGCTGAAATCAGTCAATATATATATATATATATATATATATATATATATATATATATAAATTGCAAAGATAACAATGTTTAAATTAATAATAATAATTATTAAATAAATAAAATTTTAAATTTCAATATCAAACAAATCCCCAAATCTATATTTTATATTAACTAAATAAATAAATATTTCTAATAATATAAAAAATATAATTTAAACACAAACATGTGAAACTTCAACGATAAACTTTAGATTGTATGTAGGATCCCATTTAGTGAGAGGTATTGCTCAAGAAATAATATTCTTCCAGCAGTGCCAGTGTCTTCGAATACGTTTTTTAATCACTGTCCCTGAT
Organism: Neoneuromus ignobilis; assembly: GCA_029203775.1. Classification (NCBI taxonomy): domain Eukaryota; kingdom Metazoa; phylum Arthropoda; class Insecta; order Megaloptera; family Corydalidae; genus Neoneuromus; species Neoneuromus ignobilis. Next base: position 38,061,160 of record CP092091.1, on the reverse strand, counting down.
TTAATTCGTCATTATATGAAAATATCTGCCCGCTCGTCGCTGAAAATTAAAATCCTTTCGACTTGAATTCATAAGACAAGATGGATTCGAATTTATAAGTGTTGAGTGTGCATGTCTCAAGTGCGACATCTTTTACGGAAAGAAAGTATTATTATAAAAATGAACTGTTGTCATCGAAATAATTCTTCTGATCGTATATACATCTACATCTATCTATATATATATATATATATATATATATATATATATATATATATTCATAAAATTGAAATCAATATTTAAATTCTTTTTGAAATTGAAATAATCTTGAATAATAATACTTGAATCTTGCACGAATTCCAGAGATTTTTAATTTTATAATAAATTCTATATCTGCTCTTATTTATACTAACTATACATACATACATATATATATGTATATATATATATATATATATATATATATATATATTTGAGTATAAAAAAATGTATTTATAACTCGTTTCACAAAAAAATATTAATATTTTGTGAATTCAAAATAAGGAAATTATTTTTATTAATAGTTAGTTCATCATTTAAATGTAAAAATATGAAAAATAAATATTTATTCTTTTGTACTAATTTTAAAAATGTTTTTTTAATACACATTTTTTTAAAAAATACATTAAATGGCATTATATAGGGCCAACCAAATTTGACATCTAGATTTGTGTTTTATTAAAAAGAAGCAAAAGAAACTTTACACATGTTTCTTTTACATAAAACACAAATTTAGGCGCCTTAAATGGATGACCCATTATTAATATGCCATTTTGATTATTCTAAGTGATTTACATTTAGATGAAAGAGTTTTAGATCTGTTTAAATTGTGATAAAACATGTATATCTAAATAAATAATTTAATCTTTTTTCAAAAATAATAAACGATTTTTTTATAAACTAATGATTTATTAAAATATTTATAAATTTTTAATAATTGAATTTTTTTTAATCGATTTATATTTCCAGTATAGTACAACAGTTTCAATTATATAAATCATAACAATAAATTTAAATATCGTAGAAGTTTAAAAATGTTTTCGTAATGAGTATTTTTATTTTAGAAAACAATGTCTCTAAGAACTTCTTTATATTACATATAAACTTTTATATTATGTTAAAGTTTATATATTTTTAAGTTTTTTTTTTTTTAATTTTTAAAACATTTTCTAGTAGAAAAATATTATAAGTAAATTTTGATAGTGTATTTAAGTAATCATATTAAAACAGCATTTTTAAAGACAATTCAGTTTTAGTCCATTTTTAATAAAATTAAGTTATTCCAAATAATTAACGTATTCTAAATAGAATTTTATAAATTCTTAATATAATTAATTTTTATTACAAATATATATATATATATATATATATATATATATGTATGTATTATGCAAATTTAAAATATTTTTCAACTCTTATTGTTGAAATATCTGATTAAAAAAATCTATGATTAATTATTTTGAAAATAATCTAATTATTTATCAAAAAATGTTTCTAAATGAATACTTTTTTCAAAAAAATATGTAAAATATTTAGATATAGATAATTCTGATATTCCTAATCGTTACATATCTTTCCAGATTCACTACAAAAGTATCCAATGAATTAATTAAAAAAAAATTCCTACATATGCAAAGTGAAATGTTATTTCTCTGGTATTATTAATAAAAAACAAATCATACAAATATTAAGTTTTCTTTTTATTTATTAAATGACGGAAACATTTTAATTTAATAAACTTAGACTAAATTTGACACCATAAAATTGTAAACTGTCTAATAATTTTATTTAAATAATAATAATTATTCTCAAAGTAAAAGTAATAATAAACATACATGTGTACCAACAAAACACATACACACACACACACATATATATATATGGTGTGGAATGGAAAAGAAAGTCATTGATCGTTGGAAGTTGAAAGTTTTGGGAGAGGCTTTCACCAGTACAGAAGCTACTGCTAATAATTTAGGGTGGTCTAAATGATACTGAAGAATATTAAAGAATAGTAAATAATAGTAAACAAATAAATGTATGTCTAAACCTTTTAGTGTTATTTATGTCACCCTCTCTCTCTCTCTCTCTATCTATATATATATATATATATATATATATATATATATATATTTAATAATAGAAATTCTGATTATTACCATTGATTAAAAGTAATTAACTGTTTATATGGAATTTTGAAAATAAATTTGAAAACTAAAAATAAACAAATATTTATATTGTGATATCTTACATATCTTGATTTTACATTCGATTAGTAAAACTATGTCATTTTAATTATAAAAAATATTTACGGAGATTCAGAGATACATTATCTTGATTATATTTAAAATTATATATCTTCATAGTATATAATTTTCTTCTTAAGAATACCATTGTTTATAATCATAGATTCAAACTCATGATTCATTAGTTAAAAATATACAATAATAGCAACTCAAGTACTAATACAATGAATAATTATCTTCAGTTAGTTCATATGGACAGAATTGATTAATCAGTATAATTAATAATAATTTATTGATTGCACTGTAAGTAAAGTGAAAGTCAATCAACATATAAGTTATTGATTGGATTATAAAAAGAATTTATTATTTTTCATTGCGTATATACGCTTTTTTTATTTTCTCTATATTAAATATTCTCATGTTAAGTTTGATTATCTTGCAGATTTTATGAACTTTGAGTTCAACGCCGTTCTAAAACGACCTATTAAAAATATTACAAGCTTAATTTCAATTATTTCTAAAAAGAAATGTTTACATTTGCATCAAGAAAATAATATGTTAAAACAATATTTTTTCTATTAGAAAATTTTCTTCAAAACTATATTTATATTAATTAAAATTATATTTTTTAATATTATTTATTTATATATGGACTGTTTACCCTTTTTAATCAAAACAACTACTTCCAAAAATATTCTTTTATATTTCAATAAAAAATTTTAAAAAATACCAGTCTATAAATTATTCGTTTGTCGAAAAATATGTTGATCTAAAATAATATTTTTTCTATTACACTTTTTTATTTATTTGCATAAAAATTATTATGATTTTCGAATCGAAAATATTTATTAATAAGTACAAATATATTTTATATTCATTTTTATTGAAACAAATAGTCTATAAAATATATTTTTAAATACTTCGTTATAAAAATATTCATTACTAAAGATTTGTTCAAGATATTATAAATATAATTATTTTTCCAGAACTATATAATTTAAAATTGTAATTTACACTCGATGATTTACAAAATATTTTCGATTTATTTTTATTATTATACAAATACACACACACACACACACACACACACACACACACACATATATATATATATATCCGTGTGTGTAATTTTCTATATGTATTCACACAAAAAGTGTTCATTTTATTTTTTTAACCCGATGAGATTGCCGGAAACTTGATGACCTAACCAGATATTATTATTATTAACATCGGTTATTAAGTGATCAGCAACATGCTTTTTGTTGTACATGAAATAGATTATTTTTTTTAATTATAGTTCACATCACCATAGCATTGAAAGCAATTCAATTCAACCAAAAAATTACCTTAACAGCCATTTAACGTACTAAAAAACAAGCAACACAACGGCACATTAGATCACAGCTGATATACGGAGAGACAGACTTCACTTACCCCTTTTACAAGCTTTTCCATCTTACGCTATGAATAAAAATCGATTAAAAATTCAACGTACTTTTCGACTACAACAAATTGGTCAGCTTGGCCTCCCTCATCGTGTACAAAACATCTTTGAATTAAAACACAAAAAAAATCCTCTTCCTGTATTAAAATTACATCCGCAAAGAACAATAAGTAAAAAAACTATTACATTTATGTATGTATATCTATCTAAACATTATTCATTCAATTGGGCCGATTCGTTGAAGAATTTTATTTTATAATTTTGTTTGTTTAAATTCACATCTGATAATATTTTTTATATTTCATTGTGACAAAGATTAATTTTCAAAAATATTTGATCTAATAATTGCAAAAGTATTTTTCATTATACTACTTCTTCCACGTATATATATATATATATATATATATATATATATATATATATATATATATATATATATATATATATATATATATATGGTAACATTCATTGTGGCTTTCGTCCAGTAGTGGACTGATGTGGGCGTTATGATGATGATGATATATATATATATATACACTTGCTTTATTTTCTTAAAAAATAAACTAAATTCCTTATTTCATTTACAAATAAATCCTCATTTTCGTATTTAAGTAATATTTTACACATATTTTTTAATCAATTATAGCCCATAAAAATTTTTCATAAATTTAAAAATCATACAATATTTTTAATTGATATTTTTAATATTTTTTACTTTTAATAGAGAATAAATCGAAACTTCGAGCTTAGAAGGCATTAATCAGTTAAATATATTCAAACATAGAAACATAATATCAGTAGAAGAATTTTTCTATTCATTATTGAATTAAAGTATCTCAAAATAATTCATTTTAAGTGAGCAATTAACTATATTTTCTATTCCAAACCGACAAGTTTTATCATGTCTTAAATCCATCTATCCATAGATTTCTTCTTAGATATATTTATCGCTCTGGGTTGTTAGTTAATAATTTCTCTTCTCCATCAATGATTGTATACCATCTTGCTACAATCTATTTATATTTTAAAAATTTCACTCCTGTTATAATATCTGTAATCTTGGTTATCTTTCAAATTTACTCATATCTTTTTCTTTCACTGTATATATTTTTACATGCTATTTTATATTGTACACACACAACTGGATAAAAGCCATGTAAAAATTAAATTCATTAAAACTTAAAAGAAGATTTTGTTTAAAAACTTTAAACAAAACTTTTATTTATTTATTTAATTTTTTTTTTAGAAAATTCATTTTTCTATTACCTCTATAACAAATATCTTATAACCAAACAGCAGTTCATAAATATAGAGTATATATAACAAAATTATTTCTATTTTTTAAAACATGTTATTGAATTATTATATCGAACTGTTATTAATGAAATCCTAACAATAAAAAAATCTACTGAGCTAGTATTGTCAGAGATCAAGCTCCTAATTTTTCATATATATATATATATATATATATATATATATATATATATATATATGTATGTATGTATGCAAAATTACACGTGTTTAAATTTACGTAGGTATACAACATTTTTTCAAATAATGTATAACGAATTGAGTGAATGGATCCGTGTAATTTATCGTTCTAACTTAACACAACATCTGTCCTTTATAATGTGTGGGTGAGTGCAATGTGTACGTATGTGTGTGGCAGACCATGCGTCGAGCTATCCTCCGTTGTTGATTTTATATCAAAAGCAAAATCGAATACCGCAACGTTGACGGACCACACGTCTCGTCAGGTGGTTAAGAATAAAAATGAAACCCAACTATTTACATCTATGTGATATGTTTGTATGTATATATATATATATATATATATATATATATATATATATATGTGTGTGTGTGTGTGTGTGTGTGTGTGTGTGTGTGTGTGTGTATAGTGAATACATATACTAGTTATCCTCGAAAGATTGTTGTCACTGACAGGATAAAATTTGTTCATCTGCTTTCGAGATAACGTTTTACCATTATATTCAATGGATATCGTTTAACATTTGTATACATATACATATGTATTAAAAATATATATGTTCTCTATTATATAATACAGATTAAATGTCTTTTTATTACTAAACATTTACATATTTTTACTTTGTTGTTATGTGGATAGCAATATATCTGTGTCGTTTTGTTTTTATTTAAATTAAAACTATAAAAGAATAACTATAAACTATATACGAGAGTCGTTTGATAAGTATGGTAAAAAAGTAAGAAAAACTAAATCAAAAAAATTAATTTAAATGATTATTTAATTAAATTGAACAATAAATAAATTTACCATACTTATCAAACAACCCTTGTATTTTAAATAATTACAATAAACAGCATTAATATTTTTTGATGATTGCATAGTGTGACCCAAATGAAATGAAATAATAGTAATTAAATGTATGTCTAAACACTTCAGTCTCATTTGGGCCATCATATATAATTTCTATATTTAGACAAAAGTCTTTATATCATCTATCCATGTGTTTTTTCTAGTTTTGCTATAACATCCGTAATTTTTTTCCCTAATTCACTCGATTATCTTTTTAACTTTGTTATTTCTAACATATCTTTCCATGCTTCATTTAAGCATCATATTTCAATAGCATAAGTGATTCTACAAATATTTTTTTAGACCAAGAATGTCTGTTTAAGAATTTTTATTATTAAAAAAAGTTAAAATTGTTCAGCAGTTTCCGTATTTCTCATAATTTTTGTTTTAGTTTCCTCAAACATTACGAATCAGTCATGAAGATAGTTTTTGAGACAATCGTTAACGTACAAATATTACAGTAATAAAATATAAGTCATAAATAAATCTCCCAGTAATATTTCGGAAGATATAAAAATCACCTTCATTAATATATAACTTTAAAAAAGATTCAAAAGTATTTATTATATAACAAATGTATATATATATATATATATATATATATATATATATATATATATATATATATATATATATATATATATATATATATATATATATATATATGTATGTATATATAATTACCTTTGTGAGAGTTCACATATAGAATTAGTTTCGTTTAATAAATAATTACTGAGTAAATTCTTAAAAGTTTAGTTCATAAAGTATTATTTTCCGAATAACTTACATGATTATAATATACATATATATATATATATATATATATATATATATATATATATATATATATATCAATTACATTTTTAAAAAACTAAACACAGGAAGTAATTCATAAATTAAAAACAATCTCTTAATCAAAAATTCTATCAATTGGTATGTAATCATATTAATTATAGGTCTGTTAACACCTTTATAAGATAGTAATTACTAATGATTAATGAATATTTTTGGAATTAAAAATATACATACATTTTAAAGAGTATCACTCGGTTGTTTTCAGATTTGTAAATAATTGTAAACAAATAAATTAATTGAATAAAATTTAAATAATCTACTTTATGCAATATTTAATGGGTATTAATATTAGATATACCAAGAATTGATATAAACCAATCTCTACCAACCGGTCAAAATGACTGGTTGGTATTTAACAGAAAAGTAATTGTAATTTTTATTAAATTAATGCGAGCAATAATAAAAAAGAGCTTCTAATTTTTCACATAAATATTGAAATTACATGATATGATAAATGGTAGTAATAGTAACCCTCTTACGGTATTTTTTATTTTTGTTAACACAATTTTGAAATTGGTCATTTTGACCGGTTGGTATATGTAGTGTTAAATTTAAAAAAAATATTTTCTTAAGAAATATTTTCATCTTTTAGTCCACTATGTTGAAAATTGATTTTTTATTAATAAATTACATTAATTATTTAAAATTGTGGTTAAGCCACTTTTTAATAGTTATTCAGCTACATTTATATATATATATATATATATATATATATATATATATATATATATATATGTTTATATTAATTGACTCAAGAGTGATAGCACCTTTCAATAAAAAGGATTAGCCTCTTTGAGTACAGGTCCACGCTGACTCTACAAATTAGTAAAGCGAATATAGATGTTCAGTATCCTAAAGTCTCTTCTTGCCTATAATCATCCATGTACAGTAAAAGCCATTTCCTGCCTGATATAATTCTGTTTTAACAAAACACAGAGATCTGGTCTAAAAAGACAAAAAATATTCCTGACCTTACATACAACACTCAGTACTAGATGAAAGCTAAACAAAAATATTGTTTGAATAGTTTGAAACCTTACATTTAAGAATGCAAGTATATCAACGAAAATAGTTTAGTACTACAATGAATATGGTGACTGCTATAACCTCATTTTCTGTCCCTAGTTAAAACAGACATGTCATGTCATTACACTGGAAAGAAGAAACTGGTTGCTGTGACAAAGCATTTTTTAAGAATGAACGAAATAAATGTGTATATATATATATATATATATATATATATATATATATATATATATATAGATATATATATATATATATATATATATATATATATATTTATATCTATATATTTGTGTGTGCGTGTAGGTATGTATGTATATAATACGCATATTTAAAATAAATAATCCGGTAAAAAATATTCCAATAAGAAATACTTGTGTATGGGATTAACAATAATATATTTTACTATTTTTCTTTTTCATTTCTTTATTTAAAAAATATAATTCACTAAAGAAAAGAATTGTTTACATTGGAATATAATTATTTCAGATCTAAGAATTCTTATATATGGTCATTTAATGTAACGCCTAGATTTATGTTTTATTAAAGAGAAACATATGTATAGGGTGATATATAAGGAAACATGTGTATAGTTCCTTTTTAATAAAACACAAATCTAGACGTCACATTTGGATGACCTATAGTTGCATATATTGGTGTTTTTTTAAGCATAATACAAATTTACATTGAAATCAATTTAAATTTCTATCACGCTTAAAAAACATTTATACAGAGTAGAGAAAATGGAATTTATGATTTTCCATCTTTTTTCTATCTTTTCTCATTAAATTTATCAAATTATTCATTTAGTCCAGAATATTTTATTCAATTTTATATATATATATATATATATATATATATATATATATATATATAAGTAGTTGATCTTTATTTCTGTCTCTCTTTTGTTGGTTTATTGTACATGAGACTGCTATCCTTTACCAACATTTGTCTTCTATATTAGTGGTTGCTTCCTTTTTCATTTTTTCTTTTTTCTTTGGACAGTGATATCAGGAAAAATACATCTAAAATATCCAAACTGAAATATTTATTTAGTTTAATCCAACTTTTTCATTGTACTCAATGTACTATTTATAACATTTTTTAATTTAATAAGAAATGAAGCTAATAAACTGTTATCTAGTCATAATATTATAAAATCATTTTTATCTGTAAAATGGTATATATATATATATATATATATATATATATATATATATATATATATATATATATATATATAAAATACACAATATTACAGATAATAATATATATATATATATATATATATATATATATATATATATATATATCATATAGTTTAATTTAAAAGAAAGTTTCTTAACGCGATAATCTTAATAAATGACCGAATTCAAAGATTTCTGTTTCGTAAATGATAAGGAAAATGTATCGAATATAAAGATTATAAAGAAATAACAAGTAATGTATTTTTTCCAACGTAATTCGCTAGAGACAGCATGATGCTCCGCAAGAAATAGGTTGGCTATCACTGTCGTGAAAAGCATATTTCTTTTACCGCGAAACATACACACAAACACACACACGTACAGAACACAGATACAATATTAACAAGAAAGAAAGGCTTAAGTAGAGACGATAAATTTAAAATACAGGGACATTCTTTTTGAACTTCCGGTTCCGGTAAATATAAATCACTTGGCGGGAAAAACATCCCAGCGTAACAAAGATAAGTGCTCGTGTTTTTGTTTCAAATGTAAAACAACGTTGTTCCGTATTGAAACGCCTGATCGTTCCGTTGCACTTTCTCTACACAGTGTGCATGCAATGTTCGACTAAAATGACTATATCGTTTTATATGCGAGACACTTTGTCTACGACAACAGGGGCGCAGAGTGAAAAGGATGGGGCGGTGCACGTTTTTAACTCGTGGCTGAAAACACAAAAAAAAACATGTTTTACATGACGATGATCGGAACTATGAGATACTTTCATGCAGATTTACGTGAGTTTATTCAAATCAAAAGTAATTTTAATGAGCAGATATTTACAACACGTACGTAACGTTTTACGGACGCGGATTTTTTTTCTAAACGATAATTTTTATTTGCTTGTGTTTCAACAACAGAAAAGTACATAAATGCACGATGTGTCACAGAATGAGTTTTAATTCTCGCTAAAGGCGGTCATGCATTAAATAAGACTGATAAATTATATTTTTTTAAATAATAATTGTTATGTTTTAAAAATAGTTTTTACTGTTAGCAATAATTTCCAAATTTTTAATGTCAATAAATTTTATAGAAATATCATTTATTCTTCCATTTATTTCATATATACATATATATATATATATATATATATATATATATATATATATATATATATATATATATATATATTCATATACATATACATATAGTGTTTCAAAAATGTATACACATTTTGATTTTTTAGAAATGTATTATTGTGTGATTTAATATCTTGTTTTGATTTATTATTTATATACATACATTCATATATTATATATATATATATATATATATATATATATATATATATATATATATGCATACATATATATCAGAAGTGAACGTAAAATGCCTAAGAAAATAAATTCTGAATAAGAGAATCCTAATCAACCCTAACCAACGCCTGATCAGTTTGGTAATTATAATCAAAAACTGATGAATGGTAATATTTAATGAGACTTTCGCCCAGCACTGAGCTGATATGATATATATATATATATATATATATATATATATATATCAACCCACTACTAAGCAAAAGTCTCATTAAATATTACTATTCGACGGTTTTTGGTCATAATTACCAAGTTAACCAGTCAAATTTGTAAGAAATTTTCAATCAAGGTTTATTATCTTAGACAAGTTACTTTCACCTCAGTTAAGAGTTTTGTTTGCACTATTTATCCAACCAGGGATTAAACAAAATCTTTAGCATAACAAGCAATGAAGCAAATTATTACACCCCTAGTAAGCTTATGTATATATATATATATATATATATATATATATATATATATATAGGTATGTATGTAACTATTTATATTAAATCCGTGACTAACTTAAAATAATATAATATTGACCTTGACCTAATTTACATATTATAAAATATATTTTTTTAACTTCTAACATATAACTATTCCTACTATTAACTTATGCATACAATAATCTAGTGTAAACGTAAATAACGTTTTATAAAAAAATATTCAAATACAAATTTTATTTCAAATCACTTGCCTTTGAATTCATTTCACAGATAAAATATTCTTCAATATTAATACCATACCAACTATTCATATCAAATTTAAAATATTTCTAAAAAAAATATTTTTTTTATTATATAAATAAGGCGATCAGTAATTTCAAGCTTGAATATTTTTAAAAATTCATAAAGCATGTATGTTTATGAATTGAAATATGTTAAAAAAATATTCATCTCAACATTGCAAAATTCTTAATACTAAAGAATTAACAAAAGTTGATAAATGATTATTGAATATGTTCAATAATTATTTATGCACTTTTGCAAATAATTAATTAACCATCGAAATCGACAGTTACAAATACAGTGAATCAATGATTATTAAATTCATATAATCTTGCAATATTGAATTATTTATTCGTGTAAAAATAACTTAGGCACAAAAATTACTCAATAATAAATTGAAAAAACATTATATAATTAATTAGTTATTTTCGTCTTTATTAAAATCTCTTTTTTCTCAATTAAATTACTATCTCAAAACTAAAATATATTAAAATGTTTAATAATAACTGATTGTATATTTAATATTATTAATTATAAAATTAAAATCTTATTTAGTTATTACCAAAAAAATTTTTAAAATAACTGTAAGATTGGGATAATATTTTATTTATGAAAAGTAAATTAGCTATCATAATAAACTATATTGTAAAATAAATCTATTTTTCTGATATTTAAATATTAGTATATTTTTAAAAAATAATTTAATAATTTATTTAAATAATATTTATGTACAGCTTTTTGATACTTAATTCCTTAAGGTCAGTTTTCGTATATTATCTTGTTGCAACTGGTTTCAACAAGTACGTCATCTTCGAGTAGCCTTGAGTATCCTCAAGACTACCTGTTAATGACATACTTATGAAAACTAGTTGCAACACGATAATAAACGAAAAACGGTCAGACAGAATTAAGTATAATGAGTTATGTAAAATAAATGAACTCATGGTTATTGAAGAAATTAAATGTTAATAAACATGTATATTTTATTTATCACATTTTATAATTTTAAATATTTTTATATAGTCCACCATCACTTGGGATTTATGGAGTATCAGACTAGTTAGTTTACCGGATCATCTGTGGTTAGATTACCATATACAGTTTACTGAATAGTTAACCCAAAATTTTCAAAAAAAAATCACATATAATAAACTAAGACAACGTCCTAGAATCCTCAAGTTTGTACGATTGAAAGTAATATTTAAAAAAATGTAGTTATAAAATATGTGCATGACATTGTGTACAGGAGAAAATATATAAAATCAAAATATACTACTCTAACATAGAAATAAAAACAGAAAACATCACATGCAGATATTCAATCTATCTCAAACAGTATTCAGAAACTATTAAAATTTCAGATACTTTTGACCAAAAAGAATATACAGTGACAATATGTCAATTATATGAATCCAATACATGAACCATATTGTAAAAAAAATAAAAGTCTTTACTTAAAAATAACAGAATTATTAGATACAAACAAATAAACACATGTAGATACGCATTATAAACACATAATGAAATAGAAAGTCAATTACTTGTTGGAGATGCATTGAATAAAGATAAGAAATTACACAAAAAAATTTAATCGCAAATATTAAGCCCAAATTAGCAGTCCAATTAGATTACCAGTGCCTGGATTAATTATGGTCGACTGTATAATAAAAACAATCAATAACCGTAATTATTAATTGAATAAAAAGTCATAATTTAATTTTATATATTGTATTTTTCATTTAGTACTAATGATGTAATATTACGATTACTACAATACATCAAGGTATTTCATTCGTTGATAATGATCATCATTATTTCGATTTCTCTTATATCTTTTATTTTTTCTTATAGAAATAAAAACAAAGTTGCCTTTTATTTTATCTGAATTACATATTAATTTAAAATTACAATTTTTTCTTGTGAGTTTCAAAAAAACAATTCAAGTGAAAAAATCAATTTAAATAAATTGTGTCTTTTAGTGCCCATTTTTGTATTATGGTTTTTACAATTCTCCATCAATCGTTAAATCAATTTATTCATTTCAGTGATTAGTATAAAAATTAAAAATCAAGGGATGATAGTCAATAAGTGAAAATATATTATTTTATAATAAATCTAATCAACGTCATTTTACATATATTTACAAAACTATTTTAAAATATCTTAAATCCCTATATTACTCATTAAATAAATAATAAAAATACATTAAAATAATAATACATTAAAATTCTTAAAAATATAGGTTTATCGAAATGTGACGCCTGGATTTGTATTTTATTAAAAAGAAACAAGAAACTATACACGTTTCCCTATAGATCACCCTATACAAATGTTTCTTTTTAATTAAACACAAATTTAAGCGTCACATTTGGATGGACATATACAATATAAAATTGAACTAAATATAACATATATTATATTGATATAATAAGAAGAATACAAAATGTATAAAATAAATATTTATTTGTTTAGAATTAATACTGTGAAGTGAGAACAGTAATTTTTAAACCTAACGAAATAATTAAATACGCCTTTTTATATAAAGTGTTTTTCAAGCGTGATAGAACTTTAAATTGAGTCTTTATTAAAATTTCTATCTAACCTAAAAAACAGTCTTTATATGTATGTGTATGTGTGTGTGTATGTGTATATATAAGGTGTTTTTGGTTAGATAGAACTTTCTATAGGGATTCAATTTAAAGCTCAATCACGCTTTAAAAAACACCTATATTTTCTTGTTGCTTATAATAAAAAAATATAATAATCAAAAATGTTTGGGTAAATTAATAAAATATATTTTTTAATTAATTAATTTGAAAATAATTGAATCAATCAAAAAAGAATATTTTAAAAATAAATATTTTAAATAAAAACTAAATCAATTAAGTTAATTTAACCTGTTGGATTAACAACACTTTTTAATTGAGAAATATAAAAGTTGAGAAAAATATGAATTTATTATATGTACTTAAATCCATAATAAATGTAATAACATTTATTAAAAATATGTAATTTATAAAGTTAGTTATCTCGCGTTTATATCTCCACATCATGTTTTAAAAATACTGTCAGTATTCTTACTTGAAAAATTAAATATTTTAAAAATCAAACAAAAAAAATATAGTTAAAATGTTCTAATATAATACATTCTCAAAACTTTTTAGTAAACAGACTGTAATTTAAATCTGATTTTTAAATTTTTAAAAATTGGCAAAATTATAGAAAAAATATTACACAGGCTAAAATTATTCTTGTTCTCTCCTTATATATATATATATATATATATATATATATATATATATATATATATATATATATATATAAATGCATGTATTTGAATTCGTATAAAATTTAACTGAAAATTATAAAAAAAGTTTCATTTCTTTACAGATCTTCATGCACAAATCGGCGATGCAGATGCACCACGCACGCGAGTTAGGCCACGGCGTCAACAGCCTCAGCGGGCTCGCGGGACTTACGGGAGCCCGCGGCCCCGGAGGGCTCGGGGCCGGAGACGTCAAGCCACACCAATGCCAGCAGTGTTTGAAGAGTTTCAGTTCCAACCACCAGCTGGTCAGTAATTTTTTAACGATTCATCACACCTATGCACATTTATTTTTACTTATAACAGATTTATTCCCTGTTTATTTACTTAATAGTATTAGTAAAGCCAATAAAAATCTCAACTTTTTTTTTGAAAGAAATAATTAAATAAATAGCCTATAACAATTAAAGTCATAATTAGACTTTTACAAGACATTCACTTAAATGATATAAAAGTACTTTCCATAATTGGTTATAGAAACATCAATTGAAACTCATTTAACTCAATAATATTATAAAAGATAAATTCAATTCATTGAACATATAAAGTATATTCAATAACAGCAAATAATTAATTAAAAATAAAAGTAGTAAAAATGATCAATGGAAAACTCTTATAATTTCATATTAAAATGAGTAAAACTAAAGATTTGTTAAAAAAACCTTATATATATATATATTTAAAAATATAAGTATTAATGAAATCAATTAGTAGGAAACACTTTCATAATTTAATTTATTTATTCGTAAAACTAGTCGATGGTTAATTTATTAGAAATATTTGTTATTTATGTGATTCACTCAAACGTGTTTCAAATAAAATAGTTAAGACAATTACTGTACATATTTTATTTTTATTTTCTTTTCATATACATGCACACATTCAAACATATATATATATACACTACTCATTTTTATTACTGGTTCTAAATCAAGCATATTCAATTATAATACAAAAACAACATATGAACATAAATATATGGACCAATTATATAAATATAATGAGTAGTAAATAATAATAATTCTGTATTATATTTTAAAAATGTATTTACTTATACTATATAAAAATTAATTAACAGAAACCTTATTTTACAACATACATACTACGCGATTTTAATACATAAAATTATTAATGAGTGTCACTTTCTGACTTTTATTATTCACTTTGCAAAATTTTTATGGTTAATAGTCATCAAAAAATGATATAAATATATATATATACATGCATACATACATACATACATACATACATACATACATACATACATACATACATACATATACACTTTCGCACATAAGTCATGGCACACATGGGTAACATAAGCAATTTATTGATATAATTCAATGAAGTTGTTAAATTAAAAAAAAAATAGTTAATTGAAAATAAATATAGTAAATATTATATAATGAATAAATTTAATGAATATTATATTTATTTTAAATTAAATATATTTTTTTTAATTTAACGACTTTATTGAATTATTACAATAAATTTCTTATGTTACCTATGTGTGCTATGACTAATGTGCGATAGTGTATGTACATATATATATAGTGAGAGAGAGTTGGATGAGAGGCGCAGAGAGAGGGAGGGAGAAAGGGAAGGATAGCTCTTCTACAGAATGTTAAGAAAATTGCGGAAACCCTTTGGTAACACGTTTTTTTTTGTAAAAAAATATATTAGAAAATTATAAAATAATAAATTATATAAATAATAAAAATATTACATATTAGGGAAATATATTACATACTATGGACACACAATACTTTTATATATATATATATATATATATATATATATATATATATATATATATATATATACATATATATATATATATATATATATATATATATATATATATATATATATATATATATATATATATATATATATATATATATATATATATATATATATATATATATATATATATATATATATATATATATACTTAAAATACAATTGAGGGAATACCCGAATTTCATTATGTCAAGATTCTTAAGTCGTATTTTATGTTTTTATATTGCAATTGAGTAAAGTCCACACAATTAAGTATTTCGTTTCTTTACGTTTTGCATTATAAATATTTTAATATTTTTAATAAAAATGAAGTTGCTTATATGGAATTAAAAAAAATTTGCTTTAAATAAGTTTTCGGAACGTAACTCCCCCTTTTTGTTCTTGTTCCTAGTCTCATATAACACAGTTTCACACAACACGGCATTTTCTAGAAACCTATCTACTGTGTTATAGGAGGATTACATGCATATATATATATATATATATATATATATATATATATATATATATATATAAATTATCAGCAACAACATTATCTCCCTAACCACTACTAGATAAAAATCTTTCTCAAAACTTTCTACTTCGTACTATTTAATATCTTTCTCTTCCATTCTATTTCATCGTTTTTCCTATGTCTCTATTACATCTATCCATTGGTCGATCTTTTTTAGTCGAATTTAGATATACGTAACTGATCTTCATTTTTTTCTCTGTCATTTTGTAGGTTAATTTCATTTGGAACTACTGTGATTTAACCGATATTTATCTTTCATATTTTTTGATTGTTTTCTTTTTCGTTTCGTATTTTCCATCTAACGATGCTAATTTCAACAAAAGTTTCAAAAAACGTATATGAACTTCTTCATCAGTATACCCACCCTTTATATCCCTTATGCAATATAATAAATCTTTCCACGTAAAGTACACATCCTATGATGTTTTCTTGCCATTTCTTTCTTCTACTTTCTTTACTATCTATGAATCTTCTTATATCTCTCAGTTTCAAAGCAATAACTCCTCATGTCAATCTGTAATCATCTCTTTTTGCTATACGATCGAATTATTTCCATTTTAAATTTCTTACTGTTGCTATAATGTCCTTAATTTTTTTTCTCTCATTCATTAATTTTTTTTTGTCTCTACGTATTATTCCGAACATTTATCTTTTCATACTTCTTTGTATTATCTAGAATCACTTAATTATTCTGGATTATCTCTCTCTCTCTCTTTATATATATATATATAGAGAGAGAGAGAGAGAGAGAGAGAGAAAGAGTTTTAAGACTGATAGAACTTAAATTGAATTCCTATCATAAGTTTCTATCTAATCTAAAACACTCTTTATATATACATGTAGTGTGTGTATGTGTATATAATATAAAGTATCATAAAAAGTGTTTTTTTAGGTTGAATAGGATTTGCGATAGGGATTCAATTTAAAATTCTATCACGCTTAAAAAACACACACTCTTTCTATATTTATATATATTTAGAGAGAGAGAAGAGAGAGAGAATAAATTTAGAATTTACACATCTTACACAATTTATTTGAATTTATATTAAATATCTCATATTAACATTATTTAATAAGTTTTAGAGTGAGTAATTGAAATATAAAAGATTTGTTTATATTATATATGTTTTTTTTTATATTACAGGTTCAACATATCAGGGTCCACACCGGTGAGAAGCCTTACAAGTGTTCCTACTGCGATCGCAGATTCAAACAATTGTCCCACGTCCAACAACATACACGGCTCCACACAGGTACAGTCTTTTTTCTTAATTTTGTATTACTGAAAATGGAACATTGTATTTGATTATTTTTTAATTACTTCACTAGATCCTTTAATTATTATTTTTATAAAGTTTAACATTACGAATTTTGTTAAAAATATTTGAAAATTTTCATTCTATAATAAAAATAATTATAATATGCTTTCAAAATATATATATTTGAATCAGATATTAAATTTTCTTTTGCTCAAGTAAAGTATGATAAATAAATATTTTTTTGTTTATAAATAATCCAAATAAAGGGACTTTAAAAAATTTTAAATCCATATCATTACTAAATTGTTTATTTAAGATTTATTTATAAAATTTGTCATTGAAAAATAATATTTTCTACATATACTTTTATTTAAATTAACATACCATATTAATACACATTTTAATTTTTTATTATCATTTATATATATATATATATATATATATATATACACATTTGTATGTATGTATATATTTGAAAATATATAAAAACGATGAAATATAAAAAATCAGTCCAAAACGTATTTATAAACATGTAAAATACCGTCAATATTTGCAAAAAAAAACTTACACTTGGTCGTAGAACGAAGTAATGAAATTTGTTGCTTATTTATGAGAAAAAAATAATCCACAGAACAGTCGTTCAGATTGTTGGTTCGCAACCCTCGTCGAAAGAAGTAGACAATAAAAATGGACTATTGTCGGGTCAAAAAATCTCGATTTCATAAAATGATTCAGTAATCAAAAACAGCTTAAAACTTTTTAATACTTTGACTTGGATTCACAACAACGTCATGCAGTGTTTTATTTTACGTATTATTTTATTCAGTGTGTATTAGTATTTTCGTAATAAGGATGTGTTATATTTTTTTTATAAAATTTGCTAAAGAAAAAATTGTGTAATAGAGTAGAGAACTATTTATTACTATCATTAATTCGTTAAGGCTTTTAAAAATCAAATTAAGAGACATAAAAATATTAATATCAAATTGGAAATCTTGATATTGGACTTACTAATAATATTCTAATTAAGCTATTATTAATATAAATAATAATTACACTATGCATTGTGCAGTAATGTAAAAAATAGTTATAATAATTTTAAGTGAATAAGACATCTATTTTTTATATAAAAATATAATATTTAAAAAAATATATTTGTAATTTGAATTTTTGAATAGATTCATTTTTACTCTTATCCAAGCATCAGACTCAAAATGTTATTTATTAAAATATTTAATCACTTCTTATAAATCATTTTAATTCATTTATATAGATTTCAATAGCATATATCTTTGAAAATAAATAAAAAATAATTTTCTATAATAATTAATGTATTTTATTGATTATAGTAATGTAATCAATTAATAATAATGACTATACTCTTTTTACGCTTATAATTTATTGCTATTCGTAATTATGTTCTTATTTATTATACGAGACAGGTCCAGAAAGAAAGAATTGATTAGGTGTAAAAAAGTGTATAGAAATTTACAAAATGTTTTTATTGTAGAATTTTATGCATTCATTATAATAAATACTTTTGCACAGTCACCATGTAAATTAAAACACTTACTCTTATCGTGAAACTAACTTTTATATTTCTTCGTCGAAGATGACCACAGCAATAACTTATAGTTAATCTTGCACAATACCTTTTATTTTCTAATCACTTCTCAGACTCTGATTAGTCAAAAATATCTTGAGGTGAAGGAACAAATGATAATCACTAGGGACAAGATTATGGGGCTGTATATAAAATGCTTAAAAATATTCCACCCGAATTGTTCAAGTATCACCAACCATACTTTACAGATGGTAATGTTTGCATTCATTTTAAACGAATGATGAAAATATAAAAAGAAATTTAGAACGAAACATCGGTACACATGTGTTCTACTAAATATAGTACCATCCAAATGTGACGCCTAAATTTGTGTTTTATCAAAAAGAAAAATGTGTATAGTTTCTTTTTAATAAAACACAGATCTAGACGTCACATTTGGATGACCCTATATATTGTATGAGTATTTTCTACAATTTTATCAATTAGAGTTTTCTAATTATCTTATTTTTATATTCCATTTATGCATAGACCTACAAGTAAATTAAAAAATGACAATTTTTTTATTCAATTAAATTAATATTTATTTTTTTATTAATAATTTCCGTTTATATTATAATATACTTTTTCCATTCTTTTTTTGAAATGAACATTTATTTATTTAATTAATTTTTTTCTAAATTTAACAATTTTATTTGTGTCAAAAATTAATAACTATACTAAATTCAATAGATGGGTTGTTTTTAAATTAATTCTAAAAGTTTGTTTCTTAACTTTAATTTCAAATTTAATCTAATTCAATCAAAAAATATTACAAATAGTTTAGATTGTTGGAGAATTCAATTTTCAATTTTGGTAATCAATTTTATACAAAACTAAATATATTAACTATTTGTTTTGAAACTGTGGCGAATTCACTTTCACTCAAATGGATTATCACCCTTAATACCACAAGATATTAATTAATGTGTTTATAAACAAACAAAGTGAACAATAAGTAATTATTGAACACTTTCGCGCATTTCCATCACTATGTTATCATCGTCAGAGTGTTGTATTATAAAATCTAGACGAATTTTTTGTTATAAATAATTCTTTGATCTAGACTTATGCTAGATTATAAATAGTCTTAGTTCTTGATGAATGTAGATTTTATAAATAGGGTTCTAGCAATGACGGTATAACATTGAAATTCACATCAGCTTTAAAACAAATAAAGTAAACAATGATAAATTTTAAACATTTTTATATTATCTAGTGCATTGAGGTGATGATTTCTTTGTGGTGAAGTGAAATTTCACAATCTCAGAACAAATGGTAATAATCCATTTATTTACCATTTCATTGCGTAAATTGTATTAACATAAAAAAAATGTCAATGTTAAGGAAAATATTTTAAAAATATATTGAACAAGATAATTTCATTACTACTTAAATATATATATATATATATATAGATATAGATATAGATATAGATATAGATATAGATATATATATATATATATATATATATATATATATATATATATTAAATAATAAAAAAAATGTACACTGAAACTAACAACATAAATAAATATGACACAATTATTATTTATGAATTTCTAATTATCATATTAACTTTAGGTTTTTATTATATTATTTTGTTTTAAAAATATATTTATTTTTCTATAAAAATGAACAATGAAAACCAGTTAAATGTATCAATTAATTTTGAAAATGGAAATAAATATGACATTTTCTAACATAAATAATATAACAAATATATATATCTTGTTCTAATTATCCACATATAATTATATTTCTAACATAAAATATATCTTAGTCATAAAAATGTAGTACAATGGAAATTTATATATATATATATATATATATTTATGTATATGTGTGTGTGTGTTTATGTGTATATGTATGTATGTATATATCAACCCAAAGCCCATTATTTTTTTAGAAAAAAATAACTAGACTTTTATAGATCATAAAAAATACTTACACGGTTTTATCATCGAGTTCATGTAGATTTTTATTACATTTTTTTTGTACAAAATTTCAAAGCGGAAATATGTTTGCGAATCCGAGCCAACACGAGCTGAACATCATATGATGGGTATTAACCCTTTGAAT
The DNA here is from genome assembly GCA_029203775.1 of Neoneuromus ignobilis. Classification (NCBI taxonomy): domain Eukaryota; kingdom Metazoa; phylum Arthropoda; class Insecta; order Megaloptera; family Corydalidae; genus Neoneuromus; species Neoneuromus ignobilis. The sequence continues at coordinate 38,039,377 of CP092091.1, read as the reverse complement.
TTTTTACTCCCCTTTATTTTTCGTAACAGTGTTGTTAATTGCATGCAGTTAAAAGTAAAAAAATGCGATAACTTACTGTGCAGGATTGCGCTCTTAATTCCAACAGTTGCTTGAATGTTTTTCGTGTTTTTTTTTTATATTTTCATCATATTTCACCGTTGAATGATTTTTATGGATCGTGTACTTCATACGATAGCAGAAATATCATTTTAATGTGAAGATAGGTTTATATATATATATATATATATATATATATATATATATATATGTACGTATGAATGTATATATATATATATATATATATATATATATAATCTGTATGTATGTATGATTGTATATATATATATATATATATAACCGACCGATGATATAGAGGCTAACATTATAATCTGTTATTCTTGAAAAATGTGTTCGATCCTTGGTTAGAAATGTAGAACAGACGGAACTGTTTAGCCTTAGTAAAGGCATTATTCTTAAATAAGTAAAGTCTAAATAAAAATCTTCACCAACTCGCCTGGTCAGTTTGGTTCTACTTTGACTGATTCAATATCCTTCTCTTTTACTCCATTCTGAAAAATTTTCTAATACCTCTGTTTCATCTATAGAAGGGTCTCTTCTTGAGTTTCTTAATATCTCTAGATTCCGTGTAATTATAATTTTTATTGGTCGTTCAAGGTCTCATATTTTTCTATATTAAAATAATAAATAAAAAAATAAATAATTTTAAATTAATTTTAAATTTCTATATTAAAATAATAATATTTTTCTATATTAATATAATCGACCAATGTCTCTTTAAAATTCCTATTTTTGTTTTAATGTCAGTAATTTTTATATTTTTTCATCCACTAGACTCGCTTTCTCTATCTATATGTCATTTTTAACACACATACACACACACTTATATATAGAGAGTGTTTTTTTGATCGTAATATAACTTTAAATTGAATCTCTATCGAAAGTTCTATCTAACCTAAAAACACCTTTATATATATATATATATATATATATATATATATATATATATATATATACATGTGTATGTGTATATAAGGGTATGATAAAGAATGTTTTTTAGGCTAGATAAAACTTTCGATAGGGATTCGATTTAAAGTTTTGTCACACTGAAAAAACACCTATGTTTATATATATATATATATATATGTATGTATAATTTTGATCTATATGCATATACTTTGAGCTATGTGTATATGAGTTTATTAATCATATAAATATAATTCAATAAGATTAACCAAAAAATATATAATATATTGTTCTTAATTACTTGTTTATCGCACTTTATGTAAACATGAATTTTATTTACAATACTTATTTGAATCTACTACAGTTTATTAGTTATTTATATAACTAACATAATTAAAAATAGTTGTCGTTTTCTAATATATAATTTATACAAACAGATAAATATAAATCATTATCATTAAAAAATATTACATATTTTATAATTACTCTCCTTAAAAGCGACAACCACTATCACGCTCCTGACAAGTATATTATTTAGACAAGAATATTTTTTTATTTAACTCATTAACTATTCAGAGTTAACACTAACATAGAATGTAAAACCTTGTTAAAAATAAATTAAATCTATTCTCATATTGAGTTGAATATTTTTGTCCAAAAATCTAAATAATGTAATTCGTATCGTTATTTAAAAAAAATTTAAAAAATAAACCAATATATATATATTAATATGTGTTTGTGTGTATGTGTACGTATTTTGAATCATGTAAGTTTTAAAAATTATTCCTCTTAAAAGACTTAAAATCTTATAAATGATTCTAATTTATAACATTTGTATAAATTAAAAGACGTTTTACTATTTGCGAAAATTGTAAAAAAAATTAATTAAGATTTTCTTATTGAATACGTATATATTTTATTATTTTTAAAAAATAAGAATTTAATGAAGAAGTTTTCATTCTCTAACATTAGAAAAATCCAATTTCAATTTTATCTATTCAAATCAGTTCTTGGGTAGTTCACTAATATCCTTTATTAATATCAGTTTTTTCGTATAAATTATGCTCTTAGAATGTACAACAAAATTTAAAAAGTACCATTTTTTTAAAATCTTTATATTTTGCTAAGAAATTTTATTTTATATGAACAATAATTAAAACGCATATTTTATAGCGAATATTACATTTAAATTGTTTACTTTTTTATAATTCTTTCTATTAAAAATATTCATAATTAATTTACACAATTCCTATTTAAAATAGTTATTTGGTTTATGTTAATAATAACAATAAAAACTGCGAAATAACATTTTCTTCGGTGATTTATATTTCACAAGCGCTCATTTTTTACTTATATGTTTACTTATTTCGATGTATATTTTATATTCCACTTTTACACTACTTTTTCGTCTATAAAATAATTAAAAGTATACATTACCCTAAAACTTTATTACTTCCTAGAATGTTATATATTATTATACGAATTTCTTTTATATTTTCATAAATGTTTTCGGGTAAACAAAAATAATATTAATTCATTTTGAAATATATTAGTCATTTTTAGTATTAAAATATTTTACAAAAATATTTACTAATTATTTATTGTTCACTAATCTACTATTCAATATAAATATTACGATTTTTAAAACAAAATTATTAAAATATAAATCTAAAAGTGATATAACATGAATTAAAATGTACATTAATGAAAAAATGTTTAGTGAATAATTATTTTTTCTTCTATAAAATAAATACTACGAGGAGTATTTAATTTATGTAAAAAATATTTATAATCCATATAAGTAATATAAGCCTCATCTATTATAAACAATACTGTTTAATTGTAATTGATCATGTAATAATTTTTATCGATGTTTTTTAACGAAATTAATCTAAAATTTAAATAAAATATGAAAATCTCATATATATATATATATATATATATCACATAAAAAATCATACCTTAAACAATACATTTTTTTATACTACGTTTATCGCCAAAAAGAGACTATAAATATTAATACCTTAAATATCAGTTCAAATAACATGATCTTCAATACTCAAATATTTTGTAAAGCACAAATTGTTGAAATACTTTTTTGGTTTGTAAAAAAAATCGAAAAATTTACAATATTTAATCAACAAATATCTAGGATACTTTCCTGGTTATTTTGTTTGATCTCAGAAGGAGACAAAAATATTTTAAAATCCGATTCAAATGTCGTAACTAATGTTGCATGTTTTTAGAACACAAAATGTCAGAGCACTTTTTTTAGCTTTCAGTAAGACTAAATTATAATATTAGGCCAATAGATCTCTAGAATACTTCCTAGACATTGAATTTAACTTTAGAAATAAATTAAAAATACTCAAATATTTGCATAACAAAGATTATAAGAATATTTTTTTAATTTCCTATAAAAATCATCCACGATATTTTTTTAATAGAGTTAGTAATATAATATAGATAGTATAGAGTAATAATATATTTTTCTAGTCAACAAAAAGCTACCTCCATGAACGATTTGAAACTCTGAAAGTTAAATTTAACGATTTACCCATACTAGAAACTAAAAAAAATTTCCTCACCACTTTGCGACAATTTTCTACCCGAGAGACGGTCAAAATATTTTAAATGCAAAAGTAATTATTTCCTGTTAGGCACCCCAACACTACCAGCACCTAAATATGGTAACAGTTTTACACGAATATTTTTGAAAGCAGTCCACAAACGATTTTTTTTTTTATATTTCAAATAATTATCTATCTATCAAGAAATATTTTTTAAAACATCAATTGTACATTAGTTAAAATTAAAATAATTATTTTTTAATTCAATGATTTTATTTGGATGATTTTTAAGTTTGATAGAACTTTAAATTAAATATCTATCTATTGTTCTATCAAACCTAAAAAAACAGTTTTATATGTATATATATATATATATATATATATATATATATATATATATATTTGATATTATCACTTAAATCACATCATTTTATAAATATAAAATTGTAAAATGCCTAAAACTCTTTTATTCTTAATTTTTTTTAATAAGATGCTATTATGTCCTGTAATATGATATATCGAATTTTTTAATTCGAATTCAAAGAAAAATCCGACATTTCATAAAACACAACCTAATAATTATAAATATAACATAGAATAAAGAGGCTACAATAAATTATTTATACTATATATATATATAATATACATATATTTTAAAATCAAAAGGAATATTGAAAAAAGAACTTTGAAATAAAACAATATAATGCGAATATTTTTAATTTTATAATCAAATATAATCCAAACAGGTTTGTTTTATGTCTTCAATAAGACATTTTCTTTGTAGTCGTTTTTAATTTAAGTATCTTAAAAGTTTTACAAAAAGTAATTAATTTTTCGTGAAATAGCTAGTTCTCAGTCCGTACTTCCTGTCAAAAAAGAAATACACATCGAGCCTACTACTTTACGTTTTAAATATCCTTTTATTCGGTTTGTTCTGATCGACATTTTTGTGCAATGTTAAATAAAATACTAAGAATTACTCCTTTATCAACAAAATGTAGAAATCGTTAAAGAAAGTAAAATAAATTTAAACATATGAGAATTGTTAATGAAAAATAACATAAAAACTGAAAATATTATATATATATATATATATATATATATATATATATATGCCTACATAGAGGCAAATAAAATTTTTTATTAGTTCTGTATAACCTTTTACGTTAATAAATTGAAACAAATAATATGCTATAAAAATACATGTCAAATATTTTAATTTTAATGATTTATTTTTATATATTGACTAACTTTATTTAAATAATGTTATTGTATATATATATATATATATATATATATATATATATATATATATATATATATATATATATATATATATATATATATATATATACATATATTTCTAAATGTAAAAATAATTAATTTAAATAAAACATCATTTTACGCTTCTTAAAATAAAATACACGAATATAAAAATAAACAAGCAATAAAATAATATATTATTTAATATCGAAAAATCATAAAGAATTTATACGCAGTAAAATCAGACGTATATTATATATATATATATATATATATATATATATATATATATATATATATATATATATATATGTCAGTTTTAATGAAAAATTGCGATATTCTAAAAATGGTATCTTCTTACTCTTACCCATTGCGTGTTGATTGCTCTTTTGATGTACTGTATAGACTTTTTCCGACCAAATGAACGGCTCATAATAAAATTAAAATTAAATTTTTCTTGATTCGCCTCTTGTTAAAAGATTAATATATTTCTGGCGTCTATGAACTCGATGGTCGGATTATGTAGCGTAGGATTAAATGTCAAAAAAATCACATTATCGTTAGAAATACGAGAAAGTATCTTGTTAAAATGTTATTGTTTTTTTTAAAAAAAATTTAGGTACAAAATTGTATATCAGTAATTATAAAATTAAGACTATCATTTACTGCTTATACGTTTTATATATTTTTATAAATTGTACATTGAACAATCTTTATTTTGTATAACATTTTTTATAATTTATAAAAAATATTAATTTGTAATAAATGATTATTTTTTTTACTTTAAGTTAAAAATATTATATGAAAAAAAAATTCAGTTGTGATTTTTTAATTGTATATCATGTACCTGCATATAATAAAAGTGTCAAAATTACTATTTAATTTTTTTCTAAAAAATGTACATTTTTATTCGACATAAAATTAAAAATTTTCTAAATTTCAGTTTTGTTTAAAATTTCAGTTTTGTTTATTCACCTTTTTCTAATTTTAGAATTTTCAATAATATTATATCGGGTCATCCAAATGTGACGCCTAGATATCTGTTTTATTAAAAAGAAATATGTGTATAAGGTTGTGTACAAGGAAACATGTGTATAGTTTTTTTGTTTCTTTTTAATAAAACACAAATCTAGACGTCACATTTGGATGACCCAATATTTATTATTTTTCATTTTAACTTAAATATTCATGCATAATTGTTATTTATCAATAATTAAACATTTAAAAATAAAGAATTTAAAAAAGTTCTTTTTTTAAAAAAAAGTTTGTTTTAGTTCTTCACATTAACATAAATGAATCGCTCACCCTATACCACAATATTTTATAAAATAATTCAATAATCATTTATTTTTCACTTTATTCGCTAATATGCAATTTCGATGATCACATAGTCATCAAAACTTTTCATTATAAAATTTAGTTTTTTTTTATTATTATTTTATTATTATTAACTTATATACCTTATTTTTTTTATTCAACAAATCTCAAACTACTAGTGGCATTTTGTTTCGTTTTTAATGCATTAATAGGGTCATCTAAATGTGACGTCTGATTTGTGTTTTATTAAAAAGAAACTATACACAATTTTCTTTTTAATAATACACAAACCTAAGCGTCACATTTAGATGACCCTACATTTGTATCATATTTATTTCTGTTTATATCTAAATACACAATTAGTGTTAATTAAAAAAAAATTGTTTATTGTTTTTAAAACATGAATTTAGTATTTAAATGAATATTAAATAAATTTTAAAAAATGTGTTGTATTGCAGTTGTATGATTACATTGTGTTAAATATCTTTAGAGACGTTTTTTACAAATTTTTTAGAAAAAAATATTTCAGATTGACATATTTTGATTATACATATTAAATTGAAGTATTATGTTATTAATTTATAAAATCATTATATTATTGATTCATAAATATTAAAAAAACACACAACAAATATTCTTTACTGTTAAAAATATTTTTTTTTAAAAAATATCATAAATAATAACGTTATTTTCAATTTCTGGTTGAACAATTTTTATTATTATTGTTCTTTTAAATTTACTTAAAAAAATTCATTATTTAAAACTGGTACGTTTTAAAAATTATCATTTCTGTTTAAATATCTTTCATAATGTCGGTTATATTGGTGAAGTATTAATTAATGTTATATCATATATTAGTCGATTAAAAAAATAAATATATTTTTGTTGGTTCTGTACAATATTTGATTTATATATTATGATTTAAAAAAAATTACTTCACAGTTTTTACTTAAGTTCAAATTAATTTTTGTAAATAAAACTACACAATTATATAAAATTGATAGGTGTTAAAAAATATCTATACACTCTAAATAATATTTATAACAAAATATTTTTTATCTCATTTTTTGTAATGAATGTTTAGAAAGAATCTAAAATATTATTATTTATTAATAAACATTTTCGGAGAATCTAATATTTTTTTAAAAAAATCTTAATTAAATAACATAATTCTTTATAAAATTAAGCAACGAATTTTAAGTATTAGTTTTCACTTATCTCTAAATTTTGCAAACGAAAATAATGTATATTATTTGAAATTGATATGTTTTACAAACAAATATATAAAATTAAAAATATTTATTATATAAAAAATGATTAAATTAATTGTTGAATATTTAAAAAAAATCTAATAAATTTTTTTATGGTTAAAACCGCCATTAAACCTTTATTAAATGTTAATCAGTAACAACTATAAGATTTTTTTAATTAAATATATATATATATATATATATTATATATATATATATATATTATATACATACATATAATATTTTAATATCTTTATGCTTATTTTTAAAATAATTCACACCAGACATAATATCTTGTACGTCGTCGTATCATTTTCTATTAATAGAACATATTTTCAACATCGGTTGAATATTATAAAAGCTTCACTATTTTCTAAAAAGAAGTCTTAAATGCATTCAATTAAATAAAAAAGTAGCACTAGCGAGTAGTACTAAACGATTTTATGCTTAATCGAAAACTTTAGACAATCCCATTACAATGTATTGGAAGAACGCCGTGTTTAAACTGCATTTTTTTTCATTTCCCGATAACTGTTGTCGTCTTTATCTACTGAACAGTATAATCGCTTCACTCTAATCACAATATCAAACATTGATTAATTTTTTTCACTCGCAGTTTGACCGAGACTCTCTACGGCTTATTGGATTTTAATTGGCAGAAAAAACTACAAGTGCATTTTTTATATTTTAATTGAAAATGTAAATGGCAAGGGTGATTTTTTACAATACTTTTTACAGACTTAGTCTGTATTATTGTATTAAACGAATACATTTATTTTCATTCAGGAATCTTCGATTGAACTCTTAAACACTCACAAACAATATTATATATTTATATATATATATATATATATATATATATATATATATATATATTGTTCTAAAAATTTATATTTACAAAAATATATAATCTATTTTACATATAAGCATATTAATATAAATCTTAATTGTTTCTATAATAATTCTACTCTTGTTTGCGTTATTGAAATTTAAAAATAATATCAAATTTACAACCTCAATAATGTATGAATTTTATTATTAATACCATAAATAATAATATTTATAACAACTTAATTTCTTATTAGTAATAACTTATACTCAGTTATTAAAATTTTATTATTAATAATATGAAATAAATTTAAATATAAGGTATTATTTAGAAGGAATTATATAAAAAAATACTATAAATAATAACTCAGTTTCTTATGAATAATAATTTATACTCAATTTTTAATTCAGTTAATAATAAAAACTATTTAAATTAAAATAATAGAAAACATATTTTATATATTTTTCTAAAAACTGACACTTTTATTAGTTATAATCAACATTTTTTTATAATTTTTGTTTTATAAACTTTCTAATAAGTTCATTAAATTAAATAAAATTATAATAAATAATTACATTCAAACAAATTGATATTATAAACCGTAAAAGATTTTTTTATAGAACCATAATCACAATTTATATTTTTTAAAAAATTGGTAGTTTCATTATTTTATTTTACAATTTTTCTGTTATAAACTTTCTAATAATTTCATTGAACAAAATAACATTCTAATAAAACAGTTATATTTAAACAAGTTTACATTATGAAATAAAAATTACATATTTTACAAATAGCAATAATATTCTATTAGAAAATAATGAATTTGATAATATAAGTTCAGTTCTCGTTAAATATCTGTTGAAGTAATGAATGCAGTCGGTTTTACAGTTTAAAATTACATTGTAGAAATGCAGTTTGTTGTTTTAATTAAAATTAATGAAATCATTTAAAATAATTATGTTCAAGGTTTAAATCCTATAATTAAATAATATATAAATAGTTCTTAATGCAAAAACAGACATTTAAAAATCTAATTATATATATATTTGAATTTCTGTTTTTTTTAAAAAAATTGAAATTTAGAAATTAGAGATTCTTTAAATAGATTTTGATTATAAAAAATGTTTTATAAATTATAAATAAATTTCATTATGAGATTTGTGCAATTAATTTGTCTGATTTTAACAGAAAATATCATTCCACAACACCACAGAATTTTTTTTTAACCCACAGTCACCAATAACTATAAAAAAATAAACAATCATTCATTCTTGACCACTTTTATAAATATTTTAATAAACAATTCATTTATACAAAAGTGAATTATCTGCTGAATCAATTATATTTTTATTTTTTATACAATTAGGAGCAAATTTGAGTTTTTCACAAAATTCAATCTATTTTTTGTAATGACTTTTTAAAATAGTTGTTTCATTGAAAACCCATTTTTTACATTTAAAATTATAGAAATTTTTAACACAATTGAAAATTTATTTGTGTTAGCAGATCTTTTTTTAAGTTATTAAAAAAAATATTTTTAGAGGATAAATCTAGAAAATATAGAAGATAACTGTGTTGTCTGAACTCGCATTCGTTTACTGCAGCCCGAGCAACAAGTGACTTGTTAACTAATACATTCTCGTGTAATACAAGATATTTTAGACCAATAAACTTAGTCACTATTGATTTAGCACTGTAGCTAATTCGATTTTATACATATAATCATTCGCCCTAATACTATAAGATTTTATAAAAGGGTTCAATAATTACTTAAACGCTATCACTTAAATCGATTATTACGTATTTAAATGGCCATTCTAACTTTTCCAGAACATGGCGTTATAAAATATTAGTACATAGAAATAAAAATAGTCATTAAATATGAAAAATGAACAATAGATGTTAAATAATTTTTTAAAATTAATAATTTTAAACAAATGATTCATTTATACAATAGACTTTATATTTTTTAACAATAATTAAATTTAATCTTTTTAATAACTTTACATTATAAATATTTGTAATTATGGTTTTATTTAAAAAATAATGGCGCAATTAAATTTTTCCTACATCCTAGAAAATAACGATTAGTACTCTATTGAATCTTGAATTTAATATGTTATAAACTTCCATGCTAATATCACTACATATTTTATTATTTAATTTTAAATTCATTATAATAGAATCTCATAATCAGTTATGCCATTCTTAAAAAATGTCTATACGTATTTCTAAAGTCCTCTCCAATGATATCTTTTTCAAACTTATTTCAACTAACAAACATATTCTAAACTCAACAACTGATCATTTCCATAATTAATATTTCACTTAATATTATTGAAATGTTTTTAACCATTTTTATTATTGCAACCTCTTGTATTGTTCATATTTTGAATATTTGACAATTTCGTCATTGGTATCTTTATTAGATTTGACACTACTGAGCTCAATTTTGAACGATTTTGTTTGACGAAAACAATTTTTTCCATTAATATATTTCAAAAATGAAATAAAAATAGAATATTATATTCTTGAAATGTTTCCAACTGGTAAAAGAATCTTTTTATTCCAAATTTCTTGCCTTTTAAGAAAAATCTTCACAGCTCTTAACTCAAATATACTTATTTAATAGAAATTTAGGATTTTTATTTGAGTCTGAATTTCTTTTTAAAATATTTATACATACACACATATTCATATGTATATATATATATATATATATATATATATATATATATATATATATATATATAATCAGCCCATTCCATTACTGAATAAAGGTCTCTCATAAATCTTTTCATTTCGATCGAACTAATGTCTTTCTTTTTCATTCCATGTCGAAGAAATTTCTTATGTCTGTCTTATCTACCCATGAGTTACTTCTTAGACCTTTTTATATATCTAGGTTCCTAATCAATATTTTTTTGTGCATAGATAATGTTTTCTTCTTAGTTATAAAACTCATTTCCATTTTAAATTCCTCGCTATTTCTACAACATCCATAAATTTGTTTCTTTTTCTGATCCATTCAGTTCTCTTTTTATCTCTACATGTTTTTCTCAATATACTTTTTTACTCCCTTCTTTGTATTGTCTGGAAACGGAAAATTATTTTGAAATTCAAAATCCATGTTTCACTGTCATAAATGAAAATAAGTAGAATATATTAATTAAAATTTTTTCTTTTTGAACACAGGGGAAAATCAGAATTTATAATATGAAAATTTATTTAACATTAAAACAATCTAATTTTTATTTCTCTGTTTATTTCATTTATGAATATTTATTTAATGTTAATAAATTGTAACAGATATACATAATTCTCAATTTTTTCTATTTCTCTTCATTTCCTTAGTTCAAACTTCTTTGATCTAAAAATTAATTGAACATTACTTTTATCTCGAAAAAGTTTATCACAAGACTATTTTTTTACTTGTTTCATTTAATTTTCATATCATTTATTCTAGTTTATTTAAACTTGTTGAGAAAATAACGTCATCAATAAATATAAACTGAGTAAAGATCTCCCTATTTACTTTTTGTATTCAGATTACTATGCAGTCTCTTAAATACTTCAAATGCAAATGTAAATGATCTTAGTGATATTATATCGTTCTGCCTCACTTCTTTAATAATTTTTATCTTCCCTGTTCCTTCATGTCTTATACAGAGGATGTAGCATTTCTATAAATTTTTCTTAAGAGTTTGATATGTACTTCTTGAATTCCTTAAACCTTCAATGTATTTAAAATTGTTGACGTATTGACTGGATAGAAGATTTTTTCCCAATTTATAAATCCAAGGCAAAATGGTATTTGATACTCATGTTATTAACTAATAATTTACTTATTCAAGTAAATTATTAGTTAATAATTTACTTGAATAAGTAAAGATATTAGTTAATAAAGACATTAGTCAAGTAAATTATTAGTTAATAATTTACTTGAATAAGTTAATAACTTGCTTGAGTTGTTTGATCAATATTTTTTAAAATCTTGCTTCTTCTCGTGGCTTTAATAAATCTGGTTGACTTTGTAGCTATTTTAAAATAGTTTTGGGGAAATTTTTATATATCGTCAGAAGTAGATTAATCGGTAGTTCTTCAAATCTTCCTTGTCAACTTTTTTGTAAATAAAAATTAATATTGTTCCATTTGATGTATTTGATATTATTCTCTTTTCTAGATATCGAGTGGAAATATCTGCAAATAATATATGTACAATATTATATTAATCGATTTTCTAGTTTTTTCTATAATTATTACAAAATAATATTTTCGTTATATTTAATTATTTTAAGAAAAACATATTATTTTTTAGTGAAACTAAATACAGATATTTTCAACTTACACAAATTTTATATCAATTAGATTTGAACTATATACAAGTACGTAACTTTTCACCTTTCACTTTATAAAAAATATTTACATTACGCGATTAAAATACTTTTTAGAGTAAAAAAAACATTAAAAATAACTCAATAACTTTTACATAATATGTCTAATATTTCAAATTATATGACAAATCCATGGTATTACTTTAAATGTTATCACCATTGCACAAGAGCGGTATCAAGTGAATTTATTTTTAAATATATTTCCGTACTCTTATCTTCATTCCACTATAATTAACATTAAAATTATTCTGGTATTTCTAAATTTCTTTTCTCCATTCTTTATATTTATTTAAAATCAGTGAAAACATCAAAAACCTTTCCATCTATGAAGTATGGTCGCTGATAAGATGTTCCTGAATCTTGATCACATTGTAACTGAAGATGAAATTTAAATTCCTCATATAATATTAAAAAGCAAGAATAACTCTTTAATTTCAATGCATATTTGGTTTCCAAAGCCAAAAATGTTAAAGAAAATACTGTTAATTTGGAAAATCATGGACACGGATTTTTGAGATCCTAAAAGCATACTTTTCGTATATTTTATGATGCAAGGGACGACCGTAAATACAGAGTCGTATTCCAAACACTTAAGAAGTTACAACAAGCAATTCAGTACTATTGATGTGAATTATTGAGTAATGGAGTTTGTTGCACGGTAATGAACAGCCGCATTCCGGGATCTGTATGCAGGCATTACTCGAACAGATTGAGTGGGACATTTTCGAGCATCCTCTATATAATTCCGATCTTGTCTCAGTGATTATTACTTATTTCTTTAAATCAAGAGATTTTTAGGAAGTCTGAGTTTAGGAAGTGATCAGGAGACAAAAAAAATGTGCAAGACTGACTGAAATATTTAGTGATAACATTCTTCAGCAAAGGAATATAAAAGCTTGTGATTAACTAGGAAAAATAGTATAACAAATGTATAACATTCAACAACAAAAACATTTTAAAAATTTCTTTACACTTTTTTACACCCAACTGGTTATTTATTTTTGAATTTGCCTTGAATTTAACACAAATTATTTTTCATTCAGCAAATAAACATTAAAATTATCAAGAACAATCTTATTAAAAGTTAAAATTTGAAAATCCAAATTCATGATTTGTGTAAACGAATCAATTTTTTAAAATATTTAATGAACATAAATTTGATAATTTTTACAATAAGTATAAATAATATTTTTTTAAAAAATTAGGATATTTGATAAAATAAATAATAAAATTTATTAAATAAAAAGAAAAATTTAATTAAAAAATTAGCATTGAACATGTGAATGTGTCAAAAAATGATCTAAACTAATAACTACAAAATCAAAATAAATAATATCTTTTCTTATAACGTATACAATGTGCCGCTCTGCATTAAAAACGACTCGATAGAAAATATTAGTAATTTTTCACGGCGCAAGAAGACCGGAAAAATCGACATGGGAAAAATTCGAAGCACGTATTTCCATTCATGTGGACCGTCACCACAAAAAGGAAATTTTTCTTAACGGCAATTTTTCCCAGTTATAGAGACAAAATTACTTTATTACAATCGAGGGGCTACTAGCATAAAGAAATTTGAATTATAAATTCTGTACGCAGAATTACAATGTATTTCGTATATCACCATTTTTTTTCATTCGCGTTCGAAGCAATTACAGGGCAGTTTTTTTAATGCGCGTTAAATTTTTAAAAATTATCTCTATAACTTTATAAAAGGGTAATGTAATAAGAATTATATCACCGTTTGTGTGATTTATTTCTGACATATATATATATATATATATATATATATATATATATATATATATATAATGTAAATAATAAAATAATATACAGTTTGAATAATTAGAATAATTTTTATATAAAAAAGTTCTTATAACAAAAATGAAATTATAATAGAAAATAGAGGAAAAATACTTATTCTGATTGAAATTGTATATATAAATATATATATATATATATATATATATATATATATATATATATATATATATATATATATATATATATATATATATATATATATATATATATATATATATATATATATATATATTATAAATGTAGGATTTTACTATAAGCACTTCAGTAGTTTAAATGAAAATAAAAAAAAATAATTAGATATTTTTTTATTATTTATTATATTCTATGGCATTAATAATTGAACAGAATTTCACTCATATGAATACCACGACTTTGTTTGACAGTGTATTCGTTTAGTACAATTTTTAGTCACTCTTTCGCAAAATTGTGGTCTAATTTCATAAATTACACGTGCAATGTTTATTTTTAATGCTGCTGTTGTTTGTGGTTTATCAGCATAAATCAGTGATTTCACATAACCCTGCAAAAAATACTTCAATGGAGTTAGATCACATGATCTTGGTGGTCACTTAATGAATCCATTTCGTGAAATAATGCACTCATTAAACTTTTGTTTCAATAAGTCAATTGAAGTTTTTACAAATTATAAACGTTACTAGAGTGTTCAACGTTCTATGATAATTTGCCAAACTATACTGAGTTGAAATGTCAGAATGTGCTTAAAGAAAATTCAAACATGACTGCCATCAGCTGTCAAAATTCTTACATTCTTATTGGAAAACTCTATATAACTGAAACTTAAATTATTGTTTTTAGATTATATACACACAAAATGTACAATAGAAAAAGAAAAAAATTTAAAAAAAATCCTTTTTTTAAAAAATAGAATACAAATCTGAACTCTTTTGTAATTTATTTTTTATTTTAAACTAGTTTTATATACAGTTAATATCTTATAAAGACTTTTATATTTTTAATTAATTTAAATTACTATTTTCTAAAATATGTATTCTTATTAATTGGAATTATATATAAAAAATATTTCAAATTATTTTAAAATAAATAAATAATATGTATATGGATTTATTTTATTTTTAAAAAATATAAAAACGAATTTTTACTAACATTCTAAAATAACAATATTAAATTTGGAATAATTCTATAATAATATTATTAAATTCTATTATTAATACTTTCTCTCTCTCTCACACACACACACATTTATATATATATATATATATATATATATATAATTTTCACTTCGACCACTACTGTGTATTTCTTTTCCAATCCATTTTAACTAATTTTTCTTACATTTGTATTCCATCTATCCATATGACTTTTCCTGAACTTTTTTATATAATTAGATTTCCAATGAAATGTAATATATATATATATATATATATATATATATATATATATAATTAAATTTTATTGATATACATAATCTTTCAAATATATTCTGCCATTTTTTCTTCTTTACAGTAATTCATGTTATTTTTTTACAAAATCAATAAAAAATAATTAAGAGTATGTCGCAGAAATTTGCTATTTATTATAAATATGTATATGTATATGTATATATATATATATATATATATATATATATATATATATATAATATTGTATTTAACTACACGTATAGAAATCTGATAATGAATAAATATGTTCTACTAGCGTCGTACATTTGGTAATTTTATTAATGAATATAAATCCGTAGTGAAAAAATGTCAGCACAATAATCAACAATGAAATTCGTATACAATATTGACATATCTAAAAGAATGGCGCATTACGGACTTCTTTTTAGTTCAAAGCTATTTTTACGCCACGAGCAACGTATTTAAGAGTTGTTTGATCAATATTTTTTAGTGCGTCAAGTTGCCTCTATCAGTTTTGTTTTCTTTTAAATGGGCCACCACCAACCACCCCTCTGCCACACCATTAAATCTATCCCGAACTGTGGAACAAATTGAATTCCATTGTGTCGAAATGAAAAGAGGGAATACGAAAATATAATCTAGTCTATTTCTTTTTTTCTGCCTTTTTTTATACTTAGCCGGATTAATAATCGCGAACAAGTAGAAGCACGTAGTGCACATTTAAATGGAAACAAAATTTTTAACGGAAAGTTCTGTATTTACATCTTCAATAAGAGTTATAATATATATATATATATATATATATATATATATATATATATATATATATATATATATATATATATGTAGATACATGCTTATTAAATATGAATTTAATTTTTGTTCTTAATTTTATTTTTTCTTCTATATTATTTCAAAAATTTATTATTATAATAAAATCGATATGAAAATTAATATATAAAAATAATTAAAAATAAACTCGCTTATTCTTTAAAAGTTTACATCCATTAAGACAAATATATCGATTATATTTAAATTAATAATGACATCATTATTGTTTTTTATTATTAAGAATCCATATTAAAGGAAATATAATCAATTCGTATTCTCTATTTCTTCTGTTATATTATCGTATTTAAAAAAATACAATTATCTTCAAATTTATCAATTTATTCATTCAAATATATATATATTGGGTCATTTAAATATGATGTCTAGATTTGTGTTTTATTAAAAAAAAATTTACCCCAACGCCGCTAAAGAAGTTTCACTTCAATAACATGTGTATAGTTTATTTTGTTTTTTTTTAATAAAAAAAACTAGGCGTCACATTTGATGACCCTATATATTAATTTGACTTTATATTTCAGAAATAATTTAAAAAATGTATAGGTGTTAACATTAGAAAAAATAATAATTTATTTAATTAAATATACATCTCTCTCTCTTTCTCTCTCTTTATATATATATTTATAAAATTGGAAACCCAGACTTTGAATAAGATCCCTAAATAGATGTGACAGGAATGAAAAGTAATTTGTAGGAATTAAGTGTAAGAGAAAGATATTGAAACAGTCAAAGTTGAAAATTTAGAAAGGCATCTTTTTTCATCACTGGATAGAAGATACTAGGAATTATGATATATGTATATATTATAAACGCTAAACAAACTAAAAGATATTGCCATATCTTTTAGTTTTTTTAGTCCATTGCTTGATAAAAGCCTTTCTATAAATTTTTCTGATTTGAGTATTTTATTACTTTTCCTAATATTCATAAATTTCTAATAAAATCAATAATATCTTAATCTTATCTAACTATTCCACTCTTTCAAGGACATACACACACACATACAATGACACACATTTCAAGGACATACACTCAGCAGTGGCTGAGTGCAAACCTCATCGAATAATATTAGATCCTTTTTAATATTTTCTAAGATTCTTTCACTGTTTCCTGTCTGCAAATAATCTCATTCACCACTCACCTTTACAATATCATCCCTTAATTGTTGATAGGGTCGTTTTCTAAATCATTTTTTGTTTTTTAATCGTTATTCCATAATAATTTTTGTCATTCTATCGTCTTTTCTTCTTATGTTATATCCTGCTCATGCCTATTTCATCAATTTTTTTTGTTCTACTATATCAACAACCCCTATTGGTTTTTATATCTATTCACAGTTTTTTAGGCTGTCAAAAGTTTTTGTTTCATTATTAATTTTCTAACCCATAAATATAAACTTTTAATACACATTGGTTATATGCTTTCAGTTTCAAATTCAATGCACTTTATTCTTCATCTCTTTATTCATTGTTCCAAATGTTACCCTTGTTTCTTCAATTCTCAAACTAACGTTAGATCATAGTTTACCATTGTATCATATAATTTTTAATAAATACAAGCATGTAGTACATGCGAGGGTCATTTGATAAGTATGGTAAAAAAGTGAGAAAAACTGAATTGAAAAATTTAACGAAACTAAATAATTAATTAAATTAACCAATAAATAAATTTACCATACTTGTCAAACGACCCTCGTATTGGTTATAAACTTTCTGTTCCAAGTTCAATGGTACTTTATTCTTCATTATATTATTTATTCTTTCAAATACTGTCCATGTTACCCTAATTATTGATCCATTTTCTTTCATAGATCAATAATAAATCGTACAATTTTCCTAGATATTTTATTTCATCCACTTATTCCAAGCACTAACTCTCTAACTGTATTCTCTTTTTCCGAAAAACTAATAAAACTAATTTTAGTTTTTTACATATTTATTTTTGTCCAACTCTTGCTTTTATCTAAAAGTTTTTCAAGTAACATTTTTAACTTTTCTTGATTTTCACTTATAAATAGTACGTCGTTAAAAAAACGCAGATATGACAAATACTTTCCACTTATTTTAATACCTTTATTTTAGAAATTTATTTCTCTGATTATCTGCTCTACAATTATATATATATATATATATATATATATATATATATATATATATATATATATATATATATGGATGTGTGTGTAATCAAAGATTAATAAAAATACTAACATAGAATATAAACTATTTTCAATTTATTATAACTATGATTTAATAAAATCATAATATCATGTAAATGACATTAAACACTTTTTACTTAAAAAGAATAAAAATAATATGTCAAACATTATTAAAATTCCATTAAAAAAATCGAACAAACAGATTAAAACTTAAATCTATTATAATACACATTTTCTAAAATCAATTCTAATAAATGTTCGTACACACACAATATATATTATAAAATCTCTTGTTATTAATAAATCATCTACATATTAAAGTCATCCTTATGTGATATATAGTAAGGTCATTGACTCACTATATTGAACATCTAAATATCGTATCAATATAGTTACGAAGAGCTTTCAATGTCGTACTCGTAAATATTGTAGTTCACAAAGTTGTAAAACATTCACGATTGTTAAGAATCCTTATCAGTCTCTACTGAAAGGGTTGTAAAAACATTGGATTTTGCAACCCTCGAAAATGATCTTTAATTTGATTTAAAAGTGGAGTTGAAAGGAAGGGTTGTTTCTAGTTCAGTAGAACACGGTTTTTTCAAATACAGTCCGCAAACAGAATTCAACTCAATTGTGAGTTAATGTAAACACATGTACGAAAATACTAGACAGTTTATTCTATTATATATTTATTGTATGCATATATATATATATATATATATATATATATATATATTGGATTAAATAATTAATCTTATTTTTTAAAATTACAAATAATAATATTAATAAACAAACAGTCAGTATTTTAAAATTTAAATCACTTTGTGATTTCAAAACATTTCATTTTTTTACTACATACCAATTTGATATATTAAAACATGTCTAAATAATATATTTAACATTAACTAACATTTTTCATTTTTTTTAATATTTTGTTAGTGTTAATATAATACATAATTGAAATATTTATTTAAATATCAAAAATATCATAATTTAAATATCAAAAAAACTAGAATAATAATTATGTGAGTAACAATATTTATTTTTAATACAAAAAGAAGAGTCAAAAAAATATATACATATTTTTAATTTTTAAATATTTTATACTATAGGTTTTTTCAATAAGAATATTAGAAATTTAATAGCGATGGCAGCCATTTTTGAATTTTTTTTAAACTTATTTTGACATTTTAACTTAGTATAGTTTGAAAAATTTTCGTAGAACATTTAATACTTTAACAACGTAATTCTAAAAACTCAATAGACTTATTGAAACAAAAGTTTAATAAGTCCATTATTTCACGAAATGGACCCATCAATTTACCACCAAGATCATGTGATCAAACTCTATTTCATTATTTTCTGTGGGGTTATGTGAAACTATTAATTTATGCCGATAAATCACACACAACAAAAGCATTAAAAATAAACATTGTAATTCATAGAATTGAACCACAATTGTGTGAAAGAGTGACTAAAACTTGGACTAAATGAAGGCACTATGTCAAGAAAAGTCGTAATGGTCATATGAGTGAAATTGTACTTAATCATTAATCCCATAGAATATTCTAAAAAATTAAAAAATAAATTACTAATTTATTAAATACTCTGTTATTACTAACTTATTAAGAAACTCTCTCTCTCTCTCTCTCTCTCTCTCTCTATATATATATATATATATATATATATATATATATATATATATATTAATAAAAACTACATAAAATTGTATTACAAAAAACGTATACTTAATATTTTGAAAAAAGTCCGATTTTTATCTCATTTATTTCATCCTATTGTATTCTTTTCAATTAATTCGACAGCTTGTATAATATAACCCCTATATAAAAATGTATCACTGTAAAAATAATTCATATAAAATGGTAATTAACAAACATGTCTTAAAAAAATCATTCCTATACACTGAGTGTCTATTCATATTTCCTTTTAAAACAATTCATAATAAGTATAAATTATGTTACTTAATGATACGGTTCCGCATTAAACGCTCTACAAAATATTATAGTTGGTACGTTTTTTGTCCACAACATGCTATCATTCCGTCTTAATTACGATTAGTGTCCAAAAAAATTGTTATAATTACAGCTTTATGTTTAACCCTAAACATACGAACAACATAAAGTAACATTGAATGGAAAACAGTACTTAATACCGTATCGTTTTTTTTCAAACAGATTTTTTTCATACATTCGTTATTGTAAATAGTACGTTGTTTAATACGAAACTATTAATTTACTGTGTTCGGATTATTGACAATGAAATACACATGTCGTATCTTAAAACATAAGTGAGTGTATTTCTTTTGAATTTATATATATATATATATATATATATATATATATATATATATATATATATATATATATATATATATATATATATATATATATATATATATATATATAGAGAGAGAGAGAGAGAGAGAGAGAGAAAGGGTCATTCAAATGTGACGCCTAGATTTTTGTTTTATTAAAAAAAACATGTGCATAGGAAAACATGTGTATAGTTTCTTTTTAATAAAATACAAATCTAGGCACCACATTTGAATAATATATATATATATATATATATATATATATATATATATATATATATATAATTCAATGTAATTTTAAAACATGTAATGAGAAAAACAAACTGAAAATAAAAGCATAAAAATAAATGGGCAATATCTGCCAGAACTGCAATTTACTGATGACGTACTTGCAATTAATTTAAAAAATCAAAAAAGCTCAAAATGCTACTTCAAAAAATTTTCAGAGAAAAGCAGAACGGTTAAATTAGAAATAAATATGGATAAAATTAACATCATTCTTAATAGATTTATAGAAAAGAAGATATTTAGAAGACCAGTGTTTAGAACAAGTTGATGAAATATAATACTTGTTTAAAATTATACTGTCTGATGATCACCTATATCCAGAAATTAAGTTATGAATTAGGACAATATGCTTACCATTTAGAAAGATGAATAATATAATGAAGAGTAAAATACCATTAAACCTGAAATTAAAAATATATAACCAATGTGTGATATCTGCCTGTACTTTTAAATCAGAAACGTGGACATTGTATACAAAAATGAAACAAAAACTTTTGACAATTCAACGAAACATGGAAAGTATATTGTTAAGAATTTCTAAAAGTTATTGGAAAACCTGTAAATGAATAGAAGAAAAAAAATTGTATAATAAGTAAAACTACTGAAAGAGATATGGACAAAAAGGAAAGAGAATAGATGGATAAAGGTTATTATGGAATGAAGATCAAAAAATAAAATTAAATGAAGAGAAAGACCTTATTAAAAATGGCAAAATGGAATTGTGAAGCATTGTAGAAACATGGGTTGAATAAGATTGGTTTCGGATAAGAAAAAGAAATAGTCTCGAGAAATTATTTAGGAATCACTTATAATATTCGTTTCGATTTTCACCGGCAATGGGTTAATATAATTTTTAATAATGATATATATACATATATTTCGCTTTCCAATCAGTGCTTAAGGAATTTAAATGGAAATCAAACAAAAATTATTTAATTAATTAGTTATTTTTTTATTTTTAAGCATATTTTTTGCCATTAGTGATGGAACACAATTTCACTCAAATGACTACTACGACTTCGTTAACATAGTGAATTCGTTTAGTCCAATTTTTAATCACTCTTTTACATAATTGTGGTCCAGTTTCATGAATTACACGTTCTGTTTGTAGTTTATTAGGATAAACAAATAACCATTTACTGTAACGTAATCTCCAACATCGTTTTGAAAAAAATATGGTCCGATAACACCACAAGCATGTAACTCGCATCAGATAATTACTTTTTGTAGATACAATGATCTTTGTTCAATGACTTGTGGATTGCTTTCAATCCAAATTCTGCAATTTTCTTTATTTAGTGTTAACCGTAAGTTTTACGAACCGAAATTGATTTTTATAATTAGTTTTTACAATTTCTAAGCATCGTTGAAGTGTTAAACGTTCCTTGATAATTTGTCAAACTATACTAAGTTGAAATGTCAAAATAAACTTTAAAAAAAATAAACATGGATGCCACCAGCTGTCAAAGTTTTGACATTCTTATTGGAAAACCCTATATATATTATCATCATCATCATCATAAAAGCTAATATCAGCCCACTACTGGGAAAAAACCTCATCGAATGTCATTAGATCCTCTTATATATTTTCCCAAAATTCTTCTACTATTTCTTGTCTGTATCTAACCTCGTTCACCCCTCACCACCACAATATTTTACAATATCATCTTTCCATCTTTGATAGAAACTCTTCCCAGATCTTTTTTATCTCTTGATCACCACTTTATAACGATTTTTGTTCTTCTGTTGTGTTCTCTTCTTGATACATATCTTGCTCATACCATTTTATTTAACTTATTATATTAAATACTCTTATCTATTCTCGTGTCCACTTACAAGCTTTCTAACCACGTTTACAAAATCGTAATATTATCCTTTCTTCTTTCATAATTTTTAAATCCAAGGCAGAATAGTATTTGTTACTAATTGCATCAACTAATAACTTCCCTAATTAAATATGGTCCATTGTGCTGAATCCATTTCGAAATCATAATAATTTTTGTGGTTATAAGAAATTCAGTTGACTTTGTAAATGTCTTGAAATAATTTTGATGAACATTTTATATATCATCGGGAGTAAATTAATCAGTCGGTAGTTCTTAGAATCTTCCATCTCCTCTTTTTTGTAAATAAGTATTACTATGACTTCATTCTATTTATTTGATATTGTATATATATATATATATATATATATATATATATATATATATATATATATATATATATATATATATATATAGGTGTTTTGTAAGCGTGATAGATCTTTAAATTGAATTCTTATCGAAGGTTCTATTTAACCTGAAAAATACTTTCTTTATAAATGTGCGTGTATAATATATATATATATATATATATATATATATATATATATATATATATATATATATATATATATAGGCAGATAGATAGATGTTTTTAGGTTAGATAGAACTTTCAATATGGATTTAATTTAAAGTTCTGTCACTCTTAATAACTCTCTCTCTCTCTCTCTCTCTCTCTGTCTCTGTCTCATATATATATATATATATATATATATATATATATATATCAATAAAAACTTCAAACATGAAATTAATTTTTTATTCATCTAAAAATAAATAAATATTTTTACAATTGTTAATATAAAAATAAATCGATGAACAATGAATTAGTTAATGATTCAAAATTTTAATTCCAATTTGAAATTGTATCAATCTTTTAACTTATTTAACTTCTACACGCAATTCAACATCACAATTAAGTAATCAAATAGAACATCTTAATTTATCTATGATTATTTTACAATCTTTCTGTACTTTTTTCCATTGAAATATTGACTAAAATTATATATATATATATATATATATATGCATGTATGTATATATCCTGAAATAAATTCAGATATTATCTCTTTATATACTTGTAAACAGTCGGTATTTTATTTTGAAATAAACGAAAAAAAAATCGTTTCATCTCACCGCCCACATTCACCATATATTGAAATATACACTGACAATCCGAGCCGCATTTTGGACAGGTGTTAACCGTACATAAAGGAAGTGTTCTTTTTTTATATTCCATAAGACAATTAGAAAAAAAAGTCGTAGGAGGACGTTCTGTTGTTATTGTCAAAAGAAAAGAAAAGGTGCATCGTGTGGATAAAGGGTTATATAGGTACGTCCGACTGCTAATTATTTATGCCTGCACGTTGTACGAAAGAGCAAACAACAGACTCTGGCATCAATTGTTCGCCGTGATATCATAAGTATGGTGTTTCGATAATTACGTTCACCCCTAGCGTTCTTGTCCGAACAAAAGTCACGGTGCCGTCAACTGACTTTTCGTGTATAAGAAATCAGCGTAGCGATAGCGGAACATCAGGACGATGGAATGGAGGATCGTTCGAGTGGTTCTGTTGACTTTTCTCTTTTTTCATTATTATTTTTGTTAATGGTACGTATTTAATTTCGTTCGTAATTGTTTGAATTCTATTGCGGTTTCAATTCTGGTGCATATACAGTTTATTTATTTTTTAATAAAAACTATATGTGTATAAAAATATTTACAGTGTTCATACATATTGTATTCATTTTTATGTATATACATATATATTAAATATATATTATACAATAAAATAAATATCCATTGAATATATAACAAAATGGCATCTTTTTTTGCATGTTATTTACAGTTTTTTTTAAATACATATATAGGATCATCCAAATGTGAAGCCTTGATTTGTGTTTTATTAAAAAGAATCATGTGTATAAGGGGGTGTATAAGAAAACGTGAGTATAATTTGTTTTATTTCTTTTTAATAAAACATAAGACCAGACGTCACATTGGGATGACTATTTATACATTCTTAAATATCTTAAAATCTTTTTGTCTACTAAAAGTTTTAAATAAATTATTGAAATATTTCCATTAATTTATAAAATTTAACTGTTTTAACATTTCTTTCTGCAATAATTTATTCATTTTTATAATAATAAATCATTACATTGATGTCATATTTCAATTTTTATAAAGTATTGAATATGGAATTTAATACCATATTATTTTATTTATTTATTTTTATAAAATATTAAATATATTTTTTATTACACAAAAAAATCACTAGCGATGTCACTACGATAACATGGTTTTTGAAATGTGTATCAGCTAATAAAGCCGAATTTTTTTACTACTAAAATACTATATTGTGAGATATACAATAAAATAATATCTATTTTATTGTATATTCTATCTTATTATAAATTCCACAATTTTATGTTCATTTCAGTTTTATCAAAAAAAATATATTAATTTTGTATTCGATTTTAATATTTCAATTTACCACCATGATTAAAATCATGTCTAATGTTGCAATTATTTTTCAAGTATTAATTGAGTAAGTAGGTTGAAACTTCTATAAATACTATATGTTACTTATATTTTTTTACACGGATTTATTGTAATAGCTTTTATGATTGACATATGAATATATATATATATATATATATATATATATATATATATATATATATATATATATATGTGTATATATCAATGTAATTAATTTATATTAGCCCATTGTTGTACGAAAGTTTCATTGAAACATTAGTCCAACTGAATTCGTCCAGCTGAAATAAAACTGAAATAATTAATAAAGTAAAAATAATTATACAATATATGACTTTTATAAAATCATTTGATCTATACATAAATATGAAATATATTTTAATTATTGAAATTTTCTAATAAATAATTATGGAAAAAATAATACTGTATGATAATGACTTATGACCAGAGATTAAGTCGAAAATTATGGCAGATTTAGCATCATTGAAAAGGATGAATAATATAATTAAAAAGAAAATGCCAATAAAACTGAAATGAAATGCGTATAATGTTTGCTACTTGTCTCTACTCACGGATTAAAAACTTGGGCATTGAATATAAAAATAAAATAAAAACTTTGTCAGTCTAACAAAGCCTGTAAAAATAATATTAATAAATTATAAACATTATCGGAAAATCTGTAAATGGACACAAGGACAGAAAAAAGTGACTCATATAATATAATAAATAATATCATGAAAATGGATTTGAGCAGAATATTTAGTAAAAAAGAAAGATAGTAGATTGATAAAGATCATTATAGAATATTAATCAAGAGATAAAAAGGAATTAAAAAGAGACCTTAGATAAAGGGCCAAAACTGTGATGCGTAGTGGAAATAAGAGTTGAATGTTTAGCTATAGATAGAAAAAAATCTAAAAGTCACGGAAAAATATTTAAAAGGAACCAATCATTTTTCATGAAATTTTCGTCCAGCTTTGAACTAATATAAACTCTGAAATATATATATTTATATATATATATATATATATATATATATATATATATATTGGTGTGTGTGAAAAACACTTTATAAAGGAGTAAATCCTAAAAAAAATCCTCATCAACCCACCTATTCATCGTGGTGAGTCAGAATGGTAACATTCAATGAGATATTCGTCCAACAATGGGCTAAAATAAAATAATTATGATGATATACACACATACATACACACATATATATATATATATATATATATATATATATATATATATATATACATATATACACATATATACATATATATATATATATATATATATATATATATATATATATATATATATATATTCATATGTCAGTCATAAAAGCTATTAAATCCGTGTAAAAAATATAAGTAACATATAGCATTTATAGAAATTTTAACCTACTTACTCAATCAATACTTGAAAATAATTGCAACATTAGACATGATTTCAATCATGGTGGAAAATTCAAATAATGAAATCGAATAGAAAATTAATATTGTCTTCTTTGATAAAAGTGAAAAAATCTTTACAAAAAAATGTGGAATTTTGAATAATAGATATTATTTTATCTCACAAAATAGTATTTTAGTAGTAAAAAAAATTAGAATAAAGAAAAAAAATATAACTAAGAGTAAAAATATTTTTGTATTAAAAACTAATTAAAACTTGGAAAAATACATAAACTAATATGAAAAAAAAGTTCAATATTAAAATAAAATAGATATAATTAAATTTTATAAAAACATATTTGATAAATTCTCAAAAAAGTTTGAAACAAAAATTAGTAATCATCAAATAAATAACTGGAAAATTCCAATTTATTTCTTATCTTAATATTAAATAGTTACATAATTGTTTTTCATATAAACTTATTTTAAAGTGAATAGGAAATAAAGAAAAGGATGGAAATATTTTTAAAACAGTTTAAAATAAATCATTCGTGTGGTAATTTGAAATTACAGATATTTTATATATCGATAAATAGAAGGCAATTATTTTCTAAAAAAAATTAATTTATTTATATAATTCTTAAATAATGTTCAAAACCTGCTGTAGTTACCAGTCAGTTATATATATATATATATATTTCTACAAAGAAACTAATATTAATATTTAACTCGTTCAGAAAACTTCTTTAATAAAAACTGTCTATTTCTCAAATGATAAACAGAAACGAACGTCTATTAAAAAACCTGAATCGTGAAAAAAATAATTAATTTCATGTCAATACGGCTCAGTCTTGAAATACAAATATCAAATTATACAAAATTCAATTTAATTCAAAAATAAAATAAATGAGAAAAACATCATTCCGTTTTGACTGTATTAAAAGAAATGTCTTTAATCTACACAGCTCAAAGGTCCGACAATCAATTAAATACAATAACACTTGATAAAAAGAGAGAATAAGGGGCTACTTTACATTCGTGATTTTTATTTTAAATAACATTGCATTGAAGAAAAAATTATAATAGTACTCATTTATATTTTCTGGTATTCGACAACCAATATTGTTTCAATCTTTTTCTACAATCATTTTCTTTACAATACGTATCATATTACACAAATATATATATATATATATATATATATATATATATATAAAGAGAAAGAGAGAAAGAGAGAGAGAGACTTGTGTATGTAAATAAACAATTTTTTAATAGTTACATATTTATTCTAAAAATCTTTCAATTAAAAACAATCATTTTTTTATAAATAAATTTTATTTACTAAATAATAATTTTATCAAAATTTAATTGTTTTTATATTAAATTTATGACAAATTTGACAATTTTGTTGTATCTGTTCTGTATGTATGTATATATTTCTTTATCAAACTTGACGTAACTTGTGGTTTCGTACAGTTTAACAAAGTCTACAAGTTGTTCGTGGAGGGTAAGTTCTTCACAAGGTCACTAATTTCAACCACAAATACTTTAATGAATCGCGACCTAAAATCAAAGTTTTCTATAATATTTTCTAGTTAATATTCGATAGAATCAATAATAGTTTATTATTATTTGGCATCTTTTTCATTTTTATCACCTTATTCTCATCGATTTAGTTAATAGTTAAGTCAGATTTTGATATTAATTCTAAAATATACTGCTTTTGTATAATTCTCTACGAAAAATAATAAATGAATACTCATTGTTCAGTTATTATTTGTACATTTTTAATCGATATATAGGGTCATCAAAATGTGACGTTTAGATTTGTGTTTTATTAAAAAGAAACATATGTATAGAGTGGTGTATAGGGAACCATGTGTACAATTTTTTTTGTTTCTTTTTAATAAGGCACAAATCTAGGCGTCACATTTGGATGAGCCTATATAATTTTACATATCAACGTGTAATAATCATTTCATTTTTTTTTAAATATTTGGTGGACTATTTTATATTTAATAAATATATAAAAATATATTTATTAAATATAAAATAGTCCATTGATAATTAATAAAAATATTTAATTATTAATAATTAGAAATTAATAATATTATATATTTATTTTAATATTGTGTAAAATTTTGAAAAACTAATATATTACAATAAATTTTAAAATAACAGTTAAAATTCCATATTTAGGTAATATTTAACAAATAAATTTTCAAAACAAAATTTTCTAGCTTTCACAAAAACAGCCACATTACCAGTAATGAAAAAATATTAATATTTATTTTTTTTTTAAAAAAAAAATTAATTTCATTTTTAATATATGTATGTATCATCATCATTTTCAAGAACCTCATTCTATCTACTGCTGTATGAAGGCCTCTCCAACTTTTTTCCACTTAAACCGATTCAATATTATTTTTTGTATCTATTTATTATATATAATATAGGTGTTTTTTTTTTAGCGTGATAGAACTTTAAATTTAACCTAAAAACTCTTCTGTGTGTCTGTCTCTTTCTTTCTCTCTCTCTTTATATATATATATATATATATATATATATATCATCATCATCATAACGCCCACATCAGTCCACTACTGGACGAAAGCCACAATGAATGCTAACATTCATTGGTATTTGGTCATATTCACCACGCTGACCAGGCGGATTGGTGAAGATTTTTTTATTCGGGGTTTACTCCCTTCTCGACAGTTATTTTTTACAAGATGAGGTTGTCGGCCTTCATGCTCAACCCTCGACTTATGGGAATCGAACGCAATCTCCCGCATGACACGCGGTGATGCTAACCACTGTACTACCCAATATATATATATATATATATATGTATGTATATATATATATATATATATATATATATATAT
This sequence comes from Neoneuromus ignobilis, assembly GCA_029203775.1. Classification (NCBI taxonomy): domain Eukaryota; kingdom Metazoa; phylum Arthropoda; class Insecta; order Megaloptera; family Corydalidae; genus Neoneuromus; species Neoneuromus ignobilis. The sequence continues at coordinate 38,009,326 of CP092091.1, read as the reverse complement.
ATATATATATATATATACACAAATGTGTGTGCATGTGTAAACAAAGATATGATAAAAGTGTTTTTTAGGTTAGATAAAACTTTCAATAGGGATTGAATTTAAAGTTCTATCACGCTTAAAAAATGTCCAAAATTTTTCTAGAAAACTTTCACGCAATGTCATAAAATGTGTTCCAGAGCTAAAAAAACGCTTAAAATGGTGTATATATAGAATCATCCAAATGCAACGCCTAAATTTGTGTATTATTGGAAAGAAACAAAGGAATCTATACACATGTTTCTTAACACACCAACCTATACACATATTTTTTTTTAATAAAACACAAATCTAGGCGTCCTATTTGGATAATTTTAATATATATATATATATATATATATATATATATATATATGATGATATTTTTCCAAAAAATATTTTAAAATTTATAAAATCTAAAAAAACTGCAATTGTATTAACTTTTTAAGTAAAGGTGAATATAATTTCAATGATACCACTTAAAAATAATTGTTTTTATAAAATTAAAAAATATAATTAGAATAAAATATTTAATACATTTACAATTTGTAACCTATTTTTAATAATATATATTATAAAATAATATAAAATATTTATAAAGTGTATCATTAATTAATCTCTGTAATGCAAATAATTACTTAAGAGCATCGTGTGGCGTTTCTTTCTAGTTTGACATATAAACCACTGAATTACAGCCACGACATTTATTTCCTTAACAGCCATGCTAGCAAAAAGGCGAAAAAACGCTCGAGTAATTTTTTCCTTATTAAAAAATTATATTTTTAACGTTAATTGAATTTTTTAAAATACAGTTTGCATTTACTGCTAAATATATGTTATTAATGAAAATGAGATTATATAAAAATATTTAATACTTGAAATATTTGAGATTGGTTAACATTGTTTACTTTTTTAATTAATTGAGTGTAAAAGTAATTAAATTATATTTTATAATATACCTCAAGTATGAAAATAATTCATATATTTGTTTATTATGTAAATGTATGTTTATTTTATTATATATTCATACAAATTATTTAATATTTTAATAATCTTATAAACCATAAATTAAATATTAAAATATAGTATTTGAAATTACTTTGTTGTAAGTAATTAGGTATATGATTTTTTTTAATTTCGTACTTTATTATCTTTATACAATATTAAACTAAAAAATATAATATATGAATTCTCTCTCTATATACATACATATATATATATATACATACATATATATATATATATATATATATAGAGAGAGAGAGAGAGAGAGAGAGAGAGAGAGAATTATTTCAGAAATCAAAAAGTACTTTAATTTTTTAAATTGAGTTTCGTTAATAATAAGTTTTAAAAAAATCATCCAAAAATTCTATATAATTATTTATTACTTCTCTATAGAAATTCATTTTAGCGTAAAAGGTAGTATTTAATATTGAAAAGGTAATTATACACTTACACATATACATTTTATTTCAAAGGAAGTACGGTAACTGTTCGATGCATTTTTATATTTTACCCGTTTTTGGCAAATGCAGTAAGTAAGGAAACGGTCTGATGAATTTTCATTTAAAACTTTTATTACTTAAATGAAGTATTTTCGGAACGTTTATAACCGTTATTATATATCGGACGTAAATTATTTCACTACTTGATATTATTTTATGTCCTTTATTTTGATATAACGGAGTTTTTTTAACATTTATTTCTTTTTATAACATCTATTCTGTTAAAAGTAATTGTTATTTAATTTTCTTTATGATCAATTTATATCTTGAGAAGAATTATCATTTATTTAAATATAGTACTCGTGTCTTTTTTATTTCAATTATTTATTTTGAAATATTAAAAAAATCTTTTTACATATGTTGTTGGATATTAGTGATTTTTTTATTGTATTTAAAACACATATTTTACTGCAATTAATGATGCAAATAAGATATATCCGTCCCTCAATTTACACGGAGTATCCGTTCCAGGTGGATTTGTTTTACGCAAATGAAAATCGCGTAAATTGAGTCTGTCAGTACAATAAAAAAAATATTGGAAATAAAAGTTAATAAAGTTGTAGAAACACATATTTATTTTACATAGCTTAACAAAAAAATAATGATGTTTTAGAAAACAAAAGTAGATAAATTTTATTCGGTGTCACTATCGCTACTGTAATTCAAAACAATCAACCTTTTATATATTTATATCGTGATTTTTTACATTCAAGTAAGAATTTACGTCACTCTGATATATAATAAATTCCATGAAAAATTATATAAAATGAAATCTATCTGACCGCGTATAAAAAGTGTCGCGTAAATCAATACCGCGTAAAAAAAGTCCCGCGTAAATTGAGGGACGGGTGTATATTGATCAATAAAAAAAATGTTCAACATAGAAGTATATTCTTTTCCAAATCACTTATTCTGATGTTCACTACAACCCAGTGCTAAGTGAAACTCTTTTCGAATGTTATTTTTCTCTTGTACTTGGTTATATTCACCATATTGACCAGGCAATTTTAAAAATGTTTTTGCTTAAAATTCATTTATTTCTTCAGGTAGTTTAGGTTCACTTGAGTAAGAGTACTACCTGCCGTATTTTTCTGACTAAAAATCGAACGCTGTCTGCCTTATAACAGGCGTTGATACATACCATTATGCCAAAGGTATACTATATATTATATATAATGAAAAATAAAGTAGCATTGAGCTTAAAACGGAAAACAAATAACCAATGTACACTACCTACTTATAAATTAGAAATTTTAACACTGAATGCAAAAAATGAAGTAAACACTTTTATTAACTCAGCGAAACATAGAAAGGATATTGTTAGGAATTTCCAAACGTGATCGAAAAACCTGTGAATAGATACAAGAACAGGCCAGTGTAATTGATATAATAGAACAAATAAAATCAATGAAATCAACATGAGAAGGACATATAGAAAGATAAGACGACAAAAGGGTTGACAAAAATCATTATTTAATAACGACTAAGATATAAAAAGAGGCACAAGAAAAGACTCAATCAAATATAAAGAAATTATATTTCAAAATATTGTAGAGGTGAGAAGTGGATGACATTAGCAGTAAATAGGAATTAATAGAAGAATCTTAGGAAAACATTTAAGAGGACCTAATGACATTTGATGAAGTGTTCGTTATGCAGTGGGTTGATATAGGCTTTGATAATAATTATATACATATATATATATATATATATATACATATATATATATATATATATATATATATATATGTATATATATATATGTATATATATATATATATATAGAGAGAGAGAGAGAGAGTTTTAAGTTAGTTAGAACTTTTGATAGGAATTCAATTTAAAGTTCTATCACGCTTAAAAAAACATCTATATATATATATATATATATATATATGTGTGTGTGTGTGTGTGTGTGTGTGTGTGTGTGTGTGTGAATGTGTGTGTGTTTGTGTACTCGTACATTCTATTATCATTGTGTTATGTTAAATTACAATTAACATAATATAACCTATAAAATCAGAGTTTTATTTATTTATCTTTATAATTTTTGATGTTTTATTACAATAATGTCAGTATAATTGAAAAATATTTAAATGAATTATTTTTTTAAAAAAAGAAAAGAATATTATTTAAAATTAACATTTTTTAATGAAAAAAAATAACAAAACCATGTCAATCTATAGGGTCATCGAAATGTGACGCCTAGATTTGTGTTTTATTAAAAAGAAACTATACACATTTCCCTGTGTATAAGTTGCTTAATCTTTAATTCGAATATTATACAGAATTGATACAGATTATATATAACTATTCAATATTTTAAAGAATATAATTAATAAAACTAAAACTTAATATTTTTAACGTATTAAAATAAGCCAACAATTGTGCCTAATTTTTAATTTTGTATGATAAATATAATCTAAAATAGATAATTTATGTAAAAAAGAAATCAATCAATCAAAACATGAAAATCAAAAAGAATTTTTTAATTCAATTATATTCAAATGAGGAAATTTAGGTTCCTCCAAATGTGATGTCTAGATTTATGTTTTATTAAAAAGAAACTTTACAGATATTTCCCTATACACATGTTTTTTTTTATAAAATACAAATCTAGACGTTACATTTAAATGACCTTTTATTTTAAAGATAAACATATAATAGTTAATAATTGGGTAAACTTTTAATTTATAAAAAAACGTTAGTTAGTGACTTAAGCATAAAACATAAAAAAAAATTATTTAAGATCAATTTATCAATCCTGTTATCTAGTATTTAAAAAGAAACAATTTAAATATTAAAATATACAATATTTTAGATACTTTAAACGTATAATAAGTGCACAATTCAATCAAATAATTTTGAACTAATTCTTAGGTTAAAATGATGTAATAAAACACAACTATACCGGAAAATCTCTTATACATGTTTAATGAAACAAAATGATATGTAAATTAACTTTTTATTATTTTTAACATCATTTTCTAACTATATAATAAAATTGTACAAAAATTTATACGAATAAAAAACTGTTAATAAAAAAAATTATCAGATATTTCAAAGAGAAAAACTCAATTTCTTGTTTTGATTTTGTGGTAAATTTACATAATCACTTACCACAATCACCACAAGATTTTTAAAAATGTTCAATAAGCACTTATAAGTGATTATTAAATACTTTTATAACACTTTGTGGTGTTAAAAATAAATGATTCTCGTGTGTGAAATAGAAAATGGTCACATGACTTTTTATATAAAATAATTTTTATTCCGACCATGCGCCAAAATACATTAAAATAATACAATATTCTATCCATTATGATTCATAACTAAATTCTAACTTGTAGAGACATGATGTATGATAGTTGGATTTTATGACATCTCAAACTCTTCTTGTGAATTTAAAAATAATTTAGTGATTGTTTTATTTATCTGACTGTCATTGTATATATGTGAGTGTATTGTAAGTATATATGAACAAATAATGATAAATTCTCAATATTAGAAATTATTTCTTTTAAATACAAGATTTTAAAAAGATATCTAATCCATATTTAATATTTTTGAAGATATTTTTCTTTAAAGTAATATTATTAAATTTAATATTATTTTTATTCATACAGATATATAATCTTTATATTCATTATATTTATTAAAATAATCACTTCTCTGAATACAAAAATCAAAAAAAATCTACCTTCATTAAATCCAAACGTATACAAAAAATATTATTTCATTATTAATTCACAGTCGCTGTTAAAGAATCCGTCCCGCATATTAAATATAAGAAAGAGATAAAATGTAAGCGAAAAACCGCAATTTTTCTCGTATCATTAACTTTTGAACAGGACATAAAAACGATGTCCCCAATCATACTTACAAAAACACCCTCATTGTATATCTAAGATTTGTGGTTGACGATTGTGGACATTTTTGTCTTTTTGATAAAAATTAATGCGATCTACATTTATTTTTGTAGTTTTATATAAAATGATTACCGTATTTGATAAGGATTATTTTCAGAACAAAATATTATTTCAACATCATTATATATATATATATATATATATATATATATATATATATATCGAATTTAAAACGGATTTGCGTTATAATACACCAAATAAAATCGTTTAGTTTTTCATATCTCTTAAACCGGACAAAACCTAAAACAACTGACCTAAATTTATAATTCATACAAACTTTTTAATATATATGTGTATTTTTGGACAAATATATACATTACATGTTTTTTCATCCTGAAAATACTTATACAACAAATAAATTAAAATACTTTTCTATTTTAGGAGAACGCCCATACAAGTGCCATCTACCTGACTGCGGTCGTGCATTCATACAATTATCAAATTTACAACAGCACTTAAGGTAAGTTTAATAATATGCGTATTTATTTTATAATACATAACCTTTTTAAGTATTACACATTATATATATATATATATATATATATATATATATATATATATATATATGTAATGTGTACGTATGTATGCGTATGACTGCCATTTAAATTAAAATTATTTCCGGACTTTTAATGATAATAAAATTGTCGTTATTTAAGTACACACGTTTATTTTTAAAGCAATATCTTTTAATGCTTTAATAGTTATATTAATATAATACTGTTATTTATTTTTGAACTACAATTGTTTATATCTCGATAGAAGAAGTAAAAAAATATATTATTTCAATTATTCTATCAAACGTGTTACTTTTTAGTTTAGTAGTTATCATTAAAAAAATCTATTAATTATTAAATATTATAAATAATGGTTTTAGTTTCAAATATATTAATATATTTATTGAAACATTTTTTAATTTATACTTATATAAGGTTTTCCAATAAGCACTTCAGAATTTTAAATGGAAAGAAAACAAAAAGTATTTAATTAATTAATTTTTTTAAACATATTTTATGACATTAATGATGTAACACAATTTAACTTATATGACCACCACGACTTTGCTTCACATTGTGCATTTGTTTAGTCCAATTTTTAGTCACTTTTTCACATAATTGTGATCCAATTTCTTGAACTACACTTCAATATTTATTTTTAATTTTTCTAGTGTTTGTGGTTTATCAGAATAAACCAATGATTTCACATAACTCCATAAAAAATAGTTTAATGGAGTTAGATCACATGATCTTGGTAGCCAATCGTTGGGTCCATTTCGTGAAATAATGGATTCATTAAACTTTTGTTTCAATAAGTCTATTGTTTCCGTAGATGTATGGCACATAGCACCGTCCTGTTAAAATCACATCTCGTGCAAACCATTTTTGGAAAGAAATCATTAATCCTGGTTCGATAACGCACTCCATTTACTGTAACGTAATCTCCAGCTTCATTTTGAAAAAAATTGGTCCGATAACACCACTAGCATGTAACACACACCAGACAGTTACTTCTTTTGGATGCAGTGGTTTTTGTTCAAAGATTTGTGGATTGATTTCACTCCAAATTCTGAAATTTTCTTTATTTAGTGTTTACCATAAGTTTTACAAATCAAACATTAATTTTTATAATAAGTTTTTATAATTTCCAAGCATTGTTTAAGTGTTAACCGTTCCATGATAATTTGCCAAACTGTAATGAGTTGAAATATCAAAATTAACTTAAAAACATTTTGAACATGGCAGCTATCAGCTGTCAAAATTTTGACATTCTTATTGGAAAACCCTATATATTCAGACAAACATAATTTATTTATAATGTTGACAATTTTATATTTGACAATTAATAAAAAGCAACTTTTTGTCAAATTATTAGGTATAACGAAAAGTTCCGTTCGTTTCTAAAATTCATCTAGTGCTATTGTTACATTTCTAACTTTAATTTACTTTATTTAAATAATTTTGTAAAACTAAATGCATGTATCTTGAAAATATGCTGATTGATTTGGAACCTCCAACCAAGTTCCGCTATTTTTTTCTGAATTGTTAAACAAACATGTAGTCTTGCATTGTCATGCCGTAAGATAACTTGCTTCTTATTAACAAGACTCAGATTTGTTTTAACTTGACTATTCAAATAACCTAGCTGTTGACAATATTTTTCAGAATTAGTGGGGTTTTTTTTGGGGGGGATATAGAAATTATAATAAATTGGTCCTCTCATATTCTATTAAATAGATAACTCTTTTTCACATTTAAATTCAATTTAGACATTGACAAAACAAGTTGTCTAGCTTTGCAAAATATTTTTTTCCTCACTACATTTTAAAATTTAACTTTTTATATCCAGTTACAAGGTGTTGCAAAATTGGTTCATTTCTGTTTTTAGAAAACAATTCATGTGATAGTTACTTTGCCTATCTCTGATATGTTCATCCACAATTGGATATTTTTTTAAAATGTTACAAAAATCATAATCGATCAGAAGAGATTATCCAGAACATGATTAGTCTTTAACATTAACGTCTCCATTCTTAAATTTCTTGAATCATTTTCTGCATGTCCTTTTAAATATAACGTTTGATTCAAAAACTCTTAACAAATTTCTATATACTTCTATAACATTAGTTTCTTATTTGTATTCCTAAGTATAGAGTGTCGTAAATGAACCATATCGACAGATATCTTTCCTTCGCTATTCTTTGGTAAATACTGATTATAAAATATTAATTATAGTATATGTTAAATAGTGCCAAAAATAAAATTAACAGAAAAAATAATAAATGATATACTTTTCATTAAAACATATTTCTACTTCCTTAAAATAATTGTGCGCTAAGTGAATAGAACTTTTCAATAGACCTAATATATCCCTGAAAATTCACTAGTGTCTGTTATTAATATGAATTGGTTTGAATCGAACGAATAGTGTGTTTTTTAGAATAGAATTAAAAATTATTGTCAAAAAGTTTCATGTACATGTAATGATGTACGAGTTTAAGAAAAATTCAAAATACGATAAAAAACATTTATGATATATTCTAAGAAAATGCTGTGTCGATTCCAACCTGTGCAAGATGTTCTTTAAATGTGACAGCGATTATTTAACCTCGGCAACAAACTATGCTCTAAATAACTTTTTCATGTTTGTTGCCAAGATTATAATTGCAATTTAATGGATAAGAAATATTAGTTAATATATTTTAATTAAATATAGTATTCAATAATGGAAAGAATAAAAAATAATTTTGTATAGATTTATTTCAGATTTCACATATTTTTTTTAAAAAAAACAAAGTTCTTTTTTATTCCCATAAGTAGATAATTAAAAAAATATTTTTATAACAATGAAATTATTAGGAAAATGAAATAGTATAACTGTATTTTATTTGAATGTTTTATTATATTCAATAAATCGTAAATATATTTTAGAAATATAGGATTTTCCAATAAGCGCTTTAGAAATTTAAATGGAAATAAAACAAAAAGTATTTAATTAATCAGTTATTTATTTTATTTTATTTTTAAATATTTTCTATGGCATTAATTATGGAACACAATTTCACTCATATGACTACAGACGACTTTGCTTGACATAGTTCATCCGTTTAGTCAAATTTTTAGTCATTTTTTAAAGTAATTGTTATCCAATTTCATGAATTATGCGTTCAATGTTTATTTTTAATGTTTCTTTTATTTGTATTTTATCAGCATAAATCAATAATTTGACATAACTTCATAGAAAATAATCCAATGGAGTTAATTGACTCATTAAATTTTTGTTTCAATAAGTCTATGTAAGTTTTTACAATTTTTAAGCGTTGTTGAAGTGTTAAACGTTCCATAATAATTGCCAAATTATACTAAGTTGAAATGTCAAAATGAGTTTGAAAAAAAATTTAAACATTGCTGCCACCAGCTGTCAAATTTGTGACATTCTTATTGGAAAATCCTATATATGAAAATATTTTATATAAATCTCTTTTGAATATATTTTAAAATAAATAATTATTAATTAATGTGAAATGAGCATTCACATTTTTAAAAATTAGTTTAAAATAGTATACATTTTTTATGATATATTCATTTCTTTATATATGTGTATGCGAGTGTAAATTTGTTGAAAGTAATCCTCAATATTTTAAGTAATCAAATTAATATAAAATTGATATTAATACTTTCATAGTAAATCTGCTTGCAGAAACCACGATGCACAAGTCGAGAGAGCAAAGAATAGACCTTTTCACTGCAACATTTGTGGCAAAGGGTTTGCGACTGAGTCTAGTTTACGTACACACACATCAAAGGTGAGCCATGTAAGTTTGTCGTGAACGTGATTTTTTTTAGTTATTATTATTTTCTTATTATGAATTGTTGATGTTAGTTTTAAGTGTAGATAGTTGATAAGTGTTTTCCTTACAATCCAAATGCTTTTATTTATTATTTCGATTTAAACAAATTACAAATCATTTTACACTATCAAACTACCTCATAAATATATTTTACAAACGAATAATTCAACATTTCGTTAATACTGTTTCTCATTTATTTCATTATACATGTAAGTATTTACTTTAAGTATATTTATTTAAATAAATCTTCAAGGTAAGCAATTTATATCGGTACACTTTCTAAATACACTACGTTTAAAATGCTTAAACGAACGAAAACAAAGTTGATTTTATATATGAAATACATTTAATTTTATATTCCAATCATCAGTGTTCTTTTCTTTAATATTATATAAATAAATTGTAAACAATTTCACGTAAAAAAGCAGTTCTATTAAAAAATTCTTTGTTCAAATAATATTTTTAATTCTCTTTTTCTTAATACATATATATATATATATATATATATATATATATATATATATATATATATATATAATTGACTTGGAATTTTATTTCGACGAGAATATCACGATTATTGGTTAAAAAGATTCTTTTTATTTTCTTGAAAAAATTGATAGGCTTGATTCAGATTTTTTATTTAAATTTCTATCATATTTTCTTTTATCTCATTATTCTCGAAATTAAAATTTAAAAAATTCTATATTTTATTGAAGATTAGAACATGTGTTCAATTTGTTTTATAAAACCCACAAATTCGTCCACATAAATTATATATATATATATATATATATATATATATATATATATATATATATATGCTATAAAAATGAATGAGCATATTTTAATATATCTCCTTGAATACAGAAATAACTAGCTTTTAAATACAGAAATATGAATAAATTTTGTGTATTCTAAACACATAAATAATAAGTTATTTTGTGGTATAAAATATATTTAAAAACAAATATTTCAAAAAAACAGTACAAACTTGGCACAAAATTAAAAACTAGGACATTTTGTTGTATGCATTGCATACAACACATAAAAATGTCAAGATAATAACTTGACTCGAACTTATTTTCTACGTTTATAAAATGATGATATTTTAAACAATACTTAAAAGTTTTTAAATATACATAAATTATATTTCAGTATTTAATCATTTTTTTTCAAAAAATGAAATACCTAACATTACTTATGACAAATATATCATTCAGAAATAATGAATGATAAGATTTTATTGAATTTTTCAATATACAATAATTTAAAACTATTCACGAGTTGAATTTGTAAATAAAATATTTGTATGGACAATTCAATTCTTTCTATTGATTTTTTATCGTCGATAATATGAAATTTATCATATTTGTTCTTAAATTATATCGAAAAACAGTAATTATAGACATATTTAACTGGAATAAACTTATCTCGATTAATTTATTATAATGATTTATTATTTTATTATCAATATTTGATAATATTTATTAAAACTATTATTTATGAAAGGATTTTTTTAAAAAATTATAATCAATTTTATTCTTT
>CP092091.1:37950490-37995490 GCA_029203775.1 Neoneuromus ignobilis | reverse complement strand
ATATAGACACGAGTGTATTATTAAATAAATATTTTAAATAGAAAATAAATATTTTACAATTAAATGCACATTTTACAATCATTAGACATTATCATAGAAGACCTTTAACCTCACTAATGACCTCTAAATCAACCGCAAATTTATAAAATACTGATATAACTAATAACAGTTTCTTATATGGTAAAGATAACTTTCGAAACCAATCAGTGTACATTTAAAAAGCACGTGGATGTATTGTATATAAAGGAAATGCATTTTTTAATCTAAAATGATGTGTAATATTATTTTTTATCGAATATTTATCTATTTTTACGTTGAGATAAAAATGATGACATATTTATCATTTATCTCTTTTAACAAGTTTCGTTTTTTAGAAAATGATTTTTTATTTGAAACTTAATTTATATATTATATATATATATATATATATATATATATATATATATATATATATCATAATCAATCTCTTTCTATCCACTGCTATGTGAACACCTCTTCTAAAATTTTCCACTTCAATCGACGCAATGTCTTTCTGTTCCAATCTTATATAATTTTTCTTAAATCTTTGTCATCTATCTAAAAGCATTTTCCTAAACCTTTTTAAATATTTTAGTGTCCAATCAATAATTTTTCTCATCCTTCAATAATCTTCTATTTTTTTCATTTCAAATTCATCACTTTTGCTATAACGTCTGTAATTTTTTTTATCAACTCAATTCTCTTTAAATTTCCACGTATTATTCAAACATGAATCTTTTTATGGTTCTTTGTATTATCTAGTACTTTTGAATTATTGTGGTATTCAAGACCCATGATTCACTTTCAAAAGTGAGTACGAGAGAAATTAATTGATCAAATAGATTTCGTTTTAAACACAAAGAAATATCCAGCTTCTTAATATGAGAATTTCTTTAGAATTGACACCATCCCATTTCTATTCTTCTGTTTACTTCATCTATAAATATTTCTTTAATATTAATAATTTGTCCCAGATATACATAATTTCCATCTTCTTCTATTTCTTTTCTTTTTAGTTCGATTCCTGTTTGAATTGAAAATTCATTAAATATTTCTTGTGTCTTTGTGAGGTTCATCATATGGCCAATTTGCTGACTTGCTTTATATAATTTATATATATATATATATATAGAGAGAGAGAGAGAGAAAGAGAGAGAGAGAGATAATTTTCTAATGCCTCTGAGATAGAGACATAAAAAATCGTCGAAGTAGATTGTATGAGAAAACGTTTGCTCAGTTGAAGTGAAAAGTTTTGAGAAAGACGTTCAATCAAGAGATTACTTCTGCAATTTGTTTGGAAAAATTAAAGGATGATTTTTTAAATGTTAGTAATACATTAACCAGAAAATATCAATAATATCTTAACTAATTTTAATTCACCAGCTGTGATGTAAACATCATAAAATTGAAAGAATTTAAATGATACGAATACTTTTACAAAACTTGAAAAAATTCAATAATAAGAAATAGTTTAATTTCTGTTCAATTTTATGTATGTTATACTTTCATTCCATTTTTGTAATATACTAAATACTTTAACTACATGTTTGTATATAAATTTAGATAGAAATAAAAATGGTTTAAAATAAAATACATATAACATTAATTAAAAACATAATATTTACAAACGGAGGTGTAAATAAAATAAAATTATCTCTTTTTAATTGAAATGGCTTGTACGCTAAAAACACATTAATCAAATATTGTTTTAGTAGAAGCATCATTAAAAGAAATGTGAACGACAACAGAAAGTCATACCGTAAATATTATTTTGAAACGTTCAAAAAATAATTTAAAAAGTATACAATTTTTATACGAATTTAATATATATATTATTTTCCGTTAACAACGTCCCGTACGCAACAAAAACAACAAATACGTGTTCGGTTATAACCGATACGTCTATCTTTTGTTAACATCAGGTCGGCCGTTCTCGTATCGTAGATAGAGGCTTTTATCAGGTACAGAGAAAAATTTCGCATCGCGTTCAAACACAGTCACGGAACACAGCACTCTATGATAACGTGGCATAAAAGGTGAAATCGCCGAACGCATTTTTTGCGCGATAAAAAAGGGTTGTAAACAGATTATCACGTCTGGCAAGTGAGAAATTAAGGGATTAAAAAACTCATTGCAGATACTTATACACCTGATCAACGAGGATAATCCCTCGATTACCTCTGATAATATTTCATCACTTTTTGGTTGTAAAAAGTATAAAAGGCACTTAGACGTTCCATCATATGTAACACGTTAAATATGATCATTTACTTACTTAAAATTATTTATTATTCATTTCTTACTATTTGATGTATGATGTTTGGAGAAGTTTCGTATTTTTTTATATCATTATATATATATATATATATATATATATATATATATATATATATATATATATATAAACAATATTAGATAAAATATGAAATAATAAAAAGAGAATCGAATTAATCAGAAAGAAAACAAAATTTACTGATATTATAGTAAAAATGAAGAGTTTGAAATAAAAATAGGTTGGTCATATAGTAAGAAGAGAAGACCACCAATGGCAAAAAAAAAATTATTGAGAATCTGGATATATAAAAAAACTAGAAAGAAACCTGTAGAATAAAATTTGTTGGAATAGACTGAGAGAAGAAAAAGGTACTGAATCATTCGAAATGATTTGTTTTAGGAAAAGTCTTCATCAAACAGTGAATAGAGAGAGGTTAAAGATAATTATGTTAATGACGATATATATATATATATATATATATATATATATATATATATATATATATTTTATATATATATATATATATATATATATATATATATATATATATATATAAATGAATGTATAGGTGTTTTTTGAGACTGATAGAACTTTAAATTGAATCTATATCAAAAGTTCTATCTAACCTAAAAAAAAAACACTTTTATATATACATTTGTGTGTGTGTATGTGTGTATATACAATGTATATAAAGATATGATAAAGACTTTATATACATTGTACATACACACATGTATATATAAGAGTGTTTTTTTAGGTTAGATAAAATTTTTGATAGGGATCCAATTTAAAGTTCTATCACGCTTAAAAATATCTATTTATCTATCTATCTATCTTTCTATCTATCTATATATATATATATATATATATATATATATATATATACATATACATATTAAAAAAAAATTAACCAATATTTTTTATCAATGATATTTATAGTCAAATTAAAGATCTCTTTTACTCAGATTTGATAGTCACCTGATGTAAAATATAGACCAAAGATTAAAAATCTTTTCCTATCCAGGATACCGAATTTCAGGACCAAATGTTCAATAGTTTTAGAATACTGTTGACATAACTAACACATACAAAGGTGTGCATGTACATAAGTTTTATTGAATGCACCGAATTTACAGTTTTTAAAAAGATATTTTTTATTTATTAATCAGCTGCAACTAATTTCAATGGCTTGAGGAGCTCTAAATGTTATTACAATTTTTATATTAGAACTAATTTTACAGAGTATTTTACTTGGCAAAGAAACCTCTGGTTCTGGTCATTAAGTTGTTTTTGTTTTCTTCAAAATTGATAATGGAGTATGTTATATTTTTATAGTTCTATTTACATCTCGATACTCACAAGGAAATTTAAAAACAGAAATAATTTTGAAATTAACCCTACTATTCATTCAAGTTAAATTTATGACCAAACATATCTGTGTGTATAAATATAGGGTCATCCAAAAGTGACGCCTAGATTTGTGTTTTATTAAAAAGAAACTATACACATCTTTCCCTAATCATCATCTTATACACATATTTCTTTTTAATAAAACACAAATCTAGGTATCACATTTGGATAACCCTATATAGCATGTTTAAAATTATTTTTTCTAAATTTCTTAGTTTTTCTAATTTGTAAATGGAATATTTCGAATTAATTAACTAATTAACAGTAGTTTAAAATAACTTATTTTTTCTTAACTGTAATTTTTTTTGCGAAAAAAATTAATGGATATAAAAAATGACCGGATACTTTTGTGACAGATTGTATATATATATATATATATATATATATATATATATATATATATATGTGTGTGTGTGTGTGTGTGTGTGTGTGTGTAAATGTGTATTTATATACACTTGAAGTGTTTGTATAGAAACAATTATCTGGCTAACTAAAACGATAAACTCTTGACCTAAATGGCAAAAGTTCAAATTCAACCTTACTGCCTATATCAACAATTCTTTTTATTTTAAAAAAAGCAATTGTCTAAAATACATCACTAAAGAAACATAACATCGAATAAAATTTCTTGACCTTCCAATGAAAATTAAATGAAAATAAATTTTTGTCTCGAGAAAAAGAATCGATGTTGTAAAAACCCAATGTCGTTTTAAGTCAGGCACCATTATTAAAAAAAATATATACGTATAGTTTTGTAATATCAAATTACTTATTGAATAAATCATATACTCATTATTAAACATTAGATTTCGTATAACATACAATTTATATATATATATATATATATATATATATATATATATATATATTTATATATATATATATATATATATATTTGTATATATTAACTTTTTACGTGCTGCAATACAATAAAAATTTAAACTCCACATACATGATTTACATATGTTTAATATATATATATATATATATATATATATATATATATATATATATATATAAAGATATATATGTGTGTGTATAAATGTATTTATTGACTTTTATAAATGTTTGGTATTATAGATAGACAAAGATATAAAACTGTATTAGTTGATGTATCTTTTCTTATGAAAGTTGTTGCGACCGCAATTTTTATTCCGCATGAATAGAGAAACAAGTTGGAAAGAAGTAGAAAGAAAAACAGATGACATTTTTCCCACAGGTCAAATTAAATCCTATTCGTGCAGTACTTTCTTCTAATAACAAATGCGATTTGTCGATTTGTTATGACCACCAGTCGACGCCAACGAGTGTTTTTTTCTTATTGTTAATCTTTAGATAAAACTTTTTTTTATATAATAGTTTTCAAGATAGTCTAAAATAAATATAAATTTAGTTTTTGAAATATTTCAAATATCACATATAGTCATGTATGTTAAATTTTCACATATAAATACATATTTGTGTATAGAGTTATGAGCTATGTACATAGCCAGACATTCCAATGCGGGATAATTAAATTTTTCGAATAACCAAATACAATGAAACAATAAATTTTTACTGTTCACACTAATAACAAATACTATGGTAAACTTATGAAAAAGAGCAAAAAAATAAATCAAATTTTTAAAATAAATTCTTCTTAGAGTTTCTCAACAAAAGTGATAAATCTCTTTTTAATTTCTTCACTTTTACTTTGTTCATAAAAACTATTTTCTATTTACTCTTTTTAAATTTTCTTTAATCAAATAAATACAACTGTTCAAATTTGAAATAACTTCATTTATAAAATACACATGATTTAAAACTGAAGATATGTTACTCTTCTATATCTATTAAGAAAAATATCTAAATCTTATACTCAGTGCTTGAAATTCTTTTTAATTTGTGTATTAAGAATATAGATGATCAAAAAACAATAATATACCATCCCATTCACTCACTTAATTTTTCTATTAAATTAAATAATATCTGATCGTCAAATATTACAGACAATAAATATATTAAAAATGATATTCAATCTTCAAATAGAATATAATTTAAAAAAAATTGAAATAGAAAAAAATTGACATTTTAATCATGATTTAAAATATATTTTCTTTTATTATTCACAACTTATTCCCAACTTAATCTTGAAATTCCAATACTTTGGCGATAAAACTCTTTTGATTTTCCACTAACAAATCAATCAAACTCCCTTATGGCATCTGTCTTTGTACTGTTTTATACTAACATTGTTTTGGAAACTCTTAAATAGTTGATAATTTAATGGAACCAGGTTGGGAAAATATGGCAAATGTGTCAATTTCTCGTTTAAAATATCTTAATTTTTGTAGGTCGAACGTTATTATGGTAAAAATTACACGTTTTCTATTAGCTAGTATTTACTTTTTTCTTCGATAAATTGTTTTATTGGATTTAGTTTAAAATACATTTTCGTTGCGGATTTTGTTATTTAATAGTTGCTAATATTTGATAATTCCAACCATATCTCACCAAACCGACAACATAATCTTCTTTGAATGGAGTCCTCTCTTCGGTTATGGAGATTAAGTCTCGTTGCAGTTGATCTATTGTTTTCGACGTTTAATATTATTATAAATAATCAACATTCGTCATCAATAACAATTCAATTCAGAAATAGTTTATTTTCCAATCTACAAAGATGGAAGTGCAAATATTGATCCGTTATTTCAGATTAAATTGCAGTAATTTTTTTTAAAAAAACACTAATCTAGCTTAGAAATTTTACCAATTATTTTCATATGCTGATATATTGTTAAATAAGCTAATTGGAGCTGTTTGGCTAATTCTTTCGTTTTTAAACTAGTATTTTGCTCTACTAGTGTAAATATATATATATATATATATATATATATATATAATCAGCATCTTTTTATCCATAGTTAGATAAAGATTTCTCCCAAAAAATTCCAACGATCAAGCATAGGATTGACAGATTTATGATCATGATTCATCGCACTGATTTAATTTACATTTCTATCAATGACTGTTTATTTTGTCCTGGAATATTTTTTAAGAATTCTCTGCATGGTTAAACCGATTAACATTCAAAAATATCCCAATACCTCTTCTTATAATCTGATTTACACATTTTCTTCACATTATGGCAATAAATTAAAAATTTATACATATATATATATATATATATATATATATATATATATATATATATATATAGAATCATCCAAATGTGACGCCTAGATTTGTGTTTTATTAAAAAGAAACTATACATATTTATTTGTTGTTTTGTAACTGTGGCTGATTCACTTTAACATAAATGAATTTTAACTCCAACACCACAATGGTTTAAAGCGTTGAATTTTAATAATCATTATTATTTACAAATAAGTCGGCTAATGTATTTCAATGGCGACGCCATCATCGTCAGAGTCTTTCTGTTGATTTTTTAAAATTTAATAAATAATAATAAAAGTTTCCCTAATTGAATATATAATAAAAAATGTAAATGTAATTTTTTAGTGATTAATATTTTCTTAAATTAATTTAAATTATATTTCATAATAAGACAAGAAATATATTTTTTACAAATAGTCAAGAATCATTGCTCATATTTATATTATCCGCTCTATTCGTACCATGAACAGTATTAAAAGTATTCTCTATTTAAATCATAAAAGTGATACATGTATAGCTAACCTTATACCATTACGAATTTTTATACAAAAATCATAAATAAAAATAAAATATTTTCGCTAATGATACACGTACATACTATTATATATATATATATATATATATATATATATATATATATATATATATATAACGCTTTATTTAATGTTGATTTATTTATATTTATTGTAGTTTTCTACTTCTCAGTATAAAACTTATGAAGAAAAAAAATGAATTATTATATTTTTACAACGAATTTAACGATTTCGTATATTTAAAAGATATTTTAAAAGAATATTTATTATTCTGCTTGAAAAAAATATCTTGAATTTTTTATAGAATATGAAATATAAATAATTACTTTGAGAAATTTGAAATTATTTTCTACATAATGTTTAATGTATTGTATATAAATGTCATATTTATATATATATATATATATATATATATATATAGAGAGAGAGAGAGAGAGAGAGAGAGAGAGAGAGAGAATAGGAGAGGAAAAGACAGATATCTATTAATTTAATTTAATAATTGAAATACAAAATAATAAAAACCTCCACAAGTTCTTTTCTATTAATCTAAACTCATGCCAATCTACTGGTTTTTTATGCATTAAAATTGTTGTGTTTTATCAAAAAATACAACATATTTCATCCAACGTTTGAATCAAGAGACAGTTTTTGATATAAAAATATTTTGGATTTAACATGTATTTAGGTTATGTATATATGATCATCCATATGTGACGCTTAGATTTGGTGTTAAATCGCATAACTTGGAGGCCAATTGAAATCTTCATTTTGTGGAATTACACGTTCGATTCCAAAACTGAACGTTTCCTAGAGTTGTGTGTCATGTAGCACCGTCTTGTTGAAAATAGATATCAGACATATCAATATTATTCAATTTTGGCCATAAAAAATCACTCAGCATTGATTGATATCGCTCATAATTCACAGTAACAAAATTTTCAGAATTATCTTCAAAGAAAAATGGTCCAATGATTCGATTTGCCCAAAATGCACATCAAACAGTGTTTTTTTGTGGGTGTAGAGATTGTTCATGAATAACACGTGGTTTTTCATCACCCCAGATACGACAATTTTGCTTATTAACGAATTTATCCGTTTTGAAATGAGTTTTATCACTAAACAAAATTTTGTTCGAAAACAATGGATCTGTTGTTCGTTGTTCAATAATCCAACTAGTGAAATTTCGACGTTGTAAATGATCTCTTTCTTTCAATTTCTTGGTTAATTGCATTTTTTGCGCGTGTAAATGCAAATCTTTATTCAAAATCCTCCATAAAGGCCATATATGCCTAATTTTTGCAAATGATGTGAAATTGATGTTGTCGATTCATTTTCAACACTTTCACTTATAGCAGCAGTGTTTTCATTTGTGCGTATAGTTTTTGGTCTTCCACTTTTTGGTTTATCAATAACACATCCAGTTTCTTCGAATTTTTTCACTACTCTTTGAATTGAAGACTGATTTGGCCGATTATTTACACCAAAAAATCACGAATTTGGCAATGGGTATTTTTAAAAGAACATCCATTTTCATAAGAAGTTTGGATAATGTAAATGCATTGCTGCAATGTATATCTATCTGGAGTTAAAATTGTAATCTTCTACTGAAACAAAAAGGCTTATTATGTCATTTTAAAATACATGACGTGAAAAAATTATATAGTATTGACATCTAGGCGTCACATTTGGATGAATTTTGGATATATATATATATATATATATATATATATATATATATATATCATCATAAGCCTCTTTTATGAGATTATTATTTATCATTAGATTAATATTGAAAAAATCACCAATTTGGATTGAATTTTATATGTTATTCTAGCTCATATTTTTGTTTGAGTCCTTAGAACGAAGCTGTGTTATTGATTGAAAATATCATCAATACGAATTAATTTTTATATAGTATATAATTTTCCAATAAAAAAATTTCTTTTGGATCATCATAGAACCTCAAGTTGTTGTATCTGTAAATCTCTCAAATAATTCGAGTAACTAAAATAAAATCCAATCTATTTATACGTCTGTGGATTGTGTACGTACGTACGTACTAAAAAAGAAGGCCGGCTCGCAAATACGACGCACCGTGCTATACGACGCGATATCGGGGTGGATGGTGGAGGTAAAGGCGGCCCAGCTGATATAAAACAACGGCGAGGCAGGCCAACATAAAGGGTTGCGCAGGCTAATGCGCGCTTGACACGCCATGTGCTCGGTGCGAATGCGTTCATATCACGACACACGTGCGCCGACCACTGTTTCGTTTACGTCGCGTCTTTATCCCGAAACGATGGTTCCGTTGCTATACGCGATATTGTCACTAGTACGTACTCGAAAATCTACCGAAATAATTAAAAAACAAACAATCACGAACAGTTTCGACAAGTATTGAGCTACGTACTAATCGTCGGGTAAAAATTATAAACGTAAACGAGTGCACATCGAGCTCATGCGACGCATATCGAACTTTAAATTGATTTAGACAAAAGAGTTTTGAATATGTATTTGAAACGAAAATAACAATTTGATATTGATTGTTCCTCGAGGATATGAATTTACTTGTAACTTGTAATAATTAACTTCGACACACGCGGCTCCATCAAGCAATTTCCTTCTAACGTAGCTGCAATATTAATAAAACAACAAACTTATTTTATACAATTATCGATTAAACTCTTTTTTTGTATTATTAAATACAAAAAACACTCGATTTCGTTATATTCAAAAATATTTTCAATTATTTTACTTATAAATTATTGCATAAACTTTTGCAATAAAAAATTACAGCCATGTTTTATACAAATTTTTAAAACTTGCATTATCAGAAATTATTTTAACATAAAAAATGGAAATAAACTTATTAATAAATATCACAAAAGTTTCAATTAAAAAAAATGTAAGAGAAAAATATAGGATAATATAAATCATAAAAGCATCCAAATGTAACTCCTAGATTTGTATTTTATTAAAAAGAAACATGTGTATAGAGTGATGTGTAAGGAAACATGTGTATAATTTCTTTTAAATAAAATACAAATCTAGGCGTCACATTTGGATGAACCTATATTATATTTTAAATTTGTTATTTTACTTCTTAAGAAAATCTGATTATTTTAACTCTTATAGTGAAATTCATCTCATTTGGTACTTAAATTTGGGTTATTTATTTAAATTTACTTAACCATTTATCGTGTTTTTTATTAACAAAAAATATTTCTTTTATAAAATATCATAAATATATTTCTATGATAAAAAAGCAGATCTTTCATATGACTAACGAAGTTATTTTTCTTGAGAGAGTGATTTATTACTATTTCATATACACCCATCCCTCAATTTACGCGGAAAATTATACCTCTATTTACACGGAATTTTTTTTACGCGGTATTGATTTACGCGGGACTTTTTTTACGCGGTCAAATAGATTTCATTTTATATAATATTTCATGGAATTTATTATATATCAGAGTGACGCAAATTCTTACTTGAACGTAGAAAAAAGCATGATATAAATATATAAAAGGTTGATTGTTTTGAATTACAGTAGCGATAGTGACACCGAATAAAATTTAAACTACTTTTGTTCTATAAAACGTCATTATTTTTTTGTTAAGCTATGTGAAACAAATATGTGTTCCTACAACTTTACTAGCTTTTATTTCCAATATTTTTTCTATTGTACTGACAGAGTCAATTTACGCGATTTTCATTAACGTAAAACAAATCCACGTGGAACGGATACTTCGCGTAAATCGAGGGACGGGTATATTTTAAAGGGTCATCTTAATGTGACACTAGATTTGTATTTTATTAAAAAGAAACATGTGTATAGGGAAACATGTGTATAATTTCTTTTTAATAAAACACAAATCTAGACTCGCATTTTGGTGACCCTATATTATATTTTCAATTTATTTTTTTTTATTTTCTCTCTATAAGAAAATCTGATGATTTTAACCCTTATTTTGAATTTCATCTCATTTAATACTTAAATTTGGGTTATTAATTTAAATTTACTTAACCATTCAATTCGTGTTTTTTTTTAAAAAAAAACATATTTTTATCGATTTCTTTTGTAAAATATCATAAATATATTTTTTTGAAAAAAAAACAACTTTTACATAAGTAACAAAGTTATTTTTATTAAGAGAATGATTTATCACTATTTTATATATTGTACATTCCATCACCAATAACCTTTTTCTACCCTCTTTTGAATGAAGACTTTTCAAATCTTTCCATTTCAATCGATCCAATTTCTGTTTCTTCGACTTCATTCTGACAAATTTTGTTATATCTCTGTCCTATCTATGCATAGATCTCTTCTTAAATCTTTGTATATAGGGTTATCTAAATGCGACGCCTAGATTTGTGTTTTATTAAAAAGAAACATTTGTTTAGGTTGGTGAATAGGGAAACATGTGTATAGTTTCTTGTGTTTCTTTTTAATAAATCACAAATCTAGTCGTTATATTTGAATGATACTATATAATTGGATTGTTAATCAATAATTTTGCTTATCCATCTCAGGTCTTTCTGTTATATAAGCAGCCCATTTTCATTTCAAATTCGTCACTTTTACTATAACATTCATAACTTTTGTTTTCTTTTTAATCTACTTGATTTTCTTTCTTTCTCAATGTGTTATATATATATATATATATATATATATATATATGCATTATTTTACTATGAATCAATTAATCGACTTAATAGTGTACCATAAAAACTAGTTCAATATTAAAAATTCACTTACTTGCCGATTTTTAATTTTTAATTTAAAACTTTATCTCCGTCTATAAGTTTTCTTTTTCCTTGATTGTTCTTGTACGATTCTTCTGATTAATATTTTATCGTACATAAATTTTTAGTGACAATTTTCTATTCGTAGTCTCTTTTACATTCCTTAAATTATAAACAATATCGAACTTATTTAAAATACTGTGGCAGTAGATATTAATATTATTTCATTAAAAAATTAGATGAAATAAATCATTATAATATTATTTGTTTTTCCTTATGTTTTCAAAAAATATATAATAATATTGATAATATATATTATTTTACTTATGATCTATTATTTATTATGTAATATATTGTTCTGTATTAAAAAAAATTAATGTTCAAATTTAATTTCTCGGTAAAATTATTAGATTAGAATACGTGGGGCGTATACAGTTTACGTGGCATGAACATAATATCACCGAAAATCAGTTCGGCACAGAACATGTTAAATTAAATTTATTTTAAATTGTTTTGAGAGAAAAACTATAAGACACTTTTTAGTAACTATACATTTCTAAATAATATAGTTTTTAATTAAACATTTTATATTCTTATATTCATTTATTCATTCATATATTCATTTTTCCATTATATTCATTTTGTATACTTATTATTGAAATTATTTCTTTTATTAGAGATCTTCGGGTGCCTTAATTTATTATATTTTAATATGAATTTTTTCAATGTTATCGTCATTCTCGAATAACTTATATAGGGTTATCCAAATGTGATGTATAGATTTGTGTTTTATTAAAAAAAACATGTGTAGAGGTTCTTTTTAATAAAACACAAATTTAGGTGTCACATTTGGATGACTCTATACTATGATGTCTTCCGTTAATATAAATTGTACCAAAAATAACAATAAATGATAATATTTAAAAAATACCTAGACTTTTTTGAAAATATGTTTATTATATATAAGCAATGAATAAAACAAGAAATGTGAATAAGACGAAATAGAAAAAAGTATTAAATCTATCTAAATAAATCTGAATAATTTTTCTTAAGGTCATATTTTTAAAATTTAGATTTTTCTATCCGAAAATGGTTTGGTCATCAAAATATTCTTACGTTTAATTCAATATCCATATCATAATAATTAGTTTTTTTCTTGAAAAACTCAACCTTTATATTATTATAAATTAAATTATTTCAGTTATACATGCAAAAAAACATAACTATATTAATTATTGATATTATTTTCAAACATTTCAACATAGACATTAATAATGAAAAAATCAAAATGCAAGATTAGGTTACAATCTAACACAATTTTCAATTTTTTAATGTCGATTCAGTTATAAAAAGACTATTAAATTTGCATAATGTATCCATATCTCAAAATGTTATATCTACTGTAAATGTTTTTATTATCATTTTTTCCTGTTACTGTACAAAATTCATCTGCGGTTTTTATATATTCTCAATGAAGAGAAAAAAATGATGCGTCATTTCGTACACCCCAAACAACAGGGAACTGTTCTTCCTACTTCGCTTAATTTAAAAACTGTGAAAGGGTTGAATATGTAGTACTGAAGGGTTGTTTCTGTTGCTCTATATAAAAATTAATTGTCCTAGTTTTTTTCCATGTCGATTTGTTCAGAAACTGTTGTCTCATTTAGTTATATCTTTTTTAAAGACTTTATAAATGGATGGAATTTGTTTTACAAACTATTCATGTTGTATAAAGATATTTTTTAATATTTATCGATAATTTGTAGATTTATAATTAATTTAATGAATATATTAATTCATAGTTGACACTATTTATATCGAATTCACTCAAACAAACACATTGTAAATCTCTTAACGTTTAACATTAAAATTTTTTGATTTCTTACTTTTTGATCCCTTTATTACATATTTGAAACCATCAATAAAATAAAATATTAATAATTATCGTATCTCATGAATCATACAGATCCATGTTGGAATTTCCATTCAGACCATTTGATATTTTTGTTATTAGAAACCATATAACATTTTTAGAGGACATTCCTAATAATACAAATAAATCACTCACCTCCTAACATCATAAAATGTTATAAGTGTTTAATAGTCACTTATTGTTCATTTTGTTTGCTTAATAACTGATGTGGATGTCAATGTCTATGTCTTTATCATTAAAAAGATCCTTTAAATTGTTTTTAAAAAATTATAAATATTTAACAATGCAAAGATCATTTTAAAGATTGTACAAGATTACTGTATGATCATCAAAATGCATATTATATTTTAATAAACGCCTTCTATCAGCTTTTAAGTAAAATAAACAATAAGTAATTATGGGAATTTTTTATAAAATCTTGTAATATTGAGTATGAGTGAACTATGTATATAAAAATGAATTTTCCATATTATCAAAAGAAATAGTGACGTTTTATATCATTAATTGATACATAAATGACATGTATTTCGCACAGTTATTACTCCATAAATCTTCAGTGTGGTGTATCAATCTAGTTTCTAAACTCTATTTTATTTAATAATCATTTTTTTATATTAGAAAACTTGAGTCACATATTATTCAATGAAGTGAACAGAAAATTCAGCCGAAATGTGTTAAACATACAAATTTAGTAACAAATTTTATATTTTTATTGTCAATAATAAATCATATTCTTAAAAACTGTATACAAAGCTAATTTTTTTAAAAAATTCGGTTAATTTATATAAATTGTTTTTTTAAGCGTGATAGAACTCTAAATTTAATCTCCATCGAAAGTTCTATCTAACCTAAAAACATTCTTTATCATATCTTTTTATATACATACACACATATGTATATATATATATATATATAGTGTTTTTTAAGTTAGATAGAACTTTCGATAGAAATTCAATTTTAAGTTCTATCACGCTTAAAAAACACCTATACAAAACAAGTCATCCTTAAAGTCATCTTAGTAAATCGCTAGATAGTATCAAAAAGTAGCCATACTATAAGATGCAAAAACATTTCTAGCTCTTTTTTAACAACATAATTTGAATAAATAAATCATGACATTTATTAGTCTAAATAAATCATGACGTAAGTATCCAAACCAACTTAGGATTAAATTTTATGTATTAAATTGTATATTCGTGAGAATATCAAATTAATGAAATAAAATTAACAATTTTAAATATATATATATATAAAAAGAGAGAGAGAGAGAAGAGAGAAATAAGTTACTATAATTTAAATATTTTATAAAGCATAAATTTATCAAAATTACAATTTACATTAAAAAATAAATAATTTTATAATACTTCTTAAATCCATAAATATAATAATCAACACTTTTATAATCAAATAAGAAATTGTTTAATAAACTTGATCAATATGATTAAATATGTAAAATATCCGATCAAGTTTTTGATAATTTTATTTCTAAAAAATAATGTCTGTATAAAATAAATGAACATTTATTAGTATGAAAAAAACAACTTAAACGAAGAATATATGAATTGTTAATAGAATTTAATATTTTATTCTAATAATATGTGACAGAAAAAATCAATAAATAATTATCGTGACTGTTAATTAATGATTCCTCTTTACTATATATGTACTTCATTTTTATCTTACTGTTTTTATTCATGACAAAGAATAACAACAGTGTCGCAAACTAAGAAATAAATTTCAATGTACGTTTTATTAATGATTTCTGTCGTGATACATTATGGTTTGTAATTTTTAATCTGCGTAATTTGGCCCTTTATAAGGGAAGTAATATTCCATTTGTTTGAAAAAAGAGATGTTACTGTATTAAAATTAATATTTACGGCCATTTTTTATATTTCATATATATATATATATATATATATATATATATATATATATATATCTATATATTGAATACTTATTTTTGATAAAATATTTTTTCAGTCATATTGAAAATTCAATTTCCTCAATCGTGAATGATTAGTAAAATATATTTTTTCAATTAAAAATTTAATAGAGATGAAGTGCACTGCTCTATGTTTCGTAAAATGTAATATACCTAATTACTGTATGTAATGAATTAAACTATAAAATTATTTATTGGTACGGTGCTGAATTGCTCTATAGAGATTTGTCCCTAAACGTGGATAATGTAATTACAAAAGATACCTGTGACATGATCTTTAACTAAAACTTCTTGTGTTTTACAGAGAATATACGAAATCAATGTTTGTAATGTTCATTCGTGGTATTTAATTACTTTATTATAACATCGGTTTTAGAATATTATTTGTGTAATCGATTTTTTTATACTTATATATATATATATATATATATATATATATATATATATATATTTCATATTAAATATCATTTTCATAGATAAAAGAAAAATTAAAATTGTATACAAAAATTTTATCAAAATTTAGTTCTCTTATATTAATTAGTTTTATATTCGATTCCGGTCGATATTTTAAAATAATTTTAGATTCTATCCTTAACAATTGTTTGTGTTTAATCACTAATTCAATTAAATATTAAAAAAACATATACAAAATTATAATATGTAATACCATTCTAAAATCTTTGAGTTATTGCATCCCTTGAAATGAAAAAATCGGTTTAATTGTGTGATATGTTAAAATAAAAGTCGAAAACATCATTCATTATATTAAATAATTCGTTATAAATAAAATGTACTAACTTAATTTAATAATTAAACACAAAATTATATTGTATTATATGGTAATACTGTTTTTTCCAGATTTATAAAAAGTGAAAATCTTATATTCTTTTATATTTACAATCAGAATGTATTATAAATAACCATTATTAGTAATTTTTCAACTCATTAGATCTTTTATAATTGGATATTATTTTATTTTCAATGAAATAAAATTTTTAAATCATTTAGAAATTTTATAATCAGTCTATATATATAACCACCAAAAAAATTGTAAACAGTGCAAAAAATCTTAAATAAAAATATTTACACTACTGGTTTCAAATTGTTTTTTTGTTTTCGTTTTTAAAGCTAAGCATCACTCCATTTTTGAAAATATATATATATATATATATATATATATATATATATATATATCGATTTCTATTAACCCACTACTGAAAAAAATCATAATTGAATATTATGATTCATTGGTATTTGATAAATTTACTCCATACTACCAAGATTTCATAAAATTGTTTAATGATCACATTTTGTTTATTTGCTAATCCGCATTTCAATGACTGCGTTATTATCATCAGAGTACTACGTTATAAAATTTCAATTTGTTATACTACAAAACGTAGATTTTAATGCAACGTTCTAACAATGATGACATGACTATCAAAATATGTATCAGCGAATAAAATTAACAATAAATAATTATTAAACACAAAAATATTTGTTAATAAGTTTTTTTGTGTTCGGGTGAATTAAGAACATTAATTTAGAGATTGTGTTTGTACAAAAAAATTATCAAACTCTTATGTGCTATATATCAATATTTTTAAACAAATAAATTATTCTTATATGATGATTTTGTAAAACTATTCACTTTATTCGCAAATTAGTATTTCAATGAATATTACATCTGCGTCGAATTTTGTAATAGTATTGAAATAGTTTTATAAAATTTTGTTGAATTAAAGTGGATGATTTTATCTGTAACTAGAAATTAACTACAATAACAAAGTAAAAATGAATGTTTAAATTATTTTCAATAATTAAAAATACTTTTCTAAATATTATAAATCTATAAAATGTGATGATAAATTCGGTTATACTGAATAACTAAACTAAAAATCGTAAGAGAGTGATAAGTATTTTGTCCGAAATGACCATTTAAATAGTCTAATGAATACGAAAAACTACAATAAGCGTATTTTTGAACTAATTTATCTATGTCAGTGGAGAGGAAGTTAGATATAAGTATACGCTTAATATTGTAGAGAATCAACACACAAATGCTATGTGAATACTGTGTAATGTGTTGAAAAAAATGGAAACACCTAATTCACTAAACGGTAACGCCCATTGTGGTTACACGTAACACGTGAATGTCAGAAATTATAAATCAGACAATAGTTTCGGTTTATCGTTTTGTGCAGGTCTCGTTTGACGTATTAATAGGGATTCGAATTATTACCTTGATCTTTTGACGGTCGATCGTGCGTTTCCGACTATATCTGATAATTATGTTACTAGTCATAAACATATATCTATCTTTTTATAAGATTGTATAATATGATACGAATTTTTTTTTTAATATTTATATATTTGCTATTTTATAACTTTCTTATAATTTATATATTTTTTTAAAAATTTAACAAAAAAAAACTTTTCATATTACAAATTCATTATAGATTTATATAACTTTAAAAATTGAATTTCTTTATGTATTATTTATTTTAACAATTAATTAAACATTTCGTCTAACAAACAAATTGCATATTAGAATAAATCAGCTTAAAAAAGAAAATTTATCCAAATATTATTATTTCAATATTTATATAAAACTACCAATCTTATATTATATATGGTCATCCAAATGTGACACCAAGATTTGTTTTATTAAAAAGAATCTATACACATGATTCTTTTTAATAAAATATAAATCTAAGCGTCGCATTTGGATAAACATATATCAGCAATATAATTAATATTGGTTTTCTTTATAATTAGCTGAAACGTTTCATTAAAAAATATTAAATATAATTATATATGTAAATATATATATATATATATATATATATGTATCTGTATATATATATATATATATATATATATATATATATATATGTATATACACACACACACATATATATATATATATATATATATATATATATATGTATATAATTTTTCTTGAGAATTGAAAAATAGAAAGAAAATCAAAAATAAAATTAACAAAACAATAATATAGACTAAATACCTATTCCTAAAAAGCATACAAATATTTGTCTTCTTTATTCTTTATATTTTCAGAAAAAAATATTTATATATGTTGAAAAATTAAATTTTAGCTATAATTTTTATTTTAAATTTAGAATAATTGTACTATAATATTTAATTAAATATTTGTTTTCATTTTTTTTTTAGTTTTGTAAAAAAAACTTTCTAAATTTGATAGAACAAGTACGAATACTTTTGTCCCCAACTGTATGTATATATATATATATATATATATATATATATATATATATATATATATATATATATATATATATATATATATATATATATATATATATATATGTATACATGTGCGTGTGTATGTATATATAAAGGTATGAGAAAGGGTTTTTTTTAGGACAGATAGATCTTTCGAAAGATATTCAATTTAAAGTTCTATCACACTTGAAAAAACATCTTATATATATATATATATATATATATATATATATATATATATATGAACTGATCGTTGATTTAATGGCTTGCATTACCGCCTGTCATACTAGAAAATATGTTCGATCTCAGATCAGAGAAATAAGATAGGCGAGGCTCTTTAACCAAGGTGAAGACAACTTGTCTAAGGAAGTAAACCATGAATGAAAAATTCACAATAACCCGCCTAATTTGCGTGGTATGATCAAGTACCAATAAATGTTAATATTCAATAAAACTTTCGCCCAGCAGTCAATAAACTGATGGAATTATATATATATATATATATATATATATATATATATATATATATATATATATATATATATATATATATATATATATATATATATATATATATATATATATATATATATATATATATATATATATATATATATATATATATATATATATATATATATATATATATATATATATATATATATATATATATATATATATATATATATATATATATATATATATATATATATATATATGAAATAAACAAATGTGGACAAAGATAATTATGAAATAGAGACAACAAAAGGAGATTTCATCCAAAATGAAAAAATGAAATTGTGAAACTTAGTGTTGATGAAGGTTTAAAGAAATTGGTAACGAACAAGAGGAAGTAAAAATAGCTTTGAAAAACACTTAAGAACAGTCAATAGCATTTGAGGAAGTTTTCACTCATCACTGGACCTATATAAATTTTCATGATAACAATGATATTATATTATAGGTTGGTATATATATATTTGATATATATATATTAGGTTGGCAAATATCTCCCTTCCGCCTTCTGGTCTTTTGAATTTTGCGGCTATGTACAAAAAAAAAAAAAGGCGGAAGGGAGATACTTGCCAACCTAATATATATATAATAAAAATAAATAATTTTTTCATATATTTTATATTATGGAAAAGTTTAAATTTAATATTAAGATTTTTTCAAGTAAATATATTTTATATTTTAGTCAATAAAAGACTGAGAACAAATATTTATAAAGACTATGTAAAATCGACTTATTTGTATTACAAATCAAAAAGACGTATATAATAGCTAAATATCATAGCTAACACTAAATATTATAAAATATAATATAATATAGCAAGACAAAATATAATTATAAAAAGAATAGCTGAAAGATTTAAATTATCTCTTATACAAATAAATTATCACCCTAATACCACATCACAATTCTAAAACAAATAGTATCTAAATTTTCTTTTAAAAAAAATCATATCAACTTACATTAGTGATCTACTGGATAAAAGGATTATTAAATATTACCATTTTCTAATATAATAAAATACTTACTCATATTCACCACGCTGACCAGATAGATTAGTGAGAAATACACACACACAGATGCATGTATATATATATATATATATATATAATATGTAATACAAAATAAAAAATGAAAATGTTTCCATGTTTACTTCTTAGTAACTGTTTATAATAAATCAATTATTGTTTGTTGTTTTCTTGTAGACTTCGCTAAAACATTTAATATTGAAATAACGAATTTCGCATTAATTCATCAAAGATACAAGTTTCAGATACAGAATATGAATTTTAGATCATGTCACTAATAACGATGGTATAAAAAATCAACAGCTACCGAATAATACATAAATTAAAAATACAGACGGGTTTATAAATCAGCTTTCGAGCTCATCTAAAGAGTATATTTCAAAGAAATTTAGAAACATTCTGTGTAGGTTAATTGCACATTATCTCTTGTACGTTCGTGTTTCGATTAGGAAGATTTTTTAATATACACTTTAAACAGATTATTTGGCTAAGAAATGTATCTAGATTAATTTATTTAATTTATTACTTGTTTTACTTCATAGAGTTTTTCATTTACTTTTAAACTTAATTACAAATGTTTTAAATAAAAAATGATCAAAAATTATATGTATATATATATATATATATATATATATATATATATATATATATATACTTTGGCCTCTTTTCATTTATTATTAGATGAAGTTTTTTTCCAAAACTTTGTATTTACAACAATTAGTGCCTTTGTCTTCAATTTTATTCTGATGAATTTTCTATCTATCAGATGATTTCTTCTTAGGTCCTTATATATTTCAAAGTTTCCATCAATAATTTTTATTTTCCATCGGATATGTTATCGTCTTATTTCACGATTAGATAATTTTCATTTTAGCTTGTTGTTTCTACATATAATTCTTAAGCTACATTTTTCCATACTTTTCTCTGTTATTTGGAAATACTGAATTATATTAGATTTTAAAATACATGTTTTGTTAATATAAAAGAAAACAAGTAAGATACATTGACCGAAAACTTTTTCTTTAAAAGTAAAGAAATATTCGATTTTTAATAAAATATTTTATTTGGAAATAATACGATCTTATTTTTATTCTCTTATTAACGTTATCTATAAATGTTTAAGGGGAGGTTTCGGTCTAGAATAGAAAAAATAAGATCATTCTTAGGATTTTTTTTATAAAAAAATAATCAAGATAACAATCTTTGATTTTTGTATTTTATTATTTACACTTTAAATAAAAAAGTAACATAATAATGTAATATATAAATATATTAAGAGTTACTGGCGCGCTTTGTAGTAGTCCTGGAAATTTTTTCTGTTGATGTTGAGACGTCTAGCTCTCAGCTATCAATTTAAAATCAAAAATACAAAAATATTTTCAAAATCCATAAAATTTCTGAAGCAATAACACAACGAAAGTTATTTTTTCTATTTTTTCCAAAATTTCAAAATCAAACTTCTTTTTTCAATAATTTTTTTCACAGTTCTACACTCTTTAAAAATTAGTAAATTCAAATAAACTTTATATATTAGAGGTTCATTACCTAGAAAAAAGTATAATCTTTAATTTTAAAATAATCATTCAAAGTGGTTAATTAAATTTTGAGATATTTGTCCCACCAGTTCGAAAAATGATATTTCGAGAAAAACGCCTTTAAAGTTTTACATGATGTTAACAGATGTGGTACAATTAGGATATAACACCCATGCAGCAGTTGTCACACTTATAAGCCTGTAACTTTTGTAATTTTCAAAATTTTAAAATTTCATTTTAATTGCACATTCTTCGAACATCATAGAAGTAAAAAATGTAAAAAAAATATACATGTTTTCCTATACATATGTTTCTTTTCAATAAAACACAAATCTAGGCGTCACATTTGGATGACCCAAAAGAAATTGTGTTTTATAAAATATCAAACATTATTTTAAAAAATCATTGACCAAAATTCTATATTAGATATAATTTACATTTTTTTAAAAAAAACAATTCATTTTATATGATAATTTATATGATTTTTCATTTGACACATATTTTATATAACTTTTCATATGACAATTAACAATGTTAGAACACTATTCTATAGTTTGATTTTAAGAATTTAATTTCGATAATCAATTAACTAAAATACCATATTTTAAATAAAATACTAAAAATATAAATTATTTGTTAAAAATCCCTACGAAATAATTTAAATGACAATCTTTCTTTCACGATTTTCTAAACTATTGAAAATTCCATAAACGAATAATTTTCGTCCTCGGAAAAAAGAACGAAATTCTTGTAGATATCGTATCGAAAAATCATACAATCTGAGACACGTTCAGAGCGATTAAAAGAAAGATGAATAATAAAAAATGACTAATGTAGCGACGGCGGCGGCAGCAAGGGCATAACTAATGGACGACATTGTGAGACAGCGGGAAAAAGTGGAGATTTCTTAAAAGCTTTTGATTAACAAGCGAGAATGCCCGATGTATCCACTTCTGGCTGTTCCAACACCACCCTACTCATTCCGTGTCCGTTGGGCTCTTATCATTTTGTTCACAGTGCACAGCATATCCCTTCCGGCACATCTAATGACTCCTGGCATATTATTTCAACTTTTATTGTTTTATAGTTTAGTTTTTTCGAACGAAATTAGTTCATCCTCGTTACTAATCAAACATATGTATACATGAAATCAATCAAAATAATTTAATTTCTCGACGTGGATTTAATCGGTAGATAGAAATTCAAACGGTACATTTCAGTAATTAAAATTGTTAAAACTTATGAGATTCTTTATACACTTTTAAATATTAGTACCAACATTTTACTGTATATATATATATATATATATATATATATATATATATATATATATATATATATATGTATGTATGTATATACAAGATTAAATATGTATGAAAATTGTAATTTATATATTATGATAAAATTCGAATTTCCCCTATGCAAATAAAAAATTATTAAGTAAGATTAATCATACTTTTCTTTAAAAAAATACATATTTTAATAATATTGATTTAAAACATAATTTTTTAACTGTAAATAGTATTAATTAAACTATAGTTACTGGATAAATTTATAAACCTCTCATACATATTTTATTACTCTTATAATTTATATTCATTTTAAATGTCAGAATAAATAATTAATTAAAATATCATTCATTCTGTTATTATGACTCCATTATTGCACTGTTTTGTATTGTAATTCACGTTTGGATATTTCTATTTTTTTCAAAAAAACACAAAAATAGTTTCTTAATGATGAAGAGAAATGTTAAAAACTTGCATCTTTTTGCAAATAAATCGTTATATCTATGTTTACCTAAAATAAAGTTTTTTTTTCTAATGCCACTTTTTCTCCCCGTTCTTTCGTGTTATAAATGAACTTCAAATTGTATTATAATTGAAAAAATCACCTTTTTATACAACAAAAATAATGAATTAAAGAATTATATATATATATATTTATATATATATATATATATATATATATATATTAGGTTGGCAAATATTTCCCTTCCGCTTTTTTTTTATTTTTTATTTATTTTATTTTTTTTGTACATAGCCGCGAAATTCAAAAGACCAGAAGACGGAAGGGAAATATTTGCCAACCTAATATATATATATATATATATATATATATATACATATATACATATATCCAGGGTGGCCCAAATCATACTAAAGGTTTTAAACTGAGATTTAAGGTTACATACTTCACTCTCATTTGGGCCACCCATATATATATATATATATATATATATATATATATATTTGTATAACCCACCGATGGTATAATAGCTCATCACCGCCTATCATAAAGAAGTGCATTCGGTCTCCAATTATAGATATAGTGCAGGCGAGACTCTAGCCAAGATGAAAGTAATCTGCCTAAAATGTTAAAAATATAATGATATTTTCTTAGCTGTTATTCTACTTAAAAAATTAAAAAAGGAATAAATAAATGAAAAAATGTTGAATATTAAACAACATAAAAATATTTTATTCGTGTTTATAAGATATTTATTTATATAAATATATTAATCAACACATCTTACTTATTTTTACTTATGACAGTGAAAATTGGGTTTTAATTTCCAAAATAATTCAGTGACTCCAGTTAATACAAGAAAGCATGAAGATATGTTTATTAAAAATAACACGAAAAGATAGGGAAAAAAATGATTGAATCAAAAATAAGAATAAACCAAAAGTTACGTATGTTACAATAAAAGTGAAAAATGGAAATTGATCAATCATATAGCAAGAAGTGCAGACCACTAATGGATAAGAGAATTTATTAATTGATAACATTGATATATAAAAAGGCATAGGAAGAGTTCCATGGATAGATAGACCAGAGATATAAGACACTTTGTTGAAATGGACTAAAGAGAAGGATATTGGATCGGTAGAATTGAAAAATTTTGGGAGAGAATTTCATCCAGTAATGGATAGAAAGATATTAATAATTATGTTGAATATACAAAGGTTCTGTTCCAACAATATTCAAACTTTAATTCTACAAATGATATAAATAGAAATTTATTTTTAAATTAAATTGTTTTTGTCATTAACACTTTATTTCCAACTAAGTTCAGTTTGGTTGAAATTCGAGGCATATAAATGTAACAAAACTTTTCTAACTATCATCAAGAAACATTATAGAGCAGATAAAAAAAATAAAAAAAAAATACAGAGAAATCCTTAAATGCTGAATATAAAAGGAACTTTATCACGTACAACA
The DNA here is from genome assembly GCA_029203775.1 of Neoneuromus ignobilis. Classification (NCBI taxonomy): domain Eukaryota; kingdom Metazoa; phylum Arthropoda; class Insecta; order Megaloptera; family Corydalidae; genus Neoneuromus; species Neoneuromus ignobilis. The sequence goes on along the minus strand of CP092091.1, from coordinate 37,969,899 downwards.
GTTTAAGAGTGAAACATAAAATTTAAAAATGTAGAAAGTCCTTTAACCAACCAAAAAGAAAAAAATATGGAAAAGTACGTGAAAATTAGAAATTATCATTATATGTAATGTTTATAAAATTAATTAATGATATTACTGGTATTACTAAATTGCATTTGAACTAAAGATTTCAAATTAAAATAGTGTATGCACGATTTGTTATACACAGAATTATCATTATTTTCAACTTTTGACCATCAAAACGTGTCGAAATGCTTAATCATCCACCTTATTGGCCATATTTGATATCCTGCTACTATTTCCTATGTTTTAAACTTAATATTAAGTTAAAAAAAGAAATTTAACCGATACCATTATAGCTATTTGGAAAGAAGAGTACTGAGCATGTTTTCAAAACTTGTAAAAAGATTATATAGGGTCATCCAAATGTGACATCTAGATTTGTGTTTTATTAAAAACAAATATATGTATAGTTTCTTTTTAATAAAACACAAATCTAGGCGTCGTATTTGGATGACTCTATACTTTTTCAGAAAAAAATATTTTGAATAATCAATAATAAAACTTATAAATATCGAATCGAAAATTTGTTTTTAAACAAATTTTAGGTATTTTTATTGACAGACTGCTTGTAAATAAATATTATTTAAATTTAATTATTAAAGCTAATAATCATATATGGTATAAAAAATACAAATAAAGTGTCAAATGTGTATTTCCTTATACAAAATTTTTCATGTTGTTAAAGAATAAAACTACGTCAATTATAGGAATGAAAATATTATATTACACATAATGATATGTATACAATGTAACATTAATTTAATAATTGTAGTACATGATTTTTTAATTGAAATCAATTATTATCAGTACAAAACATATTTTTACTTGACAACTATTATTACTATCGTAATATAAAATAGTCAACAAACGATGCATCAAATTTCTGTAATAATCGTAAAATAAACACAAACATTCAGCCACTATCAATCATTGGGGGGACTGCGTAAACGCATGAACACACCGGCGCATGTAAACATAGGTACTATTTATACAATTAAAGGCAGCCCCGGAAACGAATGGGCGGAGCACAGAAAAAAATCGCGTGACAGCTCAGAGACAATGCGAGCTGGAAAAAAAGCATTTTATAAAAACTACAATTTGATTTGCGGAATAGGAAAAAAACTATGTTCGCATGATGTCAGAAAAATGAGGGTTACACATATACATATATACATCAATTCGTATTGTGTACTCCGCCCCATCTTTTCTTTATGTAATATATTATTCGTTGAGGATTTAATTTATCGCTTAAGAATCGACAATGTGATTATTCTACGCTGTACGTACACAAATACAAACATGTTAATCACTATTATACATGTTTTATATACATTCATATTTACTTTATATATATATATAAATATATATATATATATATATATATATATATATATATATAAGTCTAGGCGTCACATTTGAATGACCCTATATATATATATACATATCCTATATATATATATATATATATATATATATATATATATATATATATATATATATATATATATAGGATCATTCAAATGTGACGCCTAGATTTGTGTTTTATTAAAAAGAAACTATACACATATTTCCCTATACACATGTTCCTTTTTAATAAAACACAAATCTAAACGTCAAATTTGGATGACCCTATATATATATATATATATATATATATATATATATATATATATATATATATATATATATATATATATGGTCATACAAATGTGACGCCTAGATTTCTGTTTTATTAAAAAGAAACTATACACATATTTCCCTATACACATGTTTCTTTTTAATCAAATACAAATCTAGCCGTCACATTTGGCTGATCTATATATATATATATATATATATATATATATATATATATATATATATATATATATATATATATATAAATATAAGGTCTACCGAAAAGTTCTCTCCGATAATATCTTCTCAAGTTTAAAAAATACGTCATTCTACAGAAATGGAATTCAAAAATTACTATTACGATGGGAAGAGGTCATTAGTAACGGAAGAAAAATTATATTGTTCAGTAAATATTAATAAATATATTGAGAGTGTATTACTTTTTTTTAACTCAAAAACGGACAGAACTTTCCGGTAGACCTAATATATATATATATATATATATATATATATATATATATATATATATATATATATATATATACACGAGGGTTGTTTGATATGAAAAAATAAGAAAAACTAAATTAAAAAATTTAATTAAATTAATTAATTCAATTAAACAATAAATAAATTTACCATACTTATCAAACAACCCTCGTATATATATATATATATATATATATATATATATATATATATATATATATATATATATAACATACAGTTGCTTACACAAATAATGACCCATAGGACACATTTAAAACATTTTAGAAAAATTGTTTCAATTATAATAATTTATGGAATTAAAAAAATATGCACAGTCTGTCCTTTCATTTTTCTAGAAAAACTTGGAGTGTCATTTAAAATCTAAAGAATGACATTTATACACACCTATCTTTTCAACCAACTATCAAAATTTTGTTAAAAAATATCAAATACTTTCTGAAATAAGTTGGTTGAAATGGTGATGTTTGTTGCGATGTCATGAAAACACAGTGGAATAATACGCAAATATAGGGTGTTTCAAATAAGACTAAAGGATAGTAAATGTCAGTAACAAGTAAATGTCTATGTAAATCCTTCAGTCTCATTTTGATCACCTATATTAGCTCGTTAAACGTTTATGTAGAGTATATTCGTTATGAAAAGATGGCATTTTTTTGTTTAATGTCTAGGATACTTCTCATATAGAAAAAAATCGCTTTAGCTATTTATTGTAAAATTTAGGTAAATATATATATATATATATATATATATATATGTAATTTTAGCACATTTTAAAATATTTCAAAGCAACAAAACAAACAAAATAAATATGCTCTGTTTAATGTTTTTTTTATGAAATAGTTTTCAAAAAATAAAATGTTAAGCCCTGTAAATTGGAATTACTTATCAATAAAATCAATAAAAATTATCATTTTGTTACAATTCAACTCAATCTTACAGCAATTGCATTTATTGTATTTCGTCGAGTATATTCGTCATCTCCTAGAAATAATTAAGCACAACAGTCCACATTCTTAAAATAAAACAAAGCGCTTAACGGGTTAAATTTTCTTTTACATTTAGTCCAGAAACAACCTTTTGAAATAAAACACATAAGAAGTTATTTATTCATAAATATTTATTTTATCGTCTTCAAAATACTCCCCATTGGAAACAATACACATATGTCAACGCTTCTTCCAATTTTCGAACGCTTCCACGAAAGTGCTTTGTGGTATAGCCTTCAGATCACGTAACGAATTTTCTTTTATGACTTGAATCGACTCAAAACAATGTCCTCAGAGCTGAAACTTGAGTTTTAGGAATAGAAAAAAGTCGTACGAAGCCTTATCAGACGAATATAAAACTTGCGGAATGATTTTGGTGGTATTTTCGATGGTTCTTTTGCAAAAAATTTAGTTTTTTTAAAACTATGCGAGAAGCGACGCGTTTTATGCCCAACATTTCAGCCAAAATGACATGGCATTGTATTTTTGAGATTTCCATCTCATCTGCTAACTCTTTGACAGACATATTTTTGAGCATGCGTTGACTTGGGCGATGTGTTCGTCGTCAGTTAATGTCCCATCGGATGCGCACAACTTAGTTTTTATATAAAACGCATTTTTTTTAAGTGAGCGATGATTTTTTACACGATGATAAATGTAAGCTCTTAATGGAACACCCTATATATATATATATATATATATATATATATATATATATATTAATCATTATAAATATACTTACATTAAACAATAAGTACATCAATAAAGTTTCTTATAAAAAAAACTTTATTGTTCAATGATTCGCCAATTTAACATATTCTGAAGAATTTCATCATGAATGGTATTGAATCTACAATTCATCATCTACAGGTAATAAAGGTTTGTATGTATGAATGTAAAAGTTATGTATGTGTGTGTAAATGCATAATTCAATTTTCCACCATATAATCATATCTTAAACACATCATTTTCTATTTATATTGTGTCGTGCAATAAAAATAAACATCATCATCGTATACACTATCATTGCATTAAACACACTAATATTACATCACTTAAACACATATTTTATTATTATTCCTTAATCCTATATATTTATTTATTTATTTATTATAATTTATTTATTTTATTTTATTATTTTTTTATGTTTAACCGTTGCTGAATCCTATACTATTGAGTGTGTATTGTCCTCAGTGTATGGGTCGTTTGCAGCAACACGCCGCACTGCTGGGTGGACCTCATGCCGCTTCGTGTCCACTGTGTCATCGCTTATTCCTCGGCGGCGGTGAAGAACTCATGGAACACATGAAGCACACGCACAAAGATCCGAATGCCAGCGGCGTCGCTAGTGAGTAACACCACTATATACATTTTTTATATTATTTTTTACATATATATATGCAAAGCTGATTGAACAATTATATCTTCGATTATTTGAAAATATTTTAACCTTTTTCAATAATACAATAGTTACAAATTCAATTAATTACATATATAAATTTTGTTTCGCATTATTTTGTGAGATACAATTAAATATTTTCATCTAAAACTAATAAACTGAATTGAATATTTTTCCCATCAATTTTTTAATATTAGTAAAGTTATAAAAATTAAAAATAAATAAATGTACAGTGCTTCAGTTTGAATCAACTTTGTAGTATATACACAAGTGAACAGTATATATTTTCACTATACATATATATATATATATATATATATATATATATATATAAAATTAATTTTAATAATTTTAATTTTACTGAAATATTAATAATGAAACTAAATGAAAATATTTCAAATAAATATACCATTTAAGTACAATATACTTAGTCGATTAAACTATTATTCGAATTATTCGAAAAATATCTGACAACCATATTCATACAATATTACTTAAATGAAATACCAAAAAAATAGCATTTGAGAAATAATGTTTAATTTTTTCTTACTAATTATCGTATACATTATCAATTCTATTTTTTATTCAAAAAAGTCATTTGAATCATAAATAAAAAAATTATAAATAATTTTTAAAAAAATCATATCTGATAATCCTATTCGTACATTCTAGTATTTATGAAAGAAAAACTTAAAAATCCCTTACCTAAAATTTTATAGAGTAGTATTTGTTTTTTTATAATTTCCCTAATCTCTTTGGAACAGAAACTAAAAAAATGCAGATTTTAGATCCCTTGCATTACTTATTTCGTACTTTCCAATATTTTTTTCAAAACTGGCTACAAATTTTTCATAAGATTTAAATTAAATGATCATACGAATGTTTCTAGTTTCTGTGGACAATTGTATAAAAGCCACAGACCAAAATCTAGCAATTTGTTTCTTGATAAAACACCAGTCTATCTGCAAACCGTAAATTGTCCTATTTACTTTTTATTTATTCTTTAAATAGCCATTATATTTAGCCATTATTCATGATTCCATTAATAAAATATAATTTTCATACTCCAGAAACTGAGAAACATTCCACACCATGAACGATTTTCCACCGTGTTGTTTTGCATTCCAACTGAAAAAATAAAACCTGCTTTCATCACTGAAAATAGCTTAATTACAAAATTCTACATTCTTATTTATATATTTTTCAGTAAATTCTAGCCGCTTTTTTCTATTCATATATGCGATAAAAAATTTTCTTCCTACTGTTATGTTTTTATAATCATCATATCTAATGAAAATTCTATTAATTGTGCACATTCTAACCTATGTCCAGTTGTTTTGTAAATATTGACATTAAATATAACCTTCGATTCCAGTTTACATCCTTCAGTCTCATTTAAATCACCCTATATATAGAAGATGTATGAAATCAAAATACACTCCTCTAATATAGAAATAAAAAATTCAAAAACGTAACACATGCAGATATGCCATCCATCTGAAAGAAACATCAAAAACTGTTAAAGTTTTAAATACTTTTGACCGAAAAGAAATATGCACTGACAATAAATAAATTTAATGTTTTTTTTTTAAAAAAAAAATACGAATCTAATACACAAATCGTTTTAAAAAACAATAAATAATATCTAGTCATTTAGAAGTGACAGAATTATTAAATACAGACAAATAAACATGCAGGTACGCATTGTATAAAGTAATAAAAAAATATATAGTTGATCATTAGTTGAAGATGCATTGAATAAAGATAAAAAATGTACAAGAAATTACGCTCGTGGAAATGTTATATGAATTAATGGTGGAATCTGATTATTGGTGGTCGAATTAGTAATGATCGACTTTAGTTTCATTTTAATTTTCGATATTAAAAATTAAAATATTGAAAACAAAATCTCCAAAATACAATATTTTTAAAATTGAATGTTCTTTAAATAATTTGTTATTATAGAGTGTTATTATTATTTCATATAAATTCATTCAGTTGAATCAAATCTAGAAAGAAATACACTTAATTAACCAAGTAAGTAAATTATATTTAAGATATAGAAATTAATATTTGTTAAATTAAGTGAAATCTTTTTGATATTGATTATATTTTTGTCCAAATAAATGGTTCTAAGAACTGAATTCTGATCTTATAAATTTTAAACTAAATTATCAAAATAAGAAAATATATTCCAATATAGTCCTTATCAATATTTCAAATCAAAAAATTACTAAAAACTTTTAAATTCTGAAGAGTCAAAAAATTTAATAAAGATATTGTAATCATTTAAGAAATTAATATTGTACTTACCTGCTAATAAATTTATTCTAAACATATTTTATTTAAAAAAGATAACTTTTTTTAATTTCTTCTTTGTCAAAAAAATTGTACATATTTCTTAAATTAATTGATTTGACACTTTTAGTTTAAGACCTATCTAGGAAATTTTAAATTCGATCGTCTTTCAAATTTACCATTAATTCAAACAAAAATTGATAAATAATAAAATTATAAATTATTTAATATGTATAATATATATGATACAAAAAGTTTATTTTTTTAATCTATAATTCCATCTAAAAATCATTTATAAAAGTGATAAACACAAATAAACCAATTATATTACCTCGAGGTACTCTTAAAATAACTAAATAATAATAATTTTATTTTAAAAACTTGTTTGAATAATTTACATTATTATTAATGTATTATTGCATTAAAATAAATATACATGAAATATGAATATTTCTTATAAACTACATTATTTCTTAAAAAAAGTTTTATTCAATACTAATTATAAAAGTATTCTATTGAAATATTTTCATAGTTTCATTTCATTTTGATTTTTATATTTTAATTATATACTATACCATATATATAATGTTGTATAAATTAAAAATACTATAGAATATAATATTAAAAAAAATACTAACATATAACCAACTTTTAAATTTATATACCCAACAAAATTATATGTTTTTAAAAAATATATGTCTAATTCAAAGAATGCAAAATCAGTAATCGAGATTGAAATACTTGTAGAAGTTATATTTATTTTTCTTTTTCAATTTAAAGATGAGTATAAAGTTTCCTTTTTGATACCGAGAAATAAAAGATTTCTTTTTGAGAATGGAAACATTACCACAATAACATTAATTTTAATTTCTGATGTTCGCTTTGTAATTTTTTCCAATGCATTTTAATATTCATTCGTATTTTTTATAGTAAAGAATTTCTTGAGCTTCTTTAGAAGTAAATCAGGTTGCGTTTCGATTCTATATTATTATACTGTTTAGTAATAGATTATCAATTTAATCTTTATAGTTATATGTATATATATATATATATATATATATATATATATTTATATTTATATAGTTTGACTAAGTAGTCTATAGTATTTAATTGGGAATATGCTTGGTTTTGGGCTTTATGTGACTTAATATGTTAATATTTCTTATGTACTTATATGTTATATGTATTGATTTGAGAAAATATTGTGAATTCAGAGAATTGTTAACCCTTTGGTTGCGAAGTACTCGCAAACAAAGATACGCTGTATACGATCGAGATACAGCAATTATTGTGTACAGAGTTTTTACACAAATCGTTTTGCTATCATATAAATCCCATTATCGTATATAAGAATTATACAAAATATGACACTTCTATCTATCATGAACGAAAAGTCAGATGATTGAACGAACGAAATAAATAGTTTGAATAAAATAAGTTACTATTATAGGTCATTTTCAATTCATTATTACTAGAGAAAAATCGAGAGCCTAAAAAATATTGAGAATTGACAATAAATATTTGTTACATTGTTGACAATATTTTCTTGAAATCAAATTTGTATGAAATTTTCGAATAGTCAAATCGCTTCTCTCGCATTGACCTTATGCTTTTTCTTTTCCCCGCTCTCCCCTGCTACTTCATCAACGCCATCGACTTGGATTCATTCGCACGTCACGTCTGTCTACGAAAACTTCGTATTTATCACCTCACCAAAACAACGTATCAACATTACCTGTACTATTAAAATTATTCACTTTACTAACACCACAACGTACGAAATCGTATCGAATGGTTTCACATTAACATTTGAACTGCAACATCGTCTCGATTACAATACTCATCCTCCACCTACTGACACCCCTAATCAAAACGTTTCTATCGTAAATTTTCGATATTCTGATCTCCTAACAAACCTGTCGCAATTCAACCCGGCTGGGTTCTTGAACATCCCGAACGCGGGGTCGAATCCTGTACTCAATATGTCATTGGGTTCGAATCCTGGCGGTAACAACGGTGCCGTCGGCGGTGGCGATGAACCGACGCCGATGGACACGTCGAATCCTGCAAACGATGCACCTTTGAACATGTCCAATAACAATCACAACAACAACAATAACAACTCTTTAACTAACAATACGGACTCGACTAACAACACGACACCCGCGCTCAACCACGGCGTGCTGAATTCTGTCGGCGGTGGCGCCGGTGTCGGTGGTGGTGGTGGTGGCGGTGGCGGCGGCGGTGGTGCATTGAACGCACCAAACTTTGTTGGCGGAATTAACCCGAACGCGCTTAACACGGCCGGGGCGGGCGCCGCTGCGTCTGCTGGCGGGCTCAACGCCGCCGCGCTCGCCAACTCGGGTTCGAACTCTGCCGCCGACTATATCACATATAATCATTTAGCTAAGAGAAGGACCGCAAACCATCCGTGCCCGATCTGTGGCAAGCACTATGTCAACGAAGGATCGTTACGTAAACATCTTGCGTGTCATCCGGAAACCAGCCAACTCGCCAACACGGGACTACGAATGTGGCCATGCTCAGTGTGTCAAGCTGTATTTACACACGAATCCGGTAAGTAACATCTTTTACATATATATGTATGTATATATATATATATATATATATATATATATATATATATATATATATATATATATACACATACTCTGGTGGAAAAAGCATTCTCTACATGGAAGGTCTTGAGAAAATATTTATAAAATTCGGAAACAAACTGATTTTTTTATTTCATACACACTATATGTATTTTTAATCAAATTACCAAAGAAAAAATAATTCTTAATTTATTTAATGATTAGAATTATTTTAATTTCTTAAGTCATATTTATATTAGATAAACATTTTCGACGTTTTAATTATTGAACAAAAAAATTTGTAACCAATTACATTTCATTTTCATTAAATGATTTGCATTATTTAAACCAGCTTTCGATTTCTTACTAGTAATTATTTACTAATCTTCTTGAAATAATTCATGCATTTATACTTAAAATCTTATTTGATGTTGCTTTGGTGTTTTATTCAATAAAATCCATAGATGTTCAATAAGGTTTAGATACGAAAACTGAAGTGATATTTATAACATATAAAAAAAATTATAGAAAATCCAAAGCTTTATGATACAAACGGTGTGTTATAAGGTGTTTCCTTGTTGTAAATAATATTCCTTCGCTAGAACTACTTTTCCGCATTTTTTAAATATTCCTTGAAAATATTTGAAAATGTTCTCTTGATTTTTCATCTATGCACAAAAATGGCCATAAAACTACACATCACAAAACCATGTACCTTAGTGCCATATTCAAACCATCCTATACATATCCCCATGTGGTACTATTTCAATATTTTTTTATCCAATTCAGTTCTATTTTCGTCATACAAAAATTAATTATCTGACTAGTAAAAATCGAATTTACAATTATCTAAAAATATAACTTTTCTCTGGAATATAATATTTTCCTTTTATTTTGTTTCTGTGTTCATTTGCAGAGGTATATCATTTTATTCTCTTAACTTTGCTTATAAATGGCTTCTTTTTATATTCTGGTATTGTTAAGATATACCCAATTATACAATCATTGGGCAGAAAATAAATAGAATTATTTTCCAGTTTTCTCTTTTATATATGCTAAGATCTTTAACAAACTTGTTTATAATTTCTTATTTTACAAAATTAACACGACTTTTTTCATACTGCAAATATAGATTTATCGTTGTTCATAAGTTAATTTCTTCATTCTTATCTATTTTTACAACGCATAATCATATTCTAAATATTATATATAAGGCTTCTCAATACTACATTCGTAATTTCATTATAAAATTTATTTTAACAATACGTTTATAATAGTTTTTTCTTTCTAATACCAAAGTTTCATTTTCCTTGTATCCTACTTTTAAAACACCCTTATTCTGTTTAAAAAAATAGTAATTCAAGTAAAATTAAAAATATCAAAGTCACAAGAAAACAAAAATCAGATTTATATTTAACTCTTTTTTCGATTTTTACAAATATTTTTTTAAATAGCTTCTATGTAACAGAAACATATATATATATATATATATATATATATATATATATATATATATATATATATATATATATATATATATATATATATATATATATATATATATACAATCAAACTATTTATAACAAGTATAAAAAATAATATATTTTTAAGTTCATTTTGTGTCAAAATAGGTCTTTTTCAAATGATCTATTTGCATCAAAATATTATTACTGTTATAGTAAATTCACAAGCTTAATACAAAAATTGCTTTTAAAAAAATTAAAACACAACAGAACTACATACATATATATATATATATATATATATTAGGTTGGCAAATATCTCCCTTCCGCCTTCTGGTCTTTTGAATTTCGCAGCTATGTACAAAAAAAAAAAACGGAAGGGAGATACTTGCCAACCTAATATATATATATATATATATATATATATATATATATATATATATATATATATATATCCGTTAGCATATTAGATTTCATCACTACTTGTTATACGGGACATTGTATAAAATCCCCAGTCGGAAAATATTTCAATTTTTGGGTTGAACATGAAGAAACATGACAACCTCATCTCGCAAAAAAACAGTCGTCGTGGAATTCTAACAAGAAAAGCTTTACTGGCTAGCAATGTTAGAGAAACTAAACACTACAAAACTGTAGCCTCGAAGTGTAGTATATATATATATATATATATATATATATATATATATATATATATATATATATATATATATATATATATATATATATATATATATATACTTGTATATACATATTTATATATACATATATATATATATATATATATATATATATATATATATATATATATATATATATATATATATATATATATATATATTTATATATATATATATATATATATATATATATATATATATATATGATTAATATAGATTCATTTTTACACATATGAATCCGATTTTATATAATCGTGCTTTTAATTTAATGAATTAACTGTTAAAATGCGCTTAAGCGAATAAACTGAACATTAAGTGATTATTGAGTACTTTTATAAAATCTCATAATGTTGAAGTTCAATATTCACTTATGTAAAACATATCAGTAACAATCAAATCTGACAATTCAACTGGCTTTTATAATATGTTAAAAGAAGCTGTACTTCTTCTCGACTATATATTTATTATCACCCTGGTGCTATATAACGACTGTATGAAGATAGAAATATACTGTCATTTTCATGATAGATAGATTAGCCATGGTAATCTCAATGCGCAATCTCTGAGTTCTTCAAATTTAAATGCAAACCTTTCAAACTAACATTATTTTTTTATAAACTTAAATACAGACTTTTCAAAACCTTTAAATATTAATCATTTGAAAATATAAACAGTATATGAAATGAAATTCATATATACCAAGCTTATATTCAAACTTAAGAGCCTATTTTTTATTTTCGTAATAAAAAGAAATCATTTTAATTTAATCTTAATTATTATATATTTTTGATAAAATTTCATATAAAATTTATAATTTACTACAACCATAATTAGTTTCTTATAAGAAAACAAAATAATATAAATATATTAATGATTTAATTTTAAATAATATTAGCCAACCCAAAAAGAAATTGTTTTTTCAAAAAATAGAAATATGTATATATATAATAATTCTTATTTATCTTTACTCTTGAATAATCCATAATTAACTAAAATCCTTTTTTATTTTCTTTAAATTATACGAAGCAACTTTTCAAACGCATTTTCAATATGTTTTATATCTTTACTCTATTTTTATTGATCTTAGTTTATTGATCTTTTTCAAGATCCTTTCATACAATATAAGTGATATATATATATATATATATATATATATATATATATATATATATATATATATATATATATATATATATATATATATATATATATATATATATATATATATATATATATATATATATATACACATACATATATATATATATAAACATACATATATATATATATATATATATATACACATCCGGCCCTCCATTTACGCGGTACTTTTTTTACGCGAGTCTCTTTTTACGCGGTAAATTATAACACTATTTACGTATTATTTTTTAGACGCGATATCAATTTACGCGACCACCAATCAATTTACGCGTAACACCAAATAAAATTTACTTTTGTTTTCTGAAATGTTATTCTTATTATTTTTTTGCTAAGCTATGTGAAATAAATATGTATTTCTAAAACTTATACTAGCTTTTCTTCCTAATAGTTTTCTTTTGTACTGACAGACTCTATTCAAGCGATTTTCATTCGCGTAAAACGAATCCACGTGGAATGGACACTCCGCGTAAATGGAGGGCCGTTATATACACACACACACACACACACATATATATATATATATATATATATAACACAAAATTAAAGCAAATTTTTCTTAATTATTTTACTAAAATGCTTAGAATCTCATTCTAGCTACACTAATCGTTAATGTGAAAATCTTTATTAACAAATCTATATAAAACTTAGTTCTTTTTACTGATAACTGAAAAAAGTATTATTTTCAAATCGGCTAAATATTGCATATTGTTTTTTAATAAAATGCATCTAATAATATCAAAATTTCTCTGGCAATTTAAGTACTTAAATTACAATCATAGTTCAATTTATTAAATTAAAAAAATATATAATTATCAGGACAAATAACTCATATAAATGATTAAATAGAAATTTTAGTATATCATTTTTATAAAAACTTATATATTTGAAAAAATTAAAAAGTGTATGCCAATAAAGACATAATAGTTGCTTAAAGATTTGTGGGAATTTTTTAATAACGAGGTATTTTGAAATAAATAAATTTATCCAAAATATATATTTTTTAAATATATTTGATATTTTTATTAGATTTCATTTCACAAAAATTCAATCCAAAATAAATATATATATATATATATATATATATATATATACATATATATATATATATATATATATATATATATATATATATATATATATAAAAAGAAAGACCTTTATTCAACAGTGGATAGAAAAAGGTTGCTGCTGCTGATGATGATACACACTGTATGTGTGTGTATTATGTGTTAAAAAAACTATGTTGAAATAACATATCATCATCATTATCAAACTCTTTCTATCCACTAATTAATGAAAACCTCTTAGAACTTTCCACTTCGTTAGATTCAATGACTTTATCTTCTAGTCTATTTCAATTAATTTTCTCACGTCTCTATCCCATTTATTTATGTATATATATATATATATATATATATATATATATATATATATATATATATATATATATATATATATATATATATATATATATATATATATATATATATATATATATATATATATATATATATATATATATATATATATATATATATATATATATATATATATATATATATATATATATATATATATATATATATATATATATATATATATATATATATATATATATATATATATACATTTATATATATATATATATATATATATATATATATATATATATATATATATATATATATTTCTCGCCAACAAATGTTATACAGATAAATAAAATAAATTAAAATTAAACAAAGATACATTTTTATTGCAAATCACGATTATGATTATGTTTTTCTAAACATGTAGAACATTATATATACTAAATATCTATACTAATAAGATTAGCACATAAAAATATTAATCATAAAACAAATGTTATTATCAAATTTCTTATAAAAACCGTAATTTCAGGTCTTCTTTCACATATGGAACATATGAGAATGGATCCTAAACATCAATTTGCAGCACAATACGTCCTTTCAAGAGCCGCAGCAGAAAGAAGAGAAAGAGAACTCCTAGCTTCACAAGCAGCTATGCTTGGTATGTCTTCAAATAATGTTTATAAAAAATATAATTGCTTAACTAGTACAATCATTTATCTCATCAATTAAATTTATTTCGTTCAATTATTTACTGTTTATTGCAATTGAAATAAATAAATTTGCCAATTAATAGCGCAAATTTACACTCATTCGTATTAAAAATACTTAAAAAATATTTGTCTAGAAATGTTTTAATTAAATTGAATAATTTTCGTTATTGTTTTTAAATTCTCTAAATCTATCAGATTAATTCAATACATTTTTTAAAAGTGAGATTTAATAATCATGTCATTCATATAATTTGTATACTCACATTGAAATCATATTTAATATTCTTTAATTATTTTATACATAATTTTTAAAGTACAAGAAACGTTTGTTTTTTAATGTATTCTTTAATATTTTTCATTGCAATATTAAAAATATTTTACTACCATACAATTTCTAGACATCCATACGATCTCTTTAATATTTGAGAAATATTTTAAATATAATTTGTACTTTTTATATATTTAAACAAACAAAAATATTATTCTTTAAACTTTCCACATATTTGTTTAGTTTTTGAATTTTTGTCTTTAATTTAATACAATAACGATTTCTAATAAAAATTTCGCTATTATTTAATTATTTATTTCGGTACTAAAGTAAATTTATTTTAACATAAATAAATCACTTACCCCAAAACCACAATATTACATAAATATTAAATAATCACTTATTTTTCAGTTCATTTGCTGATATGAATTTCGAAAGCCATGCTATACCATTTTTATCAGAATGCTGCTTTGTAAAATATATTTTATAATTCAGTACTTTGATAACGATAGCATAGCCATAGAAATGCACATCAGTGAATAAAGTGTACAATGAGAGATTATTGTTCACATTTATAAAATCTTGTAACTTTAAAGTTAGTGATTCATTTGTGTTAAAGTTCATTTTTATTTATTTAAAAACAAATAAAAAAATTGATCACCATTAAAAAAATGATAAAAAGATTGTGTATTTTATTTAAATCACTTGGAGAATAACTAATTTTTTTAAAAATAAAGTATTTAATATTTGTTATACAGATCCAATTTTATTATCTTGTGTAAATAACATTTTGTTAAATCAATTTACAAACTATTATATTTTTTAATAAATAAAATATAGATGTTTTTTTAGGATAGCTAGAACTTTTGATAATGATAGATGTCAAGCCAGATGTCATTTTTCACGCTATAAGTGACATTTGGATTTAGATATACTTAAACAAATCATTATTGAACGTTTTACATTTGAGCAACGTTTTAAAATTGTGGAAATTTATTTCAAAAATCAGTGTTCTATTCTCTAAACTTATAGAAGACAAAATTTTGTTCAGTGATGAAACGCATTTTTGACTTAACAAGTGCATTAATAAACAAAATTGCCGCATTTAGAGTGAGGCCAATCCTGAAGTGATTCACATAAGCCCGTTACATCCAAAACAATGCACTGTATGGTGTGAATTGTACTCTGATGTCATCATCGAACCTTATTTCTTTCGAAACCAAGTCGGAAAACGCGTTACCGTCAATGGTGTGCGTTACATGACCAATGATTATTTGTTTCCAAATTTGCATGACTTAGATCTGGAAGAGACGTGGTTTTTGCAGAATGGTGCCACGTGCCATACTTCGACCGAAACAATCGAGTTATTGAAATAAAAATTCTGCGATAACATTATCTCCAGAAATAGATTTGTGAATTGGCCTCCTTTATCGTACGATTCGACTCCTCTGGATTATTTTCTTTGGGGATATGTAAATCCTTTGGTTTATGCTAATAAACCAGTAACTATTGAGATATTAGAAGTCAACATAACTCGCCTTATTTCGGACATAAGACCCCAATTACTTGAAAAAGTATCCCGAAATTAGACTGACAGAATACGATGTCAAATGTAATTGTGGTGTACATATGCCAGAAATATTTTTTAAATATTAATTCTAAAAAATGATTTTTCGAATAATATCAAATAAATTGTCATTCGGTCAAGTAGTATGTGTTTTATTTCAATTTAAAGTTCTATCATCCTTAAAAAACACTCTTTATATACTGTTGTTAATCTTATTTTTTTACAGATATAATATTTGAATGATTATAATATATTAAATGATTATATAATATTTTAATGATTATAATATTTAATGATTATAAACAACCTATTGTTTTATACAGGGTTGCCAACATCTCCATCTCTTATGAATGCAGCAAATTTGGCTGCCGCGGCTAGTCAGCAACAAACTGGCCAATTAACTCCTGGTGGAGGAAATCCTCCGATGAGTCCATCCGCACACTCCGATTCAAGTTCTGGAAATGGTCGATTAAGTTCTGCAGGTTCAGATAATGGTGCCAGCCAAACTGGCAACATCCTTAACAACAATAATAATAATTGTACACCAAAACTTGGAGATATATTACGAAGTAAGATATATTAATTTTAATTTTATATTTAATTTATAAAAAAGTCATTAATAAATTGAATCTGACTGTTTTTGTATATTATTTTTACTTAATTTGAAATTAAATTTAAATTTACTTAAAAGAAAAAACTTTCTTATTGTATTTATTTTTTACTTTAAATATAATTATATTGAAATAAATTACACTAATAAATTATATAACAAATACTTGTAGTCCTCACCTCAAAATGAAATTTATTTATTATCGTAATCAATTATAACAATGAGAAACAAATTACATTTTTAAAAATATTCATGAAATTTTTTTTAAAAAATAGAAATAATATAAATATTTTGTTTAAAATAATCCAATTAGATATAAAATAATTTTAATTGCTTAAAAACAAGTATTAATAAACTAGGTCAATTTATTCTTATATCTAATTAATAATTTCTATTTTAAAGTAAATATTATTTTATAAACAGAAATAAAATCATTGGCAACAATAATAGATAACGTATTAAAAATTATATGATAAAAATACATACATATCATAATGCATACATATATATATTTATATATATATATATATATATATATATATATATATATATGTACATATATAAATCCTTATATATATGTGTGTACATATGTGTGTATATATATATATATATAAATATATATATATATATATATATATATATATATATATATATATATATATATATATACATACACATAGTTTTAAATATTTCCAATAAACATAAATGTATTTTTGAATTTAAAAATTGTTTCCAGTATAGATTTATATATTACTTTTCCAATTTCAGGTAATAATGGATTACATCATAGTACATCACAATATAACATGGACACTGATCAGATCCATGCAGCTAACCGAATGGCAATGATGGCAGCTATGACAGCAGCAGGTGGACACCATGGACAAGGTACACATGCTATGGGTGGTGCTGCTGGTTTTAGTCCATCCGATGTTGCTAGTCTTGCGGCAGCAATGAGAATGGGAGTGACTTCACAGGTAAATCAAAATAATAAATAACAATTTCACGTAATGAATAAATAAATAATGAAATTCAAATTACATCTTTTTACAGCTATAATCAGTTTTGTAAATTAAAAAATGTATATTTGTTGAATATTACTCTAAATTTCATATGATAAAAATAAAATATAAGAACTAATTAAAATTGAAATTTTTAAATTGCATAGTTTCCTTTTTTTAACTTTTAGTATATATTAATAAACTTTCATTTTTATAGTCAAATAACATTAATTCCGGATCTCCAAACACACCACCTCTAAATAGTGACACGTTAAGCCAGCAAGCACTGATGATGAGAGCATCAATGGATTCGATGAGAGACATGAGAATGGACATCAATTCCCACCAAACTCAACAGGATGCATTAAGGTAATAACATTTTATAATTAATAAATACCAATAATCTTAATATAATAATTTATTTTAGGATACGATTATAATACAATATTTTAAAAACAAATAATTATTAACACATAAAACATTATAAGTACATGTGCATTGAACTTAAAAATGAATATGTTTTGCAGTTTATTAAATTTTCTTCTAATATATGCAATTTTCAATTTATAATATATTCAATCTATTTTTTTTAGATTACAAGCCGAAGCACTTTTACGCTCACAAGCCGAAGCTGCATTAAGGCTTGCAGTTTCACAAGCAGCTGTAGCTGCAGCAACACAACAACATCAAGTAGCAGCAGCTAATCAGCAGTCACAACAAGGCTCTAGTGGACAACAAAATGAAAGTCAGAACAGTCCACTGGGAAGGTAAAATAATTTTGTTATTTCTTTTTTTTAATAAATATTTCCTTTTTTGTGTATTCTATTGTGTGTATGTGTGTGTGTGTGTGTATTATATATATATATATATATATATATATATATATATATATATATATATATATAATACACATACACTTCAGTATATGCATATGAATCATAAATTTAAAGCCTAACTTATAATTGTACAACTTATAGACATAATGGTGGTTCTAACAATAACAGTGGTCCGTTTTCAACACAACAAACAGGGTCTAACCAACAAATAAACCCTGATTTAAGTGAAGCACTAAGACTTCAGGTGAGTTCATTAATTTA
>CP092091.1:37910490-37945490 GCA_029203775.1 Neoneuromus ignobilis | reverse complement strand
ATTTCACTACATGAAATATTTTCGATTAAAAATAATCCATAATAAAATAATTTAAAATTTTCCATAGCCCGAACGATATTTTAAAATCTGTTAAAATATCAACACACATTTCTAGCTAATAATCCATATTTCTTAGTTTGTAATTTAATAGGTACAGAGTACTATATTCGTAGTACTTGAAAGCTTATGCTGTGTTTTTTTTTTACAATAAAATATTCTATACATTTCATATGGAATATACAATACACTTTACACTATACACATTTCATTACATATTTTTTTAGTGTTTAAATAAACTAATAAACAAAAAACATAAGTTAAAATAGTATATAATCCCCAAAATAGTTAAAACATATAATATTCAGAAACTTCATGTTTATTCCACATTTCAATAAATAAGATTAATTTGTTTCATTCAATAGATTTTATTTGGGGATTCATAGTTTTGTCTTTTGGAATATTATTTTAAAATATTTAAAACATTAATACAATCTACAATATTAAATAAAAATAATCTTTGCATACATAAATACATTACTCATATATTTACATTTACTCATTTATACAACACACATATACAAACATACACAAATTATATATATTCATACAAAAGAATTTTGGGAAAATTTGAATTCAAATTAAAATTCATATGTACATATACAGACATATTCATATATATATATATATATATATATATATATATATATATATATATATATATATATACACATACATATATAATGTATGTATGTGTGTGTGTATGTATATGTAGATATGTTTTCATCACACTAATTGTTTTTATAATTTCAATGGAATTATGTTTACACAATGATAAGAACACAATTTCAAAACCTCATAAAAACGTGAAAAATTCAAAAAATCAAACATTTACTTTTAAGGATATTTTTTTTAAGTAATAAATTTAAATTTTATGTATGCTACATAATATTCAATAACTATAACTGCTAAATATATTAATATAATGACTGTTTAGAATCAATGTTACTTTTAATTTTAAGTTAATATTATGTTAAATTACAGTAATATTCACCTTGTTGAAAATGATTTTTATATTTATAATATTAATTTAAATATTTGATCGATTGTTTTTAGTTAAACCATATTGAAAACAGTTTGTAACATGAAACAAAAATACAATATAAACATAAGTAACAACAAACTAAAAAACAATCTATCAAACTATTGCAAAATTAACAAGGTGTTACTAATTACCTATGTATTGTATTATGTTTGTGTTATCAGTGTTAATTGTTAAGTATTGCCTGTAGTTATAATCATTACAATTTCATTGTTACGTTTAACTTGTATCCTTAACGTTAAACTAAATAAGAAATAACCTTTATAATTTATAACCTGTTTTAAACTCAAGTGTTGTTACATCTGTGTTAATTGTATAAGCCTGATTCTTGAAATATTTTGTTTGTTTTTTTTTATATAAATTAATGTGCTAACGTATACAGGAGTTTATAATGATTATCATTATGTGGAACAGAGTCATTATTAACAGTTTGAATTATATTGAAATAATATGAACAGTAATTAGGCAATAAAAAAACAGTCCTTTTTACAATTCTTTGTTATTTTGTACTCCTGAATATTTTGCATATGCATTTAAATAGTAATAGGCAAAAAATTCAAAAGGCTGTAAAATTTTAATAATGATAGAAAGTCTGTTCTTTTTAACACTGAAATATTATATCAGTAATCGAATTTGATTTTTGATAATTTCGTAAAATGTTCTTAATTCATTGAATTGTTTTCAACACTACACTACTGAGTGTTACTTTTTTTACATTTAGCATTAGTGAAATATTCTTTTATATAAACATAATTTCTTTTAGATACAAATTATTTTTACATTGAATTCTTTACAGTTAAAAATGTGTTAATTTCAAACTAGAAGTACTATATTTTTCTTATTACATAGTGCTTTTGAGACTGATTTATTTTATAGATTATTTTGGACAAACTAAACATTTTTTTAAACGATTTTAATTTATAAAATTCAAAAATTTCACATTTTTTATAAATATTTTTTATTAATCACTCTTTTACATAATTTTAGAATTTTATTATAACAAAAATATGCATTAATAATACCTAACATATTTATTTGCATCTTAAGTACTTTATTTAATTGAATTCGTATGACATTCATTGTTTTGTGCATTTAATTATTAACATTTTACAGTTAATAAAGTAAATTACTTTGCTGTACACTTTTAAATATACTTTTTCTGGAAATAATACTTTTAAATGAGCATATGGAGAATTTTAGTCAAAAAGAATAAAACATTTAAACTTTATTATAAATATTTCATTAGTTTATATAATATTATTAAATTTGTTATTTAATTATTTTGCTCAATTAAATATGTATAGAATACAATAAGTTTGTTATTTTGATCTCATTATTATAAAATATGAAATTGTGTTTAAATTTTCATTTTATTGTCCCATAAAGGAATGTGCAATTTATATTTAATTATTTTAGCTAAAAAAATTGTATAGAAAATAATATAATTTCTTGTTTTATTCTATAATACTAAAATTCTAGCGTAAGTGGTAAATTAGTTAAAGAAGATATGTTTTAAGATATTACATATTTAGAAAAAAGAAAAACAAATCAAAGTTACTAAAACGTAGAAATATTTGCATTAAGAATGTTAATTAAAATGGGCATTACAAAAATTACAATTAAATTAAAATATTCAAAAATACGTGTGAAAATTAATTATAAAAATTTTGTAATTATGTGAAAAAATTGAGTTGTAAAAAATTGTACAAATGTATGAATAGTTATTTCAGTGGAAAAGTATACAAATTTGGATGTTTATTTTTTATGTAGAGAAATTTAAAATGTATAAAGTGTATGAATGTGCGAATATTTATAAAAAAATATTTATATGGAAAATCAGCAACTGTTTGTATAATTTTTCCTGAACTAATATGGAAAAATATTTAACAGTTACTGGTTAAATGAAAACAAAATTTGTATTAACTATTTTTAACTAAAAGATGTACAACAAACTGAAATTAAATTTAAACACGAAAGTATAGTACGAATGAAATTTAACTTTTAATATTATTTTAGTTATTTAATTATTGTATGTACTATTTGCTATATAATAAGTATGTATGTATCAATTTCATGAAGCAAATAAAATGAGAAAATAATTTTTGTTGTGTTTTACAATAGTTAGTAGTTTGACATAATACCTCTTTATATCTTTTTATCGTATTTCGTTTATCTATTTATTTTACAATATTTAACAATAGTAATCTTTATAATTTTATTGAAATGGGAATATTAAACCAATAAATTTCATCCAAAAAACATTTTTAAAAATTATTTAAATTCCATATGTTGTTAAATACCCAAAATAACTACTTATCATTCAATTTTGTAATAACTAATACCGCCATTAAATTCCATTGTATTAATTTAAAAACCAGAAATATTTTCACTATTCTTAAAAAACGCGACTTGGAGAAAATCATCATATACTATTTAAAAATTAAATAACAATTTTTAAACTCTTAATTAAAATTAAAAATAAATTATCATTCTGCATCGTAGTTCTATTTTATTTCTAAATTTTTAAATATATTTTATTGATTTTTGATGTGTTTAATAACATAAAAATAATTTACGACGATATTAGAATAATATGTTCATCG
Organism: Neoneuromus ignobilis; assembly: GCA_029203775.1. Lineage (NCBI taxonomy): Eukaryota > Metazoa > Arthropoda > Insecta > Megaloptera > Corydalidae > Neoneuromus > Neoneuromus ignobilis. Next base: position 37,941,788 of record CP092091.1, on the reverse strand, counting down.
AGAAGATTGTTTAAAAATATGCATATTATACAAATGTTATAAAAATCATAATGGTACTGTTATGATTTAAAAATGTAATGATGTTTATAAAAATGGTTTAAAAAATTCTATAAAATTAATGTCGAACTTTGTAACAATGAATCATCTTTTATAGTATAAAAAATAAATATATTAGTAACTTAAATTAAGACGGTACGAAATAAGCTATTCAAGAACATAAATAAAAAAATTTGATATATTCCAATGTCAAATATAAATTAAAGATCGGTGAAACATAGTGATAAACAATTTAAATGTCATGGTGATTAAAGAAAACAGAACAGTTTATGTGTATACACCGAATGAAGCAAAAAATCCCAAATTAAATAATCTGCTTACTAATTACCTTTTCACAAGTTATGATTTATTTTTATATGTAAAAATGAAAAAAAAACTGAATTATCATATAAAAATGTACTGCAGTATATATGATGATTTATATGTTATAAACTTTTTAAGTTCTGAAAAAGATAATTGTTTAATTTTATTATCAAAATCTAGAAGAGACCAGCAGAAGTATTAGAAGCATGGTTTTTTTAAAAAATATATATATTTTATGCTATAATAATACTTGACTAATAAATAATAATGGTAAAAAATTAATCAACTACATTGAAATTTTTGAGCATTCATAGAGGACATGGGCAACTTCATCGGATGACATTATTAGATTTTGTAAATTTGTATACTTTTTCCAGCGGTCACGAAGTTTCTAGACTTAAAATTTAAAAAGGACTCCAATTTTCAAAATACCCGACCACCTTAGTCGGTTATTGGTGAAGGATCAGCCTGCCCCTAAATATGACGATGGTGAAAGTGAAATGACCTGTTGTCGGTTACAGGAATTTTTTATATTAACTCCAATATTCATTAATTATGTTTAATTGAAGTTGTTTTAATAAAGACCTGTTTTTGACCCTCGCCACAAACACAATGACATTGTTCATATATCAATGTTACTTCTACAGTACTATCTAGAGCATTTGAGCATTAAAACAGATTATGCCAGGAAAATGAACTGCCTGCATTTATATGTAATACCTGTTTTTAGATAAACTTACAACGGCTTATAATTTTCGAAAATTATAAGCCGTTATAAGTTTATCTAAACAGGTTTACATATGAATCCAGGGAGTTCATATCTCCTGGCATAATCTGTTTTAATGCTCTAATGCTCTAGATAGACAGACGATACATAAAAGACACAAGATACTAAAGTAACGATACATAAACAAATAACCTAGATAAGTTAGTTAAGCGTAGTCTAAGTTAGATAAGTTAGTTAAGTCTAGTTAAGTTAATTAAGGAAAAAAAACACACACAAAACGCAGGTTTTTGAAACTTCCTGCAAATACCTTAAAACATTCACCAATCTCAAAACCTCACCATTCCTCCATCCCAACACATATAGCATAATATAAATAACAATAAGCTAAGTCAAAAACTCTGTATACACCAATATGTAAGTAAGTACTCATCCACAATAAATTATTATTATTATTATTATTGGCTGCAATAAATAACAATAAATTATAAATTTATCATTATTGCAGCCTGTAAACAGTAAATTGTTCTGTTTACTGTTTACTGGCTGCAATAATGATAAATTTATAATTTATTGTTTATTGTTATTTATAATTTATTGTTATTGCCAGTGAAAAATGAAAATTTTTTGAACTCTCTTCGAAAAGTACATGAACTTTTTGATCAATGTTGTATTACTATAAACCTATACATTCGCCTATATGGATATCATACATACATACATACATACATTTTTTAAATATTTCCTAGATCCCTTATCGGCGATGTTTTTTGAAAAAAAAAACAAAATTTATCGTTTCTATCAATAAATTTTTAACGCCTTTTCGAATAGTTTGTACGAAAACTAATTATACCTAATAGTTTATCCGTAATAATTTAATGATAGTGCGGAAATAATAAGATTGGTTCTATTGTAGAAAATGAATTCATCAAGGTTGCACGGGTGGCCCAAAATTAATAAAAAAATTATCAATGATAACAAATTTAACGTCCTTTTGAAAGACTCTAGCCGAAATTATGCAACTCTTATCGTTCTTTATAATAATTCTAAAACGTAGTCCTGTGTATTTTCACTTATGTTATAAAAAGAAACGCGATTTTTTTGCAAATAAATATTGTCGATTTATAATTTCTGGTTTTTACATTGATATTTTAATTGTTATTTGACTGTAATTTAGAAAAAAGTACTATTTAAAGCGAGCGTCAAATTCTATTCTATGGTGGTGGTGTATCGACCTTATTACGGAGACGGTGGTGGAGGGTCGGCGTCAAATTCTACCACAATTGTTTTTTTAACTGTTTTATAGACTGATTTGGTCGAAATTGTAATTGTTGAGAAGGTGTTGTTACATAACACTTTTCGGCGGACGCAACAAACTAATATCAAACTGTAGTTATCTTTTTCTAACTACAGAAGCAATAAGATTCTTCTCAAAATAATTATAAAATATACTAATTGACATCAACAACCAAACATTACTTATCTGAAATCGTATTAATATCAATTTTATAAATACAATATTAATAGCTTGAAAATTGAAATTCATATTTTTAATTTTAAAATGTTTAGAGATTTCTTGACTGCTGAAAAAAGCCAAAATTGTCATCTTATTAAAATGTTAATGTTCTCCATGAATTCCTTTATGCAAATTGCTATATCTATCACAATATTTTCAGAATTTAGCAAAAGCTGCGAAATTTTAGAAATAAGAAGTTCTTTTCCTATTGCTTAAAATTTCAACAAGTTTTCAATAAAAAACTTATTACTTGTGTATATTTTCATTAAGGTATATATATATATATATATATATATATATATATATATATATATATATATATGTATATACAGTGAGTCAAAGTAAAACTCATACAGTATTATGTTCAATAAATTTTTGTATATAAATTTTTAAACAAAAAAATTCCTTTTATATTCGACTTAAATTGTTTATTAAGGATATTTTTGTCATATAAAAATAAATAAATCATAAAATAATACTTAAAGACCAAAAAAAGTACGAATTCTGAAAAATCATTCAAAAACACATCAAAATGAAACTCATACAACTAACAAATTATTTATTAAATTAAAATTTTCAATCGATTAAATTATTTTAGTACTTAATAGATTAGCCTTTATTAAATTTCATAGCCTTTAAACGATTCAGGATGGATTTAACTAATTTTTCACAATAAGCTAGATCATTTTTTTCCATTCTTTTAACACCCCTTTTTTAAATCATTTTTATTACTAATAGTGTATGTTCTAATGGGCAACTTCTAACTGATTCCATAGATTTTCAATCACATTTATGTCAGGTGATTATGGTGGTGTTTCCAGTATTTTGGGGCAGTTATATAGCTTCCAACTACGTGTTTTATAAGCTTTGTGCTTGGGGTCGTTGTCCTGATAAAAATTAAATGTTTGAAAAATCACAAGTTTTTGAGCACTGGCTTTCAAATTTTTTCCTTAATAGATCAATATAAACATTTTTATTTATAATGCCATCTATAAAATTACATTTCCAACCCCTCTCGCAAACGTACACCCCCATACCATAATATGTCCGGCTCCCATATTTGACTGTAGGACGGAAGTGTTTTAAAGACATTTCTGTATTTGGTTTCTACCATACATTAATTCTCCCATTGGATCCAAATAAATTATATTTGCTTTCGTCCATAAACAAAACATCTTTTCAATAATCAAAACTCTTATTTATATGTACCCAAACGAAGCTTAACCTTTTGTTGCGATTAGCTAGATTTATGAAAGGTTTCTTCCTGGCAATATGAGCATGAAACTCGCTCTTATTTAGTATATTACGAATTTTTTTGGGACTTGATTTTTTATTTAGATACTTTTTAACTTCTAAAATCAATTTGGGCGCGCTAATTTTCAAATTTTCTTTAATTTTTTGTAGAATCTAACGCTCATTATGGTCATTAAAAATCTTGCGAAGACCCTTTCTGACTTTATTATCAACACTTTGGCCGTTTTTAAATCTTTTTATTACAGTTTGCACTGTAGTATGGTTTCTATTAACTGTTTTCACAATTTCCCGTAGAATTTTACCATTTTTGTAATGAAAAATCATTAGCTTTCGCTCGTTCGTCGATGATTGTCCCCTTTGTCTACTCAAAGTGAAAATTCAACTTATATTTTTTACAAAATGATTATAAACGACTTAATAGGTTCTCTTTTATAACCAAAGTGAGCAAACACGTATTTGAAGAGTATACTTTCTTAATACAGCAGTTTTCAAGTGAGAGTAATTAGTTGTATGAGTTTCATTTTGATGTATTTTTTGTTCATCTTTCAGAAATTGTTACTTTTTCTGAAGTAAAAGTATTAATTTACGATTGAAATTTTCAAATATAACAAAAATAACCCTAATAAAGAAATTAAGCAAAAAAAGTAAAGAAAATTGTTATTATATTAAAATATATGTGTAAAATTATTGGAAACATAACTCTGTACGAGTTTCACTTTGACCCACTGTATATATGTATATATATATATATATATATATATATATATATATATATATATATATATATATATATATATATATATATATATATATATATATATATATATATATATATATATATATATATATATATATATAGTTACAGAACATAGAACAGGACACGAAAATGATTTGAATTAGATGATGATGACATAAGATTAGAAAGAGATGAGTTGTAATGGAGGTCAAACTCATTATGGTTGCAGCACTGGGAATAGAGATTGGATTTTTAAAACAATAATTACATTTTTTTGTAATGCAATGAATTCATGAAATATATGTAATGTATACTAATTTTACATTAATCTTATTGATATTTTTTTATGTTGTTTAACATCATATTGTTGTACATTTCTTTTATTTCACTGCATTGTTCATATTTAATGGTACTTGTACAAGTAAATTTTTAAAAATTACAAAGTTTTATATATTTTTCCTTTATTTCAACTACTTTATACAAATTTATATAAAAGATTGTATTACACAATGAACTACAAATATTACAAGCTAAACTTAATAAAAAAAAGAATATGTGTACTCATGTACACATGCCAGAAGTGAAACTTCTTATCAAAAAAGTAATCAAAAGGTACATGGACAAGCGTATGCCTAAAACTCGTAGATGAACAAATTCTTCAGAATAAAGCAAGTAACAAAATGCAGAAATGTAGTAGGAAGAGAAGCGATAAATACACGGGATAAAAATTTAAGTAGAAAATGATCAATGTTTTAATTAAATTAAATTTTTACAATTATTTCATATTAACACATTGTATGCGGACAATGCGTCTCGATGATGATCTTTCGCACTGTAGTAATAGTATGTCGTCGAGACGTCCGCATACAATGTGTTAAGTAAGATTAACAATTATTTTCAAATTAAAACTTTTATAAAATTATGAATTATGAAAATTTATTCGTTTTCGTTTGGAATTTCTTCGATTTCCATTGCTCCCTCCGATGGTGACTGAGTAGGTATAAACGATACAATTAGTTTTTGATAAGTAAAATTTCTGCGCAATAGACTTTACCATCTTAAAGCCTGTAAAAACATTTTTTTTAATTACTATTATATTACTGTTGTATAATACATAGTATACAATTAGATCAATGTTTTAAAAATTAAACAATTAAAGGAAATACTCACAAATAATATCTACCTGCAATAAATAGCATCTATTTAGATACTATTTATAGATAATTGATAATTTTATAACACCACATAAAATTCAATAAATCTTCAAAATGACACCTGTGAACAAAGAATTCATAGTTATTGTGAGAAATTGTTACAAATAAAACAATAAATAACATCAAAACTGTAATAGGTTTCGATAATTTTTAAATACCATGTGTTTTAATAGTATTTCTTTTATTTGATAAATAGATCAAATGTATATACATAACGTTATAAAATACTATATGTTTTGTATACATGTACATAACCTCATTTTCACGTTGATTTGATAAATTTTTAAATACCACATGGATGTAATTTAGTATTATTTAGCTTATTATTATAATATGAGATTATATAAATTAATATACTTACCAAAAATATCAATGTAATTACATTAAATAACACTCTTATTTAAACACAATTCACGTAATGACGCGCTCAGTCTATTTACTTAGCTTTAACTTATGAAAGCGACGCGCATACGGCTTCATACGTCTTTCTCTGTCTATAAGCATCTTATGGAAATTCAAATAAAATTTATTGATCTAAAGTATATATTTATATATATATATACATAAATTTTACAGTAAATGAGATAATGATTCGATGTGGTCTGTTATCTGTTAAGATATTTTACCAGTATCCAGTGAAGGTAGGTGTTTGTGTTTTGATATAGACCAAGGAAATATTTTCAAAATACTTTCAAAAAACGCGGCAATGACGTGGTGCATCAAGGGTTCCGCATCCGAAAAAGAGACAATAGAAGTTCCGCCTCCGAAAAACGCCACAAGAGAAGTTCCACTTCAAAAATACTAAGTTATAACTTGATGCATATCATTTATATCAAAAAAATAAAAAATATATTTTTTTCTCGTAACTACACAGGATTTACTAAAGCCATCAATTGATTATTAATATATTTTTCATTGTGTTTTTCACAACCATAATGTATATTTTGACTTAATATTCAAACATCCATTAAGCCGGAACATATTCATATTTTTATAATTATTATCTTAAAATACTGTTTTATCACACTACAACATAAATTTGTTTTGTAAATACACTTTTATATAATTACTCATTTTTTTAAGTACATATTTATAATAAGTTTATATTTTATTATATATATTTGTTATGTAATTGTTTTTAACATAAATAATTATTTAAATATAAATATATAGTATTTCATTATTATTCATTATATATATGATATAATCACGTTTTACTTATATTTAACCCTTTGAATGCAACCGACATCTATACTTGCTCAACAAAAATATTCCTCTTTAACAGTGCTTTTAGACATTGAGCAGTTATTCACTATGTATTATCAGCACCTTTAAGCAGTTAATTTTTGTTTTATAACAAGAAATTGACAATAATTTTAATGACTCGCATTATTAAAACTTTTGAATTCATAAACATTCTTATTTCTTTTAATAAAATTATTTAATTTTGAGAAAATGAGAAAAGGAAAAACTGAATTGTACAAAATAATTTATAATAATGTAAATTATTAAGGTCCCTGATATATTATACATACAATCAAAGCTGTTTTCTCTTTAGGTTGTGAACAATTGGAAATCAATAAAAAAAATATAATAAACGTAATTTATAATAAATAATAAAATTATTAAGGTCCCCAATGAGCCTTTCCACAGTGTATGCATGCCGCTGTATTCACGGCATATTACCGCTCGTCTCACACCCTCTTATCAACAAAATCCTCCACCTAAAAAAAATAGTTTTCAGGAAAGATGGTGTGAGACGAGCAGTAATGGGCCGCGAATATTGTATGCATGTTGACTAGTGTGCTGAGGCTCAATATATGTAATAACTGCATTCTCAAAAATTTCAATATAAGTTAAAATAACGAAGATCGAATTATTCTAAGATACACATTTATGTCTATGAAAATTGTACAACTTATAAAGAAAACTGTGTTATATGTATATATTAATTTATGAAAGATGAGATGATGACTACTATAGTAACTTCAATATATACAACAAACTTTGCTTTTGTGTGTCCTACAATCGAAGGGTTAATATATAAATAACAGAATAGACTATGAAAATGATAAAACACATTGAATTTTTACAATAACTATATTAATTATTTAAGTTTTGATTTTCTCTAATTAAAAAAAAATATTGAAGATAGCATTAACAAATTAGTGTAAGTCAAATACTTAAATGATCAGTTATTAACAGTATTAAGGAATGTGGCTATTTCAGATTTATATTCGTATGTTTAAATTAAGGGGGTATTTTCCTTTGACAGATGAAAAAAACTGATTCTTTTTCCTTGTATTTTCTGGAAGATTATAGTTTTAAAAATACAGTATTAAAGTTTTATATTTACATTTGAAAAATTGGTTGAGATATAAACATGTGTGGTGATGGTAAGTATGATTATGACGACAACAAATAATCAAGTTTAAGATTATAGAGAAGTACGTTTATTGATACAGATTCGTAGTGAAGGTATTGTTCGACGACACTGACAAAGAGATAAACTGCGCGCGTGTAGATCGAATATATTAAATGATCATGTACAATGTCAGCATATATTAAATATACACGTCTCCTGTTTACGATCTTTTTTTCACAGGATGAATAATTTATAATTCAGGCACTAATACCGCAATCACACTCACTCCCTTATTATCTGGGTTGTTGCCTATAAAACAGAAGTTCACAGCCCCCACATATATATTTATTTAAATTAAAATTACATAGGTAGTAAACGCTACAGTACCCCCTTGCCAGTGGTGAAGGATATTAATTTTCGACGTAGGATACATTTTTGTTTGTGATATAATACATCAGAAAATTACGATATAAACATCTATGTGTTGGTGAAAATATGTCATGTGTTTTTAACAACAGAGGCGTTATGTGTGTGTATGTTTGTATGGTAATGCGTGTAATTTGTGTATGAGATGTATGGATGTGTCGTGTATGTACATATGTGTGTCGCCGTTAATTAAAACCAGCCTGGTAGCGGTCGACGAAGCGGACCCATCGTCCTGATCGACGTGGAGGTTCTTGTTGCCGCTGCTCCTACAGCTGCTGTTGATCCTCCTGGTTCTGTGGGTCATGTTATTGTTGTGCGTCGACGGGTCGTTGGTCGTTCACGGTCGGTGCTGTCCATTTGTGGATAGTGGCCTCTCGGTCGTTGGGCGATGATTCGGCCAATATGAATGCAGGCTTCAGTCTATCGATTGAGACGGTGACCTCTTTGCCGCGCACTTTTATCACGAATGTTTTGTCGCCTCGTTTCACTACTTCGTATGGACCGTCGTATGGCATCTGTAGTGCGTTTTTTACGGCGTCATGTCGTACAAAAACGTGTGTGGATGTTGCCAAGTCCTTAAAAACGAATGGCGTGCGTGTGCCGTGGCGAGCAACGGGCGCTGGGTGAATCAGGTCGAAGCGTCGTCGGAAGTCTTTGATGAAGTCGCTCGGTTCGTAATCATGTGGTGCAGAGGTGAAAAATTCGCCTGGCAAGCGCATAGGTTGACCGTATAACAGCTCCGCCGGTGAATAGCCTAAATCCTCGCGCGTATGCCCATGATGACGTCTGGTAGAATTTTCGTCCATTGGTTGTTTTGATGGCACCGAATCGCAGCCTTGAGGTCACGGTGAAAACGTTCCACCATGCCGTTCCCTTGTGGGTGATAAGCAGTCGTACGTAGATGAGTGGTACCTGCTAGGCGATTTAGCGACCTGAAGAGGTGCGATTCGAACTGCCGTCCTTGGTCGGTGGTGATCCGGTGCGGCGGGCCATAGCGTGCGATCCAGGTCTCCCAGAATGCTCGTGCAACTGTCTCTGCCTCTTGGTCTTCTATCGGGATCGCTTCGGCCCATCGCGAGTATCGGTCGACGCATGTAAGACAATAACGTTTACCTTCTGAGAGCGGCATGACGATGATATCCACGTGTACGTGCTCGAACCTCGAAGAAGGCGGCATGAATTTTCCGACAGGTGCATGCACGTGTCGAGAAATTTTTGATTGCTGGCACTGTAGACACGCTCGTGCACAGATGCGACAGTCTTTCTTGATGGAAGGCCAGACGTATCGTTGTGCTACTACAAGTGTTACTGTTGCTCTTGGGCCTAAATGAGCGAGACGGTAGACTGACCTGAAAGAGGTTTTTCTAAAGGTTGGAGTGACATACGGCCGAGCCTTCGCTGTCGAGGTGTCACAGAGGACTTGTGCGTCTGTGCCAGGAATGTGCATTCGTTCGAGTCGCAAGCCTGTCTCTGAATGCAACAGTGTTTTCAACTCCTCGTCGCTTTCTTGAGCTGTAGCTAATGCGTTGTAGTCGATTGGCGCTTCGATCGATTCGATGCGCGAGAGTGCGTCGGCGACAACGTTGTCCTTACCCGAGATGTGCTGGATATTTGTCGTGAACTGGGAAAAGCGATCGCTGACAAAAAACGAAGACGGCACGTCGCCGGCAATTGAAATAAGATACTTTGGGAATAAATCTTCCATAGCTAAACACATACGACGTCCTGGGAAAAGCGATCGCTGGCAAAAACGAAGACGGCACGTCCCCGGCAATTCGATGATACACGAACTGCACGATCGCCGTCATTACTATGTAGACGTTTGACGATGCGTAGTAGGCTTCACTATTTCTCACCACTGTTTTTTGTTGGATTTTGTCATTGATAAACTAGCATTTAAAAATATAAAGAAATCAGTGGGGTGGGGTGAGTGAACGCTTCTACCGGTACCTATTGCCAGGACTAATTATGGACAGGGCGAGTTTCCCCGAACTGAGCGAAGAAGAAGCCAGTTTGATAATTCGAAGGTGAGTGCATCTAATAAATAAACTCATACGTGTGTGAATCACGTGTTATTCTTATCGTAGATATCGACCGGGGAACTTGGCCGCAGATGTCGCCCATCCTCCTCCTCTCGCTCCTCCACCTCAACCACCAGCTCCACCTGACCAAATTTATTTTTTTCGTACCACTGCAGAAGGAAATGCCCGGATCACAGCCGCTGCTATACACTTAGCGAACGTGGTCACGCACGAATACAACATTCACAATACAGCGGCTTATAATTTCTACACCGGCCGTCCAAACTTATATTATACCAGATGTACTTCAATCTTTAAGTCTACACAAGGAGATTCTAAAATGTGAAATTATTAACAAAGTTAAAAAATCTCTAAAAAGAAGACATGAAAAAAGAGAAGTTTGGATCACCTTATCAGCTGAATTAGCAAAAACTTATATAGATGAAAATAACTTACAATTAGAAGGATTTTTTCTGGAGAAAGTTGAAGATAAAAAAGAGAATACAATTGGAGAAGAAAACTTGATAAAAATATTGGAATCTTTAAAAATAAAAGAAAATGATAATAAACAAAAACATACAAATAAATTAAAATGGATAGAAAAATGTGTACTGGAAAAATTTTCAGGAAAAGTTACAAATGTTCACCAGTGGTTACATATATATTAATTAAACTTATTACATATATATAAATAATTTTCATACAAAATGTAACAATAACCAATGAAAACACAGTCGGAGAGACACGAAAAAACAATTAAAATAAATTTCCAAAGAAAATTAAATACAATATCACAATCTCACCGAAATGCCGACTTTTGCCAGGACCCGTTTGACCCGTCGTGACAATAAAACATGTCCATGCACAAATTTGGCATTTGTTGTTACACGTATGAAAATTAGCACGAAACGTTCGATGGACATTGGCAAACGTTTTTCAAAACTTTTCCAAATTGTCCAATGCGAATTTCCAACAAAAATCGACGAATTCGATGATACACGAACTGCACGACCGCCGTCATTACTATGGAGGACGTTTGACGATGCGTAGTAGGCCTCACTATTTCTCGCCACTGTTTTTTGTTTGATTTTGTTGACATAATTACTAAACGCTGAAAAAAAATAAATTGAATTTATATTTTTGTATTTTTTTTAAAATTTTTAGTTTGAAATGGCAAACAGAAGTAAATGGTAAACAGAGGTAAGTTTTACGTCTACCGGAATCTTCCTTAGCTAAACGCATACGACGTCCTGGTAAAAGCGATCGCTGGCAAAAAACAAAGACGCCGCGTCGCCGGCAATTGGAATAAGACACGTCGGGAATGAATCTTCCATAGCTAAACGCATACGTCCTGGGAAAAGCGATCGCTGGCAAAAACGAAGACGGCGCGTCGCCGGCAATTGGAATAAGACACTTTGGGAAGGAATCTTCCTTAGCTAAACGCATACGACGTCGCTCGATACGTATGTTCACGCTCGATGAAAAGTTTTCAGGGTTTGAAGCGGTCGGTCGTGGTCGTGGTTAAAATTGTTTGAAGAGAAAAAATTAACTCTAGAAAAAACATATGAAATAGCATTAGCTCACAAATCAGCTGTAAAAAACGCTGCAGAATCCACTAACACCTTGGAAAAAAAACTTTAAGACGGGCATGTACGCGTTGAGCCACAGTTCAAACCCGGCGTGGCGAAACCGACGAGAAGCCAACAGCAGGCGTGGAGGACCGGGCGATTATCGATCACGTCCGGGACCGGACAGCTCGTCTATGCGGACAACGTGATTGGGACGAGCTTGTCCGGGGTGCCGTAAGTTGTGATGTCGCCGTCGTTCGATACATATGTTCACGCTCGATGAAAAGTTTTCAGGGTTTGAAGCGGTCGTGGCGTGGGGTGAGGGAACGCTTCTACCGGTACCTATTACCCGGACTAATGATGGACAGGGCGAGTTTCCCCGAACTGAGCGAAGAAGAAGTCAGTTTGATAATTCGAAGGTGAGTGCATCTAATAAATAAACTCATACGTGCGTGAATCACGTGTTATTCTTGTGGTAGATATCGACCGGGGAACTTCGCCGCAGATGTCGCCCGTTCTCCACCTCATGCTCCTCCTCCTTCCCCGCCAGCCAACAATTGCACCATTATGTAAAAATAACAAATTGTAAAAAGTAAATTGTTTTCCATAACAACTGATGGTGTTTCATGATTTTAACGGTCGACCATTGTCTGTTTAGACCAAGATACACAGGCGCGAAGGACCGGGCGATTATCGATCACGTCCGGGACCGGACAGCTCGTCTATGTGGACAACGTGATTGGGACGAGCTGGTCCGGGGTGCCGTAAGTTGTGATGTCGCCGTCGTTCGATACGTATGTTCACGCTCGATGAAATGTTTTCAGGGTTTGGAGCGGTCGTGGCGCGGGGCAAGAGACCGCTTCTACCGGTACCTATTGCCCGGACTGATGATGGACAGGGCGAGTTTCTCCGAACTGAGCGAAGAAGAAGCCCGTCAAATAATTCGAAGGTGAGTGCATCTAATAAATAAACTCATACGTGCGTGAATCACGTGTTATTCTTGTGGTAGATATCGACCGGGGAACTTCGCCGCAGATGTCGCCCGTTCTCCACCTCATGCTCCTCCTTCTTCCCCGCCAGCCAACAATTGCACCATTATGTAAAAATAACAAATTGTAAAAAGTAAATTGTTTTCCATAACAACTGATGGTGTTTCATGATTTTAACGGTCGACCATTGTCTGTTTAGACCAAGATACACAGGCGCGAAGGACCGGGCGATTATCGATCACGTCCGGGACCGGACAGCTCGTCTATGCGGACAACGTGATTGGGACGAGCTGGTCCGGGGTGCCGTAAGTTGTGATGTCGCCGTCGTTCGATACGTATGTTCACGCTCGATGAAAAGTTTTCAGGGTTTGAAGCGGTCGTGGCGTGGGGTGAGGGAACGCTTCTACCGGTACCTATTGCCCGGACTAATGATGGACAGGGCGAGTTTCCCCGAACTGAGCGAAGAAGAAGTCAGTTTGATAATTCGAAGGTGAGTGCATCTAATAAATAAACTCATACGTGCATGAATCACGTGTTATTCTTGTGGTAGATATCGACCGGGGAACTTCGCCGCAGATGTCGCCCGTTCTCCACCTCATGCTCCTCCTCCTTCCCCGCCAGCCAACAATTGCACCATTATGTAAAAATAACAAATTGTAAAAAGTAAATTGTTTTCCATAACAACTGATGGTGTTTCATGATTTTAACGGTCGACCATTGTCTGTTTAGACCAAGATACACAGGCGCGAAGGACCGGGCGATTATCGATCACGTCCGGGACCGGACAGCTCGTCTATGCGGACAACGTGATTGGGACGAGCTGGTCCGGGGTGCCGTAAGTTGTGATGTCGCCGTCGTTCGATACGTATGTTCACGCTCGATGAAATGTTTTCAGGGTTTGGAGCGGTCGTGGAGCAGCGTAAAGACCCGCTTCTACCGGTACCTATTGCTCGGACTAATTATGGTTAGGGCAAGGTTCCCCGAACTCACAGACGAGGAAGTACATCAAATAATTCAGAGGTGAGTGCGTCTAATAAATAAACTCGTACGAGCGTGATTCACGTGTTATTCTTGTCGTAGATATCGACCGGAGAACCTAGCCGCAGATGTCGCCCGTCCTCCTCCTCTCGCTCCTCCACCTCAACCGCCAGCTCGACAAGAACAAATCCAATTTCTTTACAACACTGCAGAAGGAAATGCCCGGATCGCAGCCGCTGCTATACACTTAGCGAACATGGTTACACAAGAATACAACATTCGCCCAGCTCGCCTGCGTGGTCAGCGCGACTAGGAAGAGTTGGTCCGGAGTACTGTAAGTCGTGATACCGCCGTCGCTCGATACGTACGGTCACGCTCGGTGAAATGTTTCAGGGTTTGGAGCGGTCGTGGCCAGGGGTAAAAGACCGCTTCTACCGGCACCTGCTGCCCGAACTAATGGACAGGGCGAGGTTCCCCGGGTTAACCGATGACCAAGCCCGGAAAATAATTCTAAGGTGAGTGCGTCTGATAAATAAACTCGTACGTGCGTGATTCACGCGTTATTCTTGTCGTAGATATCGACCGGAGGACCTCGTCCCAGTTGTCGTCCGTCCTCCACCGCCGGCGCCGCCATCTACATTAAAATATTTATATTTGTTAATATTGTTCCTTCTTTTTTTAATATTCTTATTGTTATTAGTAATGGAAAAATGTTATTTTTGACCGGATTTACCGGACTTTTGACCCGCACATTTCAAACGTCCAATTTAATATAGCCAGATCCAATACGAATCATATTCCCATTCACAATCCATATCTTCAACATCATCATTCTTATAATTGGCATATTTCATGGAATTTATTTATTTATTTATTTATATTTATTTATCCGCGAACGATGCCATGTGCTCGTGTATGCAACTGTTGTTGACCGTTATTTATCATTGAACTGATTTATGATTTATTATTGATAATTTATTCATCATTGAATTTATGTGTAATTTATTTATATTGATTTATCGTTTGACGATCCGTTTTCTCGTAACGAACTCGATCTGAGCGATCGTACGAATCCCGTCGCACGATATTAACGGCCGACTATTGTCTGTTTAGGCGAAGGTACACGGGCGTGGAGGATCGGGCGATCGTCCGTTACGTTCGGGACCGGCCAGCTCGGCTGCGCGGTGAACGCGCGTGGTCCGAGCTGGTCCGGGATACCGTAAGTTGTGATGTCGCCGTCGTTCGATACGTACGTTCACGCTCGATGAAATGTTTCAGGGTTTGGAGCGGCCGTGGCCAGGGGTAAAAGACCGCTTCTACCGGCACCTGCTGTCCGAACTAATGGACAGGGCGATGTTCCCCGGGTTAACCGATGACCAAGCCCGGCAAATAATTCTAAGGTGAGTGCGTCTGATAAATAAACTCGTACGTGCGTGATTCACGCGTTATTCTTGTCGTAGATATCGACCGGAGGACCTCGTCCCAGTTGTCGTCCGTCCTCCACCGCCGGCGCCGCCATCTACATTGAGATATTTATATTTGTTAATATTGTTCCTTCTTTTTTTAATATTCTTATTGTTATTAGTAATGGAAAAATGTTATTTTTGACCGGATTTACCGGACTTTTGACCCGCACATTTCAAACATCCAATTTAATATAGCCAGATCCAATACGAATCATATTCCCATTCACAATCCATATCTTCAACATCATCATTCTTATAATTGGCATATTTCATGGAATTTATTTATTTATTTATATTTATTTATCCGCGAACGATGCCATGTGCTCGTGTATGCAACTGTTGTTGACCGTTATCTATCATTGAACTGATTTATGATTTATTATTGATAATTTATTCATCATTGAATTTATGTGTAATTTATTTATATTGATTTATCGTTTGACGATCCGTTTTCTCGTAACGAACTCGATCTGAGCGATCGTACGAATCCCGTCGCACGATATTAACGGCCGACTATTGTCTGTTTAGGCGAAGGTACACGGGCGTGGAGGATCGGGCGATCGTCCGTTACGTTCGGGACCGGCCAGCTCGGCTGCGCGGTGAACGCGCGTGGTCCGAGCTGGTCCGGGATACCGTAAGTTGTGATGTCGCCGTCGTTCGATACGTACGTTCACGCTCGATGAAATGTTTCAGGGTTTGGAGCGGTCGTGGCGAGGAGTAAAAGACCGCTTCTACCGGTATTTGCTGCCCGAACTAATGGACAGGGCGAGGTTCCCCGGGTTAACCGATAACCAAGCCCGGAAAATAATTCTAAGGTGAGTGCGTCTGATAAATAAACTCGTACGTGCGTGATTCACGCGTTATTCTTGTCGTAGATATCAACCGGAGGACCTCGCCCTAGTTGTCGTCCGTCCTCCACCGCCGGCGCCGCCATCTAAATATGTTTATTTATTATTGTTCATTATTTTTTCATTTTTATTGTTATTAGTAATGGAAAAATGTTATTTTTGACCGGATTTACCGGACTTTTGACCCGCACATTTCAAACGTCCAATTTAATATAGCCAGATCCAATACGAATCATATTCCCATTCACAATCCATATCTTCAACATCATCATTCTTATAATTGGCATATTTCATGGAATTTATTTATTTATTTATTTATATTTATTTATCCGCGAACGATGCCATGTGCTCGTGTATGCAACTGTTGTTGACCGTTATTTATCATTGAACTGATTTATGATTTATTATTGATAATTTATTCATCATTGAATTTATGTGTAATTTATTTATATTGATTTATCGTTTGACGATCCGTTTTCTCGTAACGAACTCGATCTGAGCGATCGTACGAATCCCGTCGCACGATATTAACGGCCGACTATTGTCTGTTTAGGCGAAGGTACACGGGCGTGGAGGATCGGGCGATCGTCCGTTACGTTCGGGACCGGCCAGCTCGGCTGCGCGGTGAACGCGCGTGGTCCGAGCTGGTCCGGGATACCGTAAGTTGTGATGTCGCCGTCGTTCGATACGTACGTTCACGCTCGATGAAATGTTTCAGGGTTTGGAGCGGTCGTGGCGAGGAGTAAAAGACCGCTTCTACCGGTATTTGCTGCCCGAACTAATGGACAGGGCGAGGTTCCCCGGGTTAACCGATAACCAAGCCCGGAAAATAATTCTAAGGTGAGTGCGTCTGATAAATAAACTCGTACGTGCGTGATTCACGCGTTATTCTTGTCGTAGATATCAACCGGAGGACCTCGCCCTAGTTGTCGTCCGTCCTCCACCGCCGGCGCCGCCATCTAAATATGTTTATTTATTATTGTTCATTATTTTTTCATTTTTATTGTTATTAGTAATGGAAAAATGTTATTTTTGACCGGATTTACCGGACTTTTGACCCGCACATTTCAAACGTCCAATTTAATATAGCCAGATCCAATACGAATCATATTCCCATTCACAATCCATATCTTCAACATCATCATTCTTATAATTGGCATATTTCATGGAATTTATTTATTTATTTATTTATATTTATTTATCCGCGAACGATGCCATGTGCTCGTGTATGCAACTGTTGTTGACCGTTATTTATCATTGAACTGATTTATGATTTATTATTGATAATTTATTCATCATTGAATTTATGTGTAATTTATTTATATTGATTTATCGTTTGACGATCCGTTTTCTCGTAACGAACTCGATCTGAGCGATCGTACGAATCCCGTCGCACGATATTAACGGCCGACTATTGTCTGTTTAGGCGAAGGTACACGGGCGTGGAGGATCGGGCGATCGTCCGTTACGTTCGGGACCGGCCAGCTCGGCTGCGCGGTGAACGCGCGTGGTCCGAGCTGGTCCGGGATACCGTAAGTTGTGATGTCGCCGTCGTTCGATACGTACGTTCACGCTCGATGAAATGTTTCAGGGTTTGGAGCGGTCGTGGCGCGGTCGTGGCGCGGGGCAAGAGACCGCTTCTACCGGTACCTATTGCCCGGACTGATGATGGACAGGGCGAGTTTCTCCGAACTGAGCGAAGAAAAAGCCCGTCAAATAATTCGAAGGTGAGTGCATCTAATAAATAAACTCATACGTGCGTGAATCACGTGTTATTCTTGTGGTAGATATCGACCGGGGAACTTCGCCGCAGATGTCGCCCGTTCTCCACCTCATGCTCCTCCTCCTTCCCCGCCAGCCAACAATTGCACCATTATGTAAAAATAACAAATTGTAAAAAGTAAATTGTTTTCCATAACAACTGATGGTGTTTCATGATTTTAACGGTCGACCATTGTCTGTTTAGACCAAGATACACAGGCGCGAAGGACCGGGCGATTATCGATCACGTCCGGGACCGGACAGCTCGTCTATGTGGACAACGTGATTGGGACGAGCTGGTCCGGGGTGCCGTAAGTTGTGATGTCGCCGTCGTTCGATACGTATGTTCACGCTCGATGAAATGTTTTCAGGGTTTGGAGCGGTCGTGGCGCGGGGCAAGAGACCGCTTCTACCGGTACCTATTGCCCGGACTGATGATGGACAGGGCGAGTTTCTCCGAACTGAGCGAAGAAGAAGCCCGTCAAATAATTCGAAGGTGAGTGCATCTAATAAATAAACTCATACGTGCGTGAATCACGTGTTATTCTTGTGGTAGATATCGACCGGGGAACTTCGCCGCAGATGTCGCCCGTTCTCCACCTCATGCTCCTCCTTCTTCCCCGCCAGCCAACAATTGCACCATTATGTAAAAATAACAAATTGTAAAAAGTAAATTGTTTTCCATAACAACTGATGGTGTTTCATGATTTTAACGGTCGACCATTGTCTGTTTAGACCAAGATACACAGGCGCGAAGGACCGGGCGATTATCGATCACGTCCGGGACCGGACAGCTCGTCTATGCGGACAACGTGATTGGGACGAGCTGGTCCGGGGTGCCGTAAGTTGTGATGTCGCCGTCGTTCGATACGTATGTTCACGCTCGATGAAAAGTTTTCAGGGTTTGAAGCGGTCGTGGCGTGGGGTGAGGGAACGCTTCTACCGGTACCTATTGCCCGGACTAATGATGGACAGGGCGAGTTTCCCCGAACTGAGCGAAGAAGAAGTCAGTTTGATAATTCGAAGGTGAGTGCATCTAATAAATAAACTCATACGTGCATGAATCACGTGTTATTCTTGTGGTAGATATCGACCGGGGAACTTCGCCGCAGATGTCGCCCGTTCTCCACCTCATGCTCCTCCTCCTTCCCCGCCAGCCAACAATTGCACCATTATGTAAAAATAACAAATTGTAAAAAGTAAATTGTTTTCCATAACAACTGATGGTGTTTCATGATTTTAACGGTCGACCATTGTCTGTTTAGACCAAGATACACAGGCGCGAAGGACCGGGCGATTATCGATCACGTCCGGGACCGGACAGCTCGTCTATGCGGACAACGTGATTGGGACGAGCTGGTCCGGGGTGCCGTAAGTTGTGATGTCGCCGTCGTTCGATACGTATGTTCACGCTCGATGAAATGTTTTCAGGGTTTGGAGCGGTCGTGGAGCAGCGTAAAGACCCGCTTCTACCGGTACCTATTGCTCGGACTAATTATGGTTAGGGCAAGGTTCCCCGAACTCACAGACGAGGAAGTACATCAAATAATTCAGAGGTGAGTGCGTCTAATAAATAAACTCGTACGAGCGTGATTCACGTGTTATTCTTGTCGTAGATATCGACCGGAGAACCTAGCCGCAGATGTCGCCCGTCCTCCTCCTCTCGCTCCTCCACCTCAACCGCCAGCTCGACAAGAACAAATCCAATTTCTTTACAACACTGCAGAAGGAAATGCCCGGATCGCAGCCGCTGCTATACACTTAGCGAACATGGTTACACAAGAATACAACATTCGCCCAGCTCGCCTGCGTGGTCAGCGCGACTAGGAAGAGTTGGTCCGGAGTACTGTAAGTCGTGATACCGCCGTCGCTCGATACGTACGGTCACGCTCGGTGATTTTTTAAGGGTTTGGAACGGACGTGTAACTGAGTGAGACAACATTTCGTTAAATATATTTTGCAGAGGCTAATGAATAGAACGACATGTGGCGGTTATGCTCATGGCATCCATGACAGAATCGGTCAGCCGCCAGCGATTTATATGTAAATTATGTATAGGTAAACTTGAAACGGCCTATAATTTTCTCTATTTATGTCAAAAATCTAATAAAGCATTAAGGATTTATAATATGACATTAAAAAGTAGAGCATTAAAACAGGTAACATATCGGGGATACTAATAACGGCAGATTCGATCAAGACGAAGTTGCTACAGGACGTCAAGGATTCAAAGGCAAGTAAAAGCTCGGATTCTCTGACGGCGTTCCTCGCAAAAGAAAAGGGGAAAAGAGCACATTGCTTCCAATACAATCAATACGGCCATGTTAAGAAATACTGCAGGTCCAAGCCGAAACAAGAGTTCGAAGGTAGTAGACAGAGGACAGAAGAGAAGCCAAATACTCAAAGAAGCGAAAAAACGTTTGTTACGTTTTTGGCTTCCTCGGAATTCAGTGACGGACCATGGTACGTAGACTCATGCTCTTCCACTCACCTAACGAACGATAAATCGACTTTGCAGGACAAATTACTATGAGAACGTGGACATAACAGTGGCCAACAAGGATTCCATGTCCATCAAGGCCATCGGCAATGCTAAAATCGGCAATTCCTATCCTGACTGACAGAGGAGTGGATGAGGTTAAGAGAGAGTTCTGTATGCACCCAAAAGCGTAGCCAATCTCCTATCTGTCAGTAGAATAGTAAACAAGGGATTCTCTGTCACGTTCTCACCGGGTGACTGCTTCATCAGCGACGGCCAAGGGATCAGGATTGCGACGATGTTCGAGGAGAAGGCATTTACAAGCTGGACACACCCAAGGAAAGGATCTATTTCGCAGCCGAAAAGCCAAATGCAGAACTTTGGCACAAGCATCTCGGACACCTCAATTACAGAAGTGTGATGGCGCTTAGTCAAAATCCCGCGACAAAAATACTAATAAATTTCCCGCGAAAACTCGCTAATACATTTTATGAATTTTGAACAAATCTTAATATATTTGAAAAATTTAAACCAGTAGTAATATATTTTTATCCGAATTGTAAATTTAGCACGAATAAATCGCTTACTCTATCAGTTGTTCATTAAAAATGTTCAATAATTCAGTTTACTTCATTGCCACACAACCAAAATAAATAGACAATTATTTATCTTGTAAACAGTGGATGTAATGTTACAAATTTTGAAAAATTGGTTTTATATTCAGTCAAGTGTATTTAAATACGTTTTCATTTTATTAAAACAATAAAATAATTGTTTTATAATTAAAGGTTACAGACAATTTAAAATCAAGTAGAATAGTTATAGGAGATAGAGTTTTACGTCAACAAGTCGCTCGTATGTTACGTCAGGGAATAAAATTAGATATTATAAAGAAATGTGATAGTAAATATAAACTATTATTAGGAAATTTAAAGAAACTCTATTATAAGAAACCAAATAAAAAACAAAAAGATAAACTGATGCACTTGAAAACATTACAAAAATTAATTTTCATCAAAGAAAAAAGAATTCCGAGCGTGGATGGAGGAGCGCGCAAACCTCGTCGTAACTCTCTGGAAAAGGTCGCAGGAGTCTTACGAGAGAGTGACTGAAATTCCGACGAGCGCCCTGGAAAAACGGTCACGAATGAACGCACCACCGTTCAGGATATCGTACACACTTCGAGAAGACCGGATAGAAGTTCGGTTCGTCCACGACAGTTTTGTAAATACAAAAGAGTTAACTAGAGCTAGTGTTCAATTATAATTTTTAGAAAGAGTCGTTTGAGGGGAAAAAACGCAGGAGAAAGAAGACGCCACGACACAACAGGATAAGAAAGAAGATGAAAAGCCCCTCCCGCCCGATCCCGCTAACTCCGAGATACCCGATTTCCCAAAACCTATCCTAAACCATCGTACCTAGGTACGATGGTTCCCTAACATGTTTTCCTCGTTCGATCCACCTAAGATTTCATAGCCATGACAGATCGAATCGAGGAGCTATGTGCCTTGCAAAGGGTTTTAGACGTGACTGAATCAAGATCAATCGGTGTAACGGAAGCAATTTTCAATTAAGCACCGTATCCAAATCAACCGTATCCTGACCGTTGAAAGAACTGAAAATATCGATGTTAAATGCACATCGGAAAAAGATTTCTCCATCGTCAGTTCAAATGGAAAACGTGCTTGAATCGCCAGAAAATTATATCGGTGGCATATTAGCACTCGCTAAATCAATCGGAGGAGATGGTTCTGCGAAGATGGCTGTTCAGGACGTTTGAGATTTATCGACAAGAAGAAAATCAGCGAAGCAGATTTATTGCAAACGGCAACGGAAGTTATAAATCAACTCGATTCTGAGGAGAACAGCAGCGATGAAGATTGTCAAGTTAATAAATTAATATCAAAACGATTACGGAAAGGCATGAGATTAGCTAAAAATCTAGAATAATTTTTTTTCAACGCAGATCCATCCGTTGAAAGAAGCAGAAAATTCAAACGTGAGCTGCAAAATCGTCTACCTCCGTACCAGGAAATCTACAACGACCATTAAGAATCAGAAAAACAAACCAAAATTACAGATTTTTTTTAAGGAGGGTAGAAGATGCAAACAATGAAAAGGATTCAGAGAGTGAAAACGGTATCATTCGAGTAACAAAACGTTTACGCTTGCTCGTACCGAGCAGCGATGATTAAATTAAGGTTATTAAAATGAAGATAGTTATATTTCATTTCGTGTCATACGTTTTCAGGACCTAACCCCCTCTTTTTTTTGCTAGTGACACAACATGAATTAACCTGAAATGACATGAATTAACTTGGCACGACATGACCTAACCTGACGATACCAGAACCCGATCACCGCAGAGGATGTTCCATAGACAGCTGTAACTACACCCTTTACGAGTTCTTCAGCCGCCACCTGGCCTCACTGACACAGCACGAATGTTCCGGCGCCACCACGGACAACCTCCTACGAGCCGGTCATGTCCACCGACTCCGTAGAGGGGCATCTGAACCGCTTACACATAACATAGTCTTCGGAATCTCGTACGAAAACAGGCTTACCGTCACGTCGGCCGATGTCGATTCATCGAGGATGAAGTCCTATATCTCGACTTAACGATAGGCGAGCACGACTACATTCCGTCCCGAGCTCGACAGATCGGATCTTCGTCGGTTTCCGGACACGCTGAACCACCGCCGACGTCGCGTACCGCAAACAGGCCGACGAGTATCCGGAGAACTCCGGAAAACGACGAGCGCGAAGTTCGATCATCCCCTATCAAAAGCGGTTGTAACAGCAACATCGTTTCACTGATCACTGGTTTTCACTTCAGAGTTTTACTGATAATTCTCTCAAATTATGCGAAATGTTATTATTTCCCTTGACGACAAAAATTACTCAACGTATTCGGTCTTTAAAGTTATGTTATGACTTTTTTCACGAGAAAATTTTTGAAACATTTTACCTATTTCAACATTCACTTCACTTTTTAGCGCTTTTAATCTTGCTCGAACGTGTTGTCTACATAATACTATTATCACAGCTACAGCACCGGATGTTACATCCGCGTGAACAAGTGCACAGTCTGAAATCACACAATGTATACTGTTCAATAACGTGTTCGGTCGACTGGTGTACTAGTAAGATGCAACAATTAAATCGAATTATTAGCGATGTTTATTTAAAATAACAAAAATATTAGATCTTGTCGAGTCTCTTCACTTGCCTAGTGTATTATCTATTGTTTGTTTATAATAACAAAAACGCATGGCCAACTATATCTTTAACGTATAATGTATCCAATCTCTTAGGGAGAGTGAGTGAGAGACAACTATCGTGCACACGCGATCATTATTTACAATAACTAACAATTACAATTTTGTAAACAATTAATTTCAAACAAATACAAAATAATATAGTCCATGGCACACCGATACAATATATTTTCTTTTTACAAAAGATGTAATTCAAAGCCATCGCGACATATCTGTACATGAACTGATAATAGAAATCGGTTCTACAAGCGGTATTTTCAAACAAAACCTATATTTCGACTGTTAACTGATTTACAAATCGATGAAAATATTAGAAATATACCGGAAAGTTCTGTCCGACAATGTCATCTCTAGAAATGGTGTTCCATATTGGACGGTTGACTGCGACAGGAGTGTAGGTGTTGCAAGATAATACAATTATTAGTGCTATGTTTTGATTGTTTTATTCCAATAATAGAGCGGGTCGTGTGTCTAGCGTCCAGTCTCTGAAGTTGCTGACTGTTTCATACGAGTATATCAAATCCCTTATGGGGAGATAGCGAGAGAGATATAACGTGCTCGCGCGGCCCATAGTTACTAATTATCAATTGTTAAAATAAGCATATAATTATCGTTATATTAGAATCAACAATCAATTTTAAATAATCTATTTATCGTAATATTAAAATCGACAATCAATTTCAAATATGTTTATCGTAATATTAAAATCAACAATTAACTTCAAACAAATGTAATTCACAAATTACCATCACACTGAGAAAAGGTCAATAATAACGAAGGAAAATCTATATTATTCAGTAAATATTAACAAATATAATGAAAATGTATTTTTTTTTTAATTCAAAAACGGACAGAACTTTCTGGTAGACGTAATATTTACCACTTGGCAGGCATTTCGAACAAAGATTAATTACAGATTTAAAAAAACAAACACAAATAAATAATTAAAATGTGCGATAAAACTGATAACTGAATGAATACACAATATAACACAACACACTATATTTAAAACAAACGCACACATAAATGAAAGCACACTGCTGTACAAACTTATAGTGACTATCTATTTGTGGAAGGAGGCAGCTTCTGAAATTTTAACCAAAGAACATGTCTCGACACATAGTAATTATTAGATATCTAGGGAACGGCTTTATCGCTAGATAAATTCAATAATAAAACAATATATAGGTTATAAGCTGTATATAACTATAAACAAATCGTCTATGCCTGGGTCGTCTTAATATATTCATCATCCACAACATAACTGATAACGTATGTTTACAAAGAGATAACGGTTACGAATGCGATACAATTACGTGAGTTGTGTTCCTCGGCGGTGGTATCGTTGTGTCCTGGAGGATTGTATCTTGTATCGTGTACATGAGACCAGCGTCTCGGATAGTCTTGCAAAGTTACTGGCCGAAGTGACTGACCGATGCTACCGACTGACGTTGCGTAAGTAAAGTGAAGTAAAACCAATTTATTGCTATTAATATTATAAAGAGAGTTACTTACAATATGAGTTATAACTATTTCTAAGCTTTCTATTTTAAGATAATGTGCTTATATGTAATGTTAAATGTAATTAATGTTTTTGTGATTGTTTTTGCTGTTTATGCATATTTTTTTCGAAGAAAATTTTCAAAAAACCTGATAGAGTTTGTTTTATAACTAAAATTAAAACTAACTTAACTAGGTTAATAGATATGTATTCAGGTATTAGTGTCGCTGTCACTACACTCGTCACTTTAGGTCTAGATTCGTTTGTCTTCTCTATACGTCACGGTATGGTCGCTTTTCGCATGTTATGCCTTAGTACTGTCACTGTAGTGATGATTTTCACGAACTTCACTGCATTGGTGGTGAGTCACTTGCCGGGTGTTTTGTGTGTTTGTATGTAAAATAAAAATAATATAATTATACTGTATGATACAAGTGTGTATTAAAATTAGTATTTATTACCAGTGAAAATATTATAGAGCCACAAACAACGGACTGATAAACAAGAGACCGACAACTATCGATGATCAAAACGCAACAATCCAAAAAGAAATTTACAATTGTACATCAATCTTAATATATATATATATATATATATATATATATATATATATATATATATATATATATGTGAATTCTATGTATATATATATTGAATGCAAAAACCAAAAAGCATTATAATTATCCTGTATGATACAAGTGTGTAACAAAAACAATACTTATATTGTTGCAGCTGAAAAGATCACAGAGCCACTAACCAATGAATCCAAAAACCGTGGACCGATGAAACGAGAGATCAACAATGAAGGAACCAAAACGATCTATGAAACAATGGATCATCGACCCCAGTCAATGACTTAACGCTCAGAGGAATACTCTGAAAAAAAGGTATCTTTTAAAAACCATATAAATTCAATGCAAGAAAATGTTAAAAAAAATTATTCAAATATAGATTTTTAGATTAAAAACGATAAAAAATAAACTTACATTGTTACTAGCAAACAATCTTGGAATGAAACTTGTCGGAAATGAAATGACAGAACAATGGATCGACGAAATCGTAAATGACTACTACATGTTCTTAAAGATATCTGAAACATTTATTATTACATACATTGAATGTATATTTAAGATTTCAGTTGTAAAATGATTAATAAATATTATGACTGCAATACAGTAATTATAAGTTTATATTGTTACCGATAACCTTACTTTCACAGCCAAATGAACTCGTTGAAAGTGACAAGATATAGGCACGATTGACAAACACGAAAAAATATTTGTGACTGTAAATTTCAACACACACACATAAGTGTATATGTACATATTCACACATTATGCATGCATACATGCGTGCGTGCGTATAATAATTAAAAAATAACCTTACATTGTCACTGACAACAATTTTGAGATGAAATTAGATTTTCTATATATTAATGATGTGGATCGAATAATAATATTGATAATAACACATAATAAATATTTATTGATTTATACATACTTGTTTATTTTATACAACAATACGCACTTTGTTCACACTACAATACATTCTATTGTTTTTGTTTACATTTTACCACAATGTACATAACTACTAAATATCTCTACACACTCCATTAATGGCAAGCATGACTGAATGTATTTCAATTGTTAATCTATTTAATCATTTCAAAAAAAGTCATCGCAGGCATATGAATAATTACTTATAGAACTGATTTCAGATTAGCTATATTAGTTTATTTGTATGAATTATTGTATTTCTATAGTTTTTTTAATGTTTAATTGTCAATTTATGTTTAAATAATATGTAGAACAAAGAAGGACCTCATTGCTCCTGTAGTTAGAAAAAGACAACTATCGTTTGATATTAGTTTACTGCGGCCGTCACTGATGTAAATGTTTTGATCTTTAATTTGGTTTGCACCCACTTCAACTGCACTGTGTATATGTTTGCATATTTTTTGGATAATGTCTATTATATTATATGAAAATGACATTATTCAGTAAAATATTTTTTTCATTACTAACAATTTTGTTAACCCCGGTCTGAATTTTGAATAGTATTATAGAATATTTTTTACTTATGTTTTAAAGTTTTATATCTTGTATAAAAATTAATTATTTTTTAAAAAATTGTTAAATTGTGATATAAACACATTTGTGAATGATTAACAAGAAAATTTCTTGCATTACTATTACTTTTAATATACTTAAAAAAGTATTCAATTTGTTAATATGTATATAGGTACGAATATTTTGAAGGATCATTGTATAATATATACTTGTGCGTATATATATATATATATATATATATATATATATATATATATATATATATATATATATATATATATATGTATTCGAGGGTCGTCTAATAAGTATGGTAAATTTATTTATTGTTTAATTTAATTAATTAAATTAAATTTTTCAATTTAGTTTTTCTTACTTTTTTATCAAACTTATTAAACAACCCTCGTGTATATATATATATATATATATATATATATATATATATACATATATATTAGGTTGGCAAATATCTCCCTTCCGCCTTCTGGTCTTTTGAATTTCGCGGCTATGTAAAAAAAAGCGGAAGGGAGATACTTGCCAACCTAATATATATATATATATATATATATATATATATATATATATATATATATATATATATATATATATATAATATTAGGTTGTCACCTAAGTCTTTGCGTTTTTTGCGAATAGTTTTAGAAAAGTAAAAAATAAAACACGCAAAATTTTTAATCAATTATATATTCTCCTTCATTTTCTACAACTGTTCTCCATTTGTCAATTAATTTTTTAATACTCATTTAGCAAAACATTGGATTTTTTGAAACAATAATTTCTTCAATATCATTTTTGTCTTCTTTCGTTCAGTAATTTTTTCCATTTAAAAAATGTTGTAGAGATTTAAATAGATAATAGTGTGATGCTATGTCCGAAGAATATAGTGGATGAGGTAGAAATTTCCAAGTAAATTCATTTATTTCTTCAATTGTCTTCTTTAAAACGTGAGAGCGTGCATTATCTTAGTGTAAAATTACCCTTTTTCGATTTAAAAGTGCCAGTCTTGTTTTGGCCAAAGCCTCTTTCAAACGATCTAACTGTGCACAATACACATCTGTCGTGATTGTCTGCCCATAATCCAATAATTCACAATGAATTACCTCTCTCATATCCCACCAAATGCACAGCATGATCTTCTCGGGGTATAATCCAGCTCTTGGTGTAGGAATTAGGGGTTAATTCTTATTCAATCACTGCTTCTTGCGATGTGAGTTAACTTAGAGAATCCATTTTTCATCCCCAGTAACAACACGTTTTAAAAATGATTTACATTGTTCCCGAATCAATAATGACTGGGATATTGATATACACTACGCGAAATTCTGTTTAGATAATTTATGAGGTACCCATTTGCCGCAAGTTGACACCTTTCCCATTTTTTTTAAGTGTTTATGAACAACTTCAGGATGCATTTCGAGTATTTGTGCTAACTCCCGTACCGTTAACCTTGAATCTGATTCGATGGTAGCCTTAATCTCCTCTCTATCAATCACTTTTGATCTACCTGACCTTAGTAAGCCTTTAATGTCTAAATTCCCGGAACAAAATTTTTTGAACAACATTTGGCACTTTTCAATTTTTATTGCATCCGTGCCAATTGCTTTACAGATGTTTTCGACTACTATTGTTGTATTATGTCCAAGTTGAAACTTATAAATCATAATGTAGCATAACTGAGCTTCTTTTATCTCCACTGCCATTATTGATTTGGAGTTGAAAATGTTAAATATATATATAATGGGTTTTGAAAGAACGTCACAGACATAAGCACTGCTGGTGAACACCGAAAGAATACTGAAAATATTTCTATTCTATAAAAAGTTATGCATTTTAACTGATCTTAAAAAAAACGCAAAGCTTAGGTAACAATCTTATATAAATATATATATATATATATATATATATATGCTGCTTTTTTAAGCGTGATAAAACTTTAAATTTAATTTATCCTCTATCGAAATTTCTATCTAATCAAAAAAATCTTTATTTTAATGAGTGCTGTGTATTTATTTGCATATATATATATATATATATATATATATATATATATATATATATATATATATATATATAAATGTACTTCCATTTTAGGTAGGTTTTCCTCGTATCAACTGCACCACTGTACACGTTTCGGATGGCATAGCCTTAGGTCTAGCTACCGTGACACCAGACTAATAATGTCTAGAACACCTGTTGTTGTGTAGCAACGTCAAAAATGTGACCTTACATGTCACTCGAATCGAATCACAAAATGTTGCGTCTCGCAGTATCGTGAACTTGAGTTGCGTGAAAACCTTTATAACGTGAAATATTGCGTCAGTTTTCATAAATACTACTAAATAATATTGCTTGTTCATACACAAACGTACGTTCACCTTCATACATCATTTATTATATACATATGTAATTTGTATACGCATACCAAGTGTATAAAAAAATAATCGTTTTTCTTACAATCACTATACTATTATTTCATTCATACGTTAGTAATAAAAACAAACACAGTTTGTTTGTAAATCTAATCAATTCAATTTCGAAAAAAACAATCACGTCTTTAATACTTCATATGCTCAAGAATCATTTATCCACTTTTTCGCAAATATGTATTTTGATAATTATGCAATTATTAGAATCTGAAAATTTATAAAACTGTGGTCAAATAACGGTGGTATAATAATCCAGATATAATACTTTTATAATATTTAATAGTGCTAGAGAAAGGATTTGTTCTAATAAAATATATTAAAACAACCTTGATGTTACAATAACCTGTAATTACTTTTTTTATAATTTATCAAACGAAAACTTATCATGAAACTTATTAATTTGATAATATTAAAAACGTTTAAGAATGGCTTTTCTTTTTCCTGAAATAAAATATTCTAGTTGTCGAATAAACCAATCTTATATTTTTGCATAGTATAATTAAAAATAATAATGTTAGAAAAATCAGTACGACTTATTGAATATGATTATTTAAATTATATACAAAATGGTTACTATTGAACATTCAAATTTATAAATAATGTAATCAGATCTCTTTATATATAAGATATCTAATTCCAATAATATATAATAAGTTTGCAAAAAAATAATCAAATAGTTGCGTTTTTTTTTAATAAAATTGTCAATTATCGCATATTCCACAAATTTATTTTTTGCTACAGATGAATAAGGAAGTATAAATATAACTATATGTTAATATAGAGAAATCAAATATGCTAAATTAATTAATTAAAAAAAGATTTTTACATATCAAAAAAATTACGAAGGTTGAAAAATATTATTTTATATACGAAGTCGTTTGATAAGTCCGTGTAAATTCCGAAAGATGGCACCACTGGTGCATATCGAGGTTATTTTTAATTAGTAGCACTTCTTGGAAGAACACACATCAAGTTTCAGCCATATCGGTCTATTCCTTTGTGTTTGACAATCGTTGGAATCAAGGAAATCGAGTGATTGTCAAATAATGGACGAAAAAGAATTTCGCGTGTTGATTAAACACTACTTCATTAAAGGCAAAACGCCTCAGGAGACTAAACAGAAGCTTGATAAACATTATGGTGACTCTGCACCTTCGATTAGTGCGGTTTATAAGTGGTTTCAAAATTTTCGGAGTGGCCATATGAGCACAAGAGACGCTGAACGTTCTGGACGCCCTGTTGAGGTCACCACTCCAGAAATCATTGATAAAATCCATGATATGGTGATGGATGACAGAAGA
>CP092091.1:37897990-37905490 GCA_029203775.1 Neoneuromus ignobilis | reverse complement strand
TTTCATCACATCATATATATATATATATATATATATATATATATATATATATATATATATATATATATATAACAAAACAAACACTGTTTATAGATTCAACTCTATGCATTCATTTATTAACGAACCATCTACTCGCATTGGATTTAATTTTCTAGTGCCTAGTCTCATAATAAACTTTAATCCAATGTAGTCAGAATGTATCTCGAATGTGAGCTAATGTAACAAGCAAAATTCCCTGAGTCATTATTCAAATTAAACAAAAAACCGAAACAGCGCGTACTTAAGAACTTAGTAGCAATTGAGTTATTATTAAAGTTTAATTGTATTCATCAGTCAAAGCCACACACGTACGACACTGCTGCTTCGGAATTCTTGATTGCCTCCTATGACTGTGTCACGACCTTGCTCGTTTCAAGCTTGCAACTAACATAAACAACTATCCAAAGGATATAATAGCATTTTATTGTTATTATTTCTATTTGTTTCTATTTTTATGTCTCAATGCCGTCAATAACATTCGAACTTTATATATATATATATATATATATATATATATATATATATATATATATATAATCAAACCTTTATTTATATAAAGGTTCATCCAAAAAACGCACCTACATGTTTTTTTTTAATAAAACACAAATTATATGTAATTTTTTCAAACTGTTCTTGTTATTGAAAATATGATTCATTACAATTACAGGAATACCTCGTATAGTCCAGCTAATCGGTTCCACTGATTAGCCGGACTATTTGAAACCGGACTAATTGAAACATTAACTAAATACAAAAAACGTTAATTGGTTCCAAACAATTTTTTTCCTGTTTTTCAGTAAATAAAACGTGGGTAATATATTCAAATGTTTGTATGTATTAACAAAACAAAATCAGGGGTTTATACATTCATTTTAAATTCATTTTCAAATGAGTTATTAAAATTTAATTATCAAAAAATCGACTTTATTCTAGAGTTACGAATCGAAAACTAATAGAAAAAGAAAAAAAACAAAACTAGAACTGCGCATGCGTTGCGCATAATGTGCATATACAATTTCGGTTTCCTTTTTTATTATGTTTTCATAATAAAGGGGAAAAGTTGAAAATTTGCGTATAAAAATAATTTTATGTATTAATTTTTTTTAGGATTTTTTTCAAGAAAAACTTTTTAGTAGGATTTTTTCAAGTAAAACTTTTTTTTGGAAAATTTCAAACCGAACTATAGTAAAACCGGAACAGAATATCGTTTAAATGTTCACCACGACTGCGTCTGCAGGCATCAATTCGAATATTGAAATTTTCAATAACTTTTTGGCATGTTGCTGGATTTATTTCACAAATCGCAACTCGAATGTTACTCTTTAGGTCATTAATTGTTTGTAATTTGCTATCATAGACTCGACTTTTCAGAAAGAAAATTAATAGTTATTTGTTGTTTTGTAACTGGGGCTGATTCACTTTACACAAATGAATTTTAACCCCAACACCACAATAATTTAAAGTGTTCAATAATCATTTATTGTTCACTTATTATTTATAATTATATAATCAATAATTATATCAGCTGATGCATTTCGATAGCGACGTCATCATCGCAGAGCCTTTCTTCTTTCAAAAATGGAGAAAGGCTCTGACGATGATGGCGTCGCCATCGAAATGCATCAGCCGATATAATTATAGATTATATAATTATAAATAATAAGTGACCAATAAGTGATTATTGAACACTTTAAATTATTGTGGTGCTGGGGTTAAAATTCATTTGTGTAAAATGAATAGTGTTAAATCGCATGATCTTGGAGGACAATTGAAATTTGTATTTCGTGAAATTACACGCTGACAAAATTTCGATTGCAAAAACTGAATGTTTCCTCGAATTGTGTGACATGTAGCACCGTCTTGCTGGAAATAGACAGACACATCAATATCATTCAATTCTGGCTAGAAAAAGTCACTCAACATTGGTATCGCTCAGTATTCACTTTAACAGCATTTCCAGCATTATCTTCGAAGAAAAATTATTCATTGATTCCATTTTCCCAAAATACACATTAAACAGTGACTTTTCGTAGTTGTGGAGATAAATAACACGAACATTTTCATCACCTTAGATACGACAATTTTGCTTATTAACAAATCTATCCATTGTGAACTGAACTTCATCACTAAATAATTTTTTTCTTGAAAACAATAGATTTGTTGTTTAATAATCCAACTAGCGAAATTACGACGTTGTAAATGAACTCTTTCTTCAATTCCTGAGTTTATAAATTCCATTTTAAACAATTCTGGATTTTTATTTTCCGGATATTGAGGAATTTCTTCTTTTAATGCCATTCCACAATTAAATTTTTTACCACGCATATGGTTTTCTAGGAACAAAAATTAGTGAAAATCAAATGGTTATATGTCTAATATTTTGTCATTACTGCAATATGTGACCAAGTGTTATTTTCCAATAATAAAACTCTTTGATTATTCACCAATGTTGGTTGTTTTTTTTTCCGGAAGTTTACCTACGTGAAGCTGATATGGCTCTGAGTAGTAAGAGAGCCGTTTGATAAATATGGTAAAAAAAATACCATAAAATTTTAAAATTTACCATACTTATCAAACGATCCTTGTATATGTAGGATATGTATATTGGCTAAGTGCTATACTGTGCCTGAGAAGAGATCCCTTAACCCGTGTTTCTTGGCTTGGATTTCGAGTAAGTTTAGTTGTAGGATTTACTGACTATTTTTATCGATCAGGAAAAATTGTTTTTATTGTAATGCATTAGGACTCTTTATATTTGTTTACTGTAAATTTTCGTTGTGAGAGTTTGACAAACTAGTATTAGGTTGTTCGGAAGTTTCCACCGATTTTTATAGTAAATTGAAAAACAAAATTTTTGTACTAATAATCAAGTTTATTCAATAATATATACACCATTTTATTTGATAATGGTTTGCCATCTTTTGGGAAGTTTTATTATCTTACTCTCATAAAACGTTCCTGGATTATCGCTAAAAAAACTGCTCAAGGTGCTGTTTGCAGTCCTCCAAAGAATTGATTTTTTCCGTTTAGCGAATTTTGCAAAGAGCGGAACAGATAGTAGTCCGAAGGTGCCAAGTCCGGACTATATGAAGGATACGGTAAGACATCCCAGCCAAGCTTCAACAACTTTCGCCGGGTGGCCAAATACACATGTGGTTATAACGTATATCGTAAAGATCACCCCTTTACGATTGGCCAATTCTGGGCGCTTCTGGTCCAATGGCTTGTTTTAAATTGTCCATCTGGCTACAATATTTAACCGAATTAATTGTTTGGTTATGCGGCAGCAGCTAGTAATAGGCATTGCGCTTCCAATTCCACCAGAAACAGAGCATAACTTTCTGAACATGGATATTGGCCTTTGGGATGGTTGATGGTGGCTCACTCGAATGACTTCAAGACCATTTTCACTCAACATTATTGAAAACGATCCATTTCTTATCGCCCGTTATCATCCGTTTCAAAAATTGATCGTTTTCGTTGCGTTTGACCAATAAATCGCACATGGAAATACAGCCCATTAAATTTCTTTCGGTTAATTCGTGGGGTACCCAAACATCAAGGCGACTAACGAAGCCAAGCCGCATCAAATGCTCATAAATGGTCAAATTCGACACTTCGAGTCTCTCTGCTATTCCACGAGTGGTAATACGTTGATTATTTGTGATCAGCGCCTTAATTTGGTCGTCATCAACCGCGGATGACCTACCGGAGCGTTGCCGATCTTCAACATTAAATTCGCCCCGTCTGTATTTTACAAACCATTGGCGCACTGTTCGTTTACTTACAGTATTGTTTCCATAAACAGTACATATCTTTTTCGCGGCTTGAACAGCATTCTTACCTTTGCGGTAGTAAAAAAGCATTAAATTCCGAAAATTCACTTTTTCGTTCTCCATGTTTACATTGACACCAAACAAACACGATTAAACCAATGTTAATAGTGAATAGACACAAATATTGGCGAAAGTGCCACCTTTTAGAAAATATATAATGTCAAAGGTTGATGACAGCAATTTAAGTTCCTACAGTGATCAGCGCAATGCTTCGGAAATCGGCGGAAACTTCCGAACAACCCAATAGATACTTATAATAAATAATTCCTCTTAAAATCCATCAAACACACAGAAGAATTTTTCTTGGAACCAATTTTATTTCAAGTATTTGTGATAAATATTATTTAATGATATCTAGCGATAATTACATTTATAGTTCAAATAAAAAGTCAATTTTTTGTTGTAAGTAAACATTTGATTCAAAAACTTATACGATTTTTATTGTAAAATGAGAAACTAAATTTTCTTGGCATAAGTTAAACGTGCGGTACACATAAATATTTCTTTGAATTATGATACACGCAAAAATAGAATTTATTTAATTATCTAATATCGAAGAATATTAATAAAATTTAAATACGAGTATATTTCCAAATAAATTAATCTAAAATCAGTAATATGTGTGAAATTTCTTGTATGTATCAAAGTGGTCATCAATTTTACGAACAGCTTTATATATATATATATATATATATATATATATATATATATATATATATATATATACGTATTCATACATTGTATTATATATATAGTTAAGAATTTGCTGAGTAAATATTCTATTTATAGTTTGATTAAATGGCATGAAAAACAATTTATGCACTATTATAGTTACTACATCTAATCCTAAACTATAAACTTTATTAAAAAAAAAATAATACAACCAAAAAACATGCATAATGTTTACTTTGCGCTGTAATATAATAACATATGTTAATAAAAAATACAAAACAAAATGAATTATTTTATAAGAGAAATCGTTATAGCAGCTAGTAATTTCAACCCTCTATTTTTACAGAAAAAATTAAATTAGTTTATAGACTTTATAATTGGATTTACTTTATTTTGTTCTATTTCCTTTCGTTTTAATTTCGTTATATTATTTTTTTCGTTACTTTCAATATTTAATATTCTTATTTGACATGCTCTATTTTTATATTAACTCAAAGTATTTTTTTCTCTCAAGCAAATGGAATGTTGAATCGTTAAACTTCCACCACGTAGTCTATCATACTATTGTGTATATATATATTAAGATATTTCGATAACTATTTAATATTATTTTTATTTAAGACTTTTAGAAATAAATAATTGAGTTTATTTACACAAATGAATCGTTCATCCTACCACAACATTTTTTAAAAATGTTCGTCAATCATTTGTAACCATTAAAAGCATATTATAAGCGTATAAAGTAAACAAGATGTGATTATTGAACTCTGCTATAAAATCTTTTAATGATAAAGTGTAATATTTTTCTTGAAGTGAATTAATAATATTATTAAGGGGAAATACTATGTTGATCAGTGGAAAAAAGTTATTTTTCGATTTTTTCGTGGAAAATGATAAACGTAATTTAAAATTTTCTATTTATTATATAACCTTTTATCTTATTATTCTCGGAATTTAAATATAA
Source organism: Neoneuromus ignobilis (assembly GCA_029203775.1). NCBI lineage: Eukaryota > Metazoa > Arthropoda > Insecta > Megaloptera > Corydalidae > Neoneuromus > Neoneuromus ignobilis. The sequence goes on along the minus strand of CP092091.1, from coordinate 37,899,979 downwards.
AAAAAGAATTGTATATTTTATCGTGGACTTTGTAGAATTTATTTTCGATTTTTTTCATTTATTAACGAATCAATTTTCTCTACGGTGATCTGAAAAAAAACTAAGGTTTATAAATGTGACTTCAATTAAGCATTGCGTTTTTTAACCCTTATCACTAATAACCGTCAGTAATACTGCCAAGCTTAAGCCAGCGTTCTACTCCAATCGACAGTGTCACTGCCAGAATTTTGGAATTTTATTATTATTGCGTTTAGTACATTGCAAACCAGCGTATATTATACATAGTGCCTCTGAAAATATCTGCTATCATTTGCGAGTTATTTATTCAGTTTTATTTTATTTATTTCTAACGGTTTTTCCTGAAATATAAAGTTAATATAAAAGCTGTGCAAAAATTAATGAAGAAATAGACAGTAGTGATGATGAGTTTTAAATTGAAGAATTCCAAAGTGATATTAGCGATTCTGATGATAGCAGTAGTGTAGTTTATACTAAAAAACGAAAAACGGTACCCTAAATTATTCAGATGAAGACAGTGATGAGGATAATTATTCAATGGATTGGAAAAATGTGTCAGGCAGTGAAGAAATACCGCAGAGGATTTTCTTTTTAATTGGCAGCAGGAGAAAAATTTGAACCACAAATTAGAGCGAATATTATGGAACATTTTGAAATTTTCAAATTATTTTTTACTGATGAACTGATAGAAAATATAGTTCTGTCACACAAAAGAAGAATATAAAAAATAAATTATATGTGTAAATTAAAAAGAATTACATAAATAGTTCTTATGTTTTTAAGGAAATCACAAAAAAAAATCTTTTGAAACTAACATTTATAGAAATATTTAAAAAAATAGCAATAAAATATGAATAAAATTCTTTTTGTACTCATATTTTTCGTTTATCCAACATTTATAAATATTCTTACAAATAAAAAGCTACCTTATAAAACTTATGCATCGTCTTATCTTAGCACTTTGAATTTAACAAAGTTTGTTTGGAGTTGGCTGAAAATCATTTCATAAAATTCTTGGAGTGATAAGGATTAAAGTTGTAATTTTTTTAAAAAAAATACGGATAATGAAATTAAAAGTTCAAATTTAGCATCGTAAATAAGTGAAATAAAAATGCTTTCTTTAGAAAATTATTTAAAAAAAACATGTCTAACAAAAGATGTCTCTTATAAATTTTAAGTCAATTAAATAATTAATATCTGAGAAATAAAGTTAGTCGACTTTAAAAACGTTTATTTGAGAAAAATGCGTTTAGTTTATATTAATTTTTATTATAATAAATGTTAAATTTTTAAACTTACTAAATTTCATTGGTTTAACCAATTAGAGTAAACATGTACGCATTACACTATTTTGCATAGACATTTTGAAGGGTTGAAATTATATTTTAAATTAAAGTGAACATAGGTAGATGTAGTAAATGAACGAATGTATGCAAAAACGATAAAACTTCATTCGTTACCTAATATTTTCTGTATTCAATATTTTTTCACAAAAATATGTCAAAAGTTATTAAATAGATATAAAAATAATTCTGACTGGAAATCACTCAATAATCTAAGGTTAAATCTCGTTACTAATTTAGGGTTTAATTCGAAAAAAAGTTTTTATAATTTTTTAAACAAATATAAAACGAAAAGTATTATAAATTACACAATCTATCTATGGTGAAATTAAAGCGAGTTTATTTATAAAAAGCAATTTTTAGATTTCGTTAACTAAGCAGATTTATATTTATTTTATTACATCATGTATTTGTTCCAATAAAACCTCAACTAATTCACGTTTTTACCACAGCATTGTGTTTATTCCTTCCATGTAATTTTTCTATCTTAAGAGAAACAAAAAAGATTGAATGTCCGTTTTTGTTGAAATCATTTATTCCAAATATATATACAGATAAAGTATTTTTTTTTAATTTACAAGATCGATAATCTATACAATTTGATACATAAATATTTTTATAGGCGTTT
>CP092091.1:37542990-37892990 GCA_029203775.1 Neoneuromus ignobilis | reverse complement strand
CATATATTAAACTCTTAGGAAATATTTATAGAAATGTTACATACTCCGTATAAGTACACGAAGGAATAAGGAAATTTAAATCTATAAAAAGAGTGAAACAAACATCTACATTAGAATTAGCTCTAGAGAACCGGAAATCTGAAGAAATAAAAATAAATAGTGAAATGCATATTTACTGACGACTGTATTATTTTCTTGCCAAACTAAAATGAACTTGAAAAAAGAATAGAAGAATTAGATAAAGAAAGTCAGAAATTGGTCTTAAGATAAACCTCAACAATAAAAAGTAATGTTGAATGAATTTTTAGTTAAAAAAATCGAATTAAAAGGAAGAAAAATAGAAGTTGAAAACTATTTATATCTGAGACAATTCATAACATTAAATGAACATATAGAGATGAAATAAATAGGAGAGCAAAAATGTGATTGCATCAATTCGAGAAAAAATGCATATTATGAATTCACCTATTTAACTACTTTATCTTGAAAAAAATTGATCAATATATCCTATATGTTGTCATTTATGAAAATAGGAATCTTTAATATTAGAATAATTCAGCGACTATCAACAATACAAAGAAGGATGGAAAGAAGGCATGTTATGAAAAACATGTAGAAATATTGTAGAAATAGATCCGAATCAATCAAAACAAGAACAAAAGTTACTAATGTTATAGTAAAAATGAGCAGTTTGAAATAGAAATAAGTCAATCATGTGACAAGAAGAGAAAACCACCTATAGACAGGAGAAACTATTGACTGGAAATCTAGAATATGACACCTATATTTGTGTTTTATTAACATTTGTATAGAATGGTGTATAGAGAAACATATGTATAGTTTATTTAGTTTCTTTTTAATAAAACACAAATCTAGGCGTTACATTTAGACAAACCTATATAACAAGATCCAGGAAGAGGCCTACGAGTGAATAGAACGAAGATATAAAAAATTCGTTGGAATGGACTAGAAAGAAAGGGTATTAGTTCGGTTAAAGTGGAAAATTTTGAAGAGATCTTCATCCAGCAGTAGATAAAGAAAGACTGTTGATGTTGCTGATGATGATAATGATTATATAATATATACATGGATTATTAAAAATAATGAAACACAAGCAAACAGACTAATTATGTATTAATTAAAAATTATTTTCAAAAATTTAAACTAACAAATAAAAATATTATGACAGTGTACTATTTTTTTAAATTAAAAGTCATTTACCAGTTTTATTTTATTAATTCAGTATTTTTCATGCATGAATTTAATATTTTTCAAATCTACTTCTATTGATTTTGAAAATAAATGCCTCAAAGGTATATTGAACAATATTTGATATTTTTTAATAATTTAATAAATAGTTCAGTAATCTATTCATAAAAATGTTAATAAAACCCATAAAATAATATTATTATGAATTAAGAAATATTATAATAACTTTTAATAGTAATATAAAGATTAGAAATGTTTAAAAATTTAAATCGCATATTCATAAATCACACAATTTGATATGAACTTAATGTACTCTATTAATGAGACATATAGTACGTTTGAAGTTTAATAAAAACCCATCTTTTTTATTCCATGTACAAAGATCATTAAAATAACATCATAAAATAATTTAAGCAAAACGTTTGCAAACAGCATTCAAAATAAATATCTCTAATTTCATAAACTGACTTTCTCGGTTTCCATTTTTATTTTGCACGAAAACGTATTATTAGGACAGCATATAAATTGTTATTTACTGTCAAGAAAGTGGTTTTTAGTGTATCTTTTGAAGATTGATAATAATTAACGAAAGTCGCGACGCTGTCTGCACTGCTTAATGAACGTTAAAATGATTGTTGCTAATTATATAACGGCCGGACATGCTCTGCTAACGAATGAAGCAATTTGTCAAAAATGTGTCTGTCGTACGTCTATTTCGTTGAACGGCTCATGTACTTTGGAAGCTGTGGCCCGCACAGTAGGTTTTAGCTACCAAAGAAGCATTTAACGAGATAATTTCTTGTGACATATGTACATATAGATTTTGTTGACACGCATATATATATATATATATATATATATATATATATATATACACGTACACACACACACACACACACATAACACCATTTAAATATATTAATTATTTTTCCAGAAATTACCAATATAATAAACCGTACATATATTTATTCAAAACGTATGTTCGTTATTAAATGATTCTTCTTAAATAGTCATTCATAAATTCTTTGTCCTTTTAAACAAATATAAAATTCAGTAGATATAAAAATAAAATAAATCAAAGTAATAATAATTTTGAAAAAATTTACTATTATTATTTACACTTTTCAATTACATATTTTTAATCAAAGTGTTATTAAATATAAATAATTTATTAATTATGTAAAATATTACATATGTACTATCCTACAAAAATATAGGGTTTTCCAATAAGTACTTCAAAAGTTTAAATGGAAATAAAAAAAGTATTTAATTAATTAGGTTGTTTAATTAATTAGTATTTAATTATTTTTTATGCATATCCTATGGCATTAATTATGGAACACAATTTCACTCAAATGACTACCACTACTTTGCTTGACATAGTGAATTTGTTTAGTCCAATTTTAGTCACTTTTTCAAATAATTGTAGTCCAATTTCATGAATTACACGTTTATTTTGAATCATCATGTTTATTTTTAATTCTTCTGTTGTTTGTAGTTTATCAGCATAAACCAATGATTTCACATAAATCAATTCCATAGTTCGTTTCTCTCTGCCTGCCTACTACAAACTAATACCTTAATCTTCTTCAAGGTAATCTTCATAATGAAGCAGGAAATGAGTATTGATTTCATTTTTCTAAGTATCTTTCTTATATCTTCTTTTTTCTCTGTAATAATTACGATTCCACCACAAATCTCAACATATTCATTCTTTTTCCATGCACTTTAACACAAACTCCTACTTTATATATTATATAATTTACAACTTTTTCTAAATAAGTGTATAAAAGAGTAGAAAGGACGATAATTTTTGTAAAAAAAATGTTTTACATGTGCTACTTTTTTCCTATTTTTGCACTTGATAATTTTTTCATTCCTCTATATTTTATTTCATAACCTCTATCTCTTGTTTTAATAAATAATTAAACAGTACAGAAACTAACTACTTATCAAAGCCAAATTTCAATACAAGAATTTTAACCTATATTGTTTTACGAATTATAGTATAAAACATTTTTTAAATGTAATTATTATTAATAATCTAAATAGAAAATTTGTTTACAAATCTAACAAAATAATTGCAATAGTATTTCTATATAATTACCTTTACATAATTAAACTTGTTCAATTATAATATTATATATTGAGTAAATAATATATTTATTAAATAAAAAAATATAAATTCTTTTTTTTCAGTTTGAAACCGGTTATAATAACTGTGCCGTTCGTAATGCAGTGTGTGTTTGAACTAAGTGAAGACAAGTGAAATGTTTTGCGAATATTAGTTAATTAAAAGTAATATTTCAAAAAATTCTATATATTAAATGGACATATTAATTATGTTATAAAAACGTTAGAAATAATAAAAATGTGAAAGAAGTGTCGATCGTGAATTTCAATGCAGTTACAGGTAAATATTTTTATATTTAAATTTATTTCTGGTGTTATTCATTCCAAAAATTATATATATATATATGTGTATATGTATATATATATATATATATATATATATATATATATATATATATATATATATATATATATATATATATATATATATATATATATATATATATATATATATATATATATATATATATATATATATATATATATATATATATATATATATATATATATATATATATATATATATATATATATATATATATATATATATATATATGTCGCATACACACGTATACACGTACACATATATTCACGCGCGCATACACACACACACACACACACACATATATATATATATATATGTGTGTGTGTGTGTGTGTGTGTTAATGTTTTTTAATCATGATAGAAATTTAAATTAAATTCCTAATGAAAGTTCTATCTAACCTAAAATCACACACATACATATAAAAGTGTTATTTTAGGTTAAATACAATTTTCGATGGGGATTCAATTTAAAGTTATATCGCGCTTAAAAAAATACTATATACTTTCCATACATATAATTTGAAAAACATGATTCTTTTTATTTAATAAAAACAACATAATACAAAGTTATAAAACATGCGTTAAACACGAAATTCTATCAATACATCTCAATTAACCTTTTAAAGTGAATATTATTGCTTTAAATTATTTTAATGATGATTATTTTATATATATATATATATATATATATATATATGTATGTTTGTGTGTGTGTATGTGTATGTATGTGTGTATATGCGCAAGTATGCATATATTATTCTTGTTTTAAGAAAAGCATAATATTTCATTTTATTTCAAAATAAATTTACAATAAGTTAGTATGGCTATTCTGCCACTAAAAAGGATAAATTTGTAGTTTTTATTTTATTAATTTCTTGAAAAGCCATTCCATACATAGATTAGAATTGTATTAAATGTAACTAACTTTACTCAAATCACAATATCTCATAATCTCAACAAATGAACATTAATTTTTATTTATTATACGGATGTACGCAGACCGACTGTAATAAATATATATATATATATATATATATATATATATATATATATATATATAAAAATATAGGTATTTTGTAAGCGTTATAGAACTTTAAATTGAAACCCTATCGAAAGTTCTATCTAACCTAAGAAAACACATTTTTTATATGTACATTTTTCTGTATATATACATAAAGGTATGATAAGGGGTGTTATTTAGGTTAATTAGAACTTTTAATAGAGATTCAATTTAAAGTTCTATCATGCTTTGAAAATACGTTTATACATATAAATATATATATATATATATATATATATATATATATATATATATATATATATATATATATATATATATATATATTTATATATATATATATATATATATATATATATATATATATATATAAATAAACATTGGATTATTGAAAAAATAATTTTTTTTAGTCATGAACTAATATTGCTATTATACTACAAAACGACATAATTTTTAATTCATTGAAGTGTTCGAAAATTCCGTTTATTTTTTTGATATGTAAATTAGAATTATGTTATATATAACTAACTTCGATTAAATCACTTTTATTTCATGATCTTCAAAAATAAATATTTCTTTTTTCATTTCTATATCATTTTTTCATTTATCAAATTCTTTTGATACGAATATACACAGTTTTTTGACTAATTATATATATATATATATATATATATATATATATATATATATATATATATATATACATTTGATTACAATAATTAGTTTAACTTTTTAGATAATTAACTTTGAGTTGAATGAAATGTGATTAATTTTACCCAAATGGCTTTTATTGCATGATCTTTTGATATATAACATTTCAAGTTATATCTTAACCAAAATTTATAAAGTTTGGTTTTCTTATTTGTATAGTTTTTTTAAAGATGGATAATAAGTATCCATTGTTGTCATCTTATGATTTTTTATTTTAAAAAGGTAAGAACGTAAAGTAAACTTTGTTTTATTTGATATATAGATGATATTAATTTAAAGCACTAGCATGCAAAAAGCGCTTTGTAAATTTTGACGTTGAATATTTCCATTTTCATGATGCACTCCGCTCATATAGACCATCTAGGTTTGATAGTGAATAAATTAAATCTGATTAAAAATATTTAGCGTTTAAAATACGATATTTAATACTAGATTTACAGAGCAAGTCAATCTGACTCATTTAAGATTTTGTTGCTATATATATAGAAAACTTAAATATTATTTTTTTAAAACATATGTTGGTTTTTAATTACATAATGACATATATGCAAATATGTAATATAATTTGTTTACATATATGTCATTATGTAATTAAAAACCAACATATGTATTTAAAAAATAATATTTAAGTTTAATATATATATATATATATATATATATATATATATATATATATATATATATATATATAGCAACAAAATCTTAAATGAGTCAAATTGACTCGCTCCGTAAATCTAGTGTTAACATAAATCTTCAAAATATCAATTCGCATTATATATGACCACTTGTAGAAAATTTTGTGATGATGATTGAGCATCGTCATCAAAATGCGTATTAGCTTATTATTATTATAAACAATAAGTGATAATTGAACACTTTCTTATGCCTTGTGGCGTTAGGAATGATACCTTTTCATTATAATAATTTTTTTAAAAACTCAAACATTTTCAGCGATACTATAATAATTAAATTTATTTCAAATAAAATTTTATCCTTTTTACATCCACCATCAAATTTAATTTTTTCAAATCCGTACTTAACACACAACTTTCATTTTTTTGAAAAATATTTCTCTTTTTATCTTTACATGTTTGTCCCAATAAGAATCTTCTCATGCCTTCTGTACGTTGTCTAAAGTTATTGAATTATTCCAAACATTTAAAACCCATATTTTACTACAAGTAACAACAGATAGGAAGCGTTGATGAATTTTTTAACATAAAATAACATTGAACTTTATTATATAATAATTTCATTCCAACTGACACCAGCATTCCAACATTTTCCAGTTCGGTTAATCTATAAATATTTATTTTGTTATTAAGTTGTTCTAATTAGGTATAGATTTTATCTTTTTATTTTCCTTTTAATTTGATTTTCTTTAGCTTTATTTATTTATTGCACATTACTCTTATCTTGCTATAGATCATCATAAGATATGTTTTTTGATTTGTTTTTTCTATTTTTTAACTTTTTCCATACACACATACACACGTGTATATATATATATATATATATATATGTGTGTGTGTGTGTGTGTGTGTATGCATTTTTTAAAAAATATTAATTTTAGTTGATTCAAATTTAATTATCAATCATATATAATTAATAATGAATTTATTACTAAATTGTGATAATAATTGTTTACAAATTTTAAACTATTTTAAAATAATACGTACTATAAACTGATTTTAATTTTTGGTCGATTTTGAAAGACTTTTCTCTAATACATTTTTTTAAAGTATATAATATCGAAAATAGAAAATAAACAAATTTAAATATTATTTCGAAATATTATTTTAAGCGTGAGAAAATCTTATATTTGTGTGAAAGTATTTTTAAACTACCATAACTCGTGAGAACTTTTATAGAATATTTTTACACAATGAAAGTTTATTAAATTTTGAACCAGATAGAAAATAAATGCAAGAATATTGTATTGCTTATTTAAATTTCTATATCGAATTCTATTGAAGTATATATTTCTTCTGAACATTAACATGATGATTTTCTAATAGAAAAAATATAAAAAAGTAATTTAAATAAAACGTAACGGTCTATTACAATATCATTAACAAATCGTTTACCTGTAGAGATTTTTTATAAACTAGAGAAGTGATAGAAATAAATGGATATATTTAACCGATACAATGGAATAACGGTGTAGTAAATTTAATAACAAAAAAATATTAGAAAATAAGTGACCAAAAATAAATATCTATCGTAATAAATTTGGAAAAATAAAAAGAAAAATGTGTATATTATTAATATAAAATCAATTAAATATACGAGTGTACATGTTTCGGTTAATTTGAAAGAAGTAGTTATTTATTTTTTTGAATTTATTAAATTATTAAACTCTTCCATACACATTGAAAATAAATTTCAAAATAAAATACAAAAATCTTATATATACGTCTATCTTCCTTCAGTAAACTAGGATTAAATACCACAAACTAAAATTGCTCAATGATGGAATTATTCAATATTAAATTTATTTAAATATATTCAAAGTTAGGTAAAATTGGTGTAAAAAAATCTTGCAAATATTTTATCGTCTACAATTTTTTTGAATTAAGTAATAGATTTCAGATATTCATCATTTTACATAATTATAACCTCAATTAAATTTTGACACTTCATAGATATGCTTGATTTCTTCACAATTTCATTCAAGGTTTGTCTAGTTTTTCATCGTCTACAGTTTTTCTATGTTTATGTCGTTTGTCCTTAAATTAATATAAAAAAATACATATCGTATTTATATTTTACATGAATGAAATTATTTTTGATTGAAAAATGTTCATGGGAGTGTAAAGTTATTTATTTTCATTTTTAATTAAAATATAAAAACAATATATTACGTACGCGTGAGTCAGAAGCGTGTAAATCAACTAAAATTTTATATATATATATATATATATATATATATATATATATATATATATATATATATATATATATATATATATGATCAACCAAATATGACGCTTAGATTTGTATTTCAATAAAAAGAAACAAAAGGAACTATACACAATTTTCCCTATACACATGTTTCTTTTTAATAAAACACAAATCACTTGATTAAGAAAAAATATCACCTGATTAAGAAATTTAACAGTTATATATATATATATATATATATATATATATATATATATATATATATATATATACAAAAATTGAAATATCACAAAATAAACTTAATTAAAATAATTTAATAGAATACATTTAATTTAATTAAAATGATTACAAGCGAAAAGTACTCTTTTTATAATTAAAATGTTGATTAAAAAGACGAAAATTATATTTTCAAACTTTTTTACTTTCAAAAAGAAATATTGTTAAATATTATGTATATATATATATATATATATATATATATATATATATATATATATATATATATATATATATATACATATAAGAGATAGTTAGAATAGTAAATACAATGGTAATGGCTCTCAAAAAAATATGAATTTATTTTTTATTTTAACACAAATTATTAATTATTTCAATATTATAAAATAATATGAATGTGTTAAAAAATTATTTACTTTATTCATTTTAAGTTGGTGTGCATTTCAATGGCTATACCAGAGGTCGGCAAAATGCGGCTCTTCCACAAATAATGACTATGTGTATTAAATGTGTGTCATGTAATTTATAATAATAAAAAATACTTTTTATCAATAAACAAGATTATTGTTAATTATGATAGGTATCTATTTTTTTTTATTCAGTGTTTAAAGTCAAAAAAACGATTATTCAAAGTTGGTACATTGGATACACTTTTTTATTGTCAATAATAATAACGCAATATTTAAAAAACCAAGGGCCCGTTTCATAAAACTTACAGTTGCTGTATTACAAGTTCTTTCTTCAAATACCCCATATAAATTTTAAATGAAGAACTTGTAATACAGGAACTGTAAGTTTTATGAAACGACCCCTGGTACCCCTCTGTCACTTTGTAATCACACTCTGTAGAGAAGAAACGGCGCAAGGATTTCCACAGAAATCATCTTTTCAGACATTATTATTTTACAAATTTGACATTATAGTGGAGAAAAAAAGCAATCCAGTACATGGAGCATGTCTAATCCTATCTATCACATAATACTATAGTCCCTAGTTTTAACCGACTTTTAAAAAAGATATCTTGTAAATTTGGCTCTCAAAAAAAAAATATTGTTTTACTGCTGACATTTAGCTCTTTTGACTAATAAGTTTGCCGATCACTAGGATATACCATCATTGTTAAAGAACTGTATAAATACAGAAACTAAATTTTATAATACAATCACTAACGAAGATTACATAGAACTATACATGTATTGGAATAATACACTAGTTAATTTTCTAATAAAAATGTTTATATTGGTAACAGTAAAAACCGATTATTGGTAATTCTTCGTCTCTTTATTCTATGTAATATCGTTTTTAGTATATTACAAACTATACCAATTAAAAGTTCACAGGAAAAATATGAGACTTAACAGATTTTCAATGACAGATTATTGTGTTTAATTGGTGAATCCATAAAATTACTACATTATAAATTGCGATCAGAACGACAGTATCTTTTAAAAGGTGCTCTCTCGGATGAAAGGAATAAAATTATTGGGCCGTTCGGAAAGGAATTTCGTTTTTTTTAAGAAAATGAACGACAATTTTTTGATAGTATATACATATTTTATCTAATTATATATTGACTATTTTAGCACAATACATTTTTCCATCTTTCTGGTAGTAGCATAATTCCACCCTCGTACAACTTCTGATCTTTGTTTGCAAAAAACTGAACCAAGTGATTTTTGACATCCTCATTTAAACTAAATGTTTTGCCATCTAAAGAGTTCTATAAAAACCAGAACAAGTCATAATCAGAGGGTGCCATATCTGGCAAATATGGTAGGCGCGGTAGCACATCCTATCCAAGCTGTAATAGCTTCTGGCGAGTCATCAAACTTGTATGAGGTCTGACGTTATCATAGTGAAACGCTACGCTTTTTCTGTTAATTAATTCTGGTCTCTTTTGTTTCATGGAATCATTTAATCACTCAATTTTAAATCACTCTTAGTAAGTAAAATCACTTTTAGTTCGTTTTGTTTTATTCTCTGATTAATTTATTAGTGAAATTTACATTATTTTCAAAGCCCATCCTTTTAAAAGATTCTTATATAAAAATAATTTTTCGATGAAATAAATTAAACAAAAAAATTATAATTGAATATTTTTATAAAATCTTTAAATGTATAATTAAGTGATTTATTTAAATAAAAAATAATATAATGTGTACTGTTATATATAATAATTGTCCACTTTGATGCAAATTTAGTAGAAAGAAAATATTTGGTAGAAGCTTTCTATTTAAAATTATAAATAATTATTATACTTGAAAAAGTTTTGTATTTTAAGTATAAAAATATTTTTTATTGTTCTATGCTGATAAATTTAACACGTTCACAATAGATCTTATCTATATGAATTAAACTATTATTTTTGAAGAAATTTATAAAAATTGTAGAAATGATTAATGGTTCGAATGAATTGTTTTGTTTGTAAATAATTTAGTTATTTTTATGAAAAATAACAGAACATGATTTTACATAATTTTAAACCTTTGTAATGTATTTACCATATTTCTTTATTTCATTTGTGCATTCAAAAAACTACATACAGGTAACCCTCCTACAACACAGTATCTTAAAACACGGTTTCGTTCCAACACGATAAAAAAATGCGAAAACCCTCCTACAACATAAACTATCACGATTTTTATTATAAAAAATATATCAGAAAATTATAAAGTAGTGAATAATTACAAAATTACAAGAATTGGCTTCTAGTCTCCTATAATACGGTTTCACACAACACGGTATTTTCTAGGAACCTATCTACCTTGTTATAGGAGGGTTACCTGTACTTTTATATAAAATAACTTATTTTATAAATAAGCAAATGAAATGTTTTGCTATTTAATACAGATACTACTAAACATTAATAAATTTTATATATATATATATATATATATATATATATATATATATATAATTGCAAAAATCACTATATTCCATATTTACAAATTAAAACACAGTTATGTATTTTTTATAGAGTTTTAAATTATTCTAAATTAGAAAGCAATCTGAATTTAATGATAGGTAATTTGAATATAGTTAAATAATGAACACACTTATTACAGAACAAAATAAATTTGAATATATAATTAAGAAAATATTTGTTTCCGACTGATGTTTTCTATTGTTTAATATTATTCCCACACATACAACCAGATATACATATTTATTAACATCTTCAAATTTTTTGTTTGTTTTTTTTTGACAAATAAATGCTTTGAATAGTAGTTTATTTTTGAAATTCATGTTAAATCTAATGTTTTAACTGACTTTCTCTAATTCTTCATTCATTTCTTTTAGTTTTTCGAATTATTTGCGAATATAACAATATCATTGGCAAATAAAAATAGGTTGAGTATTTGAATTTGTAATTTTATTTTTTTTTTGTTTTCCTAGTTATGAAGCTTAAATACCTTCTTAAATGTCAATATAAACAAAATTGGAAAAAATCGTATCTCTTTTCCGCATTTTTTAATTTTAATTTTTTTATTCCTTTATTTAACTCTATTGAAGACGATAGTTGTTTTTTAACACTAGATTTACGGAACGAGTCAATTTGACTCATTTAAGATTTTGTTGCTATATATATATATATATATATATATATATATATATATATATATATATATATATATATATTAGGTTGTCAAATATCTCCCTTCCGCCTTTTTGTCTTTTGAATTTCGCGGCTATGTACAAAAAAAAAAAAAAAAGCGGAGGGTAGATTGACAACAACATATATATATATATATATATATATATATATATATATATATATATATATAGGAAACTTAAATATTATTTTTTAAATGCATATGTTGGTTTTTAATTACATAATGACATATATACAAATATGTAATATATTTTTTTTCATATGTGTCATTATGTAATTAAAAAACAACATATGTTTTTAAAAAATAATATTTAAGTTTTCTATATATATATATATATATATATATATATATATATATATATATAGCAATATAAAATTAAACAAAGTCTTAAATTCAAACTGACTGTAAATCTAGTGTTAATATATATATATATATATATATATATATATATATATATATATATATGTATATATCATAAAAATAATCACAAATTAAGAACTGTTAAGAACAAATTGCTGTTAATCAGTCTGTCAGTACTTCAAATCTGAGATTATAAGAGATACCATGTCTTAATTAAGCTTAAAACTCGTGAAATGTTGATTATTTTCGCTGCATGACGTTGGATTCTTGCCCAACACTAAATAAGACACAAGTTCTCTACAAATATTTATCAAATATAAAATCTATAGCTATTAAGTGAAAAATACAAATAAATATTTTGTATTTTATAATAATAATTAATTAATTGACTAATAACATAATATGTTAATATTTTTCATGTATTGTTTGTTTTAATACTGTAACAAATTCATACTTTATAACACAATCCTCAGACAATGATGGCATGGACATCAACATATACTTGGACATGGACATATGCATTAATAAATAAAATGAACAATAAATATTATTAACCATTTTAATAAAATTTTGTGACGCTGAAGTGAGTTACTTATTTGTGTCAAAATATTTTGTTTATACATTTAAAGTATTTGAACGTATAAATAACTAATATTTTCTAAAATAAATAACGAGTTATAAATCAAAAAGTATTGCACAAAGAATTCATTTGAGAAGTGTTCGAATAATTTTAACTAAAAACTTGTTGAAAAAAATATTCACAACTTTTATATAGTGAACATAACAATAAAATCGTTTCGAAACACATTAACAACGAAAAAAATTGTTTTTAAAATCTATGTCTTTTTGAATCACTATCCTTATTTTCTATTTTAAAATATAGTCATCAAAATGCAACGCCTAGATTTATGTTTTATTAAAAAGAAACTATTTACATGTTTCCTTATTCACCACCCTATACACTTGTTTATTTTTTTTTTAAAAAAAAACACAAATCTAGGCTTCTCAATTGAATGACCCGATATTTATTAATTGCTTTTTTTAAAAAAAATAATAAAACTAAAATTAAAAGTATTCTTTTGAATTGAAAATCATTTTTTGCACAAATAAACTGTCACATCAACACTAACAGATATTGTATTGTAAAAATGTTCAATAATTATTTATTGTTCACTTTAATTGTCAATAAGCTGATTTGAATTTCGATAGCATCGGAATCATTTACAGAGAGCTACGTTATAAAACCTAGACTGATTCTTAGTTAAAAATTACTTGTATACTTTTTCTTGTGTTTTTCAATATCTTGTAATATTAGGATGATTGTTTATTTGTATAAAAATGAATTCGTCGCAGTTATAAAATAAATAGTGATTATTTTTTAGATAAAAAAATAAATATATGAGATAAATGCATAACGATCTATATTACTAAATATTAATTTTATTATTTTTCTATATTAATAAGTACACATATTTTTTTCTTTTTTGAATCTGTATAAATATGTACATATTTTTGGAATATTTTCAAATTTAAATTTAATATGATTTTTTATATAATATTCAATATAATAATTCAGATCAGGGATTTTATATATTTGATTATAAGAAACTAATTATTATTCAAAAGTATTGATAAAAAGTATATATATATATATATATATATATATATATATATATATATATATATATAAGTGAAAAAGTGTTATTAATAATACTTATATATATATATACATATATACATATATTCATTCAACCTTAAAATTATTTTAATAGATATTTATAAAAAGTAACAAAATTAATCGAACCAACCTAAAAATAAATGAAAGTAAAAGTACAATTATATTCTTTTTCTAGAAATAATATCAAATATTATATAATTTTTTAATATACTCAAGAAATTAAAACATTTCTAAAATTGAAAAATCTGAATAAAATTTGTGGATGCATAATAATAACTTTTTAAAATTCCATTGGCTTTTTATAAAATTCTCCCAATTTATAGCAGACTCTTATAAACATTCTATCATAAACATGTTGAATTTATTATCAAAAAAAGACGATAAGATATTTTTATGCTTCTAAAAGTATACAACCTTTTACATTGAAACTAATTGATTGTAATTTTAACATGTTGATGCTGATGGCCGATATTGTAAATTCCAATGGTACCGTGGAAGCTATCGATAACCGGTGACATCAGATTCAATAAAAATATATAATTAGTGAACAATGATATTTTTAATTATAGAAATGTAATTATTATTAAACGAATGATCTAGAAATAATTATTACACATGTGAGTACCAAAATATTTTTATTTTTAATCATATAAAATCAAATGAACCTACGACAGTATAGTTTATTGTAGCACGAAAAACAAAGGTGCGGGTTGTCATCGTAGTCTTGGCTTGTACGATTTTTTTATTACCTCTTTACCATATATTCTAAAATATTTTTGTCACAATTTTTACAATATGTTCTATCTTTGCGCAATAATCTTTTTATTTTTATTTCGTAACGTGTTCTTCTTGTAACTTTTTCAATAGGGCATACAATTTTTTCTTAACACTGCATTAAGTACATGACAATTTTTTCTAAATTCAGTAATTTGAATTTTTGAGTTATTTTCCTGCCACCAGAGAACCACTGGTGGATACAGAGGGATAAAAATACAGGCAGAATAACATAACCCAATTTAATGGTATTATATGAAATTTTATCGTTATGTATTCTTGATATTGGAAATTTCACTGCGATATATAAGACAGACTAAAAATATTTTTCAGCAGCCAATAAATTAAATATAAAAACTGTAACAAAATATACGGTTTTCATTAGATTTGCATTAGAGTATACAATAGAGAGTTATTTTAGAAAATAAAATCGATTTAATTATTTTTATACAAATGAATCATTTAACTAAAAATTATGAGATTTTATAAAACTATTTAATAAACATTTATTATTTGATTTATTTCATTAGGAAATTATTCTTACATAAAAAAATATTAATACGAATGCTTGAAAATTGTGATATGATCATTAAAATATTCTTTAGACAAAAATTTTAACAAAATCTAATTTTAGGACACTCACAAAGTATTAAAGAATTAGTACAGAATATTATACAGACTATTAAAGTACAAAGTACAGAGTATTAAAGAATTAGTAAAGAAAATGTAATTATCTATAAATTCAATAATTCAATAAAAATAATTTTGTAAACATAGAAAATGAAATTGATGTTTAAAAATATAAACTCAATTACAAATACTTTCTCTCTCTTTATATATATATATATATGTATTACGTTGGCAAATATCTCCCTTCCGCCTTCTGGTCTTTTGAATTTCACAGCTATGTACAAAAAAAAAAAAAAAAAAAAAAAAAGCGGAAGGGAGATACTTGCCAACCTAATATATATATATATATATATATATATATATATATATATATATATATATATATATATATATATATAGATCATAAAATCCTATATCATCCTATTGCTGAGCAAAAATCATATTAAATGTAATTAGTTTTCAAATATTTTCTCAAGATTCCTTCATTGTTTCTCAACCTCATCTAATCTCATCCAACACTACCACCTCTGTACTTTATAATTTCATTCCTCCATCTTTGAAACAGTTTCTTCTTTAGTCTATTTTTTCTCTCGGTTGCCATTCCAATTACTTATTGATAGTCTAAATATTTAAAAAATTCAGGAAAGACCAATGGTTAGATGAGTCAAAAACATAGAAAAATTCGTTAATTTTAGGAAAGCTCTTCATCCATCATTGAACAAAAGGAGGTCAATGATGATATCGATGACTCGTGTTTAGTTTTGTGTGTTAGTTAAGTTTAGTCTAAGTTAATATTAAGAATAAACATTGAACATTAATTTTTACATGAGTTTTGAAAGTTTCCCCACAAAAAGGACACATGAACCTTAAAAACTATTACCAAACATTAACCGTCAACTAATTGTATAGTAGGATATGTAAATAATAGACTAAGATTATATATAACATTGTAACAAAATTTGTACAAACCAAGAGCGCACATATAAATGGCACTGTTTACTGTTTACTATATCGATGATGATGCATATATATATATATATATATATATATATATAGAGAGAGAGAGAGAGAGAGAGAAGATATTTTTGGTTAGATATAATTTTTGATAAATTCAATTTAAAGTTCTATCAGGTTTAATTAAACATCCTATCTCTCTCTCTCTCTCTCTCTCTCTCTATATATATATATATATATATATATATATATATATATATATAAAATATACACACATCTGCAAGTATTCAAATAAATACGACACAAATTCTATGTCGCATAATTGTGTAAATATATATTTATTTTAATGTGCTGATAAAAATTCTAACCTGAAAATGAAAATATATATATATATATATATATATATATATATATATATATATATATATAATAAATGTGTTCACATGTGTGTTATTGTATTAGGATCAGTGGAAATTGCTCTCATCGACATACATCATATCAAACACACACGACTTTTAAAACGACGAAACTTGTCACGGTCCATGTCCAGGAAAAGCTATTAAGCAAATTGTCGTTATGACAAGCTTAACCAATTAATTAACTCTTAATTGCCGTGTCTTGAAATATGGATGACGAGAACATCAGTCAGGGGCAACATTGATGACTTACCAAGTGCAAGCCACCTAATACCTATAAAACACACGTACACACTCACACATATGCACCAGTCGTACCACCCAGACTGATTAAGAATATACCTACCGTAATAAAAGAAAAGAAAAAAGAAACTCTTAAACGACTAAGTAGCCGAACACAGAAGCAGTCAATTGTTGTAACGAATTAATATTTTATCCGTCATGTTGATCCTTCTGGAAACAAATGAACAGTGATGTAATAAATGAAACTAATTAACATATACAAACATATATATATATATATATATATATATATATATATATATATATATATATATATATATATATACAAACATTAAAAGATACAGATATCAATCAATTTCGATTTAGAATTTAACTGGAATTTTAGCCTTCATTAGATTTTTATACTTTGTAATGACTAAAATGACAATATATATGATAGTCAAATTAATAGACGTGTATGATTAAATTTTATATAAAAACTTGTACCTTTTATAATATTTAAATACAAAACAGTCAAATTAAAACATAAGCAACTTAATGTTTTTAAGAATTTAAATTTATTAATTGAAATATACGGTGTTTCATTTAATGATTTGTTAACATTTGGTGAATATTTTTAATACTATAATTACACATTACGATCCGCAGTATTTCGCGCTAGACTTCATCTAGAATCCAGCGAATTTCGCAAAAAAAATGAACAAAAATAACTTCTTCATAAAGTCAATGTAATTCTTAAACCAGTAAACATTTTGAAATGAAATTTCATATCTTCCTATAAAAGGGTTCGATGTATACATATATGTAAATATAATAGTGGTTTTCAATCTGTAATGAGTGTGCCAGCGTGATGGAAGTACAAAAAAGAGATGCTTTATAATAAACATAGTTTAATATATAAAAACACTTTTTAACGTAAAAAAACATCTAGAAAAAATAAAAATATGATAAATTACATAAAGCATATATTCTATATACAGAAGTTAAAAAAAATAAGAGAACCAATTTCGATTTTATTCCAAAAAAAACAGAACTTTGCTAGGGATAAAGATTACTTTATTTAAATATCTGAAATATTTTTAATAATTTTTATAATTTACCAATATTTTGAATATATACATCACCATCATTTGATGGAATTAAAAAAAATATAACTTGTATATATATTTTTTTTTTTGGCGTCAAATGTTCATACAACGAAACACGCGGTAACACGTGAACGGACTTACAGTAGTCTAACACGAAACGCGTTTAAGTGTGACCGGGCGTTATATATTAATAATAAATATAGACATTAAATAAACATTGGAGTAAAAAAATAATTTTATACACAAATCTTTCTAAATCTAACCATAAAAATATTATGTAAATAGTTAAGAAATATATCATTTTTCATTTTATTCTCTGTTTGTCATTTCAACGATCATATCAACAACCTAGAGTGTTAACATTATTCAATCTTATATTGATTTTAATCACATATAATGTCATATTAAAAAGATATCTTTATTTTACACAAAATAGATTCTATTACTCTATTGTATTTAACACAATGGTACCATTCACCATACAATGCAAAATTTTTCAATAATCACTAAATATATAATAGTTTAATAACACTATATATATATATATATATATATATATATATATTAGGTTGGCAAATATCTCCCTTCCGCCTTCTGGTCTTTTGAATTTCGCAGCTATGTACAAAAAAAAAAGCGGAAGGGAGATACTTGCCAACCTAATATATATATATATATATATATATATATATATATATATATATATAGGGTCATCCAAATGTGACGCCTAAATTTATGTTTTATTAAAAATAAACATGTGTATAGTTTCTTTTGTCTCTTTTTACCAAAACACAAATCCAGGCGTCACATTTGGATGGTCCTATATTTTATATATATATATATATATATATATATATATATATATATATATATATATATGTGTGTGTGTGAGAGAGAGAGAGAGAGAGAGAGAGAGAGTGTTAGTGTTAGGAATTTCTAAACGTGATCGAAAAACCTGTAAAAATTATAGATACGAGAATAAACAATGGTAATTGTTATAACAAAATAAATAAAATTGATGAAATGGATATGAGAAGAATATGTAGTAAAAAAACTATAGATGAACAAAAATCATTATAGAGCAACTACCAAAGTCAAAAAGAGTTCCAGAAAGCAACTTTATCAAAGTTGAAGTTGAAGGCATGTTATTTTAAAGTATTTTAAATAGAAATGAGGGTTGGATGAAATTACCGCAGACGATGAAACAGTCTCAGGAAAACAATTAAGGGTACCTAATTACATTCGATGAGGCTTTGCTCATATTAAAACAATTAAAATATATCTGTAATATTAATTAATTGATATAAAATAATCCAACATTAATAAATTATCATTAAATATCACTCCTTCTTTTTCACATCAAAGAATTTTTGCAATAAAATGATGGACGTATATTTCTTCAAATAATTATATAAAAACATCGTACAGAACAATCTTATTTTTTTCTATCTTTTTCTGTAGAGATGTATATGTAAATATGTATATATGTGTGGATATATATATATATATATATATATATATATATATATATATAGAGAGAGAGAGAGAGAGAGAGAGAGAGAGAGAGAGAAAGAGAAGGGGGTCATCTAAATGTGATGCCTAGATTTGTGTTTTATTGAAAAGAAACTTGTGTAAAGTTTATTTTATTTCTTTTTAATAAAACACAAATCTAGGTGTCACATTTAGATACCCTATATAATCATTAATCTCTTTGTATCCACTGTTAAGTGAAAACTACTCACAAAACTTTTCACTTCTAACGACTCAATATCTTTATCTTCCATTTCACTTCGAATAATGTTTTTATATCTCTATCCAATCTAACCATAAAAGTCTGTTCTTTAGGCTTTTTATACCTCTGGGTTCTAACTAAATAGTTTCTCTCCTCTATCTATTATTTTTGGGTTATTAGTCTAGACCATAGATCCCAACCTTTTTTGGCCTACCGCTCCCTTTTTGAAAAAAAATACTTACTCTATATATTAAAAATTAAGATCAGATTTTTAAAAGTACTTTATTAAAAGATATTAACAATATTGGTGCATTGCTCAAAGTTTGATTAACAAATATATATTATTAAAAAAATTAATATAATATTATTAGTGAGAGAGCTGAACTTGTTGTAATGACACTAATTTTTCGATATTTGGTGCCATATTTGTCATCAGCAATCTTAAATCGCCGCGTTCCACTATTGCCAATCTGTTTCTTTTCTTTGTGAGTAAATTGCTGATTACGCTAAATCCTCTTTCGACTAAATATGATGATGGGAATGTAATGAAAAACTTCTTTGATGCAGCTCGTAAAGCCAGATATAATACTAGAATTTGCCTTTGAATGCAAAATTCTTGGTATCCATTTTTTAATTTCAATTTTAACTCTTCATTTATTAACAGTTCTATCAACTCCTCCTGTAATTATAATTCTGCTGTTTGTGGGTTTGAGAACGGTTCTAGTACCCAAACTGGAATCATCATGTTAAGGACATCCTGAAATCTGTTTGTAAAATCTTCTTTAAGTGCTTTCAAATGCTAGCAAAATACCAGAATGTCGTCATCATTTGTTTCCACAGAGGAAAGAGTAGGAAATTGATAGAATTGTCTAAGACCCAAATGTTGTTTGTACAGGGAAAGTTTTAACACGAACGCAGAAAGTTGCCTTTGCTTTGATCAAATTCAAATCATCTCCTTGTAGCTGTAGATTCTTTTCATTAAATTTATTATGTAAATCAAACAAATAAGCTATGTCATTCTTAAATTTCAATAAATTCTCTCTTAACAAATCATCTTTGTTTTCAAAAAAAATTATATCTGAGTCAAAGAGGTCATAAAATATTTTTAGACAGGTACTTTTTAATAGCCAACGATCTGTCCAGGGGGGCGACGGTTGGTCCTCAACACCCCCTAAATTTGCCTTGGGCCAAAAAAGCCCCCTTAGATCTCTTCAATGCCCACCGGTTGGTGGTATCGACCCCGTGGGAAACCACTGGTCTAGACGTACATTAAGATGCATACACATGAGTTGCAAAGCAGTAACGTACAGATAAATTTACGAGCAGGGATTTGACATAAGTTAATTTTCATATTGCGACGCAGTTTTATACTGGTTTAACTGGTAGAATAAAATCAACTGATTTTTTTTAATTATTTGAATTTATATCATGGAAAACTAGTTGATCTAAGTTTATAACAATTATATTTAGAAGCCGAATTAGAATTAAATACAATGTAATATTTGTCAAAAAAGAAGTCTTTATACAAGAAAAATTATAGAGAAAAAATAAACTCACGGAGAATTTTATTTTAAATTTTCAAACAGTGCATTTTCCAGTTACTTCAAATTAAATTAAATTCAATATAAAGAAATGCATAGTATAATGGGAAAATCGATTTATTCAGAAGGATTCAATGCTCAACAACCAATTGGATATAGAGAATAACTAACTATTATATATTATTATAATAAGTTTATTTATTTAGAATTAATATAGTTATTTACAGTTTAAAAAAATGTAATTCAACAAATGCAATAATATTATTTTTACAATTATTTGTAAAAAGTTATAAATAATCTACCAAATTATTATCAGTAGTAAATGAAAGACATATATCCTTAGTATCATTGTCAGAACTTGGTAGGGGTATAGGAACAGGAGAGTGATTAGGAGAGTGTGATCGACTGATATTAGCAGAAGAGCTGTTGCAATGTGAATGATTAGATAAATAACGTTGTAGTTGGAACTGAGATGTGGAATGCAGAGTATGGGGGAATTCACATTGTTGTGAGTGGGTGCCGTGGGAAGTGTTTATGTTTAACAGTTCACCTTCGACTTGTGAAACTGTTTGGAATATCTTGTTCTTTATATAATGTTGACGAGCTGGTGGCATTCTTTTTGTCATATCGTACATCGACATAAAAAAATAATAAAGGTGGTCGTTTGGAGCTTTTTCTTCCTCGGATTTTTTTCCTTCAAGGGATGTTCCTTGAGTCCTATGTTCTTGCTGTTGTAAAACCATTTTTAATAACGTCTCAACATCATTTTCCTTCATTTCTTTGGGAGTAGATTCCGCGATTTCAACAGTTTCATCAGTTTCCACGTTTTCATTTTTTTCATTTTCAATTTCAATATTTTCATTTTTTACAATCACAGTATCGTAATTTTCAATATATGCAGATTCATTGATTTGAGATTCTTCAGATTCACTATCAGAACGTATATTTGTATCATAGGAGTTACTTGCCATGTATGACATTAAAAATTCCATTTGCTTCTGGAACTTCCACTTTTTTATGGCTCTTAGAGGAACTCCACTTTTTAAGCACTTTTTTCGTCTCCTTAATGCATCTCGATGGCAATTTCTCAATTTCATCCAAGCATTTTTTGCCTCAGAACCTACAATAAATTCATAATTAAAACATAGGTTTTTCAAAAACTTATTTGATAAAGAAATCAAATTCTCTTAATTTTTCTAGATAGTTAGCAACACGAGAGAGCTACAAAAATTTCACTTATAGTTACAATTTGAGAGATAAAATTGTGTCGAAAATTGTCTATTAAGTATTAGTTGCTTTATGGGAAAATATCCAAAGTGGATTTTCCTACATTGTATAGAAGCCATAGATGGGAAATATATAATGATTAAGAAAACACCAAAAAGTGTTTTTTTTATACATTAATTCCAAGTAGAATTTATAGGTGATTTTGACGACTTCTGTAGACGTTAAATATAAATTTATTACAATTTATATTGAATCAATAGGAATATTCAATGATGTAAATATTGTTCAACTAGTATTTTGGGAAAAAAATTGGAAAACATTCTTTACATCAGCCATCATTTACATTGTTACCAACAATGGAAGATATTTTATCACACTTTTTGTTGAAAATAAGCTTTTTCCATTATTAGATATTTTAATGAGATCTTATCTCAAAAAAAGTGTGACTGGGAATCTTGAACATAAGGTTTTTAATTATCTACTTTCACAATTACGACAGACTTGAATGTACAATAATTTTCGAATATTAGTAGTACGGTTTCGCATCTTCAAAAAATCGTTTGAAATTAAAATTAGAGCGAAACCGTGTTGTAGGAGGGATACCTGTACAACCATCTAAGAAGTGCAAGTGTTTCAAACAGTGTGGACAATTTAGGTGCTGTAATATCTGAGAACTAGTTATAATAATTATAACATACTAATTATAGGACTACGCCAAGTAAATGAAAAAAATTTACTAAATAATTATTTTAATTCGAGAAGAAATATTCTTTAACACGAAAACAGTGTAAGTAAAGGAAAACACTAGAATTATAACTAGGTTAAATAATAGAATTTATTGTTTGAATAGAAATGAAGTACAAAACAAAAAAACACTTACCGTCTTTTAAATTTAACTTCTTCGCAATCTCATCCCATATTTCATTTTTTATTTTGCATTTAATATAATCAGGGTGGTTACTATCATACAAAACTGTATGACATCGTACTGCGTCAATTAGTTTTTCACTCATTTTTCAGAACAAAATAATCTTGCGTAAACAAAATAACCTAATTTTTTCTCATACGACGCACAGAATACTGTCATAACAATGCATAGCGCATGCTCAATGTAAGATATTTCTGCTCTGCCATGCCTTTGTCACCGTTGCGCATGTGAAAGCTAATCTGTTATTTACAAAAACCTGTGCTGTGCTGCCCTCCGCTATCTGCGTCACCAGCGTTAGACTGTATGCCAAGCATTATGTTTTATAACCAGTCCATTTCAATTTTCAACTTTTCGCTTTTAGTATAACGTTCGTAACTTTGATTACATATATATATATATATATATATATATATATATATATATATATATATATATATATATATATACATACACCTACTGGGTAGTACAGTGATTTGCATCACCGCGTGTCATGCGGGAGATTGCGTTCGAGTCCCAGTCGGAGAGTCCCTCATTTTCGAGGGTTGAGCATGAAGGCCGACAACCTCATCTTGTAAAAAATAACTGTCGAAAAGGGAGTAAACCCCGAATAAAAAAATCTTCACCAATCCGCCTGGTCAGCGTGGTGAATATGATCAAAATGCCAATGAATAGTAGCATTAATTGAGGCTTTCGTCCAGTAGTGGATTGATATGGGTTTTATGATGTGATGATATATATATATATATATATATATATATATATATATATATATATATATATATATATATATAGGGTCATTCAAATATGACACCTATATTTGTGTTTTATTAAAAAGAAACATGTATATCGACTGGTGTATAGGGAAACATGTGTAGTTTTTTTGTATCTTTTTAATAAAACACAAGTCTAAATGTCACATTTGAATGACTCTATATTATATGTGTATATATATATATATATATATATATATATATATATATATATATATATATATATATATATATATACACCTTAAAATATGTTCGAATCTTTTAATCAAATGATATTTTACATGTTTCTTGTAACAATAATGAATTATCCGAAAATAATTCTCATGTTTAACCTATTACGTAACTACAATAATGATTACCAGATTCCATAAAGATTAATTTAATGTAAATCATCAACTAGACACAATGAATGGGACAGGTAGTTTTTTTTAATTATAAAACTGATTAGTTTGGGTATGCTACCTGTGTTGTTACCTTTAATATTGCACTATTGATACTGACAAAAGATATTATGTTCTGAAACAAGCAGATAGAATTTTACAAACCACGTGTTGAAATTTCACAACCGAAAGGAATTTATTTAATTTTTGTCGATATATATTTATGAACATGTCTTACATAGGACATTCATTCCATTGTATTTGTAATTATAAGTAAATTTAATTTGTTTGAAATGTTACGTTCTGTTAAGTTGTTTTAGAAATTAGTTAATAATATAACTAGAGAAATTTTATTTACATTAAACAATTTATTTAAAATAAAATTTATTTTTTAATAATATAAATAATATTTTAATCATATTTATCTATATATATATATATATATATATATATATATATATATATATATATATAAAGATGTTTTTTAGGTTAGACAGAACTTTAGATAGGGACTCAATTTAAAGTTTTATCACGCTTAAAAAAATAATCTCTCTCTCTCTCTCTCTCTCTCTCTCTATATATATATATATATATATATATATATATATATATATATATATATATATAAATATATATTATATATATATATATATATATATAAACCCGTCCCTCAATTTACGCGGGACTTCTTTTACGCGACAAAGTATACTTCTATTAATGCGGGACTTTTTTCACGCGGTATTGATTTACGCGGCACTTTTTATACGCAGTCAGATAGATTTCATTTTATGTAATTTTTCATGGAATTTATTATATATCAAAGTAACTTCAATTCTTACTTGAACGTATAAAAGTACGATATATATATATATAAAAGGTTGATTGTTTTGAATTATAGTAGCGATAGTGACGCCGAATAAAATTTATCTACTTTTATTTTCTAAGACATCATTATTTTTTTGTTAAGCTATGTGAAATAAATATGTGTTTCTACAACATTACTAGCTTTTATTTCCAATATTTTTTCTGTTGTACTGATAGACTCAATTTACGCGATTTTCATTCGTGTAAAACAAATCCACGTGGAACGGATACTCCGCGTAAATTTAGGGATGAATGTATATATATATATATATATATATATATATATATATATATATATATATCACTAATCCAACCACCGGTAACCTAGTTCTATCGCTAGTTCGGACACAATTTGTGTGAGTGTATTTTCTTATATTTATTCAGTACATGCCTAATTAATAGTCGACTCTTTGTACTTTATTTTATTACATATTTGCAATGTGTATCTGCATGTATTTATTTTCTGTATCCAAGAATTCTATCACTTTTAAGTGAATAGAAGTTATTTATTGTTTCTTACAGCATAATTCGTATGTCTTTTTTTAAACAAAAAAAGTAAATTGGTATATTTACATTTAATTTTTGTCAACATATTTAAAATTTTAACATTTTGTAAGATCTATTAAAGTTGAATTGAATATCTGTATATATTACGTTTTTGTGTTTTTTATTTCTATATTAGAATAACGAGTTTTGATTTGATATATTTTCCTCTATGTACATGCATATGAATGTATTATATTTACCTCTAGTATCTCACATATGTTTTGTAAATGCATTTTTTAAAATGTTATTTTCAGAAATAAAAAAGACTGAAAAATTCGATTTGGTACACACGATTTTTTTTTAAAATTTTGAATTAACTATTTGATAAACTGTATGTGTGTGAATATAACTACCGATAATCCAACAAACTCTCTATCCTGTATTTCACAGGTATTTATTCCATACTAAACAAGTTCCAACTTTACCGAATTGGTGATTGTTGACTATATACATTATATATATGTATATATATATATATATATATATATATATATACAGAGGGTCATCTAAATGTGATATCTAGATTTGTGTTTTATTGAAAATAAACATGTGTATAATGTCTTTTGTTTCTTTTTAATAAAACACAAATCTAGGTGTCACATTTGGATGACCTATATATATATATATATATATATATATATATATATATATATATATATATATATATGTGTGTGTGTGTGTGTGTGTGTCATCCAAATGTTTATATATATATATATATATATATATATATATATATATATATTACATTTTATAGGACATTTTTTAAATTATAATTTTTAACAGAAATAAAGTTTCCAATAGTTGTAAAATATAATAAATATAATTCTTCATGCTACAGGAGATTTCGTAAAAAATCAATATTTTTATTGTTTCTTTGGAACTGTGACTGATTCACTTTATCACAAATGAATTTTTAACCCCAACACAGCAATGTTTATACAGCAATGTTCAATAATGACTTATTGTTCACCGACTGTTTATAGCTACGTCAGCTGATGTGCATTTCAATAGCGATGCCGTCATTATCAGAGCCTTTCTGTTATTTTTTTTTAAAAAAAGGGCTCTGACGATGATGGAATCGCCATCGAAATGCGCATCAGCCGACATAGTTATAAACAATAAGTGATTTTTGAACACTTTATAATCATAGTGGTATTGGGGATAAAAATTCATTTGTGTTAAATTCATATTTTTGTCTTAAACGAGTTGTTTACAGCAAGTATTAGTTGATTTGATGTATCTTTTTGCAATTCTCCTATTTCTTAAAGATCAAATTCTATGTCTGACTGATGTTTTCTTATTTTGATTAATCTTAATCCCTATGTTCACTTAGTTTGTTTCTAATCTAAGATAACTTTTAAAAATCTAATTATTATATATATTAGGGAATAAACCTTAAATAAATTATCCTGACCAACCCACTAAGTTAGCATGATGAATATAAACAAGTACTAAAGAATGATAAAATTCAATGGGTTTTTTTATCCAACAAGGGCTGATATAAGCTAATATGACATTAAAATCAAGTATGTTTACCTCAAAATAGTTAAACTTATAACTAACGAAAATTATTATTAAAATGTGCAAGAGAGATAACACGACGGTATCGATAGAACAATGTGCCACAAAAAATAATATATTTTTAAATAAAATTCAGAAGCTGTTATGCATTGAAGCGTAGCGGCTAAAATTAAATGGATTAGCAGGGGAATTTGAGATATGTGTACACGTTCACAGTGAACCAAAGTTGCCTGGCCCGAGGCTCGTGACTGAAGACA
This sequence comes from Neoneuromus ignobilis, assembly GCA_029203775.1. NCBI lineage: Eukaryota > Metazoa > Arthropoda > Insecta > Megaloptera > Corydalidae > Neoneuromus > Neoneuromus ignobilis. Next base: position 37,864,934 of record CP092091.1, on the reverse strand, counting down.
CCGCCTTTATTAGTTAAAGATGACTGGATGTTTTTATAAATAAAAAGCTTTAAGGAACGTAAAGTCACAGCGGCCTGCCTTTTGTAAACGTTACTCGCCGGCGTGTTATATTTATTGAGAAATTTATATATATATATATATATATATATATATATATATATATATATATACACTTATACGGGCATTTTGTAAACTTGCAATCTAACGGTGCGTTGTGACAGAAACGTGCAACAAGCGGCGGAGGGCTGTTGTTACGCTGAATTATTATTATTATTATAACGTGCTACTCTATACGAACACACAATGTCGTTATATAAAACCGTGACGAGTTCGAAAATGAAAACGATGAATGGAGAATAGATTATTCTCAACTGGTGTCTATATTTATAGCGCACTCGTTTTTAATTTGCTCGTCTATCACAACGACGATAAACAACTGTTTTTATCAAATATATTCTATGCGTTATTAATTGTGTGTGAAATGATTAATACTGACAACCTGATAGACACAAATACACACACACACACACACACACATATATATATATATATATATATATATATATATATATATATATATTTGCGTGTGTGTGTGTACACGTATTTAATCACAATTGGATTAATTCATTAAACAAAAATAACAATTGTTATAAATGTTATTCTATTTGAACTTAATCAATAAATTAAAAAAATCATCTTCAAACATTTATTAATAAGGTTCAAAATTTAAACTGGAAGAAATTTAAAAAAATTAAGAAACATCGCAATTCAATATATGTATGTGTGAAAATCAACGCATAAAAGTATTTACACTTAAAATAGCATTAAAGAAAAATTTAGAAAATTAAATTTATTAACTAAATATATATATATATATATATATATATATATATATATATATATATATATATATATATATACAAACATATATGTTATCATCAGCAGCCTCTTTTTATTCACTGCTGTATAAACGATTTTCCCAAAACTTTCTACTTCAACCGATCCAATGTCTTTCTCTTCCAGTTCACTTCTACGACCTCTCTTATATCTCTGTCCCATCTATCCATTAATCTCTTTCTGGGCCTTTTTTATCTCTAAGTTTCCAATCAATAACTTCTTTTGCCCTTAGGTGATATATTTTTATTACTATATGGTGGCTCATTTCCATTTAAACTTTTCACTTTTGTCCGTAAATTCGTTATTCTTTCTAATTGACTTTCTCTTTCTGTCTATTTATTACTTTTAACATGCACCTTTCTAAGGTTTTTTTATGTTGTTTGAAAACATTAAAATATTCTGGCATTTAAGACCTGAATGAGAACAAATAGGTTACATTAATCAAAACTTTTTCCACATATACGTATATTTTTCAAAATATAATAATTTTTCCAAAATTGATACCATCCCATTTTTATTCTCCTGTTAAATTCATGTATAAATATTCATTTAATATTAATGAATTGTCCTAAACAGACAACATAGTTTTCAGGTTCTTCTATTTCTATTACTTTTAATTCGATTTTCCTCTGATATGAAAATTTGTTGTATATTAATTAATTTTTGAAGGTTTGCGATCTTGACTCATCAAACTAATACCATTTTTATGGTTACACCAAACAGAAATATATATACATACACACATACATACATACAAATATACATACATACATACATACATACATACATACATACAAATATACATACATACATACATACAAATATGCATACATACATACAAATATACATACATACATACGAGTACATACATACATACAAATATACATACATACATACATACATACATACATACACACATACATGCATACATACATACATACATACATACATACATACATACATACATACATACATACATACATACATACATACATACATACATACATACATACATACATACATACATACATACATACATACATACATACATACATACATACATACATACATACATACATACATACATACATACATACATACATACATACATACATACATGCATACATACATGCATACATACATGCATACATACATGCATACATACATGCATACATACATGCATACATACATACATGCATACATACATGCATACATACATACATACACACATACATACACACATATAATCACACATACATACATACACACACACATACACACATGCACACACACACATACACATACACATAAATACATACAGGATGTTTTTTAAACGTGATAAAACTTTAAATTGAATCCCTATAGAAAATGTTATCCAACCTAAAAACATCTTTTATCAAACCTTTATATATACATACATACACATGTTTATAAATATGAAGTAATTTTTTATTTGGATAGAACTTCCGATAGAGATTCAATTTAAAATTCTATCACGCTTAAAAACACCTATATACACATACACGCACATATATATATATATATATATATATATATATATATATATATATATATATATATATATATATATATATATATATATATATATACATAAATAAATATCCATATTTTATATTCTAATCAAATATCAAATATTAAATATTACAACTTTGCTCAAAATAAAATTAAATTTAATTTAATTCCATCGCAAAGATTCTGAAATAACAAAATATTTGAAATTTTAATTTTTCTGTTAAAAAGAATGTCCGCATAAACACATGAATAAAAAAATAATTAATACTACACTGCTCCTTAAATTGTAAACCATTCACATCAATGATATAATTCCAACACTTCGCGATTAACTCTGTCTTTCTTTAAAACCTGTCTTCATCCTTAGATACTAAGAACACTTATTATTTTTTATTGGCTTCCTAAAATTCTCGCGGCATTGTTCGCATAAAAATTAGGTCATTAACTTAAAATAGCTATATGTGTAGCAATAAACTGAACAGATCAGTTTTTTAACCTTTAAGAAATTTGAGAAAGGTGTTATTAATTTTTATTATAACATAATTAGTAATTATTCAAATCTTTCAAATTTAATTATATAATGAAACAGTAATCATATATTTTTTATTCAAGTTCAAAAATTGTCAAATTAATAATTTATATAAATAATTAATTAAAATGTAAATTCCTTGAAAAGATATCAATAAATATTTATATTTTATAAATAGACTAGAAAAATATTGATAATATAAATCATTATTAATTTAGTACTCTAAAGTAATAAAAGTAAATATTTTTTTAAAAAAATAAAATAAAATTAATAAATTACGCATATTATTTCATTTATATGAGATATTTGTATTTATTGGAAAATATTTTTTTAAATGCTTTGAAAACATTAGTATTGTATTTTATTCGAAATCTTTTTTCAAATAACAAATACATTATTTTTGTTAAAAATGTTTTTAATGCAACTCTTTCTTATTTTATTGCAAACTCTTTCCTATTTTATTCAAATGATTCCGTATTGTTTCATTACTTGATTTGAACTCGTCAACAAGTTGTTTCCATACTAAATTCGAATGTATTTCAATCATTATTTGTAATTGGTTTATATTTATATTTGATCATCTGCCTGATCTAAGTTCATCTTCTAATGATTTATCTCCTAAATGAACTAGATATTGAAGATAAAATTAGAGGAATAGTAGAAAAGATTTATATATATATATATATATATATATATATATATATATATATATATATATATATATATGTTTGTATTTATTATTATATTTTGAAATTTGATTTTGTTTCAAATTATTAAACATTATTTTTATGTCATTTTTTAGAATCATAAAAATTAAATTTATTATTAAAGCTATCGAAATATAAAATATTTATTTCACTACAGCCATATATTTTTTTAAAAAAATATCTATTATAAGTAGTGTAAATTCAATGTCATAATTCTAAAAAACAGAACTAACATTCATAAAGTTAATCTTCTAATGATTTATCTCCTAAAGTAAATTTTTGAACCACATCTAAGCCGTTCTTGATGTAACTGCCTTTTCTCCAAATACGATGCAAACTTTTCTTTAAACTTTAGCAGCATTAGAATCAAGTTTAAATTCCTAAATTAAACATACATTATTTTGTGCAAATATTTTGAAAGATTAAACTTATATAGAGTGTTTTTAAGCATATAGAACTTTAAATTGAATCTCTATCAAAAGTTCTATCTAACCTAAAAACACCTTATATATATATATATATATATATATATTTACATATTTGTGTATACGTGTGTGTATGTATATATAAATATATGATAGAGGGTGTTTTAGGTTATATAGAACTTTCGATAGAAATTCAATTTAAAGTTCTATCACTCTTAAAAAACACACTATGTTTGAAATAAAAAACATCGAGATCCAATGAACGAATGAAACAAAATATGTACTTTATTACTCAATTAAAATGACTGGCGTAATGAGTTATAAAATGTATAAGCAATTTTTTTAATTATAACACACGTAAAAACAACAAAACTATCTTGGTTAACTAATATTAATAAAGAAAATTTGTTAAAAAATCGATGAAAATTTTTGCATACTCTTAACTAAATTATAAAATTTACAAAATCTCATGAAAGACTATATAAGGTTTTGATAATTATTATTTTATTTAAAAGATAATATTTATATTAATTGTTATTATTAAATAAAACTATTATTATTTTATAATCATTTTAAATAATTGTTATCACTATATATAAAATTATTTTTTTTAATTTTTTAGATTCAAATTTATATATAGGGTCATCCAAATATAACGCTTGGATTTATGTTTTATTAAAAAGAAACAAAAATAACTCTACACAAGTTTCCCTATACACATGTTTATTTTTAATAAAGCACAAATCTAGACATAAAATTTAGATGACCCTATATTTTTCAATTTACAATGAATACTTTAATTGATATTTATATTTTTTTAAAAAAAATATGTAATAAAATTATTAATTTTCATACTTAAATCTGTATTATTTTTTGAACATTTATATATATTTTAGTAAAAAAACAATTCATATTATTTTGAAATATTAAGTGAACGGTTATAGACTACATAATATTTTATCTTGGCATGCTGACAGAAAAATGTCTCAGTCATTAATTAAGCAAATGCAATTATTATGCAAAGTTGACTGAGTACAATGAACCTTACAAATAAAAAGAAAACAACAAGCTTTTCAACTATCAAACGATATTTCTTTTTATTTAAATTATTTTATAGTATTGTAAAAAGGTTAAAGCTTATTAATCGTTTTTGCAAAAGAGACGATCGTTTTCTTAATGGATAATAACACTTAACTATTTAATCAATTCAAACTCATGATATGTTCTGCTAGTCATTCACCTTTAGTTATTCTCTAATAATAAATAGTCGAAAAACTTAACATATCACTGTTTTTTTAATATTTTCGTTAAATAAATCAGTTATTAAAACTTTTTTTTATTTTTCCATTACCAGAGAGATCACTCCCCTCTTCGCTTTACTCGTCGACACCCGAATTACTTCGATTTAACAATGTAAATAAGTTATGAAAATAAATCGTTTAGAAATCTATGTTAATACTTCTGTATAGACAACGTTTATTATTATTATCCCTCTCTCTCTCTCTCTCTCTCTCTCTATATATATATATATATATATATATATATATATATATATATATATATTTAGAGAGAGAGAGAGAGTTTCATCCAAATATGACGCTTAGATTTGTGATTTATTAAAAAGAAACTATAAATATGTTTCCTTATACATCACCTTTACACATGTTTTTTTTTATAAAACACAAATCTAGGCGTCACATTTGGATGACTCTATATATACGCTACATCTATCAATAAATATTTTTCCAAGTTTCGCTTATATGTCCTTTATACATTTAAATGTGAATGATGTTTGGCTACTATTGCAATCTTTATATCTTTCCATAAATTCAAACTGCTGGTTGGTGTCAACCAATTTAAAATATGGGTTTGGTGATCATGAAATTACTTATTTAATTTCAAATTTATTTATTTTGTACTTTTTCAGGTAGTTGTTGCGATACATTTTTCCCTAAGATATATATATATATATATATATATATATATATATATATATATATATATATATATATATATATATATATATATATATATATATATATATATATATATATATATATAGGGAGAGAGAGAGAGAGAGAGAGAGAGATTATATGTACATTAAATCCGGAACCTAACGAAACTTTCTCATTTAAACTGCGCGAGCTTGTAGAATGTTTTTTTTTTGTATATATTTTTTTGAAGTTAGTACATCTATCAGTGTATGTGTGTGTATAGATTTAAAGTAAATTAATGTATATGATATTATTTATAATTTAAAGAAAATAATTTATGTTATTATTAAATCTTTAATCTTTATTAATATGTATTAAAATTGCAATTTAATTATTCTCAATAACTAAATATAAACTCATCTCTTATTGAAAAATGTTATCAAAATTTAAAACTTTTTAAAATTCCTTTCTTATTTGATAATATACGTCAATTTTTGACAGTAGAATAAAAATTAATATTTTTTATTGATTTTTGTCACACTATTACACTTTCATCTATTTATAGAGTGAAATATTTCTGTTAATTCAAAATATCTTTCTTTGTATTAGGTTATGTAATATGAAATGTCGGATTTTTCAATCGAAAATCAAGGAGAAATCCGACATTACATATTACATGACCTAATATTATCTTAAATATATATATACACAAACATTAGTAAAAAGTTGAAAGCGTGTATGTATATATATATATATATATATATATATATATATATATATATATATATATAATTGTTAATAACAAATTAAATAAAAGCATTTATACATTTGAAATATAAGAACTAATTGCAACATATATTTTAAAAAAATTTAATTATTCACAGAATCATTAGAGCTTGACAGTAATATTAAAATAAATGTATTTGTACTCTTTCACAACTAATACGTTCAAAAATGCAATCAAACAAGATTGATCAATTGCTATTGTAAATCATACTAATGGTTGAAAAGAAAATTTGTGTCATCGGATTTCTGATTTGATACAGGTGTTTATTTATACACATACACACACACACACACACACACACACACACACACACATACCTACATATATAAGTAAACCTTCTTTCATTTCTCCTTCAATTAAATAATTGTTTCATTATTTGACAAGGTTTTTTTAAAAAAGGAATATTGGTTAACAAATGATATCTAAAATTTTGTATTATTAGTAAATCACATATGTATATATATATATATATATATATATATATATATATATACGAGGGTCGTTTGGTAAGTATGGTAAAAAAGGAATAAAAACTAAATTAAAAAAATTAATTTAATTAATTAATTCATTAAATTAAGCAATAAATAATTTTACCATATTTATCAAACGACCCTCATATATATATATATATATATATATATATATATATATATATATATATAACAAAATGCCTTATACTTAAAAAATCAATCTAAACTTGTTAGTAAGATAAGGATATAATTTCTTCATGAAAATAAATTACAAATCAAAAATACTATTTCATCTATTTATACATAGACATACATTCTCTCTCTCTCACACACACACACACACATATATATATATATATATATATATATATATATATATATATATATATATATATATATAGTTAGTCATAATCATCATAAAAGCTTATATTATATTCGTTAGGCGAAAGCTTTATCGAATGCCACTAACTCTTCTTAAATATTTTCCAAGATTCTTCTTTTTATTTCCTGCTGCAAACAAAAGTCTTAATGAATAAAACATTCATTGAGGCTTTCGTCCAACAGTAGGATGATATAAGCTGAATATGGTTATATATATATATATATATATATATATATATATATACAATCATGAGTAAATTGTAAATTTGTCCAAAAAAACTGTTTTTATATACAAATACCTATTTAAAAGTGACGATTTATTTTTTATTTAAAAAAATGCATATAGATAATTAACTTTTCATAAACGTCAATTAATTATTTTAATTTATTTTACGGACTATGTAATAAATTAATGGTTCATTAGATTGAACAGAAGAAGAAACGACAACGTAATAAATTATTCAATAAAAACAACGCGAATGAAATAAATACAGTCGAAAAAAATAGAAGAACCTTGTAAAAAAATAAGTAAATGAGTAATGCAACAATAATACATATTTAAAATAAAATTTTCATTCTAGAATGATTGTCACATAATACTATTTTTTTTGTTAATTTCACACATTATTGCTTTTTGACGAAAGAATGGGTTAAAAGCATTTAGTTGGAACGTTTTCCGCTCCTTTGAAATCATTTTTTTTCACGAAACAATGTTGTGTGCTTCCGTTCTGTAATTATTACGTTTAGCTATCCTAGTTTCATTCGTTGTTTTTTTTTATAAAATACTATGCAAATTTAAACAATACATGTATGTGTACAAACTTTATTTAATAATCAAATGAAAACAAATAATTTATTTTCAAACATAATCAATTACTGTTAAATAACTCCCTAGGAAAATTAAGAAATACATACACAATAATTAAAGAACTTTTGCTTTCTTAATATTGGCTATCTTGTATATATAAAAAAACTAAATTATATGTCACTGGAACTATCATTAACATTGATATTTAGTGATGAAATTTAGTGATAATACAGTTGGTATTTAGTGATGTATATGATGAAAAATTGAACGTAATAACAACCATATTTTAAACATTTTACCTTTTATATTTGATTTAAAGAAAACTGCTACAAAAGAACAACTAACAATTGAGAAGACTTATAGGTAGAATTATATATATATATATATATATATATATATATATATATATATATATATATTTACTACACCAATATTATCTCCATATACTTTCATTATTTGTGTTTATTAATTTTATAATTTGAATAAAGATAGTTTCTAAAGAAGAAAGAATTTGTTTTATAACAACAAACTATAAACTGTCATTTTTAAGAGTGGTACATAATCTTCCTTTTAGACTATAAGTATATTAAACCATTTTCTAAAATATGTAAAAATGTAAGGCAAAAAAAGTATTTATACACTTGTATTTAATTACATCGAAATGTCTGCTAATAACTTTTATGTTTTAAAAATTTGTTGGCCTTCCTTTATTTTTAATAGTCGTTCTTTTATTATTCTTGCAAGTTTTTTCGTAAATTTTAGTGTAATTTATACATTTTATTAAATAAACCATGTTTTAATTCCCCCTTATTTTCCACATCACGTTTTCTAACTCGAAGGTTCATTTCATTCCACAAATACTCAATGGGATTGAGATCCGCGAGTTAACGAGGTGTTTTTAAACATCGGGTTACATTATAAATAAACCACTCTGTCTCTGTGGGTAATATATTGTATAGGGTTTTTTAATAAGAATGTCAGAACTTTGATAACTAGTGGCAGCTATGTTTGATTTTTTTTTTTGAAGTGAAACTTCTTTAGCCGCGTTTAGGGTAAAAAATTTACTGACGCGGAAATAGAGAATATATGACGGAAATAGAGACGGAACGTGAGTACGAATTTTAGTGCCTGATTTGAATTTGCATACATGCTTAGACGATAGAGTGAGAAAAAGCCCATCACGAATGCGCCCTCTTTTAACATGTGATTAGATAACAAGAATGTTCTAATGCATGCAGCACGTATGTTTACTATTTAAATGATGTCATTATTATGCTTAGTAATTTTTATATACAATCAGTTGTTGTTAATTGTGTTTAAATAAGAGTGTTATTCAGTGCGATAAAATTGATATTTTTGATAAGTATATTAATTTTTATAACGTCATCATAATATTAACATCAATAATCATAAAAATAACAGTCAATTAAATCCACGCGGTATTTAAAAATTTAGCAAACAACACGAAATTGAGGGAATTAGCACGTACACCAATATATACAGTAGTATGTAGTATTTTGTAACATTATTTTGATTAATCTATATCAAATAAAAGAAATACTATTAAAAACACGAGGTATTAAAAAAAATTTATCGAAACCTATAACAGTTTTGAGATTATCTGTTGTTTTATTTGTAATAAATTCTCACAATAATTATGAATTCTTTGTTCTCAGGTGTCATTTTGAAGATTTATTGAATTTTATGTGGTGTTATAAAATTATCAATGATCTATAAATAGTATCTAAATAGATGCTATTTATTGCAATTATATTAAAGTATTTAATTATTTGTGAGTATTTCCTTAATTGTTTAATTTTTAAAACATTGATCTAATTGTATATTATATATTATACAATAGTAATATAATAGTAATTAAAAATTAAGATGGTAAAATCTATTGCGCAAAAATTTTACTTATCAAAAACCAATTGTATCGTTTATACCTACTCAATCACCACCGGAGGAAGCAGTGGAAATCGAAGAAATTCCAAACGAAAACGAATAAATTTTCATAATTCATAATTTTATAAAAGTTTTAATTTGAAAATGAATATTAGATCATTGTTATATGATTTTACTTAACACATTGTATACGGACAACGTCTCGACGTCTCATTTGCATACTATTACTACAGCATGAAAGACATCATCGAGACGCGTTGTCAAACTTGGTGCATACGATGTGTTAATATGAAATAATTATACAAATCAAAATTCATTTATTTAAAAAACATTGATCATTTTCTACTTAAATTTTTATCCCGTGTATTTGCCGCTTCTATGGTAACATCTTTCTCTTCCTACTACATTTCTTCATTTTGTTACTTGCTTTATTCTGAAGAATTTGTTCATCTACAAAGAAGGGTTAATTTTTAAAACATTGATCTAATTGTATATTATATATTATACAATAGTAATATAATAGTAATTAAAAAAAATTAAGCAAAAATGGTAAAATCTATTGCGCAAAAATTTTACTTATCAAAAACCAATTACGGACAACGTCTCGAGCGTTTGCATATCGTCGAGAAGCGTTTTAGGCATACGCTTGTCCGTGTACCTTTTGGTGACTTTATTGAAAAAAAGTTTCACTTCTGGCATGTGTATAAGAATACACATAACCCTTTTTTTGAACTCATTTCAATTTTTTAACTTACTATAGTTTGGCAAATTATCATTGAACGTTAACACTTCAATAACGCCTAGAAATTGTAAAAACTTGAATAGACTTATTGAAACAAAAGTTTAATGAGAGCACTATTTCACGAAATGAACCCATCAATTGACCACCAAGATCATGTGATCTAACTCCATTGGATTATTTTCTGCGAGGTTATGTGAAATCATTGGTTTATGCTGATAAACCACAAACAACAAAAACATTAAAAATAAACATTGAGTGTGTAATTTATGAAATTGGATCACAATTATGTGAAAGATTGACTAAAAATTGGACTAAACGAATGCACTATGTCAAGCGAAGTCGTGATGGTTATATAAATAAAATTATGTTCCATCATTAATACCATAGAATATGCTTAAAAATAAAAAATAATCAATTAATTAAATACTTTTTTTATTTCCATTTAAACTTTTGAAGCGCTTAGTGAAAAATTTGAATGTAATCCTTTATTTATTTTTCGTAACTTCTAATCACTTTGTCATAAAACAAATAATTTTTCATAATATATGAATCGATTTGTGAACACCATTTCAAAATCTTTTTGGTTTTGAATTGTATATTTTTTTAATTTTGATAAATGTTCAATAGCATTAAAATCTGGAAATTAGAAAGAGATTTCGACTACAAGTTGACAATTTTATAGTAACCACAAATGATATTCGTTTAATGACTTATGCTCAGGATAATTAGCCTCGAAGTAACTATTGTAAAATTGTTTTCTATATCTAACCCTTTCGCTCTTTGTTTAAAATTTTCTTTTAAAATTTGCAAGCACATATTTTGAATCATTATACTATCTATAGTCTCAAATTTTCCTGGTCCCACAACTAACATGCAGTTCCAAACCATGAATGATCTACCCCCATGCTTAATGGTAGGTTGTAAATTGTTCTCTTTTCATTTTTCATTTGCTCTTCTTCGCAAATATGTTTGAATATCAGAGTGAAATATATTAAATTTACTATCAAGAACAAATAATACAGTTTCATAAAAAAATTGTTTTTATATATTTTAATAAAGTCTAACTTTATATGTCTATTTTATTTGCTTATAAATATTTTTTCGGACTACTCTTTCATAGGAATTGTTTTTCCTTAAGATTATTACTACTGTTTTATGACCCAAATATTTTTTTCTCCCATAATTAATGTAGGGGCACTAAGTTTCAAACTTTTCTTTATTTACTATATTAACCATCACTTATCGAATTCGATATGTTCCACTCACTTGATTTTGATTTTTTCTAATGTGTTCGTTATTCAAATCATTTATGTCACACACAATATAATGATTCCTTTTCACTAATCTTGCAGCATTACACGCTGACTATCCATTTCAAAAGTACTGTATAACGAGCTTTCTTTATTTCTAACGACGTATCACCATAATTTTTCATCCATTTTTATATATTAATTGCTATTATTTCTGTAATTGAATTATTTTAAGCACTTAGTTTAACAATTTTAAGTTCAATTTACAAATAACAGACATAATTTGTGTGGTTTTCCCGAACTAAACAAAAAAACAGGCACAGCATTGCCAGGTGTCTAAGTATTAATTTTAAATTGATTTGGTTATTTTTTTAAATATTATTTTTTAAAAAAAAGTGTTAATGAATTTTTAATTTTTACATATCATATAATGAATTTTAATATAAATTAATAAAAATAAACCTATCTTTACCTTTTGTTTTTTTCTTTACTATTTATTTGTTTATAAAAATGAAAAAGCAAGTATATGGATTTTACTTTGAGTCACTGTATGTATAGGGTGATTCAAATAAGACTGAAGAATAGTAAATGATGATAAACAGGTAAATGTATGTCAAATCCTTCAGTTTCATTCGAACTACCCTATATATATATATATATATATATATATATATATATATATATATATATATAGGGTAGTTCCTTATATTTCCTATATATATATATATATATATATATATATATATATATATATATATATATATAAGGAAAAAGCATATAATTTAGTCGTGAGAAGTAAACTCTGAAGAGTAGAGTGTTTGAATTGACGAGAAACTTTAATGATATAGAACTTAATGAGTTAATCAGAAATCTGTATTTAAATAATGTAATCTATATTAGAATAAATAATCAATTATCATAAGTTATCGTACTAACTAAAAGTTTACTTCAGGGTTATTGCATTTTTCCACATTATTTAATAAATACATTGGAAATGTATTGTGGAAAAAGAAGCAAAACTCTAAATGGAATGACAGGAGGCTCTTTATTCTGAATTTCGCTGATAGTCAAAATAAGTTTTGACTTAGAATTTATAGTTCTTAATCTATACAGTAGTTATAAGAAATAGTGTCTTAAAATAAACTTTAAAAAACATATATGGCATAGTATAAACTACTCAGTTATTTGTATTATAAAATCTTTTTCAGATTTTATAATGCAGAGCTTTTATGATGACAGCATTGTCATCGAAATGTGTGTAGGTTTTAAATAAATGAAGTGATCAATAAATAATTAATGAACGTTATTTCAATATCTTGTGGTATTTTGATAATAATTCATTTGTGTGAAATTAAATTTTATGTTCAAGAAAAATGCTGTTTCTTTAATCACACACTTTACTATGAAGATATTTTCTCATATATATTTCTAAAATCATTTCAAATATATGCCTGAATATGCCTTGAATCGAAATAAAAAATATTTTAATAATATAATTTGATTATTATATTAGGTTGGCAAGTATCTCCCTTCCGCTTTTTTTTATTTTTTTTTTGTACATAGCTGCGAAATTCAAAAGACCAGAAGGCGGAAGGGAGATATTTGCCAACCTAATATATGGTCATCCAAATGTGACGCCTAGATTTGTGTTTTATTAAAAAGAAACATGTTTATAGGGTGGTGTATAGAGAAACGTGTATAATTTCTTTCGTTTCTTTTTAATAAACACAAATCTAGGCGTCATATTTGGATGACCCTATATTACATATTGAAATTTGATTAATTTTAATATTTGCTTTTTTCTATTTCTAAATTAACAGTTATTTCTATTGATATATTATTCTATGCAACGGATTGTTGTCTAAAACTTAATATAATTTATTTTCAACTACTCAACATATAACTGTTTACATTGTTTGAGATTTTATAATAAATATTTTAGTTACTGTTAATATTGTGGAAATATCCCAATAATTTGTCATTGTTGAAGAGATCAACAAAAGACTTACAGAAATTGAAGATAACATTTCTATTAGTTTTGATTCGAACAGCAGTAGTATTTAAAATGTGAATACTATGAAAACTATTACTCATATTGTATAAAAAAAGTTTATTATACATTTTAATAGATATAGCATTTCGCTTGTAATAAAAATGTATCTGTGGTACTATTACTTCCAATTAAAATTGTTAGTACTTTAATATTAAACTCGTATATTCGTTTCTAGTTAGAAGCCGTATTGGAAAAAAATGGAACGCGTTCAAGCATAAAATTAAACGCGGCACCTATTATGTGTTGAAATGAATTTCATTTATAGATCACATTTCTGCAAATCACAATAATCTGTCGACATCGAGCTAAACTTTTACTTCCTTTTCAACAAAACTGCTGATGTCAATAGAGATTTCACTTGATTTCTGAACCAACACTTTCCCTTTTTGTTAACGAAATGGAATCACACAATGAGTCAATTTTGAAATGATTTTTGATGATACATTCTTTAAATTATATGTTTCAATCTATCATCTATCTATATTATTAATATATATATATATATATATATATATATATATATATATATATATATATAATTAACAATGTAATTTACATTAATATTAACAACTTCTTCTCATTTTCATAAAAGCTTTTGAATTCCTCTCCAATAAAACGACTTGTCTTTAGAAGCTAAAATCTCATCCAGTACATTTTTCACATCTTCATCTTCATTAAAAAATTTGTAAAAATAAAATAAATGATAATGGAAAGGTGCTATATATCTAGAAAATATACTGGATAACTTTGAACCTCACAATCAAGTTCCTCTATTTTTTTTTAATTGCTAAAAAATCATGTGGCCTTGTATAAGATAACTTATTTCCTGTTAATAAGACTCAACCGTTTTTTAAGATTATTATTAAAACTGATTAATAGTTGGCAATATTTTCAGTATTAAGGGGTTATACGCAGTTAGAAATTTCAAAAAATCGATTTTTTTTGCATTTTCGGAATCCACATATATTTGAGTATATTCTCTGAAAATTTGAAGTAAATCCGATAAATATTTATTATACCATGTAAGTTGAAAAAAACATTTTTAACTATGTGTAAACTACTTCCGAAACTTCAAACGCGTTTATCTCAAAACGGTGTTTTCATAGTCGGTGATCTCGATATCTCAGAAATGGCTGAACCGATCGGTTTCAAATTTTCACACAATCTTCTCAAATATATTTCTCAGGTATTGAACGAAGGAATAAGGTTTACAAAAATTATTACTATTTTTTTTAAACAATTTGGAGCAAAAATTTTAGTAAAAAAGAAAATTTTTTTTCAAGTAGACGCCATTTTGTCAAAAATGAAAATTTTTATTATTCCTTCGTTCAATATCTGCATTAATCTATCCTTTAAAAGAATTGACCATATTTTTTGATTTCGGATAATCCAAACCGCCGGTATGGAGATCACCCCCAAGCGCCTTTTTTTGGAGGTCGTTCGGGACATCGTCTGCAGGAGCGGTGCACTTCAATATTTTTTTATGATCGACATGTTATTTTATTATTGAAAGTAGGATCTATTCAAATAACCATAATTTGTAATTGCAAAATAAATACTGTTTCTAAAAAAAATTCCTAAAAAAACGTCGTATTTGCGCCTCCCAACTGCGTATAACCCCTTAATCGTTTATTTTGGCTTTAAAAATTCATAATAAATTAATCCTCTCATATGAAAGAGCAGGTTGTCCAGCTTAACAGTAAGCTTTTTTCTTACTACATTTTCAATATATTCCATTTTTCATCTCCAATTGCGAGATGTTTTAAGAATGGTTTATTTTTATTGCATGAAAGTAAAGACGAACAAACAATTACACGATCCTGCCTATTCCCAGCAGTCAATTCATGTGGTACACATCTTGCTCATTTGTATTTTCTGTAACTTGCATGAAAATATATTTTCTTTCAAAATCTTACAAAGAATATCATCATTGATTATAAAAGATCTTCTCGAGCGTGGTTCGTCTTTAAGGTTAAAATGTCCATTCTTAAATTACTGGAATAATCTTCTGCATATTTTTTTAAATACTGCATTTACTCCAAAAACTTTTAAAAAAATTCTATATGCTTTCGTACCATTATTTCCTTATTGATGTTCGTCAAGTACATAATACCATAAATGAGTTTCATCGACGAATATCATTCTTTAGCACGTTTGTGGACAGTAAAAATTTCAGTAAGCTTCAAAAATAGACAGGTGATTTTTTTTAAATTAATTGTGATATCAGAAATTCGATTAGGCACATTTTGTAAGAGTAGTCAGAATATTACATTTTAATAGTTATATACAATTAATTAAAAAATTAAAATTATAATGAATGCTATAGCATTCACGTCCGCGAACGAGTTAACTATTTTTTTAGTAAATACTGCTGATAAAACATTTATTTCAATATATATTAAAATTCAATAATATATATTAAGATTCAATTATTAAATATAGGGTCATCCAAATGTGATGACTAGATTGATGTTTTATTAAAAAGAAACATGTGTATAGAGTGGTATATAGGGAAACATGTGTATAGTTTCTTTTGTTTCTTTTTAATAAAACACAAATCTAGGCCTCACATTTGGATGACTCTATATAACTGTAAAAAAATGAGTCAATATTATATATTTTATTAAAACATTTTTCTATGTGCTTAAAATAATTGTGTGCTTAACGAACAGAACTTTTCGGTTGACATTATATATATATATATATATATATATATATATATATATATTAGGTTGGCAAATATCTCCCTTCCGCCTTCTGGTCTTTTGAATTTCGCAGCTATGTACAAAAAAAAAAAAAAAAAAAAAAGCGGAAGGGAAATACTTGCCAACCTAATATATACAGAGAGAGAGAGACAGACAGACAGACAGAGATGGACAAAAACATTCACTGCATGGAAACATTTTTGAAACTATTTGATAAATTCCAAAACAGAAATAAATTTCAAGTTAAATATTAAATTATTGATTAGTACAGTAATTAAAATAAATGAAAGATAAAAAAACATATTATAACTATCTTCTTATTTTAACCTCGCTTATTTTTTAAAAACTTGACATATTTTCGAGTGATATAAAATGTTAAATACAATGAAAATGATTTCGTTTTTATTTTCTAATGGAGTTTATAAATGAAATGAACTTAAATAAAAAAAATTAAAAAGATATTTCTTGAGATAGTAAAAAGTAATTAACAGTCTTTGTTATTACTTACTTAAACAGAACGATTAAACTAATAAAAAAAGACTTTAACTTTGCTACAATTACTATCACTCTCGATTTATACCCAATGAGTGCAAAACAATAATTTCATATATAAAATTATTCTCTAGAGTTAAACATAAATTATTTAATAGTGTACTTTAAACTGTAATTAGAATTTTTAATATAACTATTAATTTTCTTCTTTCAACCTTACACACACGCATTTATATATATATATATATATATATATATATATATATATATATATACAACTAGGTCTCTTTTTATGCGATTTTGAAGTTATGCGATTCATATTTCTTAATATCTTCTTATGTCGATTTTTTAAGAATTTCTTTAAACGGTTATTTAATTCAACGAAAAGCTCTTCAGTTTTATGAACAAATGAAGGAATCAGCCATTTACTTCCGTTTCTTAAACTAATAAAGAATTTTCGGCTAGCAAAGGATGGTTAACCGGATTTTTAAAAAGGAATGCACTGCATAACGTGAAGATTGCGGGCGCGGTTGCATCGGTAGATGAAGAATTTTCCAGAAGAGTCAGCCAAAATTATTAAAAATGGTGGATATTGTTCACACCGAGTATTTAATGCTGATGAAACAAGACTGTTTTGGAAAAATGCCTAGTTGAACTTATATCGTAAATTCTGAGAAAAAAGCCAGTGGGTTTAAAGCAAGCAAAGATCGAATAACATTGTTACTTTGTAGCATTTCATCGGGAGTTCGGATGCTGAAACCTCTAATGATGGTCTTGGTTTAATGGTAAATCAATCTCTAGGACCACGCGCTCTAAAAGGCAAAGATAAAAAACAACTAAAGGTACATTAGATGGCTAATACAAAGGCTTGGGTGACAACTGCAATATTTACTGACTGGTTTAATAATTGCTTTTTACCAGAAGTGGAAACGTATATGAAGCAAAAAGGTCTCGATTTCAAAATGTTATTACTTGTTAGAAACGCACCAGGTGATCCATGTTTAGAACACCAAATGTAAAGTTGATGTTTTTTCCACCCAATATAACAAGCATTATTTAGCCATTAGATCAAGGCATAATTGCAACTTTTAACAATATTACGTTAAACGCACTTTTCAATTTAAATTGGATAAACTAGAAAATCAGTCAAGAACAGTAATTGACGCTTAGAAATATTTTTTAATCTTTGACTGTATAAATCATATTGCATTTGCTATTACTCAAACTTTCTTATTTAAACTACATGCGCTTGTGAAATGTCATGTTGTAATTTTTTTAAGTTGGTATATCTGTCAATGATATCTGTATCAATTTCATGACGCTACACTCATTAGTAAATAATTTACAAGGGCTTTTATTATATGGTAATTGTTGTTCACGACGATTTTCACTTAGAGAAGAGGAAATTATATCAAGAACGGCTCAGAAGTAGTTTAAAAATTTGCTTCAAAGTATAAATTATTTGAAGACAAAGTCAAATTGGACAGCATTAAATGTAGAGAGTAAGTAAAACAAAGTCCAATTTAACATTTCAATACTACAGAAAAATTCAAAGTAATTGTAGAAACAATACTGAATCATTTGGATAAAATAAGGAAGAAGAGAAAATTAAATAAATGGGTATTACGTTCTTTAACTACCGACATTTATAGAACCTTAACATTTGAACATCTCTTATTAACTGCTAAAATCTCAAACATTTATGGATCAAATTCTGACCCGAGACGAAAAATAGATTCTCTAATCTAACAATAAACGTAATTACTTTTAGATGTCATCAAATGGTCCCTTGCAAACAAACACCTAAAGCAAATTGACTCCAAGAAAAAATATTTTCTTTTTTGATAGGTTTCAAAAGATATTATTCATTATGACAATCTATAAATTATTCAAATTCCCACAACGAACATTACATTGAACAACTACAAATAATGCATAATATATTACAACAAAAACAACCAACAGCCAATTATTTTAAGCAAAAAATACAAACGTTCTTATTTTAATTTCAAAAGCGAGATAACTTTCTTAGTTACCTAATATTTTTGTTAAAAGTATTGTTCAATTTTTAATTTTAATAAAAAAAGTTGCTTGAAAAAACAATAAAAACTTGCTTTCCATTAAAAATTTTCGAATTTCACAAACGATTAAAATTCATATTTTCTATTCAATCTAAATATTGATAAAAATGCAAAAAAGAAATTTTTTATTAACACTTAACGTCATATCTATTTAAAACTATATGACAATTAATAAGTCACATTACTGTCTTACAAAACTGACATTCAAATATCACAATTCTTATATATGAACTTAATTCACATTTCATGCAAATTGATTAAGTCGTTAAACGATGATGAAATGTTGACAATAAATTATGATTCATAACAAATTAAGAAAATTAAAGCCGCTCTTGAAATAATCTCACACTTAATCAATTTTTGAATATTTATTTTTAGATTTTACTTATCTTACTAAAGAGTCGGTATAAATAAAGATGAGCCAGTATTTGATTATTTTAAAAAATGCTGTGGCAAATTAACGTTAACACTAATGAATTATTACCCAAACACCACAAGATAATTACAAAAATGTCCAATAATAACTTATTGTTTACTTTGTTTATTTTCAAATTGATGCTATTAATTAACCAAATACATTAAGTTTAGGCAATAGTCTAATAAATTCAAGTTAAATCAACCTTTTACATTGGTAAAAAAATACTTATAAAATGTTCACATGAAATTGATGTACATACAAGAATTTATAAAATATATATTATATATATATATATATATATATATATATATATATGTGTGTGTGTGTGTGTGTGTGTGTGTGTGTGTGTGTCTATGTATATGCATGTATGCATTATAATATATATATATATATATATATATATATATATATATATATATATATATATATATATACACCCGTCCCTCAATTTAAGCGGGACTTTTTACGCGATTTTTTTACGCTGCAAATTATACCTTTATTTACGCGGGACTTTATTTACGCGGTATTGATTTACGCAGCACTTTTTACACGCGGTCAGATAAATTTCATTTTATATAATTTTTCATGGAATTGATTACATATCAGAGTGACGCAAATTCTTACTTGAACGTATAAAAGCACGATATAAATATATAAAAGCTTGATTGTTTTGAATTACAGTAGCAACAGTGACACCGAATAAAATTTATCTACTTTTGTTTTCTAAAACGTCATTATTTTTTGGTTAAGCTATAAATAAATATGTGTTTCTACAACTTTACTAGCTTTTATTTCCAATATTTTTTCTATTGTACTGACAGACTCAATTTACACGTAAAACAAATTTTCATTCGCATAAAACAAATCCACGTGGATGGATATTCAGGGTAAATTGAGGGACGGGTGTATATATATATATATATATATATATATATATATATATATATATATATATATATATATATGTATATAGGATTGAAACAAAAGTTCGAACCGTTTTTTAAGTTTACTTTAATAGAGCTTTTTACATAGTTCTAATTTTTTTAATTTATTACATATATGTCATCTTGTATTACCTTTCATAATATTTCAAGTAGCTTTATTATTCCCTTCTTCCAGAACTTGTTGTCCTTTTCTGGTATAAAGTGCTCGAGATGATTTTTACAGTCTTCAATTAACTGAAGTTATTTTCGTTAAACGAATTCTGTAGCGACCGGAATAAGTGGTAGTCTAAGAGCGTTCAATCAGAGGAATACGGTGGATAGCGTAAAACATCCCACCTAATTGCACCAATTTTTGTTATATCTGTAAAGACACATGCGGTCTTATGTTGTCCTGGTGGAAGACTATGCTCTTTCGATTTGCCAGTTCCGGACGCTTTTGGTCGATTGCTGTCTAAAATAAGAAACACATATTATATATAATTATTTTTATATGATTAAGTATTTGATCAAGTTAAGAGCATTACTTGACCGAATTTAACTTTCGGTTATGTGAAAGCAGTTCGTAGTATAGAACACTCTTCCAATCCCATGAAATGCACAGCATTATCTTTTTTATGTTAGATTCTGATGCCTCAATCGTTGCTGATTTATCAGCATAAACCAAAAACTTCACATATCCCCAAAGAAAATAATCCAGAGACGTCAAATCACACGATCGTAAAGGCCAATTCTTAGGTTCATTTCTTGAGATAACGTTATCGAAGGTCAGTTTGCAGTTAATTGTGTGTGAGCCCATTCACCTAACATTGACGCAAATAATGATCATGTGGCTTCAGTTCTTGAACCAGTTGGATTTTGTACAAGTGCAGACTAAGATCTTTACGCAAAATTTTCCACATAGTGGACAGACAAAGCCCAAGTTGTTGCGAACGACGACGAATCGACAAATTCGACTCTTCACTCATATTATCGTTAACAGCAGCAATATTTTCTTCATTACGTACATTTCTACGCCTTGTTGGTGTTGATACATCACGTAGCGAATAAATTGTACAAAATCTATGGATGGTTTTGCGGATAATTTGCTCCGATAGTCCATTATTTGCGTTTTAAAATTCACAAAGTGCTTTATAAGTTTGTCGAACAGAATAATAATTTTTGAAATAAATTTCCACAATTTAGAAACATTACTCAAATATAAAACGTTTCATAATAATTTACAAAAGTATACTAAATCCAAATATTATTTATAATGTGAAAAATAATAACTGATTTGACAGCTGTTTTTATCGAAAGTTCTATCAAACCTAAAAAAAAAACATCTTTACATTTGTTGAGCTAACTTGTGTATACGAATGCGCAATCAAAAAATCTAATAATATTTGGATTTTATCTGAAAGAGCACAAATTTATATGAAAGTTTATTCGAATTATTTATATCTACTTATAATAATTATGATTTGACAATAATCGTCAAAACGACTTATTCTAAAAAACAATAAATACATTTTTTAAGAAATAAAAATCATTTTTATTCTGTAAAAATATTTTTTTACATATTTTTTTTGTAAAACTTTTTTTGGTTTTAATAACGATAAATGAATTCCAATATGTTATTAGTATTATAAAGAAATAAAATTATAAAGAAATTATACTAATAATAACTGAAAATAAATCGAAATATACATTTTTTAATAACCATTCTTTTGTACAAAAAATCATCTGAATTTTTCTTGTATATATATATATATATATATATATATATATATATGAAAATATTTATTGGCACTTAAAATGTTAAGTGCTGCAGATATAATAGAACACCGTTTAGTTAAACATTCTCACACTGTTAATGTTTCGTTAATGACATGCATTGTATAGTTGCTCACGATGAAAATTTCCCAGGCCGAACTTGTACACATGTCGAACATTATTTAATACCCAAATCATTTTTAACTGTTAAAGTTGACTTCAATGAACAGTTTCCTGAGTCTTCAATCCTTAAGAAGTCCACAACAATACGTTTAATTGCACGATTACGCAAGACTACACGAACAGTTGACAAGAAGCAGAATAGTCAATCCCTTACGTTGAAATGACGTTTCACAATCGTCGTACTTTTTGCGAATCAAAAATGTCTTAAGAATTTCTCGTGTACCGTGTTTTTGTAAGTTGAAATTTAAAGATCATTTGAGTATCATATATATTAATTATCAGATTTATTTTGTATCGTTTAAATATTTCATATTATATAGGATCATCAAAATGTGACGCCTAGATTTGTGTTTTATTGGAAAAAAAGAAAATATACACGTTTCCCTGTACACATATTTCTTATTAAAGTGGAAAAATCTCCAGCTATTGATTTAATTTTTTCATCTGATAAAAATTTCTATTCATCTAGAAGCATATTTAGACGTATAAACAGATGGAAATCTATTTATGCTAGTTTAGCAAATAAGGTGAATATAGCAATAAATCATACCTTAATTCGTTGAATTTTATCATTGAAAATTTATTAATATGAAGGTAGACATTGTATTAACCAGTTGCGCTGGAATGACGTGCTATGTACGTCAACTGCTATCTGTACCAAATGTCGATAAGACGTACATAGCACGTCGTGTGATTTTTGCTAAGTTAAAATAACATCGGAGTTCAGTTAGCAAGTGTCACACTTCTGTTTTGAAGGCATACAAGTGTTTTTTTGTAGAATTCCATAATTTTACATATTTTCATTGAATAATAATCAAGTAACTACAAAACACAATAATTTTTTTTTATTATTATAAAAAACTATTTTATCAAAGAACTATTTTATTCTGATAATAACGCTTCAGAAGATGTTGTACTGAATTTATGTAGACCTTTAGTTGATTTTGTACACACCCTCTTTTTAGATAACTAGTATTCGTCACCAAAACTATATCGAAAATTACATTTACAAAAAATTAATACTATCGGAACAGTCAGATCTAATAGAAAGAAAATGCTAAAAGATCTCCCAGCGACAAAATTAAAAACATTTTAAGTTCTTTTAAGATCTTGCAATGGTATCTTAGCTGTAAAATGGAAGGACAAAAAAGATATATATTTGCTTTCTTCAAAACATTCCAAAGCAGAAATGATTATAACAAAAAAGAAAAAATGTAGAAATTATACAGACCAAACGGAAACATTACAAAACCTAATATAGTTTTAGATTACAATGATGGTATGGGTGGAGTAGACTTGCAAGATAGCTATTTATCATCTTTTCCTTTAATGAGAAAATTTGCAAAAAGTTACAGAAAAATATTCTTTTATCTAATGAATATGGAATTTTTTAATACCTCTATTCTATTCGCTAAAATAACAAACGTGCCAAAACCTGAGAAATACTCTTTTTCAAAAATTATTAATAAATTTGTTAATCAATTTAAGAGTTTTACTATAATATTGATGTGTGTGTGTGTCTAAAACTTTATAAAAAAAAATATTTCAAATACCAACTCGCTGCAAATTACTTTGGACGGATTTTCCACGCGTGCATGTTAATTAATTGCCAGCACAACTGATTAATAAGGGTGCATTCCCGCTTCTTGTATATCGTCGTTTGCTCATATATTCATAAATTTCATAAGACTGTTACGAAAATGAGTTAATTTGTGCACTCTTTGCATATGCATATTTATTATTTGACATTTTGATAATTGAAATTAAATGTTCATATAGTGTCTTTAAAGTCAGAAAAATACAAATTAATTGATAATTTCGTAACAGAAACGTGCTCGGAATTATTTTTTAATTTTTAAAAAAATATTAGTTTCGTGATAATAATCTGCACTAGTTAGCATAATAAGTATATTAAAAAAAAACATACCCCAACGTTGAATAAAGAAATGCAGCCTTTGTAAGTTTACTTACAAATCAGAAATCAGTATTTTTCAACATGAGTTCAAAACTGTGTCGTCATTGCGTAAAAATACGAAGTCTGCAAAAATACCCGTAATATATTTTTTTCTTGCTAAATGTGATCTGTATTTACAAATATTTTTTAACATTAGGTATATATATATATATATATATATATATATATATATATATAAGGCCGTCCATATAGTAAGAAAAGAAGACCACAGATAAAAAAGAGAAATTATTGATTGGAAAGCAAAATATGATTTATAAAAAAATTCAAGAGATCCATTGATAGATGGACAAATATTAAGAAAATTTGTGGGAATAGACTGAAAAGAAAGGCATTAGATCAATCTAAATGGAAAGTTTTGAGAGGATCTTCATCTAACATGGATATAAAGAGGTGATGATGATAACAGTAAATGTATGTGTGTGTGTGTGTGCATATATATATATATATATATATATATATATATATATATATATATATCGTCGTTTGATAAGTATGGTAAATTTATTTATTGTTTAATTTAATTAATTAATTTAAATGTTTCAATTTAGTTTTTCTTACATTTTTTCCATACTTATCAAACGACCCTCGTATATATATATATATATATATATATATATATATTTTTGAGTGTGTGTGAGAGAGGAAGAGAGATATGTGTGCGTGTGTGTGTGAATATATAGGATCATCCAAATGTGACACCTAGATTTGTGTTTTATTAAAAAAACATGTGTATATAGATTCTATTTAATAAAACACAAATCTAGGCATCACATTTGGTTGACACTATATGTATGTATAAAATAAATATTTTATTAAAATTTATTAATGAAATAGAAGCAATAAATTATGTACGCTATTTTTTTTAAAAAAAGCGCCCTACAATGATTAGTTTTCTTATTTAAAAAAAATAAAACTAATAAACCACAAAAATTAATAACAATAATAATAAAAGGCAATTGTAGAATAGTATTGTATTATAATAGTGCTAAACTATTTTTTTATTATTAAATTGAGGACATTAACTTGCATCTGATTAAGTTATCAAATGTAGATTTAAAACGGAACAAATAAATAAATGAATATAATTCAGTAAAATTATAATAATTAATAGGAACAGCCACTTAGATATAAACCTTTATGATTGGCTTTTAGTTTTGAACCAATCAGATATAAAGCAGAGGCGTGCCGAATACTTATGAACTTAACAGCTATCAAAAAGAAGGGACACTGCACGCTCTATAGCTATCTCTGTTTACACTTCCGTGCAGTAATATCATTCGTGTAGTATAGATAAAGAAAACAATATTCTGTAGCCATTTGCACTTAGTTTACATTTATATATTTAGTAACGGGTTACAAGTTAGCATGTAAATATATGTAATATATTTTAATTCGTATGAAATATAAAAAAATATTGATTTTCCTTCATATTTACTATTATTAATCATTGAATACTCTATATTAAAGACTTTTATTGTAGACTTCTTGTAAAAAACAATATAGTATTTAAGATGTAAATATTAAATTTATATACGTTTTAAAACGTATAGTATTTTTAAAAGGTTTTAAATACTTTTTCAAATATTATATAAGGTTTTCCAATAACCGCTTCAAAAGTTTAATGGATAAAAATAAAAAGTATTTAATAAATTAGTTATTTATTTTCTTATTTTTAAACATATTCCATGGCATTAATGATGGAATAAAATTTTACTCATATGACTCTTACGGCTTCACTTAACTTAGTTCATTCGTTTAGTCCAATTTTTAGTCACTCTTTTACATAATTGTGGTACAATTTAATGAATTATACGTTTAATGTTTATATTTAATGCTTCTGTTGTTTGTGATTTATTAGCATAAACCAATGATTTCACATAACCTCACAGAAAATAATACAATGGAGTTTGATCACATGATCTTTGTGGCCAATTGATGAGTACATTTCTTGAAATAATAAACTCATTAAACTTTTTTCAATATGTCTATTTTTTTTGTACATATATGGCACGTAGTACCGTCGTATTGAAATCACATATTGTGCAAACCATTTTCAATCATTTTTGGAAAACAAAATTCATTAATTATGGTTTGGTAACGTACATTTAATATATACATACATACATATATATATATATATATATATATATATATATATATATATAAAGAAAGGGAGAGAGAGAGAAATTAAAATATAAACCTATCTATTATCTATTTAGTGTTTTTTTATAAAAAAACTACAAATACTACACTTATTTTTACATATAATTTATACTTTATTTTAAATATGTAAGCTATATGAAATTTATACTATATATTATTTAGTGAATTTCTAACTAAGTACTGTTATTTAATCGTTTAATTATTATACATATTGGAGATGTAAAAATGTCCATAGTTAAAATGTATGTAGAATTAATGTTATTTTGTTTTTGGTCATTTTTTCAAAACAAACAAAAACAGAAATGTTGATAAACATTTATATCAAATAACGCGTGACAAATATTTATTATTGATATAAACAGGTTATTAGTTTATTAAAGAATGGAAATAAATAACATCCACATATTTATGTTTACTACTATATGTTATTTTTATTTAATCAGCGTGAAATTGCTGCAGACGCCACCAGAATCATTTGTCAAAGTTTCAGTGTTGACACTGTAGTACAGTTTAAAATAATAACTTCGACTTGAAAGGTAGAAAGTGTTCTGTACAATTACAACAAACGATTAGGATACATACATAAATATTCAAAATGAAATTTCTATCTGCTCGTTACGCTGGAGTAAAATTTTTACTGTTTAGAACATATAATGATAACAATTTACATAATATTGTTAAATTTGACTATATTACCCGGCGTAATACTTTTATCTCAATGTCGACCATTGATGGCTCCCGAAAAGTAGGTAGATAACAATCGAATTCAAGTTACTGAATTTTAAAAAAAGTATCTATATACTTAATGCAATGTCAACAATAAATTATATATTTTGTTAAAAAAATACATGAAGACATTGCAACGAAATAAAAATAAAAGGAGGGAGCATACAAAACTAGAAGAAATAAAAACAGATGTTAAAAATACGGTAGAAAGATACTCAAAAATCGGACAAAAAGAGTGTTAACATCTTGTCAAGAATACGATGACAACTCACTAACTTATCGTACTTCAGTGAACTACTCTTTCATAATAATATTTTTATATGATTAAAAATAAATATATTTTCGTATTCACATGAACATTTTTGATTTTAAATCATTTTCTTAATACTAATTATATTTTCAAAATTATAAAAATTAATGTTTACAAACTTTATATATATATATTACTTGGTTTGTAGCCGCCGGCCACCTGTGGCCTCCATATCGTCATTGAAAATTACCGTGTCGGTTACCACTAGCGGGTTCAGCAATTAACATGTTAATAATGTGGAAGTACATGATGACAGCAGATGTAAAGAACTGTAAGAAAACCATAATAAATAAAAAAATCTGATATAATTTATTAACAGGATATCGACCCTAAATATACAGTAAGAGACATCAAACAATTGCTCAGAGATAAAGGTTTCTAAAATGAAGGATTGGCCTCGCCAATCACCAAATCTTAACAAAATCTAACATCTCAACAGTATCTTAAAATACATCTTTTTGTCTATAACAACTCAACGAAAACTTTAGGTGAATTATGATAAAATATTAAAGAGAAATAGGCTCAAATTTCTCAGATTATGTGTGAAAAACTTAAAAACAATATGAATAAACAATTTGAAGAATTAATTCAGTTTTAGCTTACAACTGTGAACATACAAAATATTAAATAATTTAAAATTAATATTGTATACTAACTCACACATTTGATCATATAGATCAATTTATATATATATATATATATATATATATATATATATATATATATATATATATATATATATATATAAAAAGGTCATCCAAGTGTGATGCCTAGATTTGTGTTTTATAAAAAGAAACATGTGTGTAGGATGGTGTATAGAAAAATATGTGTATAATTTCTTTTGTTTCTTTTTAATAAAACACACATCTAGTCGTCACATTTGGATGATCCTATATATATATATATATATATATATATATATATATATATATATATATATGTATGTATGTATGTGTGTGTGTGTCTGTGTGTATAAGAGAGAGAGAGTGTATTTTTAAGCGTGATAGAACTTTAAATTGAATCCGTATCGAATATTCTATCCAACCTAAAAAACACCTTAATTGTATATAAGTATATATAAAGATATGATAACGGATTTTTTTTTTAGATTTGATAGTACTTTCGATAGAGATTTAATTTAAAGTTCTATCACACTTAAAAAACGTCCTATATTAAATATGAACATATCTCTTACGTATCTATTTACTATTATTAATAAACAATTTCCTTATATACACTTAAAAAACTAATTATATTTTATATTATTTGACGTTAATTAGACTTAGATTTAAATGAAATATTACTTATGCAAAAATAGATAAGAGCAACAATTTTGATTCCAAAGTATAAAAGCAAAAAAATAAAATAAAACCCTGTTAAAATAACATCAACTTCATTATTTCTAATAGATTGTTATGAGGCATTGGATACTATTGTATTTATATTAGATAACCAAGAAAGTTATTATTTATACATCATATGACTCACACGCCAAGCACTTTAACTAACTAACAATATTGCATACTTTGTTTCATTCGTTCACTGCAATTCGATGTATTATATTATATATAAAATATAGGGTTTTCAAATAAACACTTCAGAATTTTGATAGAAAAAAAACAAAAATTATTCAATTAATTTTTTTTTCATTTTTAAGCATATTCTATGACATTAATGATGAAACACAATTTCACTCATATGACCACAGGGATTTCGTTTGACATAGTGCATTCGTTTAGTCTAATTTTAGTCACTCTTTCACATAATTGTGGTCCAATTTCATAAATTACACTTCAATATTTATTTTTAATGATTCTGTTGTTTGAGATTTATCAGCATAAACTAATGATTTCACATAACCCTATAGAAAATAATTCAATAAAATTAGATCACGTGACCTTGGTGGCCAATTGATGGGTTCGTTTCGTGAAATAAATGACTTATTAAACTTTTGTTTCAATAAATCTATTTAAGTTTTTACAATTTCTAAGCATTGTTAAAGTGTTAAACGTTCTATAATAATTTACAAATCTATACTGAGTTGAAATTTCAAAATGAGCTTTAAAAAAAAATTTAAACATGGCAACCACCAGCTGTCAAAGTTCTGACATTCTCATTGAAAAACCCTTTATGATTTTAACTCTTTAATTTAAAATATAATTTTAACTATGAAAAATGTCTGTTATGAAAAATATCTGTCAAATATGTTTACTTTACAAATTTAAACTTAGTTCTAACGCTGCTAAAGTTACAAAAAAAAAAAAAAAAAAAAAAAAAAAAAAAAAAGTACCGTTTTTGGGGAAAGAATAATTACACTACAAACAGTCCAGAGACGGTTTAAAAAATTTCATCTGGTGAATTAATCACTAGGAAACGAAGCCAGGTCAAACAGGCTATCGAATATAAATATTGATGAATTACAGACAATTACTGAACTAAATTCGAATTTAACATATCAACAGCTTGTTGAAGAAAATGATGAAAAAATACAGAATCATTTGCATAAATTTAGGAAAAGGTGGAAATTAAGTAAATATCCACAGTATGCTTTAACTTTTGACAAATTACTGCGTCTTCATATTTAGGTACCTTTTATTTCACGGATAAAATCGCAAAACTTTTTAAATAAAATTTTGACCTCAAACGAAAAATGGATTCTTTATTTTCACTATAAATGTAATTATCACTTGTTATTATCGAACAATCCTTTACCATAAACACTTAAAGCAAAATTCTTCTTTGTGGTTTGTGGATTTTGAGAGGAATTATTCATTATGTGATTCTACAAATTGTAAATAAAGTCACAGTGAACAGTTAAACGGATGCATAATAAATTACAACAAAAACAAAGAACTCTGGTAAATTGTCAAAGAGTTTTATTTTTACAAGATAACACTTGACCACATGTTTCAGTAATGACGAAAGAAAATATAGTAAATTTAGTATAGATAATCCTCCCTTATGACCAGTATTCGCCAGAAAATTGACCATCGGATTTCCACTTATTTTTGTCTCCAAATAATCATATGCATGGTAAAAAATTTAATAGTGATAAAGAGTAAAGAACAGAAGTTTTTCAGTTTGTTGAAAATAACAATTCTGAATTTTTTACAAATTGAATTTATAAATTATCTTCTCTTTGAGAAAGAGTAACTCAATATAAAAATGGATATTTTGACGAATAAAGTTATTTTAAGTAAAATAAAACATACAAGCGTTCTAATTTCAACCACAAAAGTGGAAAAACTTTCTTGATTATCAAATATTTCAATTACAAAAAAATCCGATAGTAAATTTCGAACCCGTATTCTTCATCAAATGTAAACATAAATTCATGTTCACAGGTCAATCGGAACTGTGGGCGTGCTTACAGGGATGTTCAAACAACACGCCCATCAACTAACACGAATGCTATTTCAGCCACAACTGATTCAAACGCTAAAAACACGCTCTAGTAGAGCAAACATATATTACCAGTCAGAAATCTTTCTTCGTTGCACACCTGTTCGTGGTTAAACACATCATAAACATTTCAGTGCCATTGCTTTCAATATAATCTGACTCTCTCTCTGTTACTACCCTTCCACATATTTGATCCATGTAGGTGTTTTCGAATAGAAGACTTACTTATTTAGTCTTTGCTGGACTTTAACACGCAGTAAGTTATCGATCCGTTACAGTTTAATAGTAAAAAAATGTTATTTTTCCTGTCAATGGTTTTAATCGGATTATTTTTGAATGAACGTAATGTGTGTGATAATAATATGTGTAATTGATTTTTTTTAATTTGTCAAGTGCGAAATTATCACTGTGATTCGATTTCATTAGACTGAACTGTGTTTATTGGAAAAATTAAGTGTTTTTATGCAAACAAATAAATAATTTTTATTCAAAAAGACTTGTTTAAAAATAAATTACAAATAAATAAAATAAATGTGAATTGAAATAAAAAACGTATTTTAATTTTAAATATTTTTTAACAGTGTTTATCTAAAATCATCTTTATTTAAGG
Organism: Neoneuromus ignobilis; assembly: GCA_029203775.1. Taxonomy (NCBI): domain Eukaryota; kingdom Metazoa; phylum Arthropoda; class Insecta; order Megaloptera; family Corydalidae; genus Neoneuromus; species Neoneuromus ignobilis. Next base: position 37,832,752 of record CP092091.1, on the reverse strand, counting down.
TAAACTACTTATTACTTTACAAGAAAAAAATAATACTCCTAAAAGCATTGGTTTTGAACAACAGGACTAGCAATAAACTTATCTTGGGAATAATGATATAAAATGAACAAACATATAAATTTTAAAATATTTTTTACAACAATTGAAATCTTTTAATCTGATTTTAATTTTTAGTATTACTTTAAAATAAAATTTTACATAAGTCAATTTTTACTTCAAAATCACAATAAATATTATAAAAGTTTTAAATAATTATTTATTTTGTATTTTATTTCTTTATAACTGATATTCATATCAATGACTATCATCTTCCTCAAAATACTGTATTATGGAATCTAGAAATTTTATAATGCAACACTCTGATGATGAGATCTTACCCATTATTATGTACATCAGTTTGTATACAAATAAAATAAACAATAAATAATGAACATTTTAACAATATATTGTACTGTTGGAGTGATAATTTATTTGTATGAAAGTGAATTAACTAGTTTCAAAACAAACAGTAATAAAAAATCTATGGAAGATATGGCATATTCTATTATAAATTTATTAATGTTTTTAACACTCATCACTAATTGTTATTATAATATTAAAATGGGGAAAAAACATTTGATTAAGTAAACATAAGTAACAAAAATAATACATCTATTTAAATGGTAAATTATTTTTCAAAATAATTATTTTTTTTCACTATTAAATTTGAATGCTGTAATTATATATTTTTTAACAAAAAAAATCACTTTTAACACTTTTTTTTACAAAATTTATTAATAGTCACATTGTTTTTTTACTTATATGGAATTAATTATTAATTATTATTAAAAAAACACAAATTTTAAAATATTTTTCATACCAATTCATATCCTTTAATCTAATTTTAATTTTCAATAATGCTATTTTAGAATAAAAAAATATCTGAGAAAATTTCAATATTTCATATCATAGAATTATTAACGTTTTCAATAATCATCTTTAATTACTATGAAAATATTGAAAATGAAAAATATTTCATTAAATAAATACAACTGACGAAATTAAAATATCTGTTTAAGTGGATCATTATTTCTGGAAAATAATTATTAGTTTTGAGTACTGTAATTACCAAATTTTTTAACAAAAAAATCACTTCTAACACTAAAATTTATTGCATAAGTGATAACTAGTTATTTATTATTAAATTTTTGTTTATATGTAATTAATTGTTCTTAAAAAATATACACTCACAAATTTTAAAATATTTTTCACGACAATTCTAATCTTTTAATCTAATTGTAATTGTCAATATTACTTTTTTAGTTAAAAAATATTTCTGAAAAATATTACATTCTGATGTAAGAGTATTAATATTTTTAAAATCATCCCTAGTTGTTATTAAAATATTAAAAATAAAAAACAAATTCATGCAGTAAACAAAAGTGACAAAATAAAAATATCTATTTGAGTGGAAAAATATTTCTGGAAAATAATTATACTTTTTTATTATTGGGTTAGAGTGCTGTATTTTATCTCTTTTTTAAAAATAAAAAATTCTAGTTAACACTATAAGATATTTTACAAATTTTCAATAATCGCTTATTGTCCACTTTTTTCCACACAAAAAAACATATACACATCTTAAAATAATTATCACAATAATTCAAATTTTTTTAATCTAATTTCAATTTTCAATATTACTATTTTAAAATAAACAATATCTGAGAAAAAATTAAGCATTTTCTTATAAAATATTTAATGTTTTTACAAATTATCTTTAATTGTTATTAAATTATTAAAGATGAAAACCCCTATTTGATCTAGTAAACAAAAATGACAAAAATAAAATATTTGTTTAAATAGAAAAATATTTCTAAAAAAAGTATTTTTTGACTATAGAGTTTGAATACTGTAGTTATTTACTTTTTTACTAAAAGATAACTTTTAATAATATTTTTAATAATATTTTTTATATAAATGTTCAGTATTCACTTTTTTCTTATAAGTATTTCAGTAACAACGTTATCATCTTCAAAAGATGGTATTATATAAAGTGGTCTAAATGAGACTGAAGGATTTAGACATATATTTACTTCATTATTATCATTTACTATCCATCAGTCTCATTTAGACAATCCTATACAATTGAAATTTAGAATAATCTACAGTAAGGATAATCAAATGGCAATCGATATTTTTACAAAAAAAATGCAGTAATAAGAAATAATTACCTTGTTAATAACTGTATTTTTAAAAAATAGAAAAATAAACTCAAAAAATATTATAAAAATAAAATGCATAAATTGAAAATAATTTAAATTTTTATTGTTTTCTTACAAAAAATTATATACTATTTATTTTTTTAGAAAAATCATATATAAGTATTCAATTCTATATTGTATTTATTCATTCATTATTTATCAACACTTATTAATAATGTAACAAAAAGATATTAGATAAATACAATTAGAGATTTGAAAATTAATTTGAAATACATTTTTTATAAAAATTGAAGAAATTATTTTTCATATTTAATTTCTTTAAATCACATCTCTTTTGAATCTTGCTGGAAATGTTTGTTTTCGAACTGTGCAAAATCCACTTTTAAATAAATGAACTATCATACCAACACAACAAAATATGCAAAAAAATATTCATTAATCACTTCTTGGTTTTTTTATATGGTTTTCAGTAACCACACGATCTTCGAGGGTGATAATGTGTAAGATCATCTAAATGTATTGCCTATATTTGTGTTTTATTAAAAAGAAACCATACACATGTTTCTTCTTAATAAAACACAAATGTAGGCGTCACATTTGGATGACCCTATATATTTCATTAGACATTTTAATAGTAAAAAAAAATTTTATGTACATTTTATTTATTAAGAAAAATTAACATGAAGAGGATATATGAATATTAATTTTTAATCTGTAAAAAATATATTAATAAAAAATGTTATATTAGATGTATAATATATAGATGATATATGTAAATCTAATTCAAAAAAGACAAATCATGGTAGTATTGAAAACATAATTGAATATTTTTAAAAATTAATTAACATTTTTTTATTTACAATATCAATGAAAAGAATTTGTTTAGCATAAATTATTTATTTATACAAAAATTCCGAAGGTAGATAATATATATATATATATATATATATATATATATATATATATATGTATGTATGTATATATGTATGTATGTATGTATATAGGCTCATGCAAAAGTGACGCCTAAATTTGTGTTTTATTAATAAAACATGTATATAGGGTGGTGTATAGAGAAACATGTGTATAATTTCTTTTATTTCCTGTTAATAAAACACAAATCTAGGCGTCACATTTGGATGACTCTCTCTCTCTCTCTCTCTCTCTATATATATATATATATATATATATATATATATATATATATATATATATAATTCTAATTTTTTAAAAATTATATTATTAACAAAAAAATTATAATAAAATTGAAATTTATTTTTTTTTAAATTAAATTCTATTTCTCTATTTACAGTTTTCATTATAAAAATTTGTTTAACATAAATTATTTATTTATATAATAATTTCAAATATATTAAATATGTAATATTCAAATTTTTAAAAAATAACATTAAAAAAAAATATTATATTATTGAAAATGTAATTTAATTTTTTTTGTTCAAAATTTAAATTATATTTATTTAATAAAAATTTTAATCAGTGATATTTATATAGCATAAATTATTTCTTTATATAAAAAAATATAAAGTGGATAATGTACAAAATTCTAATTCAAAAAGATGATATTAACAAAAAAAAATTTACAATATTAACACGTTGACTGCCAGGCTGGTCATTGGTGACCGGCACCATGATGCCGTGGAGGCTACTGGTGGCCGACGGCAACAGATCTAGTAAAAATGTATGAAAATAATAAACAATAATATTTATAATTTTTAAAATATAATTAGTATTAAGCAAAATATTTAAAATAATAAACGCACCTATAAATACAAAAATACATTCACTATTAATCATATACGAGTATAATAACATCAAATAGACATTTTATTATGATAGTATAATTCATTGAAACATGGCAAGCAAAAGTTGGGTTATCATCGCACTATTTTCAAAATGTTAACACTCATTTTATATAATACAAGTTTTAACTACTTCTCTGTCATACTTTTTAACATCTTTTTATTACTTGGCATGGTCTTCTTGGAATTCTTTCAATAGGACATACAGCTTTTTGACACTGCATTAACTATAAAGCAATTTTTTTTTAAATTCGATAACATATTCGATTGTTATCTTTCTACGCTGTGGAAGCCAGTGATGACTGACAATGAGATAAAAGTATTACAAGTAATATAATTCAATTTAATCGTATTATCTAAATATTATCATTATATACTCTTAGTAAAAATTTCACCCCTCTATATGAGACATTCGAAAAAAATTCACTAGATAGCCATGTTTAAAAAATAATATAGTAACTATAAAATGGTATTAAAATTTATTTAACACAAATTCATCAATCTAAAAATTTCAAATGTGTGGAAAAATAATTTATTTTTAAAAAATGTCACAATATTAATATTTCAGTTTCACTAACATAAATGAGAAGAGGTTTAATACATTCATCAAAATCTTTTCTTTTTAATCATAAAAGAATATCCGGTTTCATAATATGTAATTTTTCCGAATTGACACTTTTTCATTTTTATTCTTCTATTCACTTCATCTATAAATATTTCTTATGTGTTTATGAACTTTCCCATATATACATAATTTTCAACTTTATCTGTTTTTCTTCTTTTTAGTGTAATTCTTTTTTTAATTGAAAATTAATTGCTTTTTATATACACACAGACATACATACATACACACATATACACACACACATGGTATGCACCAAAAGTATTCGAACTTTGATTATACAATATAATACGAACGTCGTTTGAAGTAAATCTAAAATAATATTTTTTTATTAACAATTAATATAACTACATTCAGTTGGTTTAAAATTCTATACATTTATGATTATTTATGGTGATAAATGAAATCATTCCTTTTTGATATCATAAAAATCAATGTAGAACTAAGAACAAATATTAAATTTTATATAAAATTAAAGATATCATTTGTATAAGTGCTTCAATTGTTAAATAAAGCCTATGAGGAAAAATCTTTATCACGTATAACAATTGATAAGTGGTATACAAAGTTTGAAAAAGTTAGGTGGTCATTGAAAAATTATAAAAATAGCAAACGTCCTTCAACCAATTTAAAAAAGAAATTATGAAAGAAGTGCATATATTAATTCGAAATGATCATTATATAGAGTCATCCAAATATGACGCTTAGATGTGTGTTTTATTAAAAATATTAATTGTGGATGTCACTGATATTAGTTAATCACAAATTGCTCTCATTCTAACCAAAAATTTGCTACAAAAAACTACGTGAAATTTGTTCTGCAATTTTTACATTTCCATCAAAAATCGAGAAAAGGTGCTTCGCCTTTAAAAACATTATTTCAATCTCTGATAATTATCCATTTTTTTAAAAAAAAAAACTTATAGTAACTGATAAAAAAACATGGTGTATTCAATATTAAACACCTACACAGTGTCAAAGCTCAGTTTAAAAATGTCAAGATGGATTACTAGCAAAAAATTCACTTGCAAAAATCAAAAGTGAAAACAATATCGATTATTTATTCAATTCAATTATTACTATCCACAAAGAGTTCGTTTTAGAAAATCAAACTACTAAAACTGTTTAGATTGTTCCTCAGTATCGAAAAACAAACAATTTATTTCTTCTTCACGATAATACAATATTTTAGAGTTTCATCAGTACATATAACATTTTAGAATCAAAAAGTGTCATGGTACTTAGTCAATTATCTTATTTAACTAATTTAAAATTCTGTAACTATTTCTTAGTTTCAAAATTTAACATAAAGCAAAAAGGAAAACAATGCAACAAAATTTCAAAAATCTAAAAGGGTTCAACAAAGCAATTCTACCAATTCACGAAAGAAGAGTACCAAAACATGTTTTCAAAAGTTTGTGCAGTAGTTATGAGGATTGTATTTCTTCAAAAGAAATGTATTTTGAATAACCAATAATAAAAATCTTTTTGTTCAAAATTCGGATACTTTTAAGACAGACTTGTAAATATCGCACACACAGACACTCCATTACACCGATTATATAATAAACTAATCTGGTTTTTTTTCAAATTTATAAAAAAAACGAGACATCAAAATTATTTAAATTTTGTTTGTAGTATATAGAGTTTTTCAATAACCGCTTCAGTAGTTTTAATGGAAATAAAACAAAAATATGTAATTAATTAATTAGTTATTTATTTGTTTATTTTTAATCATATTCTATGGCATTAATGATGAAACACAATTTCACTCATACGACCACCACGACTTTGCTTGACATCGTGCAATCGTTTAATCCAATTTTTAGTCACTCTTTCACATAATTGTGTTCAAATTTCATGAATTACATGTGCAATGTTTATTTTTAATGCTTTTGTTGTTTGTAGTTTATCAGCATAAACCAATGATTTCACATAACCCCGCAGAAAATAATCCATTGGAATTATATCACATAATCTTTGTGGCCAATTGATGAGTTCATTTCTTGAAATAATGGACTCATTAAACTTTTGTGTTAATAAATCAATTGATTTTTTTTACAATTTACAAACGTTATTGAAGTGTTAAACGTTTCATGATAATTTGCCAAACTATACCGAGTTGAAATGTTAAAATAAGCTTAAAAAAAATCAAACATGGCTGACACCAGCTGTTAAAGTTCTGGCATTCTTATTGTAAAACCCTATATAAAAAAATTATTTTATTTGAAACAGATTTAATTACTTCTCTATTTTTTATATGATTTGATAAAAGAAACATACATATATTTTCTTAATTTCACGCATTATCTTGTAAGATATAAATGTTTAATTATAACAATAAATGTATGTTTTATATTTATACATATAAGTTAGATCAGATAAAATTAATTGTACTATATGTAATAAGAGTAGGTATTATAAGAAAATAATGAAATAAAATATATGATATTTCCTTTACAACTTTATTACAATGAAATTTAATAAAGATATAAATTTTTACAATCTATTGTAAAAATAAATAAAGGATTTATAAAGCATTAAATTAAAATCTAATTGAAATAATAATTTCTTATACGAAGAAAATAGTAACCATTTTATATCTGAAACAACATAGTATCCTGAACTATTCATTTAAAAAGTAGAAAATAATTTATATCCAATTTCATTCATTTCACATCGTTGTCATTTAATTAATTAGTAAATAATTTATAACGAAAATTTATTCAGTTTGAATTTTATATTAATAAATAAAACATTTATTAATAATTATTTTTTACAATCAGAAATGATGACATAATGATATATATATATATATATATATATATATATATATATATATATATATAAACCCGTCCCTCAATTTACGCGGAGTATCCGTTCCACGTGGATTTATTTTACGCGAATGAAAATCGCATAAATTGAGTCTATCAGTACAATATAAAAAATATTGGAAATAAAAGCTAGTAAAGTTGTAGAAACACATATTTATTTCATGTAGTTTAACAAAAAAAATAATGACGTTTTAGAAAACAAAAGTAGATAAATTTCATTCGGTGTCACTATCGCTACTGTATTTCAAAACAATCAACCTTTTATATATTTATATCGTGCTTTTGTACGTCCAAGTAAGAATTGGCGTCACTCTGATATATAATAAATTCCATAAAAAATTATATAAAATGAAATCTATCTGACCGCGTATAAAAAGTGCCGCGTAAATCAATACCGCGTAAAAAAAGTTCCGCGTAAATAGAGGTATAATTTACTGCGTAAAAAAACTCACGTAAAAAAATTCCCGCGTTAATTGAGGGACGATGTATATATATTAGGTTGTCAAATATCTCCCTTCCGCCTTTTTGTCTTTTGAATTTCGCGGCTATGTACAAAAAAAAAAAAAGCGGAAGGGAGATACTTGACAACATAATATATATATATATATATATATATATATATATATATATATATATATATAATATATACAGTAATACGTCGATTAGTATGGCTTCGATTAGTCTGGTTTCACTATAGACCGGTTTGAAATTTTCAAAAAAAAAATTTTTTGCTAGAAAAAATCCTACTGAAAAGTTTTTCTTCAAAAAATCTAAAAATTATTTTTATATGCAAATTTTCAAAATTTCCCCTTTATTATGAAAACATAATTAAAAAGAAAACCAAAATCGTATATGCACATTTTGCGCAACGCAAGCACAGTTTTAATTTGGTGGTCTTTTTTCTTTTTCTATTAGTTTTCGATTCGCAACTCTAGAATAAAGTCGATTTTTTTATAATTAAATTTTAATAACCCATTTGAAAATGAATTTAAAATGTATTTAAAATGAATGTATAAACCCCTGATTTTATTATGTTGATACATACAAATATTTTAATATATTACCCTCGTTTTATTTACTGAAAAACAGGAAAAAAAATTATTTGGAACCAATTAACGTTTTTTGTATTTAGTTAATATTTCAATTAGTCCGGTTTCAAATAGTCCGGCTAATTAGTGGAACCAATTAGCCGGACTACGCGAGGTATTCATGTATATATATATATATATATATATATATATATATATATATATATATATATATATATATATATATATGCAATTATGGAAAAATATCAACAATCCTTTCTTTTTGAATTTTTACACGATATGTGCTTGTAATCAAAAAATGAATCAATATTACAACTGCAATCTTAATATTTTAGAATGAAAAATTCTTCATACTAAAGTATGAGGCATTAAAAAAGACTATTCTTCAATTTACTAATCAATGTAAATGTGAACAATGAAGAATCAAGATGCAATTTTTTTTACTGTAGTATTTCTGTATTGAAATTTTGTTGGGTATTCAATTTATAACTCGAAATTGAGAAAAGTATTTAAACTAACTGAAGCTCACTCTGCTATACTTTAGGTGTATAAATCACGTAAAAATAAATAGAAAAAAATAGATGTTCTATCTTAACTGTTCTCTTCTCCAAATGAATACATTGTATTGTATATTAACACGTTCCGTGCCGAGCCGTTTTTGCTCGACTTTTCATTTAAACCATTTGTTATTTTGACTAAAGATTGATATATTATCACACGATATTTCATTACATCATTATTATTATATTATTTATTATTATATAATTGGTTGAAATATATTCTACAGTCTTACACTTGTTATAAAATATATGTATTTAACTCATCAAATAAATATGTCAACATGTACCACCGGTGGTACACGCGGCCTGACTGAAAAGTTTAACGTGTACCATCGGTGGTACACGTGGCACGGAACGTGTTAATGACTAGTAATTAGTGAAAATCCTTCAAAGGGTCTTAGATATTTAGAAAAGAAACATAACAAAACTTTCTGATTAACCCAATATGTGCATATACATGCACACTCGCGCACACGCACACACACACACACACACACACATAATATATATATATATATATATATATATATATACAAGGGTCGTTTGATGAGTATAGTAAAAAGTAAAAAAAAAAAAATTTAAAAATTTAATTAAATTAATTAATTAATTAAATTAAACAATAAATAAATTTACTATACCTATAAAACGACCCTCGTATATATATGCTTTTCCAATAAGCGCTTCAGAAGTTTAAATGGAAATAAAACAAAAAGTATTTATTTATTTTGATTTTTAAGGATATTCTATGGAATTAATAATGAAACACAATTTCATTCATAAGATCACCACGACTTCGTTTAATATAATACATACGTTTACTCCAATTTTTAGTCACTCTTTCACACAGTTGTAGTTCAATTTCATGAATTACTCGTTCAATTTTTATTTTTAATGCTTCTATTGTCTGTGGTTTATCAACATAAACCAATGATTTCACATAACTCCACAGTAAGTAATCCAATAGAGTTAGATTACATGATCTTGGTGGCCAGTTCATAGGTCTATTTAGTGAAATAATGGACTCATTAAACTTTTATTCCAATAAGTCTATTGTTTCCGTAGATGTATGGCATATAAAACTGTCCTGTTGAAATCACATATCGTGCAAATCATTTTCAATCATTTTTGGAAAAAATCATTAATCATGGTTCTGTAACGCACTCCATTTACTGTAACATGATCTCCAGCTTCATTTTGAATAAAATATGTCCCGATGACACAGTTAGCATATAACGCACATCAGACAGTTACTTTTTGTGCATGCACTGGTCTTCGTTCAGTCATTTGTGAATTGTCTTCACTCCAAATTCTGCAATTTTCTTTATTTAGTGTTGACCATAAGTTTTAAGAAACATATAATAAGTTTTACAAACCAAACATTGATTTTTAAAATATGTTTTTACAATTTCTAAGCGTTGTTAAAGTGTTGAACGTTCCATGATAATTTGCCAAACTATACACAAATGAATTTTCACCCCAACACCACAATAATTTAAAGTGTTCAATAATCACTTATTGTTCACTTGTTTTTTATAATTATATAATTTATAATTATATAATTATATCGGCTTATGCATTTCGATGGCGATGCCATCATTGTCAAAGCCTTTCTGTTAAAATCTAGACTAACTTTTTAATATACACCTATACTAGTTCGTGTTTTTTGTCTTTATTCAATCCATCTACAACTGGGGGTTGTATCTTTCATTTCGTCATCTGGTCTGCAAGTATGAAGTGTTTTCGGTTATTTATTGTTTTATGAAACATGTTCTATTTTACAGATTCTTGACCTTTTTTGATGACCTGGGTTGATTTATTTATTACTTGTGACTACTAATTTATTACTGGCCAAACTATACTGAGTTATAGTGTTAAAATGAGTTTTAAAAAAAGTCAAACATGGTTGCCACCAGCTCAAAAAATATAATTTTATTTACTGATTATATGCTGTTTAGACGTATTTTTATGTTCTATCCCTGTATTATATATTATTTCAAATGTTCAACTTATATATAGGGTCATCCAAATGTGACGATTAGATTTATGTTTTATTAAAAAGAAACTATACACATGTTTCTTTTCAATAAAACACAATTCTAGGCGTCACATTTAGATGACCCTATATTTTTAATATTGTTTTGCTAATTTCATTATTTGTTTTATGTATTATATCAATGTCTCGTTAGTTCTCTTTTGTGTATATATATATATATATATATATATATATATATATATATATATATATATAAAAATGTATTAAAAAAAGATTTTTTTTCTTGTATAAAATATAACTTATTTAATCATATTTGAAATTATTAGATAGAATTTTTGGAACTATTTTTTTAAAAATTCAGCTTCAATTACAAATTAGTATTTAAAGAAACAATCAATAAAATCAAGTAAAAAAATAAAACTAACTAATTACCTAAATATTTTTGGTTGTATAACCGAATACAAATTGCAATAAAAGACAATAAATTCGTTTATGAGCAATAAACTAACAGGAATTTTACAAGCGCTTATTTTATTACATAAACATATGTTTCTGTGCATTATTCTGGAACAGTTTAAATCGATTAATAGTTTAATTCTCTGTCAAAATTAACGTAATAAATTTACAATTATTTTTTTTAAAAAAAACTAAACTAATTATAAAAATAAAAAAAGTGTCTCAAGTGTTCCGTCTTAAACGAAAACGTAAATGATGACGGTTACGGGCCCTTTTGATAGAACCACATCTTCGCCACTTATAACAAATGTTTCTGGATCTGGTTCTTCAACACACATTTCAGGCTCGGGATCAACTTCAATGATGCATAGACAATGTTTTAGTGGATATCCTTTTCAAGGTAATAAATATTTTTACTTTTAAAATAAACTATTTATATTTTATGAAATACTAGTGAAATATTTTTTTTATGATAATTAGTTGAGAAAAATTAAAAAAATATATCCATAATTAATATGCAAATAGACTTGTTCAAATGCTTGATTTTAATTCATCTAATAATACTCACCATTTGAATACTATTAAGATTTTTTAGATCAGTAATTTTGTTATTAGTCTATATTGTGAGTTTTAATTATAATGCAAAAAATATATTTATAATTTACTAACTCTAAATCAAAACAAATATACACCCGTCCCTCAATTTACGCGGAGTATCCGTTCCACATGGATTTGTTTTACGCGAATGAAAATCGCGTAAATTGAGTCTGTCAGTACAACAGAAAAAATATTGGAAATAAAAACTAGTAAAGTTGTAGAAACACATATTTATTTCACATAGCTTAATAAAAAAAATAATGACATTTTAGAAAACAAAAGTAGATAAATTTTATTCGGTGTCACTATCGCTACTGTAATTTAAAAAATCAACCTTCTATATATTTATATCGTGCTTTTTTACGTTCAAGTAAGAATTTTCGTCACTCTGATATATAATCAATTCCATGAAAAAGTATATAAAATTAAATCTATCTGACCGCGTATAAAAAGTGCTACGTAAATCAATACCGCGTAAAAAAAGTTCCGCGTAAATAGAAGTATAATTTGCCGCGTAAAAAAAACTCGCGTAAAAAAAGTTTCGCGTAAATTGAGGGACGAATGTTTATATATATATATATATATATATATATATATATATATATATATCTATATATCAGCGTATATAGTCAGAGACAGTAGTGGATTGATTGGGATTTATGATGTGTGATATGTATATAGTCAGAGACAGAAGTATTCGTCCTTTTTTCAATTCGTAACTTTTAAATTTTTCATAACTACATCGAAAAAATGCTTTTTATGCGCATTGTATTTATAACTCATTTTGATCAATCTTTATTATTCAAATAATCTCCTGTTAATCCTATTTTGTCACATTTTCATTAAAAGTGTTGCTTTCTATGTAGTCAAAAGTATTCGTACAATTACATTTTAATTGAGGACATCATTTCAATAAACGGTTTAACTAAGTGTTTTTGTTTTGTATATGCCATAAGTATACGGTTTTCCAATAAAAATGTCAGAACTTTGACAACTAGTGGCAGCCATGTTTGAATTTTTTTAAGCTCATTTTGATATTTCAACTCAGTATAGTTTAGCAAATTACCATGAAACGTTCAACACTTCAACAACGCTCAGAAATTGTAAAAACATCAATAAACTTATTAAAACAAAAGTTTAATGAGTTCATTATTTCACGAAATGGACCCCTTTAATTGGCCACCAAGATCATTTGAACAAACACTATTGGATTATTTTCTGTAGGATTTTGTGAAATCATTGGTCTATGTTAATAAACCACAAACAACAGAAGCATTAAAAATAAATTGTAGGTGTAATTCATTAAATTGGACCAGAATTATGTGAAAAAGTGACAAAAATTGGACTAAACGAATGCACTATGTTAAGCGAAATCGTAGTAGTCATATGAGTGAAATTGTGTTCCATTATTAATGCTATAGAATATACTTAAAAATGAAAACAATAAGTAACTAATTAAATAAATATTTTTTTCCATTTAAATTTCTGAAGCGTTTATTGTAAAACTCTACATTACATGAGTAATTTATCAATGCATCTCATCTCAAATATTTTATAGTTTATAACATTAAAGTAGACAACATGTCAACAACACAAGAAATTTCAAACGATATAAGAAAATTCATTGTAAATGATGAAAAAACTGCAGTACGACTAGATAATATTGCGAAAAGATATAATTTGGAAAAAATCAACATTTAAATCCATTATTTAGGAATATAAAAAAAATACCATAATTTTCCACAGAACTATTAAAACCTTAAAAAAGTACCAACCGAGATGATGCACATATGGTCATAGAAATATAAAAATATCCTACTTTATCGGCAAATAAAAGCAATGGAATATTAAACTATATTTCTAAAAATAAATAAATGAAGTTTATATGGTATTTTAAAATTAAAAAGTACTATATTTCTAAATGTCTTTATTCAATTAGCCAAAAAATAACTAAATATACTACAGACCATCTGGAAACAACTTGGAGCGATAAAAGTAATTTTGAACTCAAAATGAGAAAATATAGTAAAGAGTTTAGAGAAAATCGGGTGAATCTTCAAGATGTCAGAATATTCAGTTCATCGTAAAGCATGAAAGTCATAACATAATAGATTGGGGCTATTTCACTTACAATGGTACAAGCAATGTAGTCAAAATTGATAAAAAAAAAATTAGTTCACCATACACTGAAATATTATCAAGCGATTAAAAGCTTCAGTGAAAAATTTGGATTGGGGAAATGATTACATCTTCCAATATGATAATAATCCCAAACTTACATCTAAAATTACAAAATATCTACAAAATGAACGTATTGAAATGTCCAGCATAGAGCCCAGATCTGAACCCTATTGATTTTTTAAAGAGTTATTTAAACTCAAAAATTAACAAGTGTCAAATAATGAATGAGGAAAAACATTATTTGAAATTTAAAAAAACGTAAAAAACTACAATTTATCATTAGATTATAGAACATTTATTAATAGTGTGATAAAACATTTAAAAGTCGTGATTAAAACAAGAAAAATAAATACTAAATAACAACAAAATTTTTCTTCCAAAGTAAAAAAAATATTAAAAGCATACAAGTACTTTTCTCCCCTTAATTTTTTTATATTTTCAGAAAAAATATTATATATGGTCATCTCAATGTAACGCCTAGAATTGTGTTTTATTAAAAAAAGAAACGTGTATATAGAGTGGTGTGTAGAGAAACATAGGTATAGTTTCTTTTATTCCTTTTTAATAAAACACAAATCCAGGCGTCACATTTGAATGACCCTATATATGCTGAAAAATTGAAATTTTAGCTAGATTTTTTTGTATTTTATATTAAGAATAACTAAGCTATTTAAATAAAAATTTGTTTTTATTACTATTTTTGTTGATTTTATAATAAATCTTCTAACTTTGATGAGACATAAATACAAATATTTTTGTCCAAAATTATATACATATAATATATATATATATATATATATATATATATATATATATATATATATATATATATATATATATATATATATATGTATATATATATATATATATATATATATATATATATATATATATATATATATATATATATATATATATATATATATATATATATATATACAATGACTAGCCTAAGTATTCGCCGTATGGGTAACATAAGTAATTTATTGATATAATTCAATAAAGTCGTTAAATTAAAATTATTTTTTTTATTTCATTAATAATAAATATAATATTCATAAGAAAAAAATAGTAAATACAATAATGAATTCTATTATATAGTAAAAATTGTTAAAATAAATATAGTAGGTTACATTTTTCCTGAGTAAAAGTATTCACCACTTTTAATATTATGCAGAAGAAATATCAACAATATTTAAAAAAAAGAGTTTAATATCTCGTTTGTTTCCTTCTTTTTTTTACTACTTCATTTAAACGATTTGGCATTGAATAAATTATTTTTTTTTGTTGCTTCCGATGTTTTATTTGCCCACTCCTTTTAAAGTAAGGATTTAAGTTGTTTCTTGGAGGTTATTACCTCCATGATGTCGAATTTTTCTCTCTAATAAATCCCAAAAATGTTCTACGGGATTTAGATTGGGAGATTGTAGTGATGTTTTCAATGTATGGGGAGTATTGTAGAGAGCCCAAAACTTCACTATTTGAACAGTGTGCTGTAGGTTGTTATCATGTTGGAAGTAATATTCATTATTCAAACACAATTTTCTAGCATTTTCTTTTAAATTTTGTTTTAAAATATTCAAATATTAGAACTTATTATTGGTTTCGTCGATAAAAACTAAATTGCCAACTCCAGAAGCGGCCATACAACCCCACCACCACCATGTTCAATAATTTTGTGTATATGATTTTCTTGCAGTTCTGTATTTTTCTTTCTCCATACCAAAATTTTGGCATTAGAACGATAAATACAGAATTTACGTTCAACCTTAGTCCAAAACTCGTAATTAAATTTATTTTTATAATTATTTGTAAATTGAAACCTTTTGATTTGGTTCACTTTACATATAGATGAATTTTTTTTTTGCAGACGCGATCGTTGTAACCAGTCTTTTAAAGAATTCTCCGTACTTTTACAAGGATATAGTTTATACTAATATATTTTTCTAACCGTCCTGTAACACAAGACGAGCTTGTTTTAGGCTCTTTCTTAATAATAATAATTATATTACGTTGTTCATGTACTGTAAGTATGGATAGCCGACCAGTTCTTTGGCAATCTTCTAAGCTTCCGGTATCATTAAAGCGTTTTATTATATCACAGACAGTAGTACGACTCTTGGACACTATTTTCAAAATCTCCTTATATGATTTATTTTTTTTGTGCGAATTTATAGTTATTTCTCTCTTGGATATACACGATTATTTTTGTTTGCGTCCCATTTTTGAAAAATCTTCGTAAAACTCACTAAATGATGAAAACTGTCAATGTTAACTGAATGGGGAATCCTCGGAAAATATAAATATTTAGTTATACTGCAGTGCTGCCACATTTATTTAACAAAAACTTTGATATTGTATGCCATTATCAATAAGTAGTGAATACTTTTGTTCAGCAAAAATGTAACCTACTGTATTTATTTCAACAATTTCTACTATATAATAGAATTAATTACTATTTTTTGTATTTTTTTTTCTAATGAATATTACATTTATTATTAATTAAATTGAAAAAAAAATATTCATTTAACGACTTTATTGAATTATATTAATAAATTGCTTATGTTACTCATTCGGCAAATACTTATGCTCGTATATATATATATATATATATATATATATATATATATATATATATATATATATATATATATATATATATATATATATATATACATATGTATATAATTTATTATTTAATCTCATATTATTTTTCCTTGATTTCGGTTTTGTAAATTACAAATAATGATTCTAATTATATCAAAGACATTGACTAATAATAAACTTGTGAATTTTCTGGTATCAAATAACAAAAAATACTATAAAAAAACATAATCGTAAAATGGTGTGACTATTTTCAAATAAACTAATCCACAGGCGTGGCAAATGTGAAATAAAGTGGGAGGTAACATTTATAATATCCAATAGATTATATATATATATATATATATATATATATATATATATATATATATATATATATATATATATATATATTAAGTTATATATGCAATAGCAGGTTTTCTTATGAAATCTGAAACATACGAAACTTTTTCAAAAACATTTTTTATTAATCAAAATAAACAACTTCAGACGCAATACGTTTCTACCAGCAAGATATAATTTAATTATTATAAATTAATTCTGTAAAAATCACAATTTTTTTACTTAAAAAAATTATCAGAGACGTTTTTAATGACTGACTCATTGTTTATCTTTTTCATTGCCAAAAATAGTGATTCAAACGTTTTAAAAAAATAATTTTCGAGAGATCAGATGAATATGGCGTCTGAGGAAGAGTCTTATATTACCAACTCTTACAATTTTTGTACTATTAGGTGGTCGAGTGTTATTACAAAGTAGTATACTTCGTCTATTAGCCAATATAATTTATTTAAAACGTAATTGATGATGTATTTCCTACAGATGGAAACACTATTTCTCAACAATTATGGTTTTATAATGTTTCAACAACTAGTAATGAATAAAGCTAGTTGCAAATCACCAAACAATCACTATTATCTTCTTCGAATAATTGCTCGATTTCGATATACGAGGTGTGATCAAAAAATAAGGTGAATTTTTATTTTTTTCAAAGAATATTTATTTATTCATCAATTTTTATTTTGTCCCCTTCAAAGTAATCCCCCTCGGATATAATGCACTTGTGCCAACGATTTTTCCAATCCTCAAAGCATTTCAAAAAATCATTTTTTGTGATCTTGTTCAGCTCCTCTTTCGATGCCGTCTTTATTTCCTCAATCGTTGCAAAACGCCGTCCTTTCATGGGCCTCTTCAGTTTCGGGAACAAGAAGAAGTCACAGGGGGCCAGGTCTGGGGAATACGGTGCCTGCGGCATCATTAGTGTGTTGGTTTTAGCCAAAAATTCGCGCACGAGCAACGATGTGTGAGCAGGGGCGTTATCATGGTACAAAAACCAATTTTTGTTCTTCCACAAATTCGGACGTTTCTGGCGGATTGCTTCGCGCAAATTGCGCATAACTTGCAGGTAATATTCCTTATTTACTGTTCTACCCTGTGGCAAGAACTCATGATGCACCACGCCCCTGCAATCAAAGAAAACTGTAAGCAAAACCTTCACATTTGATCGAACTTGGCGTGCTTTTTTTAGTTTTGGTGATCCGGAATGCCTCCACTGGGACGATTGAGTCTTAGTTTCGACGTCATAACCGTATACCCATGTTTCGTCACCTGTTATGACCCTGTCGAGTAAATCTGGGTCGTCGTTGACGTCATTCAATAGCTCTTGGGCGATGCTCATGCGACAGTTCTTTTGGTCGAAATTGAGCAATTTCGGAACAAACTTCGCTGACACACGTCTCATGTCTAAAACACCCGTTAAAATTGATTGGCACGAACCAAACGAGATGCCAATATCATCAGCAATTTCTCTAATAGTAATTCGACGATTCCCCAACACTATTTTCTTCACTTCTTCAACGTTCTCATCAGTTGTTGAAGTGCTGGGGCGTCCAGAACGAGGTTCGTCGTTGGTGTCTTCTCGGCCTTACAAATTTCACCTTACTTTTTGATCACACCTTGTATGTTTCCTCTCTACCATCCAGATATTTTGCAATTCGACGATGATTGTCATATATAATCAATTTTTCATCGCATATCATTACTTTTCTCAAAAACAGTTCGTTTTCATTTCGGACGAGTAGGTAACTCCAAACTGTCAGTCAGTGAGTAATGTTTCTTTCAGTAAACTCACTAAAAACACACTTGTCCAACTTCTTAACTTTTTCTAAGTATTTGGAAATAACGAAAAATTATCCAGTGGTGCACGTCTAGTTTCTCTGTAATATTCCTTATAAATTGACTATAGTTGGACTCTACTAATGTACGTAATTTGTCATTGTTGATGGCTAGTTTTGAGTGTTACTTTGGAAGTTACTTTTAATCTTAATATCCTCTGATATATTTTTTGAAAACATTGCTATGTGGTTCGTTGGTCTACTGTGTCATCTTCAAGTGTTTTGTTAATATTCCTGGTTACCTCTGTTGTTACTTTTAGTTCACTTTATTTGTTTATAACAATAATAAGCAAATGTGCTCTTCACTGACGATGCTATCATCGCCAGAACATTGTGTTATAAAATCTACCAAAGTGAATAATAAATAAATATTGAACGCTTTTTAATACTTGTAATGTTAATAGTGGATAATTCATTTGTTTAAAAGTGAATTCGCCACAGTTTCAAAACAAATAATAAAAAGTATATTTTTTCAATAATTTTCGTATTTTTTTAATTATTTTTACTGTTTACTTATACTGAAATCGGAAATAGAAACGATTTTATAATTCTGTCCAAGAATAGTTACACTGTAATACCAAATAAAATTCGCACCTCCAGCCGGCGGTTTTTATTATGAAAATCACAATCAACTTTACTATACTACAAAATCCACCATTACATTTGTACATTTTATATATATATATATATACAATTTAATGTCAACTAAAAATGACATTTTATATTTAGTAAAAAGTGAAGCAAAAAACTTATGAAAATTAATATTAACAAAACAAATATTAACTACAAATATTTAAACTTTATATGAATAAGAGAGTAGTACAGAAATAAGACGCCATACAAAAATTAATTGTTAATAGAAAATAGAATTTTTGTAATTAGAAAAATTCTATTTTTTATTAACAGTTTTATTATACAAAATTATGTTGTAGAATATCCTTCAATTTTTATGATATGGCATTTGTCTTGTATAGTGTTAATTAAATAACAACACTTATCGATGAACATATTTTGACAGAGTTCTTTTAGAACAGTCTATAAGTCATTTAAATTTGAAATATACTTGTTTACCATAACAATATTAATATCTTTCTACAAATTTTGTAATGAATTTATATCTAGAACTAGTATATATATATATATATATATATATATATATATATATATATATATAGTCGTTTAATAAGTATGATAAAAAAGTATATATATATATATATATATATATATATTATATATATATATATATATATTATATAATATATATATATATATATACCTATATATATATATATATATATATACTATTTATATTATAAATTACAATGTTTAAATTATTGAAAATAATAAAAGCTATTTTCCAAATATGATTATTTATAAACTTCTGATATAAAATTAAAATAAAAATCACATAAAATTCTACATAAATTTGTAGGTATTCAAGCACTTTCTATCTCTCTCTCTCTCTCACACACACATTTATGTATATATATATATATATATATATATATATATATATATATATATATATATATATATATATATTAGTTGGTACAACAATATTATGACATGAATTCACTTTACAAAAATGTTATTCATAATATACATGTAATTTTTATTTTTGGAACAAATACTTACTCAATATCAACCATGAAAATGAACGTCTTTTATTTTACCGAAACGCGTTGTAACCGTATCGAAAGCGTTAATTGCTTCATGAAATTTAAGAACTAACTACCTTATTTTCATTGTCGTCTATTCTTGATATTTACAACTATCATTAACTATTTTATTATTAGCACAATAAGCGCACTAAAATTAGTACCAGTTGTATTTATGTCATCTATTATTACACAACTATAACGAAAAATGTGTCTTTATCAGAAAAGCCAACAACCTTTAATTTTATAAATGGCATATTTTCTCACAAATCGTAAAAAATATTTTTCTTCATATTCTTTTCAATTCCAATCTTTTAATATCAAAATATTTCAATTTTATTTAATAAGTTTATGAACTTTTTCTGGATTTATAAAATCCTCTATTAATTAAAAAATATTTTGTACAATAAGGTTTCAGTCTTTTAGTTTTTATTGGAATTATAGCAAGTTAACTTTTACAAAAATAAAAAAACACCTCAACAAAATATTATAAAAATATTTAATAATTTTTACTATTCTCTTTATTTATTTATAAGCTGATGCACATTTCGATAACTATACAGTCATAATCAGAGCACTGCATTATTTTATGCACATCAGCTTATAAGTAAATAAAGTTTATTTAATAAATCATTCTTAAATACTTTTGTAATATCTTTCGGTGTGTGGTAATAACTTATTTATGTAAAAGTAAATTTTGAGTTTAAATGATATTTTAAAAATTACCTAAAAAATAAGAATATGTTGTCATCTAAATGTAACGTCTAGATTTGTGTTTTACTAAAAAGAAACATGTGTATAGGGTGGTATATAGGGAAGCATGTGTATAGTTTCATTTGTTTTTTTTTATGAAACACAAATCTAAGCATTACATTTGAATGACTTTATATTATTATTATGATAATAAAGATGATGTGCTCGTGTGTTGTACTGAAGACACCATATATAGGGTCATTAAAATCTAACGCCTAAATTTGTATTTTATATAAAAAAAAACTATAAACGTTTCCCTATACACCATCCTATACACATCTTTCTTTTTAATAAAACAGAAATTTTGGAGTCACATTTGGATGACTATATAACAATAACATCCAATCATATATCAACACCGATCATTATCATCATCATCATCATCATCATATATATATATATATATATATATATATATAGAGAGAGAGAGAGAGAGAGAGAGAGAGAGATTAGAAACACCACATTAACATTAATTTTCACCTGTACTCATGTATAATAGCTGTTTACCTCAATCTCTTCTCCACGTCAGTTTTTCAGAACCTTGTTAAAGTATTTTAGGACTAGCGTGTAATGATTAACATGTGTGAACAGTCGTTGCACATGAATTAATCGATCCTAAGTCCTAGGTGAAAATCGATATCGATATGATGTTTCGAATAAATATATATTGTCCAAATAATTTAAGATTGTTAATAAACTGATTTTTTTATCAACGATAATTTAAAAATTAACCAAAACTTTAGTTTTTAAAAACTTACGTTATCAACAGTTTTGATTTCTTTGAAGTATCAAGCATTTAAAATAATAAGTCATTTTGTTTTAAAAAATGAAAAATCTATAGTTTTTAAATTTACGTCAATTTTGAAATATATTTATATTTAACGTGAATTTAAACTTCAATTTATTTAATACAATATATATATATATATAAATATTTAATATCAAATTAACACAGACAATGAACTTCGCGTCGCCATTTTTCTAGAAATATTGATATCCATCCGTTATTCAAGAAGATTACCCATGCGTATTTTACAATGTCATTATATGCTCAGTGAACCGATATTTGAAACGGATATTATTACGGTTTGTTCATCTTTACTAAGCATAATTAAAAGATATTAGGTATAAATTGAAGGAAATATTTTGAAATGATAAAAAATTAACAAAGTAGACATGAAATAATGTAAAAATATATATGATACACTAGAAATACAACAATAAGTTTTTATAATATGAATGTATTTATTGCTTTCTATAAAAAAATGCTTTTTATTCATATATATATATATATATATATATATAGGGTCATCCAAATGCAACGCCTAGATTTTTGTTTCATTAAAAAGAAACATGTGTATAGGGTGGTATATAGGGAAACGTGTACAGTTTCTTTTTAATAAAACACAAAACTAGACGTCACATTTGGATGACCTATATAATATGTTGAAAATCTTTATAATGAATCTAAAAATCAGACATTGTCATTGATAATAATCTTTTAATAATCTTGAAACTATGAGATTCATCGTCAAGGACTTTAGTGTTTTCTTTTGACTAAATATTGAAAAATAATATTTTTTAATGGATAAATAGATAACGCATAAACTGAACATTTCTAAAAAATTGCAACGTGTAGAAGTTTTCATTCTGAAAATTTTAAAATGGTAATGAATAGGTCAATAGAAGAAGAAAAGACCACCGATGTATTAATGAAATTATTGATTAAAAGCTCAGAAATAAAAAAATCTAAAAATAAATATATTCGTAATGGAATAGAAACAATAAAAAGTTCAACAATGTAAAAGAGGATAAAAAGATTTGGAACTGTGGAAATGGAAAGTTTTAAGAAAAGAATTCATTCAATAATGGATATAAAAAAATCTGGAAAATATATCTATATATATGTATATATATATATATATATATATATATATATATATATATATATATATATATGGTGGCCCAAAGGAGATTAAAGAATAGTAAGGAAAAGTAAATATGTCTAAGCTTTTCAAAATTATTTAGGCCACCTTTATATGCACATGTAATCGACCGATAATGTAATTTGCATCACCACCAATCATGTGAGAGTGTGTTCGATCTCCAAATAGAGAAATAGGGCAGGCGAGGCTCTTTAATAGAATTAAAGATAACTTGTCTAATGTAATAAATCCTAAATAAAAAATCATTGTCACCCTCCTGATCAACCCTAGAAAATGACTGAGTACCAATAAATAATAATATTCAATGAAACTTACGCCAGCAGTAAGCTGGCATAAGCCACTATAATAAAGATAATACATACATACACACATACACATACACACATACACATACACACACACACACACACACACACACACACACATATATATATATATATATATATATAAGGGTCGTTTGATAAGTATGATAAAAAGTAAGAAAAACTAAATTGAAAAAATTAATTAAATTAATTAATTAATTAAATTAAACAATAAATAAATTTATCATACTTATCAAACGACCCTCGTATATATATATATGCATGTATTTATATATATATATATATATATATATATGCATGTATTTATGTATATAAATATATGTAAACCTACATAAAATGATAATTGATTATTACAATTACTTTTCATTAATTTTTCTGTAACTATTATATAAAATCTAAAATGAAATAAATATAAATTTATACTAAAAATTTTAATATTAAAAACTATATATCAATTACAGTAGAACTATTTTTTAAGCTTTACAAATTCTAGCTTTTTATTAAAAAATAAATAACATAAATAATTGAAGAAAATAACTTTTATGTATAGATATTTCAATTCTGTAATATTTAAATGAGAACAAAAACCAAGATTGTCTATTGATTTCCAAATACAAATTTAAAAATGTACAATATTTATCTTGTTATCGTTAAAAAAACGCTATTTTCATGACACATAAATTAAAAATAATTATGTTTATGATAATTATTTACATATTTTTCAAAGATATTAATTTTCTTTTCCAAAAAAGATTTCTTGATAGTATTTACAAGAAAATATATTTCTTGTTAGCAAAATCAAAAATAATTAACACTATATATAACAAAAAATGTATGAACATCAATCTTAAACACAAATAAATTAATACTTTTTTTAAAAGAAGCCGTAATTAAATCATAGTGTTATATAAAATTCCAGATCTGATATTTTAAAAATCACAGATGAAAAAGTTTACAATATAAACTATAAATTTCAATTTTCTTATTTTTATTACCCTGACCTGGCCTCGTTCGATTTTAATTTGTTCCGCTTCATAGACTACATTTATAAGAAAAATATATTTCGAAATAAATTACAAGTAACAAAAAATATTGGACAATATGTCATATTAAAATTTATTATTTTTAAATCGATGCAAGCGGTCTGTACATAAAATATGTTTATGCATCTGCTATTGGCACAGAGTCGTTTTTAATAGCCAATACTTCAATTTAAAAATATATAGTAGCCCAAATGAAACTGAAGGATAATAAACAACAGTAAATGATAGTAGAGAAATAAATATATGTCTAAACCCTTCAGTCGCAATTAAACCACTGTATTTACGAAATTGTTTCTAATATTCTATCCTTTGAGTGTACAAATACAAGTTTTGAGTCATTACGACCTTCTTAATCCGCAATATCAGTACAGAAAACTAACAAGGTTGTTGGTGAAGAATGGACAGATGTTGATTTTGCTAGCGTCGATCGATATGAGACTATCGGAGTTTCTGTTTGCTCTGGAACTGTGGTGAATTCACTTTAATAGAAATGAATTTTCACCGTCAATACCATAATATGTTATAAAATGTTCAATAATCACTTATTGTTCACTTTGTTGTTTATAACAATGGACTAATGCGCATTTCGATGGCGATGCCATCATCGTCAGAGCTTTTTGCATAAAAAAATTATAACAATTTTTTTATAAAAAAAAATCTAACGTGGATGGATTCGCTATCTAAATGGACTTTAGCTCATGATTATTACAATATAAACAACAAAGTAAACTATAAGTGATTATTGAACATTTTACAATATATTGTGGTGTTGGGGATGAAAATTCATTTGTGTTAAACTATCAGAATTTATTTTGACACCTAGAATTCTTTGATCAACGGCCTCCCGACATTATAACTATAACTTCATGAAACTCAGACTACTTTTCGAATATTGTGTATTAATCATGAGCTGTAGGAACTGGGTCCGGCACTTAGCATATTGATAGTCTATATATAATTGACCAAAGTTTCAAAATATTTAGTAGAATAAAAAATAATAATAAAAAAAACAAAAGTAAATGATTCTTAAGTGATATAACATTTATTTAAAGAATTAGATAATATAATAGAGAAATAAGTTCTTATTCCATACGTCAATATCAAAAAAAAGTATAGTAGAAAATATAAGAAAATGTATTTTATTAAAAAACAAATCAAACTTTGTTTTGATACTGAGATAAATTGATTTTAACACAAATTAAATATCACCTTAAAACCACAAAATATTGTAAAAATGTTCATTAATCATTTATTAACTTCATTTTTTTCAAGCTGATGTACATTTCGACAGCCATGCTAACATTATCAGAGCGTTATATTATAAAATCTAAAATATTTCTTCAAATCTTTTTAGTCAAACTATTATATATAGGCTCATCCAAATGTGACGCCTAGATTTGGGTTTTATTAAAAAGAAACTATACACATGTTTCTTTTTAATAAAACCCAAATCTTGGCGTCACATTTGGATGAGCCTATATTTAGGTGATCTTAGTTTTCTCTCTTATCTTCTGTCTAGTTATCGTACCTGGATTGCTGTCTTTTTATTAATATTTATCTTTTATTTTTTATTTCTTATTTTCTTTCCATTGGCGATGATCCCAGAAAAACTTTCAAAACTCCAAATAAGGTTCTTCTTCAGTGTAAAATATCCATCCACCTCTATGCCATATAACCAGTCACTCCTTACGATACGTTCGTTTAATTGTCACACATCCGATAATGTTTTCTTGCTGTACGTTCTTATCACTTCCTTCTTCTGTCTTCTTTTTCCTTCTCATTTATATTTGTATAAATTTGTTTAGTTGTAGTTGACTTGTTTCGTTTTTTTCTTTCAATCGGTTCCACAGATCAATCCACCTTATCGTTTTCTTATTCTGAATGAGAATATTTCAATGTAGTTTGTCCACATAGAACTTTTTGTTCATATTAATTATGTAATTTCTCATGATCGGTATATCTACTTCTCAACTTATCGAGTAAATAATCTTCTTATTGAAAGGATATCTCAAATCTTGTTTTGGATAACCTAAAAATGATTCAGGTTAGTAGTTGTATCTCCAGATCAGATTCACATACGTTGATAATAACCTAATTACGCTTTTGTACAACATGATCTTATTTTGTACTCTCAGTTTGCTTTTGGCTATCAGGCTGTAGATCGATCAAATCGCATCGTTGACATTCTTCGTTACGCTGTCCACGTGCATCAAGTACATCAAGCATTTGTACATGATGGACTGGTTCTTGATTGCAATTTACTTATATATACGACTTACTTATATAGGAGTTTCCAATAAGCGCTTCAGAAGTTTAAATGGAAATAAAACAAAAAGTATTTGATTAATTAGTTATTTATTTATTTTATTTTTAAACATATTCTATGGCTGGGGTCGGCAACCTATAACCTGCGTGTCACTGAGTGACCCATTTGATAATTTCAAGTGACCCACTTTAGTTCCGAAAATAAAGTACTACTTCAAAATTGATATTATTTGAAACTGACAGAAAAACTAAAAAAATCATTTCTTTCCTTTGTTAAAAAGGGAACATGAAAAAGAAAATATCGATAAAAGCAATCTAAATATGTTCGAAAGTTGGATTTTCGTCATTAAAAGTGAATATAAAAGTCGGTTTCAAAGTTTTAAGAATCATGGAGAAATATTTACATTTATAATAAAGCCCGAGGAAATAGAAGAAAATGTTTTAAATTTTCAGTATTTTCAATATCTAAAAATTGACAATTTTAGTTTAGAAATGATTGATTTTAAAAGCTCAACGTTATGGACGGATAAATTAAAAAAATTGCGGAAAGATTTGGAAAAAACAGAAGATAATCATCTTCTCATGATATCAACATGTTGAGCATCACTTCCTATGAAGTTTTCATTTTTGAAAAAAATTGGCTTTGCCATTTTGTCCACATTCGGTTCAACTTATAAATGTAAGCAAATATTTTCACAAATGAAATATATATATTAAGGAAGAACAGGAACAGGTTAACTACCGAAAATTCAGATGCTTGTATTCATCTTAAAATGACTAACTATAAACTAGACTTGACTAATTTGACGTCACAATTTCAACATCAGAGAAGTCGTTGATATCGAAGAGAACGTTTATAAATAAAGTTCATTCAACTATGTTTGTAATTATTTTCTTAATAAAATATATCTTATTATTTACTAAAAGACTGTTTTAATACGAAAATATCTCTGACCCAAACGTCTCCTTAATACTCACATTTTGGTTGATTTTGACCCGCGACCAAAAAAGGTTGCCGACCCCTGTTCTATGGCATTAATGATGAAATACAGTTTCACTCATAGGACCACCATGACTTTGCTTGACATAGTGTATTCATTTAGTCCAATTTGAAGCACTTTTTCACATAATTGTGGTCCAATTTCATAAATTACACGTTCGTTGTTTATTTTTAATGCTTGTGTTATTTATGATTTCTCAGCATAACCAGTGATTTCACATAATCCCACAGAAAATAATCCAATAGAGTTAAATCGCACGATCTTGGTGGCCAATTGATAGGTCCATTTCGTTAAATAATGGACTCATTAAACCATTGTTGTAATAAGTCTAATGAAGTTTTTACAATTTCTAATTGTTGTTGAAAAGTTAAACGTTCATTGATAATTTGCTAAACTATATTGAGTTGAAATGAACTTAAAAAAAGTTGAGCATGGCTGACACCAGCCGTCAAAGTTCTAATATTTTTATTGAAAAACCTTATATATATATATATATATATATATATATATATATATATATATATCTTTATTCAACACATCTCAATCTTTACTTTTTTAAAAAAATTAGTTGACAATATAACGCCACTGCGCAACATAAGAAACTAAAACTTTGAACATTTAGTCTAGGCACTCAAAGCTATAGAATACAGATTAGAACTTTTCTTTATATTCACTACTCCTATCACAACGATATTAAAAACCTTGCTTGTCAATCAACTCTCATATATACATTAACATCTATATATATATATATATATATATATATATATATATGCATGTGTGTATGTTTACATTATTTATTTTTATATTAACTATGTTTTATTCGTTTAGGACAAGGTCGCGTTAATCAGCTCGGCGGTGTATTTATCAACGGACGGCCACTTCCAAACCATATACGATTAAA
Organism: Neoneuromus ignobilis; assembly: GCA_029203775.1. Taxonomy (NCBI): domain Eukaryota; kingdom Metazoa; phylum Arthropoda; class Insecta; order Megaloptera; family Corydalidae; genus Neoneuromus; species Neoneuromus ignobilis. The sequence continues at coordinate 37,803,771 of CP092091.1, read as the reverse complement.
AATCGTTGAAATGGCTGCAGCTGGAGTTCGCCCCTGTGTTATTTCACGTCAACTTCGAGTTAGTCACGGATGCGTGTCGAAAATTCTGAACAGATATCAGGTATTTGAAATAAAAGTTCAATAGGTTTAAATCAACTATGTTTCTTTATTACTGTAATTAATTTTAAATATTTCTCTGGACAAAAAAAAAACTTATTTATATAAAAGTTACTATACATTTGTAGTTAAATGTGTCTTAAAAACACAATGTTATATTTTTTTAAAAAAATATATTGATATATACTAAATTGTTGTTTTTAAAATGGCTGATTTCGGGATGTAGTGAAATTAATTTCGATTCACATAATAAAAACTCACGAGAGGACACCCGGGTTGTGTTTGGTATTACAGTACAACTATCACAGCACAGAATTGTAAATTTATTTCTACTTCAGTAGTTTCAATATAAAAATATAAAATTTAACCAAAAACTTACGCTTTTTCTTTACGAGTTTGAACATGGATACAACGCAACAGAGGTAACCAGAAATATGTGGTCATTTAATGTGACGCCTAGATTTGTATTTTATTAAAAAAAGAAACATATGTATAAGGTAGTGTATAGAGAAATATGTGTATAGTTTCTTTTATTTCTTTTTAATAAAACACAAATCTAGGCGTCACATTTGGAAGATCATATATAATTAGAACATTTGAAATAGTCAAAGTGTAAACAAACGAACAACAGATCAATAATTCAAAAAAGTTTAATCAGGAGGTTCGATTCTTAAAAGTGGGCCCTTAAAAAATGAAAAAAACACTTAAAACGCGAACAATTCCAAAAGTTAAATAAGTGTGTTTCTTATGAGTTCGTTAAAAGAATTAAAACTCAACTTGACAATTTCTCATCACTTAAGCATTTAAAAAAGTCAAAAGAAGCTGGTTAAGTGAGTTTTTTATAAACTTACTGAAATAATTATGTACACCGATTAGATATTTACAAATTTCTATTCACTCGCAATAGAAGCAACCAATTTTTGAGTAGAATCGTGACATATAATAAAAACAATTGTCACCAATCTGCACAATGACTTAATGTTAATGAGGTTATGAAACATTTTCCGAAATCAAACCTTCATTCGATAAAAATAATAATGACTGTTTGGTGATTTAGAATCGCCGTTATTCACTATTCGTTATTTAAACTTTATGAAATTATTAATATTAAAAAATACTGTTCCCAAATGGAAGAATTGTATCATAAATTATGCGTTGGAAAACCTACATTAATCAACAGATATGAAGTTATACTATTTCATGTTCAACCACATGTTTCAAGAACAATAGTCCAGGAATTCTAAGAGTCACAATATAAGACTTTCCCTTATTCACCAAATATTCAACAGATCTCTCGCCGTCGAATTCTCAGTTTTTTAAACCTTTTGATTATTTATTAGATTTTTCATAACACACACACGTATATATATATATATATATATATATATATATATATATATATATATATATATAAGTGAACAATATAACTCCTTTGAATATTTGTTTCATTTTCTTTTTACAACTATTTATATTTTTTTGGTTCAAATGTTAAATGATATATGTTTTTATATTATCAGTTCTATTTCTTAGGTTATTGCGAAAATATTCCTCTTCTAATTAATGAAATAAAGAATCTTTCATTTTTCATTATTTTACTTCCTACCAATTTTACAAGGTTATCATTATTGTATAATCGAGCTCTTAAATATTTTGTTACTTAAATATTCTAGATTTTAATTCATTCCAATACGTAGAAATTAAAATCACATTTAATTATATTACACACACACACACATACACATATATATATATATATATATATATATATATATATAATAATAATAATAATAATAAAAGTTGATATTTTTTATATAAAAAAGGATATTTTGAAAAATAATTAACAAAAAAATTAATCATATAATTTTTTCTGTTTACTTATTTAATGCCTACATATTAATTACATCGTGTATATAGTTATCATATGATATATTTTAACACTAAATCAAAAACAAATACCTTTCAAATAAGGAAATTGAAAAAACGGTATCTTTTTTATAGAATGAAAGAAAAAAAAAGATTTGTGTGAACAAAGACGTGTTCATATTAAAATCTAAGAGACATGAAAAATAATACCTAAAACTATGCAAGTCAAGTTCTTAATTAAATTTTAATAACGTTTTAATTTGAACTTTTCAACAACAATAAAAAAATATTATATAATATAATTAAAATAAACGTCCACGGAAATGACATTTTTTATGTAAATTAAAATAAATTAGTGGTATTAATTTTGATATACACAATAAACGTATTTAAAAAAATAATAAATATTCATGTCCATGTATTTGGAATAATTTAATTAACACGCACATATTATATATATATATATATATATATATATATATATATATATATATAAAGGTCATCTAAATGCGACGCTTGGATTCGTTTTTTATTAAAAAGAAACACGTGTATAAAGTGGTGTATGAGGAAACATGTGTACATTTTCTTTTGTTTCTTTTTAATAAAAAACTAATCTAGGCGTCATATTTGGATTATTCTACATATATATATATATATATATATATATATATATATATATATATATATATATATATATATATATATATATATATATATATATATATATATATATACATACATATAGGGGAATCAGAGCTATATAGACAAACTAAAGATAATCTGTCTAAGGGAGTAAACCCTAAATAAAATTCAAACTGTTGTTCCACGTAGTAAATATAGTCAAGTACCAATAAACAATAACACTCAATAAGGCTTTCACCAATAATAGAATTATATAAGCTGACAAACGAGGGTAGTCCCATAAGTACCCGGCCTGACCTAGAGATGGCGGTAGTTGTTTGAAAAATATCACTGTATTAGAAAGTACACAATCTATAAGCATATGTTTCAAGTTTGAGGACGCCACATTGTTTAGTATTTGTTTGGCAGCCATCAACAGTGAACATTTTCAGTGAATTTGTGAAAATGGAGAAAATTGCTCATCGTTACGTGATACAATTTTATTTGAAAGGCCTCAGCCCAACCAATATAAAAGCTGAACTGGATTCTACTCTGGGTGAGTCTGGTCCTTCGTTTACAACAGTGAAATATTGGGTAGCAGAGTTTAAACGAGGCCGTACGAGCTGCCAAGACGAGCATCGCAGTGGTCGACCAAATGAGGTGACGACTCCAGAAATAGTGAAGAAAATCCACAAAGCGGTACTGGATGACCGTCGACTGAAAGTGCGCGAGCTAGCAGACATAGTATGCATTTCAAAAAGTGCGGTACATCGCATATTATCTGAAAATTTGGATATGAGAAAGCTGTGTGCAAGATGGGTGCCGCGTTTGCTCACACTCGAGCAAAAACAGTGTCGTGAAGATGTTTCAATCGAGTGTTTAGCGAAGTTTCACAGCAACAAAGCATAATTTTTGCGCCGTTTCATAACCATGGATGAAACATGGGTCCATCACTTCACAACCGAGACAAAAGAACAATCAAAACAATGGACTAAAAAGGGAGAAACGACTCCAAAGAAGACGAAGACCGTTTCATCTGCAGGCAAGGTCATGGCGTCGATTTTTTGGGATGCGCGTAGGATAATTTTCATTGACTATCTTGAAAAAGGAAAAACTATCAACGGGGAGTATTATGCTAACTTATTGCAACGTTTGAGCGAAGAAATGAAGCAAAAACGAACGCATTTGGCTAAGAAGAAAGTGTTGTTTCATCAAGACAATGCACCAGTTCACAAATCCGTTATTGCAATGGCCAAAGTTAATGAATTAAAGTTTGAATTGCTACCTCATGCACCCTATTCGGCAAATTTAGCCCCCTCGGATTATTTTCTGTTCCCAAACTTGAAAAAATGGCTCAGTGGTCAAAGATTTCCCAACGATGAAGAAGTGATGTCGGCAGTTAATGGGTATTTTGAGGAGCAAGACAGTTCTTATTATAAAAAGGGTATCGAACTTATTGAACATCGCTGGGAAAAGTGTATAAAGCTGAAAGGAGATTATGTTGAAAAATAAATATATTTTTTCCAAAATTTTTGTGTTTTCTTTGTTGGGTCGGGTACTTCTGGGACCACCCTCGTAATATATATATATGATATATATATATATATATATATATATATATATATATATATATATATATATATATATGTACATTAAATTAACTTTGAATGTAATTACTAATTGTTCAAACGAATCTTTGTAATTTATCTACAATTTTAACCACTTTATACTAAACATCATATTTATACAGTTTTCCTCTTATTGCTTTTACATTGCACCCTTTGCAAGATGTTTTCAGAGAAATGAGTCCGCTTGAATTGTATAATTTGTCATATATATATTTTTTTAAATGCACATAGAAAATTAATCTATTACTACTACTTTTAATACTCTTTTTCAGATATTTAACATATTAATGAATGGGTTACAAATAGTTATACACGTCACTGTGCGTGCTTATTATATAAATTAAAAACGAATTATATATATTACATCAATTATAAATAAATATAATGAACCAAACTACAATAATTAAGTTGTCAAATATCATATGAATATAAGTGATGGTATATAATTATTTTGTAATGATAAATATATAGGGTTATCCAAATGTAACGCCTAGATTTGTGTTAAAAAGAAAGTATACACATATTTCCTTATACACCACCCTGTAAACATGTTTCTTTTTAATAAAACACAAATCTAGGCGTCACGTTTAGATGACTCTGTATAATTTAAAAATATTTAAACTTGATTGCAAAAAAAATACTTTAAGAAATCAAACATTGCCATAAATATAGTTAACGCTATTAATGTAAATCAGTTTTAATTATTTTGTATTTTTTTCATAGGAAACAGGAAGTATCCGTCCAGGTGTAATTGGTGGTAGTAAACCGAGAGGCGCTGCTCCTGAAATTGAAGCACGAATCGAACAATATCGTCGAGATAGTCCAGGTATATTTTCCTGGGAAATTAGAGATAGATTGGTTCGCGAAGGGTTATGTGACCGTACGTCGGCTCCGTCTGTTTCAGCAATCAGTCGATTGTTACGTAGTCGAGATGTTTCTCCAGAAAACACTTCTTGTACAAACACAGAAGGTATGTATTTTTTTATAATCATATTCAAATAAAAAATATATAAATTCTGTATTTATTTTATACAACGCTAATTTCCTTACATAAAACAAAAAAAAGTTTAATACATTATTTTGAAATGAGACTTCACTCAAAAAACTGTTCTCATATTTATTTTTATTTCCTATATGCGTGATCTCTAATAACAAAAAACTAAACATATGCTTTTCGAAAAATTATAAACCTAGCCTTGTTAAAATTCCAACATAAAGGACTTTCTCACAGTTATTTTAAAATTTCTCAATAAACTGTTACCAACATAAAATGACCAACATACATGAACAGTATTTTAAGACACTATATCATCAGAAGCAGCAGCCTATTTTTATCTACTGCTGAATGAAAGCCTTTCCCAAAAATTTATCTACTTCTACCGATCCCATGTCTATCCCATCTATCCATGGATCTCTTATTAGACCTTCTTACATATCTAAATTCACTATTCAAAATTCTTTTTTCTATATGATTTTATTAAACGTCAATACACTTTATTCAATGATGTTATAATCTCGTTAACCTATCCCGGAAGTCCGATTTGTAAAAATCTCAAATTTCTTTCATATACCCTATCTTTTTTGCAAATGTTTCAATTCAGTTTATCTAAAAGTAATTAGCTTAGTACTCTTCCGTTATCTTTTAACCTTTTGAAAGATGATAAATCAACAATATTCCCTAAACATCCTACAATATTGAAGTCATAATTTTTCCTACAGAGAATCATTATACTTTCATTATTTTGATTGCTATTTTAGTTCCGATTTGTAGTGTCATTAACACTTATTAACACTTCTATACATGCTTCTATAAAAAATTATTCTGTTTGAAGAAATTACAAATAATTTTTAATGAAATTAAATTTGTAATTTTAACGGCATTGAATTTTAAATGATTAGTAATAAAATATGATAATTTCTAAATTATTTTCACGGAATTATATAAAACAGTTCAATCAGAAGACAAATAAGGGTTTTTGAGATTTTATTCAATTTTTTACATTTTTACCCGATCAAATTTTCATCCGACTAAATTATTATCCGATTATTTTTTTTATTTAAAAGAAACCACTAAAATGGTATCATTAATTTTTTAGTGCAATGATTGGTCGGATGAAAATTCAGTCATTAGATTTTTAATAATTATTATGATTAAGAAATTATGACTAAATTTTTAATCATATTTTCAATCGGATGAAAATTTAGTCGAGTAATACCCTTCTCTGTTATGTATACGTAAACTATATTTTAAAAAATAATAGAGTAATTATGATACAAGTATATCTCTTATAAATAAATTTAAATTACAGATAAACAAAACATAAATGAAGATGGTAGTAGAGACGGTGCTCCAGGCGAAAATTCTGATTGTGACAGTGAACCTGGTATCCAATTAAAACGGAAACAAAGACGATCTCGTACTACATTTACAGCCCATCAGCTCGATGAACTGGAACGAGCGTTCGAACGCACTCAATATCCCGATATCTATACACGTGAAGAACTTGCTCAACGTACAAAACTTACTGAAGCTCGAATACAGGTAAATAAAAATAAATAGTACTGTTATAACATCTTGAAATTTTCACGCACTAAATTTGATATACCATCAAACGATTTTATTTCTTTTTAATTTTTTATCTTAATTTTTTGGTATTAACATTCTTAGATATTTTCTCATATTAAAATCTCAAATAGTCATATACTCCAGTAGTGACTTATACTAACATTTTATATCATGCGCTTTTACTATAAAATGTTATCTATTAATAGCAACTTAAAGATAATACCTTATTCTAAAAAATAACTGCTAACAAACATCTAATAACAAAACATAAACTCCATTGATATAATTCTTATAAAAATTAAAAATAGTTTTCTTTTCTTAAAATCTTATAGTTTATCTTTATCTTATAAATCAGATATGTTTGTTTAACAAGCATAAAACATGAGAACAATTTGCAAAGTTTACAACTTGACATATAAATTTCGGTGCTATGACTAAAATGTTTGTCACGTTGTATCACCACATCTGTCTTATGCACATTTGTGAAATACCAAATTGATTTGTGAAGTGATTTACTGTAAACAACCGTTTAAATAAAATCAACTCCTTATAATTGTTAAAATTAACAAATTTATAAACAGTACAGTGATATTTTTTATTAAAAAAAAGGTTTAACGCCAGTGGACATTTTTAACGTGATAAAAATATATTGGTGATAGTGTATCTTAATTTACAAATATAAAAATAGACTGTAGATTTTAAACGAAGTCTTACAAAGTTAAAAAAGGAAAAATATGTTAAGTGATAATACACAGTTATTGTAATTTTTAGAAAAATGGATTGCTTAATTATAGACGTGAACAAAAAAATTTGGAAGATGGCTTCTCTAGTAAATAATTAAAAATTACTATGATAACAGAAATCATCAATAAAGTGTGTAACATTATTTTAAAAGATTTCCAATTAAATGTTTCTGAAATTAGATTACTAAGGTTATGAGCATTTCAGATGAATGCATATTTGATATTATAACCGAAGAATTCAGTATGAAAAAGCTACCTGCAAAACGGGTACCATGATTTCTAACAAGAACAGATTCGTCAATCGTACGGTCGAGTGGAAATCAGCGATAACGCACTCGTACTTACTCTGGACACTATTGACCTCGTTGCCGAGTACAGCAAGCACAAGTAATCTTATCTACGTGCTTCATTGAAAAGCTAACAAAGTCATAGCGACGTCATCCTAACAACCTAGCCAGTAAGAAGCTCATCCTCATGAACCACCTAAAACTCTATTAATAAAACTTCACAAAACATATTCAATGGGGACTTCAAAAATTACTCTACTACGGTGTGAAAAGTTTCTCCTAATCCAGAGATAATCAAGTCATTTGAAATGCACAGATTATTATCCACAGAAAAAACATTCTAGCATTATCGGCTCCTTCAAAACCGTAGTCACAACACTAGAATTAGTCTAAATTGTACAATAGAATATACAGCTCTGACGATAATTGTTTAACCATCGAAATATACATCAAATTATAAATAAATAAAGTGAAAAAGGAGAAATTACTTATAATATCTTGTACGTTGTGTTGATAACTCATTTGTGTTAAATATGTAAGTTGTTTAGTAAAAATATACATTTTATTAAATATTCATTCCGATAAATTTTCTTTGAAATATGGAGCAAGATCATTAAGATTTTCTGATGTTGATAAAACATTATGTACAATAACCAGAATAAATTCTATTCTATTGTATCATCAGGCTTTAAATTCAATATATTAGTGTGTTTCATAACCTAAAACGACTCGATTTCAATAAAATTAATTTACGGAATTAAATGTTTATAAAACATTTTTTCAAATAACTCTATTTTCTATTTAAAATAAAAATCTTTATTAACAACTATTAACTTTCATATCTTACTTATTTCTCAATCATTTCAATCTTACAGAATAACTAACACTTGTATAAATGACACCTATATATAGGGTTTCCCAATAAGAATGTTAAAACTTTAACAGCTGGTGGCAGCCATGTTTGAATTTTTTCTTAAGCTCATTTTGACATTTCAAGTCAATATAGTTTGGTAAATTATCATAAAATGTTTAATACTTAAAAAACGCTTGAAAATTGTGAAAACTTATTTTAAAAATCAATGTTCGATTCATAAAACTTATTAACACTAAATAAAGAAAATTGCAGAATTTGGAGTGAAAGCAATTCACAAGCCATTCAATAAAGACCACTGTATCCATAAAAAATAACTGTCTTGTGTTATCATCGAACCATATTATTTTCAAAATGAAGCTGGAGAACACGTTACAGTAAATGGAGTGTGTTACCGAACCATGATTAATGATTTTTTTTCCAAAAATGATTGAAAATGGTTTGCACGATATGCGGTTTTAACAGGACGGTGCTACGTGCCATATATCTGCGGAAACAATAGACTTATTGAAACGAAAGTTTAATCAGTCCATTATTTCACGAAATGGACCCATTATTGACAACCAAGATCATGCTATCTAACTCCATTGGATTATTGTCTGTGGAGTTTTGTGAAATCATTGTTTTATACTGATAATCACAAATAACAGAAGCATTAAAAATAAACATTGAACATGTAATTTATTTATGTGAATTTAAATAAATTCATTTATGTGTAATTTAATTATGTGAAAGAGTGACTAAAATTGAACTAAACAAATGTACTATGTCAAACGAAGTCGTGGTGGTCATATGAGTTAAATTGTGTTTCATCAGTAATGCCATAAAATATGCTTAAAAACGAATTAATTAAATACTTTTTATTTTATTTCCATTCAAACTTCTGAAGCGCTTATTGGAAAACCCTATATAATTTTAGAAATAATAAAACTTCTTAAATCGGTATTTGTTTTATTAATGTATCAAATTCACTTGAATACAAATGAATCATTCATTCTCAATACAACAAGTTTTACAAGTGTCCAATAATCATTTATTTTTCATTTTATGTCCTTAAGAGTTTTTAAAAAAATAAAGTAAGTAAGTGATTATTGGAGACTTTTATAAAATCATGTAGTATTTAGGATGTGTGATTCATTTGTGTTTCATAAATCAGTTTGAATTCTTCAAGCAAATAAATATTAAAGATAGTTTATTGACCATTTACATATTTTTTTTAGGTATGGTTTTCTAATCGACGGGCTAGATTAAGAAAACAACTTTCATCAAATTCAAACACATATTCCGGTATTAATTCTAATTTATCTACTTATACACCAGCTTATACGGCAGTATCTAGTTCTTATCCAGTTTTACCTTCAGAAAACTCTGGTTTTATTGCAGTTGGCAATCAACCCAGTAAGTATCAATTAGTTTTATCTAAAATGCACAATATATGAAGTAGACAGCAACAATTTATAACCATTTCTTTACTGATAATTCCCTTTTATAGATATAAACGTATTTCAGCCCAAAATTAATTTCATATACTATAAATGTATACAGATATATTAACACTCGCATATGCTTATATACATATATATATATATATATATATATATATATATATATATATCTATATATATACAGTCTGTTCAAAAAGTGCCAAGAATTATTAAAAGAAACACAAATTATATATTTATTCTGGTAAATTTATTTTGTCCCATTCAAAATATTCCCTATCGGAAACAATACATATATGACAACATTCAATCCGGTTCTGGAAACAGCTTCATAAACCGATTTATGTATCGTTGTTAACTCCTTTACCAAATTTTCTTTTATGACCTCTGTTGTATCAAAATTCTTTCCCCGTAGTGATTAATTTTAGTTTTTTTTTTAGAAAAAAAATTCACAGGATGCCATATCTGACAAATACGGTGCTTTGGCGATGACACGTGTTAAGTGTTTGACCAAAAAGTCACGTACAAGAGTCAATGTCTGCGACGACACATTGGTCCATGTGTTTTCTTTTCATAAATCTGGTCTGTTTTCACGAATCGACTCACGAAAACGCTTCTTAACCCCTAAATAATACTCTTCGTTGACTGTTTGGCCCGGCGGAGGGAATTCATAATGGACAAAATGCCCAGGTCCCAATGTATCCTAGTCAATTCTTTTCAATAAATCTTGTATATCGTCTAACCTCAAAATTGGATTGAACTCGGATGACCGAGACGGTATTTTTATTTCTTTTGAACAATTACGTAAAAACAAAAAATGCACTATATGCACCATTATCTTCCTTGGATAAAAATTCGATTTTAACATATATTTTGGGACCTCACCAATATCCTGATATTGTTCATATCAATTAAGATTATTTTATACAATCCATTTTTCATTATATGTGACTATTCTGCTTAAAAATGATTGACTTTTGTCCCAAGAGAGTACAGAATTGCAAATTTTCAGTTAGTGCGTCATGTTTTTTCATTATATTCACGAGTAATGTACTTACCTAGTTTCTTGATTTTTTCAAGCGGTTGTTAGTGAAACTATCGAGAAACATTTGAGTAATTCACACTTAGTTTTTCTGCAATGACCCTTACAGATTGGCAGCTGTTGAACTTCATTAATACACGTAATTCGTCATTGACAATAGTTGATCCTGAGAATTCAAAGAACTCACTTTTAATGTTCATATCCTCTAATCGATTTATTATTATTTTTTAATCATTGCTGTATGATTCGTTCGCTTACTATTTTAATTGTTCATTTTATGTTCCTAATTACCTTCACTACATTATATTCAAAAATAAACTCAACAAAAATATACAATTTTCATACTTTTAAATCTCTTTATTATCCATTTACACTGTAATCTGAAGTAGAAACGATTTCATAATTCTAGGCACTAATAGTTATACTATAATACCAAACACAACCCATGTCTACTTCCAACGGTTTTTATTATAAAAATTGCAACAAACTTTACTATATCCCAAAATCCACCATTTCATATACCACCTAATAATATTAAATTGTATTTATTTATGCATTTTCATATAGAATAATATTTAAAATTTTAGCCTCATATATATATATATATATATATATATATATATATATATATATATATATATATAAGATTTATATAAACAGACATACCATTATAATTTTATAGTGATGGATATCTATCAACCAAATAATAATTATCAGCATGCGTATTCACAATCACACATACACGGACAGCTACGTTCTGTAACTGAGATGATCCCAAACCATCTCCAACAAGCAAGTTCACAGCATCATGCAGTTATTAGTTCGCATAGAAATATTCATTACTCGAACACGAGTGCCGGAACACCTCAGCTGCAGTCTTCAAATTCCGATTCTGGTACTATAAATGTTGGCTTATCGAATTCCTATAATCTATTATCTAGCAGTATACAAAGTCAAGAAAATAGTAATCTTCTAGTCGTGCCAACTACAACTGAACCAACTTCTTGTTATGATTTATTAACAGTATCGTCTTCAAATAAGTCAACTTGTAACCAAAGTATTAAAACCAGTTTACCTCAACCGAAAACGAAAACAATAACAATCAATACTAGTACTACATCTCCAATAGATATAAACTGTGACAATCATTCCAGTGTACTCGGACGACAAAGCCAATATGTTTTACCTCCTACACCTAATAGTATAATAAGTGTAACTTCAACTGCTGAAACTGGTACTGCTGAAAATATGATAGCAAACGATAAAAAGACACATTTCACAGAAGAGAAAATACATTTACAAAAGCATGTATCATCGCCAACGAGTCGTTTAAAAAGTGTTCAGAAAAGTGTTATTTCTGAAATAAATTGGAAACCTTTAACACCTATAACAACTGCATCACTAGATATTCCAAAACGGTCGACAAATCTTGAAAATCTCGAACATTCCACATCGATCGGAATGTTGGTCGATGGTTGTCATTCTCATAACACGTATTTAACAAATTTGGGTGAACTTGGTCCTTCGATACATCACGTGCAAACAACATTGGGACGTTTGACTTCCTCTCAATCAACTTTAGATATACCGTACCATGGAATCCAGAATCATTTAGCCGGGATTGTTCACGAGAATTCAGCGACAGATCATCTTATACATGCTCCGACAACTTTGAACAGTGCCAGCAGTATTGATTTAAATAATCAGTTAACAAACAATGAAAAAATACCTTCACATCCAGATTCTTCAGATCAGATTCATACATCGTCACATCATTACCATAAACCTCCCCAGTTTGGAGTCCATCCACCTTTATACACTTGGTATTAAATAAGTGTCAAATAATATATGTAAATATTTATAAATGTAATATAAATAAATGTAAATATAAAAGTAACAATAAAGTTTATTACATACATTATTAATTAATGATTAGTTATAATAAAATTATATTTTACGTTAAACACGTAAATATAATTTATAAATAGTTACACATATAAAATGCCTAATATATATTTATTTATTTGCTTTTGAAACTAGTCAACAATATTGCAAACTTTCCAGTAAAATGCCATATTTGAAAAATATAATTTTCTTGACAACAAAAATATAAAATTTAAATGACAAGTTTCATTGTCTCATTATATATATATATATATATATATATATATATATATATATATATATATATGAGATGTGCCGGATATCCGTATCCGTGATCCGTTTCTTTTCAGCGGATCTAAAACAGATCTTTAAAACTCATCATTATGTCTAAAAACAACAATAATAAAGAAAAAGAACCCAAACTTGTTATCAATAAAATATCTTTTATTTTTAAATCAACATTGTAACAATCACAAAAAATGAAAACATATATACTATATAGCATTTATGGCTCTAGTAACAAATCTTTAATACAATGCAAACAAAAGGAAAACTATTCAAGTACTTTAATATGTATGACTTGAAACAAAAATCAGATTTTTTATTAATAATCAAGTTAAACATTATAATCAAAACTCAGAAGTGATAAACTGTATTTTAGAAAAAGCAACTTTGTATTTCAGAAAGAGCAGCATTAAATTGATTTATTTTTTGATGCAAACGTACGTGCTGACATAAAATTAGTTTAAATATTTAATTGAAAAAAACAAACGTTTTTATAAAAATAATACTGTATTTAAATTTAAAATATCAATACTTGAATACTGATATTATTTTTAATTAAATAAATGTTTTTGGAAATGATGATGAAGTCAGTAATTATCAAAGTTACTATAGGTATTTTTTAAACGTGATAGAACTTTAAATTGAATCCCTATCGAAAATTCTATATAATCTAAAAAATACTCTTTAATATACCTTTATATATACATGCACACGCACATGTATATGTATATATATATATATATATATATATATATATATATATATATATATATATATATATATAAAGCTATTTTTAGGTTTGATAAAACTTTCAGTAGGGATTCAATTTAAAGTTCTATTAAGCTAAAAAAACACATATAGAATTCAAATTCAAACTATGTTATCTAATGATATTTTACGGACGTTTTCAGCGAAAACATCTTTATCCAGCAAACTAGTTCGAAAATTCAAACATTGCTTCATATTTTAACGGAATTTGTTACATTTATAAATAATGAAATTATAATTATTACGTGTGTCTTATGGGTCTACAGCCTATTGGGTCGGTAGTCCTAGAATACTTATTTCGCGAGAAGATTTGACTCCCGTTTAAAAAATTTCTGGATTGTCTTTCAGTTAGGTAATTATTATATAGTGGAGCATTTTGTGTCCTTTGCGGGAAGGTTGCGCGACGTTCGATCAGCAGAGTTTTAGGTCACCTCGCGGGGATGACCTCTTACTGACCGGGTTTAATGTAATGGCTTCTCTTGTGAATTCGAAGTCGTTTCCAACAGCGCAAGCTGACGGAGCCGCTTATGTTTACTGTACTCCACGAAGAAGTCAATTATTTCTATGGCACGAACAAGTACGTTGTCGATGACCTTCGCTCTTTCATACAGTTGACGTGCTTGTCCGCAGATAAACTAGTCGATCATCGGGAGCTGAAGGTATCAATAATGGGTGGTATATACAATTCCAAAATTATTATTGAATATAAGATTATTTGAATAGTAATTTATGGATATTCAGGTATATTATTATATAGATATATATATTAAACAGATATATATTATTATAAGCAGATATCCGATATTTAATGTAGATTCAATCGTCGGAACTTATAGTTTCCGATCGAAATCATTATCTTTTATTCTTTATCTATCATTTTATAAAATATGTAAATAATTTAACAATCTAATTGATTAAATATTTTTAAATAGTTATTTTTAATAGTAATTTTTTAAATAATTTTTTAAATTAATTTTTTAAGTATTTTTAAATAGTTATACACTAATTTAATGAAATACAATAATAAATTTGATACTGTCATGAAACAATTCTAAAATTAATATTTATATTATTATTCTTAGTAATATTCTCAGTCTATCTATCATTTCATAAAATATATAAATAATTTAACAATGTATTAAGTATTTTTAAATAGTTACACTGTAATTTAATTTAATTAAGTACAATAATAAATTGATGTTGTTATAACACAATTCTAAAATTAATATTGAATATAAAGACTATTTGTGTAATAATTATTATACAAATATATATTTTAAACAAATTTATATTGTTGTAAGCAGATAACCGATATTTTATACAGATTTTATCGTTGAAACTTAGTTTCTGTTCGAAATCATTATATCTTAACATTTTCACATGTTTTTATGATTTTAATAAATTATTTTACTCACATATACACACACTATTCTACTATATTTTATGAATCATTAAATAAACAACGTAAGACTAATAAATTTTCTTACGATTTAACAACATTAATTTATTTTTAATACTTGTAAATAAATAAAGTTCTTTCACAACACAAGCTACACTATCGTTTTATTTTCTTTTATTCGCTATTTTTATTCTTCTAATTCTATCCTGTCTCAGAATCTGACTAGTTTTCCTATATCTTCTCTACTGATACATTTTTGTCTGATTCCTTTCTATTCTTATCGTTATCCACTTTTCAATATCTCCTTGAAACTTACGAGAAGCCTTTATCAGATAGCTGTCATATAAAAAAGATTTGATCTTACGAAGCAATAACATGGAAAATTCGACGCCGTGACGCCCGTCACCTTGTGACGTTGACGCCGCTAATGCGCATGCGCACAGATTAAAAAAATTTGCAGTCTAAAAAATCATGAATTACAAAATAATTCACGGTTCTAGGCGGCGGCATGGAATTCGCTACCTCCCCGAAGCTAGGGGTGGCCGGCTAGCGTTGCTGTACTACCGACCACCCCGACTTCAGAGAGCGGTGGCAGGGAAAAAAGCCAAGTTTTAAATTTAATTTATTCAAAATTTCTTTACTTTTCGAGCACTGACGGACTTCTAGGTTAACGACATCGTTAATGAATTTTCTCATCGAACCAAGCAACGAGATTCGAACCGCTAAATGTCGGCATATGAAGCGACCACTCAACCGTGATGCTACAAGACTTCATACAGTAGTAATTTCAAAACTTGTATTTACTGTGATATTTTGGACATATCATAGATAATAAATACTGAAGGTAATGGACCATGTCCTCGCAATACACCTCAGTGCGTGCGATGGATAATAAACTAGACCATATTCAGAGGTTTGAACCCGAGTCGACCGACATTAACACTAAACCTACCACGAGGGGTCAAATGACCCTTTTTAAACTTTTTTTCAAAATTTCTCACATAAAGCGTTATCACATCGCTAGTTGACTTTATGACTTTTAATATAATTTTCATACAATGCATTTTTCAATATTTACTCCTCTCTTGTTATTTTTTTTACCGAGATATATATGTAATCTGCCTTAACTACCGCAACGGGTCATTTGACCCCTGCAAAGATTCATATGATATCATGAAGATTTGTATGTGTGGTTGTGATACAAAACCATTGCATTATACATTTTTGCTATTCCATCATATATTTTGCTGTATTGCGTTATATTTGTTGTTGGCTGACTAATGAATAGCGAATTTCACTCTACTCCAAGCGAGCGATAAAAAAGTCAACGAAGCCAGCGTTTACAAACAGATAAATTGGATTTAATCTCTGAAGTATGGTACAAATTTATCGAGAATAGCCAAAATTGTTACAAGCCTGGGGAACATGTAACTATCAATGAACAACTTTTCCCAACCAAAGAGAGGTGTAGGTTTACGCAATATATGCCGAACAAACCGGATAAGTTTGGTATCAAATTCTGGCTAGCATCTGACGTCAGCACCAAATACATTATAAATGGATTTCCATATTTGGGAAAGGATGAAAACAGAGGAGCTTCATCTCCGCTTGGAGAATTCGTTAGCCAAACAAAAAAGTGCTTCTACTAAGCTCAAAGCATAAATCTATAAGCATCGAAAAAAACGGTAAGCGTATACCTGAAACGATTAAATTCTACAATAATACTAAATACGGTGTAGATATGACGGATCAAATGGCAAGAAAATACTCCGTGAAATCGAAATCGCAAAGATGGCCTGCGCAGATTTTCTTCAATATTCTTGACCTGACTAGAATCAACTTGTGGGTTTTATACAAAGAAACAACCAGCGAAAAAATTTCTAGACAATAATTTTTATTCCAATTAGTTGAAGAACTTGCCGAAGATTTTCAACATGAGCAACAGGAAGAAAAAGAAATTATACAGAAAACGTCAACAAATTCAAGTTCGGATTCTCGTGTGCAAATGCGAAAAAGGTGCCAAATAGGTTTTATAAATAAATAAATAAACAATTTTGAATCGTTATTTGAAAAAAAATTGTTTTATTCATGTACCAAATTGTGCTAAATGATATATTTTTCGCTATACTTAGTAATATATGTAACATTTTAAAAAGGGGTCATTTGACCCCGCTGTGGTAGGAATAGGTATACATGAAGTATCGGTAGGTTTAGTGTTAAAGACCCGAGTACTTGTTCACTATGCAACAGACTAATAATTATTAGTTCGAAAAACTTGTACTTATGTACTATTATACCACCGAGCTATCATTTGAAATGGCGTTTTAAATACTATTACTACTATTTCGTAGTAGATGATGGATAGAGAGTGATTAGGTATGAACTCATATAAAACAATAATTGTCTATAAATGTATTTATTACAAACATATTCAATTAACAAAATATCAATATACTTTACATACAATCGCCATAAAATAAATCCAGCAAATAACAAAATATCACAAACTAAAAGTCAGTTCTGTAAATAAATACATTAATACACTTCGTTATTTATCTAAACCAAATTATAGAAATATATTAAACATTACTTAAAAACTGTTGACCATTGCTATTTCAAAATGTCACTTTTTTAGTTTTTATTACAAAAAGTACACACACAGCCTTGTGAAATATTTTGGCAAAATTACATTTACCAATTAATGTTGGCACTACTAATATACATTTTTTAGGATCTAAGATTAAGATTAATATATATATATATATATATATATATATATATATATATATATATATATATATATTAATTAAATAACAATACCTAATTAGATGTTCAACAATATATTATCCAAATTCCAAAATTCCATTGATTATTTTTTTAAATAAAGTACAAATTATATACTTATATGTAAAAATAGCTATTTTTATGACTATAAAAAAATATTAAATAAACCTTTTTGTATAGATATGTTTGTTTTAATATATATATATATATATATATATATATATATATATATATATATATATATATAAATTCATTATACCCACAATATAAACATTTTAAATATAAACATTTCAAATAAAAATATCAATTCTGGTCCCAGTAGTCTTATACATACCCAAATAAATATCAATTTATTCTAAGTACATTTTATGTACATTAATTATATCTTCAAAAATATTCGAATTATTATCACTTTACATTTCAACTGTAGTCACAAATCATTAGCAAAAATTAACAAAATGATGAAAATTATTCTACACTATTATCTCTATACATTTGACATTTGTAACAATCCGTATAAGTGCCATTTATAGAATATTTTTTTAAAACTACAATCTTATACAATATGTTATGAAAAATTCACTTTTTGACATTAGTTTATTTATTTACATTAATTTTATATACTGGTATATAAAACAATCTTCATATTGTTAAGAAATTAGAAAATATAATTTTTTTAAACCTATCTATTACTAATAGCATACACTTCAAATCTCATTTAATATAAGTGAATTATATACTATTATATATTAAAAATAATATTAGTCATAATTGCCTTATTTTTGTTTCTCACTGAATGTTGAAAAACAATAAACAAAAAAATATACTGAATTACAAAAAATATTCGAATATTCATACCAATAAAATACTCTGAATCTATAATTTAAACAGAAAATATAATTATAGAGCATTGATACATTTTATCAGATTCAAAAAGTTGAAGTATGTTAAATTAATAAACATACAACTTCACATTATACTAGGCTGAATCTGATACATCTGCTGGTCTGTTAACAATTTCTTCTTCTTCTTGAATATTTCTATAATTATTTATTCTTATTATGACTGGATCCATACATTTTTTAAATGAAATATTGTTATATAAACACATTCCAAATATCAATCCTATGAATCCAATTATCTAAAATACACATTTTAATCAGAAAAAAACACTCATATTGTAATCAATTTAGTATTGTAAATTCATTTTTACATAAATGGTTAATCATTCATCTCAATACCATAAGATTTTCTTAAAGTATTCACTAATCACTTACTACTCACTTTTTAACTAATGTTCATTGTCATAACCCTATAATTATCTGCAATATTACACTGTGATGATGATCATATAATCATTACAATCAGCATTCATAGAAAAAATGAACACAAAGTAACTATTAAACACTTTTATGAAATCTTATGATGCTATTGTACTATAAATAATTCGTTTGTGTAAACTACTTTTACTTTCAATAAATAATTTTTATATAGTGAATAAAAATTAAATATCTAAATCAATACCAAAGTTGAAAAACATTCTAGTTGAGTGAAATAATTATCTGCCCATATATACGCACACACACACACAAATGTTTAATTTAATAATATTTACCTGAGGCCAATGGAACTCTTGCCATCGGAACATTAATGCAAATAACCAAATAACTAATGTACGTATACTATCTAATACCATACGAGTTGTTGCAGATATTTCTTTTGTAACAGATATACCGGCAAAATTGAAAAATGCAATTGAAACTATTGTACCTATAAAAAAAAATAATTAATATTAACATTACTTTATGTATGTAATTATTTAATAAAAAATAGTATTTCCTATTCACCTATAATAGCAAAAACAAGCTGGTAGTTATTTCCCATTTGTGCTAATGCATCTGGAAGGTCTTCTAAAACACCATGAGCATTCTGATTGAATGGAGCTGGCACTTTTATAAAATAAAATGGTATTTGAAGCAAGCCCAATGTAACAAATCCGAAAACTCCTATAAATTATTATTGAAACAACTTAATAAATAATTTAATTTATATAAATAAACAAGTTTAACACAAAAAATATTTAATTTTAAAAAAGTACTTATTCATTTTACCTTCCCAGCCAACAGCTTGTAATGGAGGAATGTCTAAACCAGACACAAATTTCTCTTCTATAACCATTTGTACTGAAGTAATAATCTAAAAGAGATATTATTATTACAAAAAACTTGTATTTAATTAGTAATATTTTAATTAACTTGAGTCAATATTTATTTAATACTATTAATATTTTTATCAATTTTCAAATTTCTCTCCAATCATTCATATAATTATACATAACAATCATCTAAAAAACTAAACCTGTGCAATAATAATCAGCAAGTCGCCTGTAATAATATCATTTCTTCCATGACGTCCTTGTGAAGAGTTATTGAAAAAATCGCTCATTCCCACTACTAATAGGCCAACAATAACAAACAAAATTCCAGTCCATTCACGAGATTTTAATGTACGTTCTAAGAAACCGACACTTAAAAGTCCCACAAATATTATCACCGAACCTAAAAATCAACATAAAATAATACACTACACATCAAAATATAATGCAGTATATTTAAATTACAAGTTACCTCTCAACATTTGAAAACTGGAAGCATATGTAAAATTTAACCCTACGTACATAATAGATGTTGCTACCATATCACACATTGCGGGAATAAACAGGACAAAAGGATTAAAATTACGATTTCCTTTAACTAACCCATTTGTATCAACTGATCCATCCTTAAATAAAGAATATCTCATAAAGAATGTCTCATATATATACATGCATGCATGCATGCATACATGCGTGCATGTGTACATACATGCATACATACATATATACATATATATACAGTTAACGACATTCAGTTGTATACGATGTAATTTCTTTTGTAAATAATTGCTAACATCATGATAAAAATATTTTTTTTTAATATCTGTTAAAACATTTATATTAACCACTTGCACTGGAATGACGTGCTATGCACGTCGACTATTATCTGTACCAAATGCCGATATGACGTGCATAGCACATCGTGTGATCTTTGCTTAGTATAATATCGGAGTTCAGTTAGAAAATGTCACACTTTTGTCTTGAAGGCATGCAAGTACGTTTTTGCAAAACTTCATTAATTTTACATATTTTCATTGAATAATAATCAAGAACTGCAATACACAATAATTTTTTTTATTATTATAAAGAACTATTTTATCCAAGAATTATTTTATTCTGATAATAGTGCATCAGAAAATGCTGTACTGCAATGTCTCAACACATATAAATATTTAATAAATATATTATACATCGTATAATGATCAATAAAGGAACATATGCCATTCTTATATAGGTAATTATTTATATTATTTAAATGTATAATATAATTATTATACAGTCAGAACGATAAGTATAGAACAAATTCATTACTTTAATGTTTAAAATGATTGATATACAAGAATTATATATTAGTGAAAGTTTACTTTAATAATTTTTTTTCGTATGATACTGTTCAAAACAAAATTCTCTGTGAAGAGGAACATTACAATATTTACACATGAATGTAATGTAATTAAAGCATTTTTTTTATCAATGTTTATGTTTATAATTCATGTTTACCATTCGGTAATAATATTGTGCTATATAAGAAACTTAATTGTTTAACAGTAGAAGCACGGAACCGGCATTTAATGAACATACACCGAATCCGTATTTATATGGGTCCGGCACTTTAACATGAATCTATAAAACCCCTAGTAATACGGGACCGGTCGTTTAAGTGTTAAAAATAAGGGCAATCCAACCAAATGTTAAGAGTTATATTTTTACATCATTATCCTTCCACACATAACTGAATGTTCTTTCATTTTATGTATTTTTTTAAAATAATTTATTTGTTATACCCTTTACGGCAACTTAGTTTTTGTTTATTTTGGAAAATTGTACCAATTACCATGATGATAAATTGAGTTAGGCAAAAATTAAAATTAAAATATAGTTTCCTGTTATAATTCAATACATTTAAAAAAATAGTCCGTATACAACTGAATATCATTAACTGTAAATATATGAATATAAATACCTGTTTTCGTTTATAATAAAAATATGCGGCTTTAAAAACCAACAAACACATTATTTCACCTAAAAACATTGAACATGCTTGCACAAATGGATGTTCAAAAGTTCTTATTTTGCCATCAGATCCTTCAGCACTTAATTTATCAGCCCATCTAAAAAAAGGTCGTTGATAAAAACTACATTTTTAAAATAAATAAATAACTTACTTTGTACTCAGAGTATTTATAGATCCAGTTATAACTAAAACAAAAGCCAAAAATATTTGATATTTAGTCCAACCCATCGTTTATAAAACTAGTAATAGTGAATAAAATACAGTTCAATATAAAATCAAACAATATCGACTAAAAATTCACATAAATGATTATAAATTGGACAAATGTAATCGTTCTAGTTTGATTACTGACTCATTTTGATAAGATTTGCCGACGTATGACGTATCAAAACACTTGCACATAGACGCGTTTATATTTTTGACAGAAGTTCTATTCATTAAAAAAACACATGTACATATGTGTCATGATAAAAAAGTACAGACTGAAAAAAAGTATTTTTTAACATTTTTTCTTTAAAAAAGTGTCTTATTTTTTATTGAGGGATAAAAACATTTTTTTCATTTCATACAAATTTAATATTGAAATTTTTAATTGAAAATGAAGTCAACATTTTCTACTTAACATGTAAATTAATTTAAGTTCTTCAATAAAATGTTAGTAAAAATATCAAATTATATAAAAAGTAAAACAATTTACACTAATTGTAAAGTAAAAATTGATGTAATAAAGCTATAAACATTATATATATATATATATATATATATATATATATATATATATATATATGTGGTCATCAAAATGTGACGCCTAGATTTGTGTTTTATTAAAAAGAAACTCTACACATGTTTCTCTATACAATGTTTCTTTTTAATAAAACACAAATCTAGGCCTCATGTTTGGATGGCATATATATATATATATATATATATATATATATATATATATATATATATATATATATATATATAATATGTATATGTGAAACATGGGTCTTGAATAACAGAATAATTCAGTGGCTTCAGAAACACAAAAAAACATGGAAAGATGAATGTTAAGATTAACAAGAAAATATAAATGAGTATCGAACAGATCAAAAAGAAAAAGGTTGTTATAATAAAAGTGAGAAGTTTGAAATGGAAATGACTGGTCATATAACAAAAAGATAAGACCACCGATGGACAATAGAAATTACTTGATTGAGAACCCAGATTTATAAAAAGTCACAGAAAGGGACTCATAGATATATAGGACAGAGACATAAGTAAATTGATTAAAATGGACTGAAAGAGAAAATCACTAAATCGGTCAACATGAAATGTTTTGGAAGAAGCCTTCATCCAGCAATGAATAGAAAGAAGATGATTCACCATCATCGACAACAGCATCAGCCTTTTTCTATTTACTGTTAAATGAAGGCCTCTAACAATACTTTCCACTTCAAACGAACTAAACCTTTTTCTTTCGTTTCACACCGACGAATTTTCTTATTTTCACATTAATAAATTATCACCCTAACACCACAAGATGTTAAACATTATTTATTATTCACTTTCGTTATTTATAAGCTAACGCGCAATTGATGTCAATACCATCATCATCATGCACTATAAAATCTGAATGTTCTATAAAATCGAAATGATTATCAGATTATAAATAAATAAAGTGAACAATAAATAATTATTAAATATTTTTTCAATATTTTGTAGTATTGGGGTGATCATTCATTTGTCGAAAAGGGTATTTACAACATAAGTTTATAAATACCCTTTGTTTGTTTGAAACTAATATTCCATATAGTTCAGTACAAAATATTAGAAAATTTAAACTGATAATTATATATATATATATATTTAACAAGTAAACAAGAGTAAAAACAAATTTTAAAACATATTGAAATAAACCCTAATGTAAGTATAAGAAAAATATTTAAAGATATACAAAAAAGTACAGAAATGAACATTTCGTTTCATTATTAAAAAAGTAATTATCATAATTAAATCTCACGAAAGGAATCATATAAATTGACAGAATAGAAAAGGAGAATTTAATATATATATATTAAATTCTCTAAAAAAAGGGATAATTTTTTAAAAGTACTGTTTTCAATGTTGAGTGTAATTTCGAAATATTTAATTCGTCTTTTTTAATAAACAATATTTACAATTAACTGTAAAATGTGAATATAGTTGCATAATGGTATAGGAATATAAATTGTGTCGGTTACTAATATTTATATATTTTATTTCACTGAATATAAAATGGATTAATTTGTTTATATCAATATTTTAAAATACATTTAAAATTCTACTGCAAATTAGTGTTAAAAATAAATTCTTATTTCAACAAAACAATGATCTTCAATTATTGTTTGTTTTGGAACTGTGGCAGATTTATTTTAATATATATGAATGTTTGGTGTTGGGAATAAAAATTTATTTGTGGTAAAATGATCACCGATATTGATTATCGAGCTAAAAAAACAACTAAGGAATCAATTCTGCATAATGTATTGAAATAACTCAGAACACATCCTCAATTATTACATTTGAATTCTATAGAGCATTTATGGGAAAAATTAAAAAAATATTTAAGTAGTCGCAATATTTTTAGTGAAGAATCTTTATCTTCAAAAAAAAAAATGAATTAAACAAGCCTATTTTTAATAAATAAACATATTAAATTCATACATGATATTTTCAGATTTAAATAACAACTTATTAAATATTGATTTTTGAAATTTTAATTCTTTTTTAGACCATATTGTTAATAACTGAATACTCGATACGGGATATTCGATACCTAAACTTGACAAAAACCTTGTGAATTCTTTACACTGTGGAATTATTATTATTATTGAATAAAAAAAACCTTTTTATTATCTATTAATGAATTCAATAGTTGTTTTTTCCACATACAAATACTTTTGCAGGCCGTTTATTGTATTAACATTAGTCTAATTTTTGTAACATTGTGAAATAAATAATTTGAAATTTTACTGCACATAAAATTGTTAAGTGTACTCCAATAAAATAGTAAATATGAAATTCTTAAATATTTATTTATTTTTGACAATTCAAAATACTTTTAGTATGTTCAACTGCCACTAATACTTGGCAACATTATGTAAGTATATACATATATATATATACATATATATATATATATATATATATATATATATAAACACAAATGAAATATAATCCCAATACTACAAGATATTATAAAAGTGTTTAATAATTAATCATTGTTATATGTCTATATATCTTTTTTTACTTATTTTGTTTAATTCTAGAACACTACATTATTAAACTAAATTTATAATATATCTAATTATTACATAACACTATAATAATCTTTTTTTATTACATAACACTAGTTGTTCTCAAAAAAAAATTGTTGCATTGCTTTATTTTTTTTTTTAAAAAAAAAAAACACAAAAAGGGAATTTAGTATACGTTTTATAAGACATTTATTAAAGATGTGTGGTTCAAGTATCAAAATATACAAATAAGGTATAGCCAACAATTAGTTTAGATTTGCAATACTCTGACGATGATGATAAACCATTGTAATACATATTAGATATAAATAAATAACATGAATAAAGAGTAAGTATAGAGACATTTATATCTCATGGTGCTCAGTTAATAATTTATTTATGGTGAATTTTTCACAATTTTAAAACAGGTAAATACTTTTATTCGTCAAATATATGAGTAGTTGATAATAACAAATAAGACAGATGTTTTTAAAATAATATACGATTATATAATTTAATATATTCCTAAAAATTAAATCATATATAATTTAATTAAAACAGAAAAATTTGCCTGTTAATATCAAATTTACCAAATATTTTCTTACATTGGCTACATTGCTTTCATATTAACATTCTTAATTTTACGATAGTGGTATACTTCTTTTTCCTGTGAGAAAAAACGTGTAACAATGGCTCCTGTAAGTATTTAGTTTGAAATCGTATATTATCTACAAATAATTACCTCAATCATATGAATTTATTTTTATTAAATGATAAAGTACACCATTTTTTCATAGATAGTTATCACGATGTATGTCTCAGTATTTCAAAATATAAAAAAAATATCACGAAAATCATACCCCATATTGGTTAAAAAGTGAAAATTAATATTTTTCCTCGTTTATTAATGAATAATTTTATGTCTGGTTCAAACACATTTCTGTGGATTCCAGACGAATGCTGTAAAAAACAAAAATGTGCGAAATGCGTTAAGAGGTAAAGGTGGACAAAAAAAGAAGAAAATCTCGTTGAAGTTCACAGTAGATTGCACGCATCCAGTTGAAGATAATATTCTCGATGTACAAAACTTCGAACAATATTTAAAAGAAAGAATTAAAATCAATGGAAAGACCAACCAACTTGGAAATGTAGTTACATTGGAACGTAATAAAACCAAGTTGTCTGTCAATTCAGAGGTATGTTATATTAAAATGAATTTTCTTTCCTCGACACTTTTATTTTTATCAACAATCCTATTAAGCTAATGAATGTTAAAAAAAATGTTTAATATAATACAAATAAATCATTCACATATCTTTATTCACTGATGTGTATTGCGATGGTCAACATTATCAGAATACTACAAATCTTTAAAAATGTCATAATGCAACACTTTATAACTATTAAAATGTGTATTAGTGAATAAATAATATATGTTATTGAACATTTTTATAAAATTTTAAAATATTGAAGTTCATTTATATGAATTTCACCATCGTGTTAATATGAGTAGTAAATAATTTGTTTAGTGTCATAATTGTATAGTTTAATATTATTGATAACTATATTTTAAGTTTTGAATATATTTTTTTTAGGTACCATTTAGTAAAAGATACTTGAAATATTTAACGAAAAAATATTTAAAGAAAAATAATCTTAGAGATTGGTTACGTGTGGTAGCTGCTGGCAAAGATGCCTATGAACTTCGTTACTTCCAGATCAATTCACAACAAGATGATGATACTGATGATGATAATGAATAAAATGTATACTGAAAATTAATAAATAATTTTTGAATAAAATTTTATTTTTTTTATATAAAAATATTTATATGTTCTTGAATCAAGAATTATATAAAAATGTATTTGAAAACTCTTAGAAGTTTTGATCAGTTTCAATAACTTTTTATAGTCATTGTTGTAAAATAAAGAATCATAAATTTATAAAAAACATTTGTATAGATTGCTGAAGGGTGTAAATCTATAAATACTATGATTCACGTGCATAATAAGTAATTTTGTTATTGAATTGTTTTATTATGAATTTACATAAAATATTAAAATTATTTTTAAAAACTATTTTGTTTTTAAATATGTTTTTTTAGAGAGCATATGGAAATTTAATATATATAATTTATAAATGTTAACTAATTATGTATATGTAACAAATTACATTCTTTTTTCATATATTTTAAAAGTTACACATATGTTTGTTTATTTAGTAATTAACTACTAAAAATGTAAGTTAATGTATATAAAAAACATGCATTTAATTCCAAAAATTACTTTTTGTAAATCACAAATTCATTTAAATGCGAATGAACATACATGTGTTTATAAATATATATATATACATGCATGTGTATGGCATGAGTGGGGAGGATGTAATAAGTACTTTTTTAATACTTATTATTGGTAACCCTGAATGTCATAATTTGGCGCGAGACATTAATGTTAAAAACTAAAATTAGATTAATGTTTGTAATGACAATTTTTATATTTATTTAAGTTTTATCTGTGCAATATAAGAAAATGCAAGCGTTCTTAAAAGGAAATAAAAGTACCTTAGAGAAGAAATCCGCATCTGTTAAAAAAAAGCAGTTGATACCATGGGTTGAAAAATAGTAAATAACCATATTTTTTCTATATAGTTCATTTACATATATATATATATATATATATATATATATATATATATATATATATATATATATATATATATATATATATATGTACATATATATGTACATATATATGTGTATGTGTGTGTATGTATAGATAAATAGGTAGCATGCAATTTCCTTCCATCCACTATTGGATGGAATCATCTCCCAAAATTTTCTTTTTTGAGTGATAGAATGCCTTTCTTTTTCATTCTATTCCAACGATTTTTTTGTTTCTGCCCCATTTATCGATGTCTTAATCCTTCTATTTCTTGATTTCCAATCAATAATTTCTCATATTCATTGGTGGTTTTCTTTGTTATATAATGAATAATTTCTATTTTATCCTAATCACTTTACTATAATGATGATAATTTTATTTTTTTCTAATTACTAGTTTCTTATTCTGTCTATGTGTTTTATATACATATATATATAAACATATCGTGCTATAAACATCATGTTTTATATATGAATTCTATTTTAGTCGACCACGACTTGTAGATGATGTTGTTGAACAGAATGAAGTAGTTTCTGTATTAAAAGAGTGTCTTTCTGGTGCTGATTTACCAAATCTCCTATTTTATGGTCCCCCAGGTACGGGTAAAACAAGTACAATTATAGCTGCAGGTCGACAATTATTTGGTGATATTTATAAAGACAGGTATATGATTTGTTCTTTTTCTTATTTTTTTTCTTTTATTAATATGTTTATTTTTAGAATTTTAGAATTAAATGCATCTGATGAAAGAGGCATACAAGTAATCAGAGATAGAGTTAAAACTTTTGCTCAAGTATCCACTAGTTCACGGAAAGCTGAGTATGTTAATAAATATGTTTACCTATATGTAAGCTTATGTATTAATATAACACTTAATTATTTTTTAAGTGGTAGTCCATGTCCACCATTTAAAATTATAATCTTAGATGAAGCCGATTCAATGACACATGCTGCACAGGCAGCATTGCGACGCACGATGGAAAAAGAAACAAAAAACACAAGATTCTGCCTAGTGTGTAATTATGTATCTAGAATTATTCCACCTTTAACATCGAGATGTAGTAAATTTCGTTTTAAACCTTTATCAGAAGAAAAAATTAAAGATAGGTATGAATATTTAATTATATAATATAAAAATAATAGGTTAACAAACAGTTTGAGAATTTGATGATAATATATTTTATAAAATTATATTTAATCATCAGTCTGTATATATTTTTTAGATTACAAATGATTTGCAAAGAAGAAAATGTAATTTGTGATGAAGAAACACTCAATAAAGTTGTTGAAACAAGTGGTGGTGACATGCGAAGAGCGATTACATGTCTTCAAAGTTGTTCTCGTCTTAAAGGAAAAAATGTTCCTATAAATAAAGATGATATAATAGAAATCATTGGAATTATACCTGATCAGTATATTCAAGAATTTTTAGATGTTTGTAAAGAAGCTAATTATAATAAACTTGACCAGTTTGTGGATAATTTTATATTACAGGCTTATTCAGCATCTCAGGTATAAATTTATACATACACATTTCATACTAACATTTACAGTTACATAATTATAATCATATAATTTATTTGGTATAATGACCTTTAAATATTTATTTTAGTTATTAGATCAATTAAATGAAATTATTATTTTTTCTGAAAGTTTAAGTAGACCACAGAAAGCTACAATTTGTGAGAAAATAGGGGTAAGTATTAAAAATAACAGTACTTTTTTTATCATAAATGATTCTGATAAAAAGTCAAAAAGAGAAATCTTATTTAAATTAAAATAAGTCAACTTTTTTTTTAGAAGTATATTTTTTAAGTCATATTGTATTTGTACATATGTATGTGTATGTATATATATATATATATATATATCAGTAAAAAAATATTTTCTATTTATTTTAGATCTGCAGTTATAGACTTCAAGATGGAGCCTCAGAATATATACAGCTAATGGATTTAGGTTGTTGTATTATGACATCAAATTAAAATAGTATACTGTAAGTAAAATTGTAAAAAGTTAATGTGTATTTTTATAATTATTAATTACTATTTTTTATACACCTCTAATAATACTTTTTATGTAATTTATTAATTTTTTTTATACATGATTCAAATATTATTTTTTATGAATAAACTATAAATTTAAGTGTCTTAAATTCAATTTATTGTATATACTTAAGTTATTTTGATAATTATTTAAAATATCGATTAAAAGTATGGTCATCTATGTCTATTTCAAATATATACAAATTTTAATATTGTATACAGTTCAATTTTTTAGATTATTTTATTGTTGATAATTTATCCATAAATTACTTTCATATAAATGTATTAATACAAATTGTACTTTTTTTTATTAAGATTTCCATTTAAGAAATTAATATTTCATATTTTATTCAATTTTGAATCACTATATTTACTTTTTAACAAAGGGTTACTTTTTAATACAATATTTTTTATAAAAATACTTAATGTTTTTTAATTATTGGTTTTTGCTATATGCATTTAAAAAATTAAGATTTTGTAATCTTATGTTCTGAAGACGGTAATCAAAATGTTCATTAGTAAAGTTGAACAATAGATTGTTCAACACATATTTTGTAGTTTGAGAAATGATTCAGTTATTAAAAGGTGAGAATTAATCTTTTGGTCTGGATCACTATTTAAATGGTTACGATGGAAACATATGGTACACAATAAACATTACTGGGAATGAAATACTTTTTCATATACCAATTAACTGTACACTATTTTGATTTTTTTTATTATTTAAAATTAATTAAAATGTTCTTTTGTCTCAGTCATTATTTTCATATGAACATTAATATTGCAAGCATAAATATTTTAAAATAAGATAATATTAACTAAATGTTCAAACATAAGCAGATTGTGAAAACAGAAAATTTTAATCATAAGTGCTTATTGCAATACTAATTTTTGATATTTACTGAGAGTATAAATTAGTGACATTTGTAGGACAAATTTACAAGTGCCCACAAAACTTAGAGAATTTTATATATTTCAAATATATTCTTTTCATTAATATTTCTTATAACCTTTAATAATTTCTTCTATATATCTTTAAACTAAATCAAATTCATTTTACTCATAACATTATTTCAACTTTCTCCATTTTTATGAAACAATGTCTTTTTACCTCTCCTCTTTATTGTGTTTAAACTAAAGCAATCTTCTTTGTTCAAAATACTAAAAATAGAGAAGTATTCCTTTTATTTCATTACTTGTTACTCTGTTCCTTTGCATCACACTTCTTATAGATATTAGGTTGGCAAGTATCTCCCTTCCGCTTTTTTTTTTTTTTTTTTGTACATAGCCGCGAAATTCAAAAGACCAGAAGGCGGAAGGGAGATATTTGCCAACCTAATATTTTCTATTTTCTCTCGTATATCAAAAACCTAACATTGGATTATATATCCTAAACAAAGTTATGCTGACTTCATTTTATTTTGTAATTATTTTACAATAAATTTTTAATCTGTTTACAAAACTAATTTGGGTTTCTATACACAGTTAGTTACTTTTAACTTGTGTGGTCTAATATTATAAATAATACTCCTAAGGTATTATTTATTTAATTATAATTTACTCCTAATAAAAAACTGAATAATTACTTTCATTTGTACATCAAGGGTCATTCAATCAACTAAATAATTTGTTATATAAATTTTATTTATACATTTAATATTATAATGAATGAATTCTAATCAATCAAATTAAATTACTTATATATATTTTTACATGTATACATATTTATTTTTAATAATTACTCATTAACAATCACACAATTCAATTATAAGTGCATTTTATTTTGTCAAGAATAGCTATTTAAAAAAGTTGACCTTTTGGGTACCCAAAACCAAAAAATAATTTTTGAAATATATTGATCACTTAAAACAAATTTAATATTTGCATTACAATTTTGTCATATATAAAATAAATACTCAGTTATGACCAAGAATTTCATATACTTAATCTTAAATAAAAATGAGATTGATAATTAATATTCATTTCCATAGACGTTTTCATCTGAATACGCAATGTAAAGGAAAAAATCTTCTTCATGATGTTCCTGAAATATTAAAAATTATCAACAATTTTAAAATGTGTGTGTACATAATTTAATTTTCAATATTATGTATATAAAAATTATTGATTAAAAATATTCATAAAAATACACTACCTGATATAATGAACCCATTGTAGCAGACGTTGGTGGAATTACATTGTTAACAAAGAAAAACAAGGCATCTTCTGGTCGAAGGTGAATTCTTTTTCGAATTAAAAAGTAAAATTGACCGACAGTAAGATCGCTTGGTACAAGATATTTCTTCTTGTCTAAATCGCCTATTCTTGCTTTTGGAGCTTTCTCCACAATCACCTTTAAAAATTATTTATGTTGTAGAATCGTACCAACAGTTTGTGTGTATGTTATGTATTGTTTACTGAACAAAGTGATTAACAAGAATGAATAATTTATTAACAAAATGAATACCACAAAAAAGGTAATAAAGTGTGTTTAGATGAAAAATCTGCATATTTCTAATTCTAAATCTAAAGAAAATGAATGAATTCAAAAACAGAAGTTATAAATATAATAAAAATGAAGACTGAAGAAAAATGATCCAAATAGAATGGGCAAGGGAAAGTATTGACTAAAAAAAACTAAAAAATATGATAACACATAAGAGACATATTTCATTAAGCGGGAATAAAAATAGGAATTGTATTGAAAGTTTATAGATATAAAACACAAGGAATTTGTTTAAACTGAAAAAAATTAGAAGAAACTTTTGCCTGATAAATAATAGATTGAAAAAGATTTTATATATTTTCCTTATATTAGCTTACATCAGTTTACTAATAAGCAAGTCTTGAATGTTGTCATTTACTGGTACTTGGTCTTACTACACTGGCTATATATACATCATACATTATGTGTGTAGTTTTATTTTTTTTTAAAAAAATACACGTTTCTTTTTAATAAAAACACAAATCTAGGCGTCATATTTGGATGATTTATATATATATATATATATATATATATATATATATATATATATATATATACACATACACACACACAGAAAAGGAAATGAGTGGTTTGAAACCAAATCAGTTAACAAAATCAAAAAGTTTAAAATTAAAATGAACTTGTCATTTAGTAGAATTATTATTTTGAAACCAAAACAACCAAACATTACTCGGACTTTAAAAAAATAAGTATAAAAAACAATTTATGATTAATAATGACAGCATAAAATTTTATAATATAAAAGGAACAATAGTACTGACATTAAACATTCAATCAATATAATAAAGGTACTAATCAACATAAATTTAAAAACAATGACTCATTGTATTTTACGACGCTACTCGCTTGAAAAATTAATTGTAATGATAAGTCTAATCTGGCTTATGGTTTTTTACGTAATATCCATTTAATTGTTAAAATATTTTCATATTGTTGCGAATTATTTAGTTATATCGAATAATAGTAACGGTACAAAATTTGTACCTTTACTAATATTTATATCTCGATTTATTATTATTACATATATATTTTAATTTAGGCTCACTAGCCTTTGTTCGTTTTGAGTTGAAACAATAAATATAATTAATTAACAGTTAAACAAATTTATATACTGTTATATATATATATATATATATATATATATATATATATATGTATATATATATATATATATACAAAATTTTATTGCATAAAATAAGACAATGTAACATTGTCAAACTCCTACATATACATTCATTCATAAACAAGATGGCAAATTGCTTTTCTGTAATACTTACGGGAACTCGATCAGGGTATTTTCTTCGTATTTTTTCACCCTCAGCTTTACGTTTTTCGAAAGGATGTTCTTCTTTATAAACAAATTTCATTTTGCTTTAAACTAATAAACTGACACTATAATTTTTTTACTTCCAATATAACAAACGTACGACGTAATACTAGTATTTACAACGCAATCGCCTATCGATTCGTCACACGATGTACACTATAAGAAAAATAAATTCAACTATGTCAAGGAAAAATTTTACTAATTTATACTTTTTTTCAAATAAATTTTACAGTTCAAAGAAGAATTTCAAAAGTAGATTTGTTATATTTTTCTGATTTAAAAAGTAAGTTTCTTATTATTTAGTGTATATGTAAGTGAAAACGTACAACTTGTGAAACTGAGTGTACATTATCACATCAGCTGTTAGTGACAGTAGTTTTGTTGATTATATTTCTTTGTTTTAATTTATTGTATGAACAAAAAAAACAACAAAAATTTTTATAGTTAATAATCTGTATATTTATTTAGAAAGCTATGAGCGTTTATATGTAAACAAATATATATATATATATATATATATATATATATATATATATATATAATATATATTATGTATGTATGTTTATATATACATTCACAGGAAATGTAATAAACAGTCATTAAGTTTATTTTGACCGTTTCGTTTCTTTTGATCTATTTGACCTTTACATACATTTGATTAATTTAATGTATTTATAAAAAGAAAATTCATAACTACCCACGATTTTAGTAACATAAATTATCTTTGAATATAAAATGATTATAATCATTAGCATTTTTGATTGTTTCAAGAATTAGCTATTTTTTTATTATATTTTAAATTCATTCGTTTCGAAATGAACTTTTATAATAAAAAAAATATTTTCACATCTTAATATTTGCAATTTTAAATAAATTTCCGGATTTATAGTACCTTTTATATAATTAATATCATATAATAAAGTGATGCAACTTAAAATTTGCATTTGTTTATTGTATTTTTGATAATGTATGAAATTGTGTAATAACTATATATTAATCAATTGGCTTATTTAAATGTTCTTTAACAATGAAAATTAAATATTTTCTTCTCTTAACATAAAAAAACTTTTTTTTTTATCTAAAACCAATTCACAATTTATAGGATGTAAATAATTTAAATGTAATTAATTTTTCTTTCTTTTAATTCATTTTAAAAATATGTTTTGTTTTACAGTTTCTTTCAGTGAATTCAATAGAGATTTGGTTAGCTTTAAAATAAAATGTGGTATAATTTTAATTAATTGAAATGTGAACTTGTATCATTGTGTTTAAATTTCTTGAAATAATTTTTGTCCAATATCGAAAATTTTATTATTTCATGTTCTAATTGTGATTGTGAACATTCTATGATTTTCAAATCCAAAATTTTTATATGAATAACTGCAATTATTTTTTAATGTATGAAGAATATTTTGAAATATCAAAAAAAAAATATTTATAATTCGCACTTCTTCAATGTTAATTAACATTTTTTTTTTTTTAGTATGTTCAAATATAGAAATAAGTTTATAATAATATTAACAAATACCGATTTTTCTACATATCAGAAGATAAATAGATTCAAATGATAGACATTAGTTTTATTGATTCATGTTTTTAA
This sequence comes from Neoneuromus ignobilis, assembly GCA_029203775.1. Classification (NCBI taxonomy): domain Eukaryota; kingdom Metazoa; phylum Arthropoda; class Insecta; order Megaloptera; family Corydalidae; genus Neoneuromus; species Neoneuromus ignobilis. Next base: position 37,767,922 of record CP092091.1, on the reverse strand, counting down.
AGTCAATGTTCATTAATATAGACTATACACGTCTTTTTATCATTGATTGTGATTTTTCATGTGGAAGATGGTGTTTGATCTCATTCAGAGAGTTCACCTAGTTTAAGGTTTGATGTAGAGCTAAGACATTGTCATATATATTATAAAAAAGAATCATGGAACTTGAAGACAAAGAAAATTATTGAACTGTAATTTCAGAAAAGTCAATGCCTTGCAAAAACTGTAGTACTCAAAAGTAATAGTGTATATATATATATATATATATATATATATATATATATATATATATATATATATATATATATATATATATATATATATATATATATATATATATATATATATATATATATATATATATATATATATATATATATATCGCAGCTGGCGTCCCGCAGGGAAGTGTTCTTGGGCCGGTGCTGTTCAATCTGTACATCAATGATGTGCCGAGGGGACCGCACACGGCCCTCTTTGCGGACGACATGCTAATTCTGGCGCAATCATGGCAATCGAGAGTACTTTGCTCACAACTGCAAGCTCAACTCAATGATCTCGAAGCGTTCTATCGGACGTGGAGGGTGAGGGTGAACGTGCAGAAGTGCGCAGCGGTCCACTTCACTCCTCGTAAGTTTCCCCCTAGGCTCGACCCGCTCGAGCTGAACGGGACGCCGATCGAGTGGGTGAATACACATACACAAGGGTCGTTTGATAAGTATGGTAAATTTATTTATTGTTTAATTTAATTAATTAATTAAATTTTTCAATTTAGTTTTTTTTACTTTTTACTATATTTATCAAACGACCCTCATATATATATATATATATATATATATATATATATATATATATATATATATATATATATATATATATATATAATACAGGCCAGCCCTAACGGGATCGGCCGCTCGTGTGCGAAAATATTTCGCCCACCCCCATTCCCAAATTACACTTTTTCCATGGCAGACTATTGAATGATATTTATTAACTTCAAGGGAAAGGATAATTGAAATTTTCAGAGAAATGTGTTAGAAATACAATGATAGTATGTGTTTGTATTCGAAAATGGCCTCTCAGTAACATGTAGTTAAACGCTATAATAAGTAACACCGAACAGATCAAAATATTACATAAGAGCTGATGTGGTTAGACAAACTTAAAGAATGTATTGTTTCACATATCTAAAAATTAAAGGTAATGAATAAAGGAAAGGATAATTGAAATTTTCAGAGAAATGTGTTAGAAAAACAATGATAGTATGTGTTTGTATTCGAAAATGGCCCCTCTCAGTAACATGGTTAAACGCTTATAATAAGTAACACCGAACAATACATAAGGCTGATGTGGTTAGACGAGTGTTTTTCTTGGAATCGGCCGCCCCTAAAACTCAGCCGCCCGTGTGCATTGCGCACATTGCACATATAGAAGGGGCGGGCCTGTGAGTGTGTGTGTATACACACACACATATATACACCATTCCCGGTGTTGTGGTCTCTGACAATGTTAGTTTAGTAATTTTTAGTCAAAATTTCATGATCGTTGTTTTTTTATGAGGAGGTTGTTAGCCCCATATATATATTGCCCAACCCCTAAGTTTGGAACAAATATATTTAAATGCACACACACACGTTAATAATTTTTAAAATCATTGTATTTTATTTCAGTAAAATACATAGTATTAATATTCATTTCATTTACGCTTATAACAATTCAGAAGTACTTTATACTTTTGAAATACAATATGACATTGTAGAATTATAGATCTGCAATACTATGATTTAAATTTAAGTTATTCTAAAATATTAATAGGTTCTATAATTTGAAATAAAACCTAAAATTTATTGACAGTTTTGTATAAATATTTAATTTTTATATTGTAGTTTTACACTGAGCATTTATAATAAAATGAATATTAATATACATGAAACATTTATTGATATAAAAAATAAAACAAATTAATTATTTAAAATAATTTTATTTTTATGGGGTGTATTCATATTGATAAATTTTATACTTTGAAGAAAATATTTCATTTATGAATTTTCTTAATTTTCATTTTTAATAGTGCAATTAATATAAGTAACTATAGCAATTATAATTTTTGTGTTAAATAAAACAGTACTTGTATAAAACAGTTATTTTCCAAATAACGTATATTTTTCATGCATTTTATTTATTTATATACATCAAAGACTAAGAAATTGTAAGGTTTTTTTTTTAGAATTATGACAACACTAAATGATAATAAATTGACAGATACTTTTATGTATTAATTGTTGTAATAAATATATTTGTATAGGAATCATTTTCATGTATTATTTATTTTTCCAAACTTAGCAAACTTAATTAAAAAGTAGTAAAATAAAATAAATATACATTTATCATTAATTTAAAAAAATCTAACGTTTCTATATTGGAATTAAGTATTTTCTTCTTTTATTGAAGAAATAAATATTTGATAATGTGATAAATGTAAATTAATAGTATCAGTCAATTATCATATTTGATACATTATTTATTAAAAAATATTTGAAATGCATTTTTTCCAAAAAAAATATGTAAAATACATGTATTATTAATATAGTGAACAAATGATTAAAAAATTAAATATATGAAATTTAAAATTACTTATTTTTATATGTTTTAAGTATTTTATAAATGGTTTATTCAATTTTCATTTTTTAAAATTGTAATTGATACCATTTTTTATTTTTGTATCAATGTATTTTGGTGTTAAGTTGAATTTTATGTATTACAGTATATTGTAGATATTATTTTTTGTCGTATTAAATTATTATTCATATATTTGCGCTATTGATAGCTGCATAAGCTACAATTGTTCATTTTTATACTTTTCCTCTTTTAATATTCATATTGAATATTTAAAGACAATACAATCAAAAACAATAAATTAAAATAATTAGTTTATATTATTAACAATATATAAAATAAGCGGTCAGTATGACTCTAATTTTTTTTTTAAATGTACATGTCTTTTTTGTTACCGACATAAAAGATGTAATAAAATTAAAGGTATAATATAAACTATATTCCTGGTACTTCAAATTATTTTACTTTTAACTCTTACTTAACATGTTAATAAAAGTTAACATAACATGTAAAGAATATATTAAACATTTACCATTATTTTAATAGTTAGAAAATTTAAATTGCGTTATACATGCATTTTGAATGTGTATAAAATTTTTAAAGATATAAAATTATGTATATTTCTATGTTTTATTATAAAACACAATATTTAATTACAAAATTAAATTTATTCATATATTTTACATATTAATATAATTTTCAAACAAAAAAAAAAATAATCCAAACATAAATGATTTACTAACTTATTGGAATAGATACATTAAATAATTTTCTTTCTTAAATTATTAATATAAATAATATATATTTATCTGAGTCTAGTTATGTTACACAAATATATAATCATTAGTTATTTGTTATTCATATAACAAAATATGAACTGTAGTATGATATAATCAATTGTACTAGTTTAGAACAGTTAATGAAATTTAATTTTCAAAAAATAATTAGTAATAGTAATAAAAACATAGAAATGAACATTAATGAAATATGCATCTTTTTTAAAATAATACGGAAATTTTTTCAACCTTAAATATATTTCCACATACTGTTCACTGAAGATTTGTTGTAGTGAAAATTGACAAATGGTTAATAAGTGAAATAATGAATATTGCAAAAACATTTGTGAATTAAAGGTATGTGAGTAATTTAAATGTAATAAGTCACAGAATAAATAGTAGATACATAACCATGTGTATATTTAAGTATTATGAAATAACAAAATGAATATTTTCATGTTGATTGCCACTGAAAAGATCTACATATTATTTTATTTTGCCCGTACATAATTTTATATTAGTTTTATTGAAGAAAAATTGATAATGATTGTATAGCGATAATTAATTGAATAAAAGATAAAGTATTTTTAGTAATTTATTTTGTATACTAGTTATACAAACTGAAATTTGAATTGTTTTGACAATGGCAATAGATATTTAATTTATTATTTGTTTTGGTTTTGTATTTATTTAACATGAATGAATTATTCATCCTATGTCATGATTTGATGCATTTTATGATTACTTATTATTTATTTTTTATAATTGAGAGCTCTGACAATGATAGCATGATTTAGGAATAAAGTCAAAAAGTCATTGAATCTATTATAAAATTTTGTGCTGTTTGGGTGAACATTGAATATGTTTAATATAGTTATGTGATATATAAATGAATTTATCAAATTACTGTTTTAATATTTATTTTTTGAAATAAAATAATTGAGCATGAGAATATTTTTACTAAAAACAATATAAAATTATATTCAATAATACTTTTTATAATAGCATAACAATTTAAAATCTGTGTTTTTCACATAAGCTTCAGTTTTCCAAATATTATTTACTTATTAAATTATATATTAGAAATTTAACTATACATTTAGAAATGCAGTATGATGTACATATTATAATAAATACAAATATGTACATTTGTGTGTGTATATGTATGTAAGTGTATATATATATATATATGTGTATGTATGTATGTATGTATGTATATATATGTATATATATATATATACACTCACACACACACACACACACACACACACACATATACTTTCATACTTATGCACACATCTGCATATACAAAACATTTGTTACATAATTGTATTTGAACACTTTATTTACATGTTAAAGAACAGTTAGAATTCCTTCAAACTTGTAATTGTCATGTCTTTACTAATATTGCATAACCTTAAAAATGGCTTTATATTTTAACACAAATGAATTTTTATCTCCAACGCCACAAAATGTTATAAAGAGTTCAAATAATCACTTATTGTCAATTTTGTTATTTACAATAACAATGGGTTATTGCACATTTCAATGGAAATGCAATCATTATCTGAGCCTTTTTGTTATTTAGATAATGTAGAGGGTGAAATATTTTCAGTTAGATTATTAAATTGCCAAATAGTTGCTTGTGATCAGTAACAGGAATAAGCGAGAAACATCTACAAATAAAGTGTTTATAGAATTAAGTTAATATTAGTATTATAAATACATTTTCAAATTAAAATTCATCAATTTTACAGAATAAGTAATAAATTAGAACAAAGTTATATAACAGTTGTGAATATCAAAATACAATCTACATATGCATATATGTATTTATTTTGTGTGTGTGTATGCAAATTTTTGAATGTGTGAGTTTGTGTAAATATATCTTTTTCATTATTTTAGTGTAGTAAATATTACTATTATATATTTGATAAAATTATTTTGACACTCATAGAACTATGTATTGTTAATTTTGTAATATTTCAAGTATGTGTACATAGCAGAATAATGTTTTTATTTATTGAATTTTTAAACTAATTCTTTTACAGCAATGTATGTATATGTATATATATGTATTTATGTATTGAAAATGATAACAACTGACTTTAATAAGAGATTTCAATTTGATTAAATGTGTAACATAAATACAAGACTTCATATATCAATAATACTTCACCATCAAATTCAGTAGTTTTGCATTTCTTTTCATGCAGTATAAAGATATACACATGTTAATATAAAATAATATGGGTTTTTTAACAAATATGAAATAATCTTTACAAAATCTGAAATGATTATTACCTAAATAGTACATACAATATTTACAAGAAAGAAGTTTAACATGTTTTAAATAAAATTAAAAGCCGAATTTGAAACATAACAATCTTTTACAAATACTCATAAATATCAGTCGATATTAATTTAGATACAAAAACTGCTTTAAAATACTACATAACTATACTACTTTAGATGAAAATATGACCTTAATACAAAATTAATCTTAACAATGCTCAATATTTTATTTGACAAATCAGCCTTCTTATAAATGTAATGTTCACATTACGCACTAGCTTTTAATTTAAGGAAGGTGTTTTTGCCCAATTAACATCAATGTTTGGCCATTTTGTTTGTAAGCATGTTAACATCGGATTTGACTCACACATTGATTTTAAATCACATTCTAAAAGAATTGCATCTCCTTTGTTGTATCTCACCTTAAAATAAATAAATAATTGAAAAAAAAATATTTTAAATACTTTAATATCAAAGAAACATTATAGAAACCTTGTTGTCTATATTTGATCGCTGAAGCCCATTATAATGCCATAAAATAAAAGTATCGGGTGTGGATGATTTATCATTTGGATAAAATTCTTCTAAAAACGCACTTAGAAGAATTATTCCCAAATTTTCAGCATCAAGTTTTTTTTTCATAATTTCAATACTAGAGAAAATAATACAAATATATATATTTTTTTAATTCAAACATACAAAATATTTTTTAAACGTTATTACTTACTATTCAGCAGGTTCGCTTACTAATCCTAATGCTTGTAATACATCTTGCAAAAGAACTGATGAAATGAAATTATTTCCATCTGGATCAAAACTCTTAAAGATCCTCCGTGCTGTTTCACTAGGAGATTCAGGACTAACTAATCGCTTTTCAAAAGAAAATAGAACTGTAAATAAAAAATAAAATATTAACACGTCTGAAAAAATATGATTGTGTTAAATAAATTACACAAACCTGTTAGATGTGTTTCTGAACCCATTACCCATACAGGGAATCGTGGATTTTTATAAAAGGATCCTACCGTACAATAACGCATATGTTCCATTAATGTTATAAATCCAACTTGTGACTGCTTATCAATACCTTTTAATTCTAAAAAAATATTTATATTTTTTGGCTACATCACACAGTAATCAATATTAACATAATATAAACTTAAAAAAATATTTTGCTATTTTGTTTATAATTAAATTGTAGTTTTAAAATTTGTATTTTTTTTTATAGTTATGGTTTATATTTTTTTATAGCTATACTTATATATTTAATATGAATACCCCAAATAGTACTCAATTTTCTTCCATTAAATGTACACTAATTGGTTAACTTTATTTTATAAGCCAATTTACATTTAATGATAATGATTTTTAATATGTGCTTTTTATAGATCGAAGTATTATACTTAAAATTTGCATTGAAATATTCAAATACTAAATTTTATATTAACAATATTTTGTAATAACGATGTTTGAATGAAAAATTTGAAGAAAAGAGTATCGTATTTGGGCGTATTAATTAATTTATAACACATTTCTCTGTACGTTTTTTTGAAATTATTTCTTAATAATTTTTTTATTGCTACAAATATTAGTATTTTCATTAGAAATTCTATACACAAATTACTGTTTTTTATCTTGAAAAACTTATAATTTTTATAACAAAATATATTTATATAACTTACTTAATCCTCCGATATCTTGTTCATTATCCCAAACATGGCCAACACATCGTCCAGTTAACATTAAGTTAATTAAACCTTGACTACCATAACCATATGTTTCATGAATTAACGATTCACTAGTATCTGACAATTCTTGCTTTACTTGTTCTATTCCCTGAAATATAAATAAACAAATACAATTATTTGATCGTTTTATAATTAATACAATTATTAATACCTTTGTCAATATAACTGTGTATAGAAATAATAGTACACCGTATTCATTTTTAAAGAAGTTTATGTTACGTCTAAAGAATTTTTCCACTTCATCTATATTGTTGAATTCAATAACAACTAAATTATCATGAAAAACTTCTGGAGTTATAATATTCTCTTCAATAATTTGTTCTCTAGGCGATGAGATAGGTGAATTTAAAAAATCTTTTAAAACAGGCTTAGGACTTTTTGGAGGTGCGGTACATTTATGTTCACTTGAAATATAAGTGATATTATCTACTGGTTTTTCGTTATTATCCAATACTTTAGAAGTACCACTTGATACATTTGTTACAATTTCTAACATGTCTGAATCGGTCAATAAAATTTGTTCATTTACTCTTAAATTGGTGTCTTTTAAATTTTGATCTTTTGATTCATCAAAAGAAGTTTCTGTTAAACTGACCTCATTTGTTTCTTTGTCAACTTGTTTCGACTCTAATGTAGTTTCGTCCATTGTAACACTTTCTAATGAGACATTATGTTCTGATAACTCCATTCGAGTTTCAAAACCACAATTTTGGTTTTCTAATATTTCTATACTTCTTTGTTGAACTTCTCGATTGTCTAAATGTTTATTTGATTCAATTATTGGCTGTGTCAGTTCTTCTTCTTCAGATTTATTATTAATTACTTGCGATTTGGTTTCTGCAGTATTTTGTAATCTTGCTTCATTTTGTACATTCTTTATTGACAATGGATCTTCTTCATTAGTTTTTTCTTTATTGGAATCTTGTGAGTTATATGGAATTTGGTTTGTGTCAATATTGTTTTGAATTTCATTTATATTTTGATTAAGGTATACAATTTTTAGTGTAGAATTACTACACTGGGATAATATATCACAAAGTGCTGTAATGAGAAGATAATCTTGTTTTTCTTTGGTAATCTAAAAATTGAATAATGTATTAACTTTCTTCACTTTTATTTTCTTTAATTATTCTTACACTAGCAAACATGGACTCTTGGCTCTGATTAAGAATAGTTTTTAATATAAATGCTTGAACAGGAGCAATTACAGCACATGGACCACCATCTTTCTGTTCTAGTGCACTTGATTCATGTTGAGAAAAATAAAATCCTTTAAAAAAAAAAACATTAAATTAATCCCTTGAAGTATCACGTTTTAGAAACTAAAATATACTTTTATGTATATGTGTACGTTTATCTATGTATGTGTACATGTTTGTGTATATATGTGTATGTGCGCACACACCACACATACACACACACACATACATATATATATATATATATATATATATATATGTGTATGTACACACACACACACACACATATATATATATAAAACAACCATACATTCAAATACATTTGCTAATGTAATATCGTATATTTGTTTATGTATAATTCAAATATTCTTTATAAATTAATATAACTAATTTGCATTAAAGTGCTAACAATACATGCTGTCTGTAGTAATATGTTTTATCAGCATTTATTGACTACTTTTTCATATGCTATGTTTATTTTTAATGCATTTTTTTTTCACACAATAGCGTATACAAGTATAAACATAGGTTCATTCAAACAAATCTATTTATAAACATATATATACAAATTCAGTACTGTTTTTTCATTCTTATCATTCAAGTAATTATGCAGTTATAAAAAAGTATGAATTTGACATATGCGCATGAAACTGTGTTAGTGAGTTTATTAGGTAAAATTACTACGTTTAGTTAATTACATCGTAGTATAAAATAACTATGTGGTGTGATTGTTATATAAGATTATTCGATACAAATTTTTGAAGATTAATGCAAATAATTTTTATACGTTACATTTTTAAAGTGCATCACACTTAATGGTAAAACATAATATATATTTGTAACTAAAATAATAATTGATATAAAAACCCGTTGTTTAAAAAAACAATCTAAAAAAAAAACATAAATTTTATGATGAAAAATTAATTCATATATAATTAAATGTTTATCATTTATGAATAAAAAACATTTTAATATATTAAAATTAATTTGTATAATGTAAATGTTAAAAATCCATCCTAACCTCAAATTTTAAGCTAATACTATTGAACATTAAAAATTTGATACTTTTCTTGGAAAATGTAATATTGGAATGATTATAAATCAACCTTTTTTTTTAAAGAAAGTGCATTAAATAAATATACCTTGAGCCCATCTTTTAAATATATCAGGATTTACATATGAACCCCAAAGTAAATATCGAATATCTTGCAATTCATTTTTTAATTCAGGAGTTAATTTTGCTACCATTTTAAAATAGTACAAAATAAAAACAGAATTTAATTTAATCTATTATTCAAATAAAATATAGCACAACTTTTTATTAAATATAGGTTAATTCCACATTACTGACAGATGTGACCTCCAACAATCAAATGGCTACACAGTATACAAAAAATTAAGTTATACGATAACAAAAAATTACATTTTATGTATTTACGTTATTGTATAACTTTTATGTGTGTTCATTTAACTAACATAAGTAATATTAAATATTGTAAACGAAGTTATACTCTATGACGAGCTTAAGATCTATTTACTTTGTACTGAAATAATAAAGATGAAATTATTTTTTTAAAAAAATAAATTTAGTTTAATATCTGAAAAGTTCGTGGATTATTTTAAAAAATCTGAAATAAATAATTATAATATATAATTTCATCGTAGCATCTATGATGTTATTTCTACACAAATCTAATAATGAAATGTCTATAATGTATATTTGTCTCTCTCATTTATTATCTATCTTCATCTATTTACCTATTAATTTATTTATTTCTCTGTTTACATCTAATTTAAAAAAAAGTTTATATAAACAAAAATAAGAGTATGTAAATATATATATATATATATATATATATATATATATATATATATATATATATATATATCAGCAGTAGCATCAGCCTTTTTCTATCTATTGCTAGATGAAGACCTCTCCCAAAATTTTTCATTTCGACTAATTCAATGCTTTTTTCTTTCAGCCCATTTTGACATTTTTTCTTATGTTTTGTCTTATCTATTCATGGATCTCTCCCTGGACTTTTTTTTATATTTACGTTCTTTATCAATAATTTGTCCATCAGTGGTCTTCTCTTCTTGATATATGATCAGCCCATTTTTATTTTAAACGCCTCATTTTTTACTACAACGTCTATAACTTTTATTTTCTTTCTAATCCACTCTTTTTTATCTTTACATATTATTATTTTTATAATTCTTTAATTGTTTGTAGCCGCAGAATTATTCTAGTATTCAAGATCCATATTTTAGTGCTATAAGTGAAAACAGGTAGAAATGTATTGATCAAAAACTTCTCTTTTTAAACATGAAGGAATGACCGACTTCACAATATAAGATTTTTCCTGAATTGACATCATTCCATTTTTATTCTCCAGTTCACTTAATTTATAAATGTTCCTTGAGTGTTAATGAGTTGTCTCACATATACACAATTTTCATCTTCTATTTCTATTCTTTTTAGTTTGTTTTTTATCCATCTAAAAATTCCTTACACATTACTTTTGTCTTGCTGAGGTTCATACATACATACATATATATATATATATATATTAGGGGTACCGGACGAAAATGTCGTTTTTTAAATAAAAAGTCAACTTAAAAAATATATACATATTACCATATCAATTATTAATTATATATTCTCCCTCGATAGCTACAACTTTCTTTCATCTTTCTAGTAATTTTAATATGCCATTTGCATAAAAATCTTTTGATTTGGATGAAAAATAGACATCGAGATCCGTTTTCACTTCTTCGATATTCTTAAAATTTTTGTCGGATAAAGTGCTGCATTGATCTAAATAAATGGCAATCCGATGGAGCAAGATCGGGTGAATATGGTGGGTGAATAATCATTACATTCCTTTCATATTCCATTAATTTATCCCGATTAATTTTAGCTGTATGAGGTTTCGCATTATCATGTTGAAAAAATATATTTCCTCTATTGAATATTCTAGGTCTTTTTACACTAATTGCTTCTTTTAATCGTTCCAGCTGATCACAATAAAATTGTGCCGTTATTGTCTGGCCATATTTAAGAATTTCATAATGAGTAATTCCTTTACAATTCCACCATACAGACAAAAGGACCCTTTTGACTGTTAAGTTCGGTTTCGACGTTGCCAATGGTACCTGCCCTTTAGAAAACTACTGTTTTTTGCGATATTGGTTCGAGTACATAACCCACTTCTCATCCCCTGTCACAAAAAGTCGAAGAAATGTTGAATTTTCCTCTAATTTTATTAATTCTTGGCACATTCGAACCTGTACAGATTTGCTTTCATCACTTAAATGATGCTGTATCCTCACACTCTGTTTATGAATCTTTCCAATTATTTTTAAATGTTCTTGCACACTAAACCAAGAGTATCCGAGTATATCTGCTATTTGTTAAATAGATTTGGTCGGATTTGCTTCAACTTCAATGCGTAACACCTCATTGTCCACTTTCACTACCCTCTCACTTCGAGGTTTATTTTTTAAGTCAAAATTTCCACTTCGAAATTGTTTGAATCACCTCTGACACTGCCGAATAGTCAATATGTCTCCGTAAATGTTTCACATTTTTTTCGCAGTCGTTGCATTACTTTTTTGATGAAATTCGTATAACATGCAATTTCGTAAAAATTGATTATCTGGCATAAATCCTTCCATTTAAAATAGGGCGTAAAAAAAATGTAATTTCTTTTGAAAGTTGTGCTTTAGATGTCCACCAATTAATAGCAAAAGAAATACGTGTTAAAAGATCGGCAGCCGAAACACAATTGACCATTGAAAAGAACGATGTCAAAAAACGACATTTTCATCCAGTACCCCTATTATATATATATATATATATATATATATATATATATATATAAATATAATCTCATCATCATTATTAAAATGGAGAATGTTATTTTGCAAACCTCGCCAGTAAGATGTTACTTGTGGACGTAATAGATGAGAGTATGCGTAATGAAGCGCATACCTAACGCAAAAAGTTGACGGAATTTTAGTAATTTTTTTTAAAATATATATATATATATATATTGGCGTATTTTTCATACTATAATAATTATCAAAATACAAAAAAAAATGTTTTTAAATGGTCACATTAATCTTGATAATGGTGAATGTAAGTTAAATGGGTATATTCCTTTAAAAGAACATGACTTAGAATCAAAAATTAGTTGGATATTAAAATAGATGTAATGAAATTAAACAAAATTTAATTTATCTTATATCTGATCAGTAATATAAGAAATAAGGTACTGATATCAATATTTTGTAATAGGGTCTTTATTTTTTTATAACTGAATTACAGCTAAATAAAGTACATTAATGTCTGATATATTTTAATTGTGATTTTGTACCATGCAGCTTTTATAGCTTCCAATAATTTTTTTTGGCCCAATAGCTGCTATCTCATCATTTCATAAATTTTCTATTGGATTAGTATTCGATAATTAGATTATTGGATTAGTATTCGATAATAGGCCAAAATCGATAAAAAATGTGCCAAAGTAAATATATGTTAATAGACTCAATGAAGTGACATGCTATTATTTGATTTAGTAGTATTATATACAGAAGTATGTAATGTAAATATCCGAGTTCATATTCTTAATCCAATAAATTGGATCTATTTAGGACCAAAAAACAAAACCAGATTATTAGGTTGCTGCCTTTATGTTTCATGTTTTTTTTCTTTTGTATGTACCTTAGATGAAAATTCTTGATTTTGTTAACACCTTAGATAATATATTGTACTTTATGTTATCAACAACCTAGTAAATTTATGTTTGTTTCGTTCGACTGCAGAATATTTCTCTATTTTCTTATTTTTATTTTTTTGTACCATTCGTTATAAAAATTTGAAAATTATAATACTTTTTTAATGTATATATATATATATATATATATATATATATATATATATATATATATATATATATATATTTATATACATATATGAGACTTTTAAATATGTGTCTCAGAAGTTGAAATGGAATTAAAATAAAAAGTATTTAATATTTTTTTTTAATTTTTAATTATATTTTATGGTATTAATGATAGAACACAATTTCACTCATATGGCCACTATGATTTCGCTTGACAAAATGCATTCGTTTAATCAAATTTTTAGTCACTTTTTCACATAATTGTTGTTCAATTTCATGAATGTTTAATGCTTTCATGAATGTTTCACACATTCGATGTTTATTTCTAATGTTTCTGTAGTTTGTGGTTTATCAACATAAACCAATGATTTCACATAAACCCACAGAAAATAATTCAATGGAGTTAGATCATATCATCTTGGTGGCTAATTGACGGGCCCATTTCATGAAATATGTAAGTGAAATAATGGACTCATTAAATTTTTGTTTCAATAACTCTATTGAAATTTTTACAATTTATAAGCGTTGTTGAAGAATTAAACATTCCATGATAATTTTCCAAACTATACTGAACAGAAATGTCAAAATGTGCTTAAAAAAATTCAAACATGGCTGCCACCAGCTATAAAAGTTCTGACATTCTTACTGGAATATCCTATATATATATATATATATATATATATATATATATATATATATATATATATATATATATATATATATATATATATATATATATATATATATATATATATATATATATATATATATATATATATATATATATATAGGATTGGCAAAGTAAATTTCTGATATCAATGAATTATTTTCATATTTCTAGAAATTGATTTAAAATTTTACTTAAATACCATATATTCTGCCCTAATTTCTGTTTACCTGTATGTATTTCAAAATTAACAAAAAAACTGTATATTGGATAATAAAATAGAAACAATTATTTTATTGTCAACTCAAATGTATCTATGTAAATATGAAATTATTTGTGAATTCCTTGTCAAATAAAATTGTATATAATGTCACTTTAATTCCAAGAGTTAAAATATAATAGTAAGTATGTTATTCAATATATGATAGAATAATTTAAATACAAAATATTTGAAAAATGTAAATAAAGAAAATTACATTATTCACATTCATTATATATATATATATATATATATATATATATATATATATATATATATATATATATCTTAATGATGAAATTTTTTGGAATCATATGATTTTGAGCAATGAGAGCAAGTATTTATAACATATTTAATTGCTACGGCAGAGAAAAAGTTTGGTGTAAATTTAACTGAGAATTGAAGATAGAAAACGTTATTCCAATAATGAAAAATGGTGATAGAAGTATTTTTGTCTGGGGGTATATGGCGGCTGCTAGCGCGGGTAATTTACATTTTATCGAATACATGATGGATCGGTGGGTTTATCTCAACATTTTAAAATTAATTTGAAAATCAGTGTGGCTAAATTGGGCCAGAAAGAAGCTTTATATGTCAATAAAACAAAGATCCAAAACATACATCAAGAATTCTAAAAGAATGGTTATTGTAGATATAATGTACTGAAACAGCTACACTTGTCGTTTTAAACTCGCGACATAAATACAACTGATATTTATGGAACAAATTGAAACGAAGAATTTGGAAACAATGCATAATCAGTAGAACTAATCTCAAAATGCGGCTATAAGAAAAATGGCTCAAAATGGAGTTAAAAACAATCAAAACATTGATGGAATTAATGTTGCGAAAAATGAAAGTTATTATTAAGTCTTAATGTAACTGCACGAAATATTAAATATTGGAGCTATTGCAGTATAGTATATTCTCATCATCATCGTCATTCTTACGTCTCTCCATACCTACGACACCATTCTATTGTCGTAGGTGTGGAGAGGTTAAGGGCATTAAGTATTTTATACATTTATTTAAAAAAGTAGATTAATTTATATATATATATATATATATATATATATATATTGGAAATAATTTCTATTTTATCATCTAATAAACAATTGATTGAAAATTTTAAAATATTATACATATGAGTAGGAAGCGATAAGTGTAGGACATAGGGCAGTTATTAAAATCTTAAGTTAACTTTTGAAAACTTTTTGAGAATAATTTTATTGATATAAGAAATTATATTAAAATATTGATATTAAAAAAATACTCACTAAGTTGATCAGGTTAATTAATAAGAACTTTTTATTTAAGATTTATCCTTTAAACAGGTTGCCTTCACTAAAGTAAAAGAGCCCTGTTATTCTATATCTCCGATTGGGGATTAATCGCACTTCTCTCACATGATAAACCTTGTGGTTAGTCATTCATTATCTGTCAGTTAATTATATTTATATATATATATATATATATATATATATATATATACTCGTATATATACACACAGACAGTCATTTATATAATTGTTGTCATGAACTATTTTTTAAAAAAAGCAATTTAAAAAAGACATTTGTTAAAAGATATATAACAAAACTAAAACATAATAATAAAAAAAATAACGATTTTGAAATTCTTTAAAAATGAAATATAAACAAAAACGTAATTCTGAATTTTACATCATAAAATTATCAACACAGACAATGTAATTTTTATAAAATTTATCGATTATTTATTTTCATTATAAGTTTTCGCTGTTAACATAAAAAGCTTAATATTCATTATAGTTTTAATCATTTAAGTGAATATTATACGGTGAAAAAATGAATTTGATGCAGAAATATTATTTAAAATGGGATAACAATGAAAAAAAGTATTATGTGATATTTGATAGTTTACAATAACTCATTGAAAAAATATGAAAATGTATGGGGTAGGAGATTCAGTAGCATTATAAATGTTATAAATCGTTACAAAAAAGAAAATGAATGAAAAATAAAATATAAAGTGGTCGAAAAATAAATTAAATAGAGAATTAAGTAATAATAATGAAGCGTGAAACAAAATCGAACATTTTTTTACACAAATATTAGTAAATTTTATGTCGCAAACAGTTGTCTGATGTTATCAAGCAAAATAGATAAGGAATAAAATATTAGTAATAAATTGCATGTAAAACATATATTCAAAACTATTATTTCTTTTATTTGTGCCAATAATTCTGCAGTATTAAATTAAGAACAACAATTTTGTCGGTGTTCATTTAATTTATTTCGAGACTTGAAACATCGTTACATTTTTATATTTTATTACTGACATATTGTAATTTTTTGCATGAAAACAAACATTTTTATCTTGATAAATTGCGTTTTAACACTAGAACTACCAAGAGCGTCATTTTGACGATTTTCAAATTTCGTGCTTAAAAATTTCGATATGGTTTATGTATTGTTCTAGAATTTTATGACGACTTTTAATGAAATATAAGAACAGTTAAATATTCCTATTCAATTTCCACTTAGCTACTTTAACTTCCATAATTAGTATGACCTATACCTATTTCTACCAAGACACGTCAAATTGACGAAATTAGCAATCTCAAAATTTATATTCAAGTGAATGTAAATACGTATTGATGTCCATCCTTGCATACACATATATCGCTTTCAGACATTTCCTGGAAAAATTTTAGGTACATTTTTCCTATGAAAAATGTATTATTGAATGATCCAAAGTGTTCGGCAGCCGTTATAACGGGATCTATTTTGTTCGGATTATGATTCGGTTTAGTACTAAACGCTCTAACTGGTGAATGTAATCAGGTTGCAATCATTATCAGTTGTACTTCTAATGTGATAAACTTCTTGGTTGAAATTCCCCAAAATAGCCACAAACGCAGTAAGCGATTGCGAATATGTTTAGATACTGAATCGGATAGCCGAACAGAAACCGAACCAAGACAGCAAAAAGACATTGTTGTCGACGGTACTGAATGGGAAGAATTAGGGAATGGCTGTGTTGGTAGATTGCCATTACGTACTATATTCAAGGATACTTCGGGCCCAACTGATTATGCGAAGCGAAACATTATGCTTGGTAATGTTAGTAGTGTATTTCGGCTTATAATTGATAATAGAATTATGAGCCACATAAAAGCTTGCACAGAGCTACAGGCCAGAAACATTTTACAGAACGACTGGAAAATTACTATGGACGAATTATATGCTTTTATAGCCATTTTGTATGCTCGAGGAGCCTACGAAGCAAGAAACATGAAGTTATCGTATTTGTGGTCCAAAAAATGGGGACCTTCTTTCTTTGCCGAAACTATGAGTAGAAACAGATTTTCGGAAATTATGAGATTCATTCGTTTCGACAAAAAAAGCGAGAGGAGTGTTCTTTCGCTTACGAACTGATAAATATGTTTGTGGCAAGTGTTCATCACAGATAATATGTATTTGTAAAATATGTGATTCATAGTTATTCCATACATATCAAATGTGCTATAATATAAATGCAAATAGAAAGTGTTTTTGTTTTTTGTTTTTTTTTTTTGTATTAATAATTAATGAATTATTATATTAAGTGTTGTTTTTGTTAAATTATATTCTTTTATTTACATAAACTAAGTGAAAAGTTAAAATGAAAGCCATGATCAAAAATACGTCAATTTGACGCGTGCGGTAGAACTAGGTATATATGTAACATCGGTAGTTCTAGTGTTAAATCACTTTTATATATAGAGTAATCCAAATATGACGCCAAGATTTGTGTTTTATTAAAAATAAACAAAAGAGACTATACACATGTTTCCCTATACACCACCCTATACTCATGTTCTGTTTTTATAAAACACAAATCTAGGTGTCACATTTGGATGACCCTATATGTATGCATGTTTGTATGTGTGTGCGTTTGCATCTGCGTATATATTAATATATGTATGATGTATATCACCATCATCATCATTAGTCTCTTTGTGTCTATTGCTGGATGAAGGCTTTTTTTAAAATTTTCAACTTCGATCGATCCAGTGCATTTCAATTACATTCCATTCCGATGAATTTTCTAATGCCTCTGTCTCATCTATCCATAAGCCTCTTCTGTTCTTTTTTACATGTTTTGGTTTCTAATCAATATTTTTTCTTGTCTATCGGTGATCTTCTTTTCTTACTATATGACAGACTCATTCTCATTTTCCACTCCTCACTTTCGTTATAACGTCCGTAACTTTTGTTTTTATTCTGATCCTTTCGGTTGTTTTCCTATCTTGTATAATTCTTAACAAACATTTTTCCATATTACTTTGTATTGTTTGGAGATGCTGAATTATTCTAGCATTCAATATCTATGTGAAAATCTCTGAGCATTAATTGATCAAAAACTTTTCGTTTTAAATATAGAGAAATCTTCTATATTTTATAATATACAAAAATCTTTCGAACTGACACCATCTCATTTTTACTCTCTTGCTAACTTCATCTATCCGTGCTTGTTTAGTTTTAATGAGTTGTCTTAGATATACAAAATTTTAAAATACTCCTATTTCTCTTCTACATAGTTCAATTTTTCTTTGATTTGAAAATTCATTCAATATTAATTTTGTCTTGTTGATGTTCATCAAAATTTTTGGATTTCTTTATCTAATACTTCTATTCTTTTTCGAGTTTATTTGGAGTTGCTGCAAAAAAAATAATATCATCAGCAAATCTTACGTAACTAAGCATCTCTCCGTTTACTTTTATTCCTTCATATTCTCAGTTTAGTTTCATGAATATTCCTTTTAACACAGATGTAGATAGTTTTAGCGATATTGCATCGTCTTGTGTCACTTTTTATAAAATTTTAAATTGCTCTAATTATTTTTGTATTTATACGAAGTATGTAGTATTTTTATAAATATTTCTTAAAAGTTTGGTATAAATTTCTTCAATTCTTTGATTCTTAAATGTATTTAATATTGTTTACGTATTGACTGCATCGAAGGCAAAATGAAATCAAATCAAATGAAATTTATTGCTCGAATATATACATTTACAATGATTTACATAAATGGAATTTGTGTATGTGTGGTGTGTTATTTGTTGAAAATATTGTATCAGTCTGAGGTGATTTCAGGTGTTTCTGTTTTGAAGTGTTTGGTGTTTATGAAGGTAAGTGCAAGGAAAAATTCTCAAAAACCCCTTTTATGTGAAAACATCGAAGGATTTTTTATAATCTATAAATACATTTTTGATAAAGATATTTGATAAAAATACATCGACTAATAACTTCTCTTACTACTTGAAGAAATAGAAGTCGCATTATACACAAACGAATATTTGTTCTAAATCCATAAGATTTTTTCTGTGTTCAATAATTACTCGTTTATATTTTTTTAATGTGTGTTGTAATAGGTATATATATATATATATATATATATATATATATATATATATATATACACACATATAATGTACTTGTGTATGTGTACATGAGTATACATGTATATATGTTTATATGTATAAACAATAATATAATATATTTATAGGGTCATCCAAATATGACGTCTAGATTTGTGTTTTATTAAAAAGAAATTATTCACACGTTTTCTTATACATTATCCTATACATATGTTTCTTTTTAATAAAACAAAAATCTAGGCGTTATATTCGGATGATTCTATAAATGTATATATAAATATATATATATATATATATATATATATATATATATATATATATATATATATATATATATATATATATATATATATATAATTTTTATCATTATCATCAGCTTCTTTCTATCCACTGCTGGATGAAGGTTTTTCCTAAATCTTTTTACCTCAACCCATTCAATGCTTTCTTTCTCTTCCAGTCCATTCCAATGAATTTTCTCATTTTTCTGTCCCATCTACTTATGAGACTTTTTCTAATCCCCCTTACCCTCCTCTCTCTCTCTCTCTCTCTCTCTCTCTCTCTCTCTCTCTATATATATATATATATAGAGAGAGAGAGAGAGAGAGATATCTCATATTCTCATATTCTCTTCATTATATATATATATATATATATATATATATATATATATATATAATGTGTGTGTATTTGTCATTAAATGGAAAATAATCTTTTGACAATCCAATAATGCTTGAAAGAAAAATATTAGAAATTTCTAAATGTGATCAAAAAACCTGTAAATTGAATGGAAAATAAATAAAAGTAATTGATATAATAGAACAAGTAAAATCGCTGTATCGGACATGGGCAGGACATACAACAAAAAGAGTATGGGCATCAAGAGATAAAAGAAGACCAAGGAAGAAACTTCATTAAAGAGGAATAAATAAAATTGTGAAACATAGTAGAGGCCAGGTTTTAGTAGTATATATATTAATATGAATAAGTTGTGTGTAAAAATGTTAGTCCTCAGTATTAATATCTAATAGTCATTACTATTAAAGATTTGATTAAAATGTGAATATCTGATAAAAATTAATTATAAAATAATATATTTCAGTTATAATAGATTTAATATATTTTTGAATTGTATCTAAAACATGCTAGAGTTGGATTAAATATTGTGTTTCTTAAGTTGTATATTATTTCTCTTCAATAAATTTTGTACATTAAAGCCGTTATCTATTCCATTTGTTTTAAAATAGTTTGAATAAAAAATATTTCGAAAGTTTGCAAATCATAAAAATCATATAGACGACTTTTTTGGATAAACGAGCATAATTTTATTAATAATTTCAGTTTATAGTAGTTATATACAATAATGTGGTTTAATAAGTAAATGTTTTTTCTAGGAACGAAAAATCAAGACTTTGTTTTAAAAACAAATAAACATTCTTTTAATCAGTGTAATGCAAAAGAATAATAGGTTAATGATATAATTATAAATATTTAAAAAAATATAATTAAACAATCATATATTTTTAATTGATTACTCTTTTTGATTGATTATTATCAACATTATAATAAATTATTTTGTTTATTGTATTATAATGATTCATTTATTTTCTTTAAATAAGTAAATATATTTAGGTATAAATAATTAGTATGACACAGAAGAAAAAATAACTGGGAAGTGTTACCACACTTTCTTACTCGTTAAATATTGATTTTTCAGGATATTATTGTTGTTCATGATTTTTTTAGATATAAATCACTACGAAATGTAGATGCTGTAAAAGTGACAATTGAAGATTTTATCGTCGAATTCAAATATTTTTTTAAAAAGTTTTTTGCCTCTTCCATAAATGATAGAAGAATGTAAATAATGAGATTTATATATGATATGTTAATAAATAAAGATATTTATTTACTTTGTTATTCATTTCAGTGTTAAAAATGATGTATTTCCTTAAGATTCTCTGTATTTCATATCATCGTCATCAGCCTTTTTTTTATCTACTACTGGGCGAAAGTCTCACAAAATTTTAATTTATTCAATGCTTTTCTCTTCCAGTCCATTGTACTTCATATATATATATATATATATATATATATATATATATATATATATATATATATATATATATATATATATATATATATATATATATATATATATATATATATATATATATATATATAAATATTATTTACTTTTATCCTCTCTTAATTCACTTTTTGATAAAGACCTCTTTACAGTTTATCGAATTTGAGTGATCCATTATCTCATTTTTTCAAAAATTTGTAATATAGTACATACTATCCTTATCTCATCACTTGTTCGGTAACTTTTTGTTTTTTAGTTAACAATCAATAATTTTTGTTATCTGTTTATTTTTTCCCATATTGAAATTGAAACCATCCAGATATCTTCAATTACAAAATCTTTAATATTATTATTATGTGTGTGATTTCTGTTTATTTTCTAATTTATTAGATTTTATTTCTATTTTTTGTTATTTATTATATTGATAAATCTATACTTTTTTAAATTGTTTAATTTTAGAATAATTTTGACATTAAACTACCATATTCCTCCGACGAAGCTATGGAAGGATAAAAGACTTCGAATATTTTATACATTTTTTTCCAAAAAAGTATATTAATGTATATATATATTTATATATATATATATATATATATATATATATATATATATAGAGAGAGAGAGAGAGAGAGAGAGAGAGAGGGTGTTGTTCCATCAGGAGTGCACAACTTAATTTTTAAATAAAACGCATCTTTTTTGAGTGAGCGAAGATGAGTGAGAGTTTCTGATGAGACACCCTGTATATATATATATATATATATATATATATATAATATATATTTTAAAATTACTGTTTAAAATAATTAAATTTGTATTGCTTATTTCAATAATAGTTCACACATATGTCTCAACGTATGCATTTTCACATATATATATATATATATATATATATATATATATATATATATATATATATATATATATATATATATATATATATATATATATATATATATATATACATATCCAAACACATCATTTTATTTCTGATTTCATTAAATGTTACGAGTTATTGATATTTGTCATCTCACTAGACAGACTAGGTAAGTAGATGAGGATTTTTATTCAGAGTTTATATATATATATATATATATATATATATATATATATATGTATGTATGTGTGTGAATATGTGTGTTTGTGTGTATAAATTCATTTATAAATAAAAATGATATTACTGTTATGCGAAAAGTAAATTAGTGGGTAATTTTTAAAAATAAGATATAAATAGTAAAAAGAGTAAATATATTTCATAATTTATTAAACAAATTGATTATAATATTATATAATTTTAATTAATGTTAATATTTAAAAAAATATTTATTATCTAATAATATAATAAATAATACTTTAAAAGTAGGAGATAGTAATAATAATTCATAATTTATTACATATATGTTTATATACAATATGTGCATATATATATATATATATATATATATATATATATATTTATATATATATATATATACTAAGGTCGTTTTATAAGTATGTTAAATTTATTTTTTTTTTATTTTAATTATTTTAATTAAATTTTTAATTTTAATTTTCCTTAATTTTTTACAATAATTATCAAACGACCTTGTATATATATAAATATATATATATACTTATATATATATATATATATATATATATATATATATATATATATATATCTATATATATATAGAGAGAGAGAGAGAGAGAGAGAGAGATTATCACAGAGATATTAGAAAATTCGTAGGAATGGATTGGAAGAAAAAGGCATTAGATCGGTTAAAGTGAATAGTTTTATGAGAGACTTTCGTCCAGCAGTGGATAGAAAGTGACTGGTGATGATGATGATATAAATCAATAGAGAAATATAGTAAACCTATTAACAAAAAAATGTTAAGAGAAGAAATAAGGAAAGAATAGTGAAAATAATAATTATAAAATTATATAAATTACTTAGTGTAAAAATATTAATAACAGTATTACTAAAATATGAAACATTAACCAATAGTTAAATTTTGAAAATTGTATAGAGGAAGAGAGAGAAAGAAGAAAGTATTAATATAATATAGGTGGCCCAGTTGAGATTGAAGGGTTTTACTTGCTTACTATCCTGCATTCACATGTATGTATGTATAGGGTCATCGAAATGTGAAGCCTAGATTTATGTTTTATTAAAAAGAAACATGTGTATAGGGAAACATGTGAATAGTTTCTTTTTAATAAAACATAAATCTAGGCCTCACATTTGGATGATCTTTTTATATACTTTATATATATATATATATGTATGTGTATATATTATATATATATATATATATATATATATATATATATATATATATATATATATATTATAAAATAATTTTGCTTGCATATCTATGTAATCTGTATAATTATATATGTATTATGTGTAAGTAACAGTAAATACATTTATTATCACGAGATAATTCATATTTTTGTAATTTCGTTAGCTCTAGTTTCGAATAGCTGTGTGGTTTTTATGTTGGTAACTTTAACTTAAGTCAACAGCAGATATCTTTTATTTTTAGTTTGCTTTATGCAGTTGTCTAGTGTGCATGTGAGTTCGACGTTTGAACGCGAGCGTGATTGACTACGTATTTGTGTGTTTATAAAATACAATTTTTTCGAATGTGGTTTTTGTTATAAATCTAAATTAACATTATAAGTGTTTTATTTTGTAAGTATTGCTGTATATTTATTTTTTCCATTCAACGTTAAGTGCGGAATGAATTTTATTTGAATAAATGCAAATTCGACGAAAATGTAAATCGTTTATGTCATTCCAAACAATACATTGTTAGTGTTTAAATTAACTGGAAAGTCTAATAAAAAAAATCCAAGTAATTTATTTCAATACACATAAACCACGGCAAAGTTTAATACTTTTTTATTCTTCTTATTATTTTTTTTATAAACATTATAATAAATTCGTGTATATAAATATTTTAAGGTAAAATTATCATTTTATATTAAATTATTGATAAAGAAGTAATTTTATAAATAATGTATATCAAAACGATTTTTTTAAATTTATTACACATTCATTTTCTAACTATTTTACAACTATTATTTCATTTTTACTAAGAAATATGTATTTATACGTATAAATATATATATATATATATATATATATATATATATATATATATATATATATATATATATATATATATATATATATATATATATATATTTATTTATATTTGTAATATGAGTGTCAGTGAAGAAAAACAATTTTATTTATTAAGTTCAAAAAATTTGATATTTGTTAAGGTTTTAATTTATGAAGATAATATTTATATGCATTTATTTATTTTTATTTATTTTGTATCTTTAAATATATATATATATATATATATATATATATATATATATATATATATATATATTATATAATTATGATGTCCGTGTTCAGATATGAAATTGTACTGTTGTATATTATTAATATTAGTTAATTAAAAACTCATAAATTATTACTGCGAAATTTTGTTATGATTATGTGTGTAGTTCATTGAATTAAATAATTAATAAATAAAATCCATCAAATTTTGAAGTAAAAATGTTATTTTTGAAAGACTGTAATTTTTTTTATTTGTATTAAAAATTATTATTAGATATATAACAATAATATAGAATTTAAATTTATTGCTCATAATTTTTTAGTCGCGAATTTTTTTTTCTACACTATATAATTATATATTTTTTTAATAAGATAGTTTTACAATTGTATATAATGTAAATAAATGTTTTATATATATATATATATATATGTACATATATATATATATATATATATATATATATATATATATATATATATATATATGTACATACAACACATATCTGGGTTATTTTTTATCTTATCTTTAAAAAATCAATTATACATGAAGTAATAAAATAAAGATTCGTTTTGCAGATAGTTATTTTTACTGAAAATTATTAAATAATAATTTATGGTTTATTTTTTTAATTTTCTTAATTTACAATATTATAACTAGCAGTTATTAACAAAATAATGACAGTGTAAATATATATATAATATATGATATATATATATATATATATATATATATATATATATATATATATATATATATATATATATATATATATATATATATATATATATATATATATATATATATATATATATATATATATATATATATATATATATATATATATATATATATATATATATATATATATATATATATATATATATATATATATATATATATATATATATATATATATGTGTGTGTGTGTGTGTGCACATATGCACATAATACATCTATACATATATACCCACACACACACTCGAAATGATTCCTATTGGAAATGTTTTCACAAATATTATTATTATTTTTTTTATAAATATTTTTATAAATGTTATTTTTTTTATTTTACACAAATAAATTTTAACCCCAACACCACAATAACTTAAAGTGTTCAATAATGACTTGTTGTGTAAAGTGAATCAGCCACAGTTCCAAAACAACTAATAATTATTTTTTTTATATTATTTTACTTCTTTATTAAACTCTGTTTGAGTTTTTTTAAAAAAAATCTTATCGACTTAAAAGAAATATTTTATTTACTGTAATAGCAGATAGATATAATAGTCAAGATTGTTTTTATTATAAAAATAGAGTAATTTCTAATAAAAAAAATATTTACTTAATTAGTCTCACTTTTTTAATAACGAAAAATAATCTAGGGAAACTTTAATATATATATTCAATAATACTTTTCAAAACTAGCTTTTTATGGTTTTATTTTTTTGTAATGAAACAATTTATTCAAATCATTTATTTGTAACACATTTATTTAAATTTATATAATTCTTTTAATGTTATAAATTATTATTTTAATAAAGTATATACTTTTATCACAGTCATGTATAATATACATGACTGTATATTTCTATATTATAGAAATATTTTAATTAATACTATTATATCATTAATAAAGTTTAATAAAAAATAGTATAGAATTGGTAATATATATTATGTAGTGATACATGAATATATATATATATATATATATATATATATATATATATATATAATGTAATTTGTCAAAGAACATAGTAAGTTATTAATTAAATGAATTTCTAAGTAACATTCAAGAAAATTATAAGTAGGGTCACGCTGTCTAGTGAGAGGCTATGGCCTCGTAGACCCTCTTGGTTACACCACTATAGATTTATTTATCTTATATATATATATATATATATATATATATATATATATATATATATATATATGTACATACGAGGGTCGTTTGATAAGTATGGTAAATATATTTATTTTTTAATTTTATTAAATTTTTCAATTTAGTTTTTCTTACTTTTTTACCATACTTATCAAACGACTCTCATATATATTTATATATATATATATATATATATATAATGTAATAAATTCTTTATTAGTTAAATATTTTAAAATTTTACATATTTATTTATTCACAATACTCAATGTACATGTACATAATAAGTAACATGTGATTTTTGTGATTACATAATATAAATGTAATTGGTCATTTATTTGAGAATATTTGTTACATTTCATATAAAAAATAATTACGTATTAAAAAATAAAAATACTAGTTTTAACAGAACATTTTCTAGACATATACGTATGAATAGTTAGTAAATTCGTGACTGTAGAAAATTGATAATAATATAATTGAATTGCATATTATTACTATGTTAATGATAGTAGAATTTAATCCAAATCAACTACAATTTTTGTTCTTTGAGAATGTTTTTATGTATGATAGTTTTTTTGTAAAGTATTTCTGTTTTTAATCACACAACTTTTATTAAGATATTTTTAGTTAATATTTTTATTTGTAAAAATTTTTGAAGTATGATATTATTAATTATTTTTTGATACACTTGTTTGGAAATAATTGTGTAGTATTGTGTATATAATAAGTGAAAGGGAGCATTACTTGACTACATACTAATGTAAATCTGTTATGATACTATCGTTTAAGTGTGTAAGATAATATTAAGAACAATTTGGACGTAAAATCCTTAATAGGTTATAATCATTTTTTGTTAGATTTATAATAATAATTAAAGATATTTACATTTACATACATTATAGTTAATTGTAAAGTATAAATGTTTATATATATATATATATATATATATATATATATATATATAATCAATTGTCAGTAAATATTGAGGTATTATTACTATTATTATTGTTTAAAATTGGTTGAAATAATAACTTATCTAAAGAATAACAAGTGACAGTTTGAAACATTTAGATTTGAAATTTATCTTCTTTTTTTAAAAAAATAACTTAATATTTGATATCTGAACTAAACGCAACAATTAATTAAGGGAAGATAAAATAAGAGAGACAGCAGAATTCAAAAATATTATGACTTAAGTAAAAACTAATATTTTAATGATGAAATTTAAGTAGATTCCAAGAAATATATTTGTTTTTTTTCAACATGCAATTAGTAGTTTTAAACAATTCTTAATCAGAATAATAATCTATAATAATTATATCTTTAAACTTATATTTCTAAATATCACATTTTTTTCTAGAAAATAAATATATTTTAATCTTTATAATACACTTAATAATAATTAATTCTCTTTATTATAGATTAGTTATTTTTTTTAGGATTTTTTTTTGATATTGGTGTCTAATATTATATATGGGTTATATATTTTAATTATACGAAATGTTCGTTATTAAAAATGATTGGAAATAGGTTTTATTGTTTATTAAATAATTATGCATAATTTCTCAAAGATGTAAATTTAGTATAAGTTAAATTTAACTTATTTTAATAATTTATTATACTTTTCTTCCAGTATACTTAAACCATGTTAGTAATTATTTTTCGTTTATAATCACATTTAACAAAGTTTATTCTTTCAAGTTTTACTTTAGTCAAATCTGCTTTGCATGTCGTGTCATTTTTCTAAAATAAATTTTGCGTGTAATATAGATTAATTTTCGAAACAGCAAAGTTAACTCATAAAACACCATATATTCTGAAAATAATTAGTGACCTTGGTCTAGTTTGCTTAAATATCTATATTATTTAATTGAAAATTATACGTTCTTTAATTAAAATCAATAATAATATATTTTTTTAATTGTATATTTATTTTAGAAAACCTTTCGAAAGATTAATAAAATGTATGTGTATACATAAAATAAAATATTTTTTTCTAAGAATTGATTTATTAAATTGAAAATATATTTATTATTTTTTTAACATTCTTTATAATTGAATGCTATATTTTTATGTACTTTTTTATTTAAAGTTTATATACTACTCAGACTTCAAATTACACTTTGAATCTTTTTTATTATTTTTTTTGTAACTATTTGTATTCTAGATTTACTAATTTAAATAATTATAAAATAAAACAGATTTAAATGTTATTCAGTGCAAAATAATACAATTATTTAAAGACACATTTTATATAAAAGATTTCAAAACTATTTTCATTTTTTATTAAATACACAATTGTTACAAAAATAATCTTATCTCTAGTAATTTGTAGATTTAGTAGTTTATTTTAAGATTCACAAATGTCATATCTGTTATATTTTTCTTGTATATTTATATATATATATATATATATATATATATATATATATATATATATATATATATATATATATATATATATATATATATATATATATATATATATATATATATATATATATATATATATATATATATATATATATATATATATATATATATATATATACACCCGTCCTTCAATTTACGCGGGACTTTTTTACGCGGCACTTTTTATACGCGCTCAGATATATTTCATTTTATATAATTTTTCATGGAATTTATTATATATCAGAGTGACACAAATTCTTACTTGAGCATATAAAAGTACGATATAAATATATAAAAAGTTGATTGTTTTGAATTACAGTAGCGACAGTGACACCGAATAAAATTTATCTATTTTTGTTTTCTAAAACGTCATTATTTTTTTGTTAAGCTATGAGAAATAAAAATGTGTTTCTACAAGTATACTAACTTTTATTTCCAATATTTTTTCTGTTGTACTAACAGACTCAATTTACGCGATTTTCATTTGCGTGAAACAAATCCATGTGGAACGAATACTCCACGTAAATCGAGGGACCGGTGTATATATAAAATTTAATGTAATATAAAATGATATAAAATATGATATCAATAATATATATTTCATAAATAGTTACTTAAATAAAAACCAAAATTATTAATTTATAAGCTTATTAACACTATACTGTGAACTTATTCATATTATATTATTATATTGCAAGCATATAACAATTTGCAAAAAGGAATTTTATAACCTGATAAAATATCTCATGGAATTCAAGTTCAGGCATTGAAGTCAATGTCATGCTTATAGTATTACATGCTAAGTAATCGTGTTTTAACTCTTTGAAACTAAGTAAAATTGTTACATATTATAAATAACAAAACTATTATAGTAATCTTAATAAGAATCTGTCTTACAATAGAAGTTTCAGTTATAACATGATTTTCAGTAATAAAATTGTTACGTTGAAGAAACGTGTAAATTTGTATATATATATATATATATATATATATATATATATATATATATATATATATGCGTGTGTGTGTATTTAATCAAATGATTGCATTGTATTTTTTTAGATAATGTAAAAACTTTAAAATTATGTGCTTAATGTGTTAAAAAATTATTATATTTTTCAAGAGAATAAGAATTCTTTCTAACGAAATATTTGAATTTTGTTATTTAAATATACGTTTTTATGTGAAAATGATTTTAAATTGATTATAAATGACAATGATACTTTTTTTTCTGATTTTTGTACTGAATAGGGTAATTTTCTAAATATTGATTAATATATATATATATATATATATATATATATATTAGCACATTAACGTCCGGAGACAAACAAATATGGTTTTTGTTGACTTCTCGTGAAATGCCGGAGACATATAGAGTTTATGTACTGTGCATTAAATGCTATACATTACAAATACCTCTGACAGATTTTTTAAAAATTTGCCAATAATGAATTATTTTGTGCCAAAATGTATAAACATATAGAAACCTCAACAACAACTTTCCCTTGACTAAGGTTTATAACTCCTTACAATTGTAAAGTGATGCAACATATTCGAAAACCTTAAAATATGTCGGCTATACGCATCAATTTTTGCATAAACAGCCCGAACCGTAATGTGTCAATCAACTTATATCATGTCTAGTACGGGATCACTCCCCTGAGCGGTTTGAAACCTGCTCGCCGAATGATGCTAAACAGTCCTATTGGTATCTCAAAAAATGATCCAAATCTATGTAAATTTTATCTAATCACGAGACACACAGATAATTTGAGAAATTAGAGTTGTTACACATTTCACGAGATAGGCACTCAAGCACTCCCGGTTTTTCGGAGCTGCAACCTCACATGTGGCACCTTATATCAGTTTACTACTGGGAGAAAGATTTATTGAATGTTATCATTAACTGGTATTTGATCATACCCATAACGTTGATCAAACGATTTAATATATACAAACACACGTGTATATATATATATATATATATATATATATATATATATATATATATATAATATTCAATGTTTACTTCACAAATGCTGGATAAAGTTTTTCCTAAAATTTTCCACATCCAGCGCTCGATTGCATTTCCTTTCCATTATATGAAGTATTAAAAAAGGTACTGGATCGTTGGAAGTGGAAAGTTTTGGAAGAGGACGTCAATAATCGATGCAAAGAAATTAATCATGATTTTGATAATGACGATGATTATATATATATATATATATATATATATATATATATATATTGGTGGTTTAAATGAGGCTGAAGCATATTAAAGAATAGTAAATGGTAATAAGCAAGTAAATATATATTTAAACTCTTCAGTTTCAATTTTCTCTCTCTGAATATATATATATATATATATATATATATGTATATATATATATATATATGTATTCGTGTGTGTGTGTGTATTTACTTATATGCATAGCCTAAATCGGTTTATAATCTATATTGACGTTGTCCGATGTTTTGTATACTAGGTTATTTTCAAATGTTAAAATTCTTGTGACTGTTATTTTTCATGAGATGTATATATGTGTGTATATATATGTGTGTGTGTGTGTGTGTGAGTGAGTGAGTATACACACATTGAGGGCGTAGTGGCATGCATCACCTTTTTGTATGTGAGAAACTACGTTCGATTCCTCGAGTTAATAATTCTTCGATTTAAGCATTGGGTATAGTGCTGATAAACTTGTGAAAAACATAGTCATTACTGAGTTCCGACAAGAAAATCTTTAATAGTTAGCATGTTAGAGAATCCAAAAGTCTAAAAGATCTATAGGAATGAGTATGTTGATAATATTAATTTAGTCATATATATATATATATATATATATATATATATATATATATATATATATATATATATATATATATATATCTATATATATTAGGTTGGCAAATATCTCCCTTCCGCCTTCTGGTCTTTTGAATTTCGCAGCTATGTACAAAAAAAAAAAAATGCGGAAGGGAGATACTTGCCAACCTAATATATATATATATATATATATATATATATATATATATATATATATATATATATATATATGTAATTAGGCACGTATATATGATATTTACTAGGAGTTAGATTCTATCCAAAATTTTATTAAATCAGCTGAATATCTTAGTCAGAAACATATTTTTCGACTATTTTTTCTAGCAATCTAAAATTTTGGTATAAAAATTCAAATAATTTTCCAAAAAATAGCTAAATATATGTATTTTTGCATTTATTTTATATATATGGAGCCTATTGTACCCCTATTATAGCTTATAACGCGAGTAGATATCAGATATGTATATACGAATTGCAATTGCAGTAGAGAATTAAGCGTTATTTGTGTTATTTACACTCAGAGTATTGTGACCATTTAAGTCAGATCTACATAATTTTTATCATGCATTCCTAATCTAGTTTAAATACGTGCGTGTTTTATACAAGTTTTGGGATTTTGTTATAAGTTGACGAGTTTTACTGATTATTATTACTTTTATTTCTTAAGTGCTTTTTCTGCAATAAAATATAATAAACAGAGCCTATAATTTATTTATTTTTAATGATTCACACATAATTTTCTGTTTTTTAAATTTTTTTTTAAAAATGTACCTTTTGACCTTAACATTAATTTATGAGTTGTCATTTATATATATATATATATATATATATATATATATATATATATATATATATTTATACATATGTAGGTTTATATGTATAAGAATATTTTTTCTTTATTATGGAGACGATATAAGAATTACAGACTAAATTACATTTTAAAAGTTTGATATAAAAAACTATAAAAATGATTAAAAATTGTTTTGTATGAAAGCATTGAACTGGTAAATTGTAATAACATGGAAGATGTCTTCATCTTGTCATAAATCGGTTGTAATTAAAGATAATAATTTTATGTACATATGTATGAGTGCTTATATTGAAATTAATAATAATACATTTATAATCAGAAAGTAATTAAAATTAGCGGTAATAAATACACATACAAGTATGATTTTTGTTATCTAACTTTTTTGATATATATATATATATATATATATATATATATATATATATATATATATATGTATATATATGTATGTATTTATTTGTGTGTATGTGCCAGAACGTTGATGGAAATTTAATTAATTTACTAATTTCTTAATTTACAAGTATACTGTAGTATAACTTACAAGTATGTAACGATATTTGTGAACATTCGAGATTAAATAATTACTAAATAAAAAAAAATGAAGATAACTTAAAAATGAAACGTTTTGATTCAATATATAAACTTCTGTGATAATTTGTGATAGACAAACCTATATATTTCACTGTAGTGAAAACATTCAATAGTTATAATCTGTGTCTGATGGAATATGCTGCGGAATCAATTTGAGATATTGTTATCAGGTAAGTGTGTTTTGTTGTTATTAAATTTTAGATTTTATTGCTTTTTATTTTGATTGCTTATTAGATTGTTTTGATTATAAGAGTATGAAATAAAATGCATTTTATTTAATGCATAAAATGACCATTAATGGATTATTTTTCATAAATTAAATGATAATAATCGATTTAAGTGTATAGCCTTAAATAGTAATATTATTTATTTTGATAAAAAGCCGAACAAAAATTTATAGTCTGTAATATATATATATATATATATATATATATATATATATATATATATATATATATATATATATATATATATATATATATTAGTGCTGTAGTGTAAAGGTTTGAGCTGATACAAATCGACGCATTAAACTTTCTGCAAATATTCTATTAGATTTTAATAAAATAATTTTTATTCACCCATGCACGAATTATTATCAATTCACATATAAAGTTATTTGTATTTTTAGAAAATGACTAAAATCGATGATTGAGTGGTTGTGTTCGAAAGGAAGTTAGAATTTCAGTAAGGGTTACAATATATATTATTGTTGTGTATGCTTATTATTGTGTATTTCTTTTCAAATGTGAAAACTAGTTAGAATTATTTAGTTTAAAAACATGAATTATTAAAGACAATTCATGTGAATAAAACCTAGTTGGTATGATTATTATAAAGTAATCAATTTATAAAAGATAGAAATAACAATATATATATATATATATATATATATATATATATATATCAAATATGTATAAAAGTTTTTAGATTTTTTTAGCTCAAAGGTATAATTATTCAAAATTTAAAAAAATAATATTCTTTTTATTGTTTTGAAAAGTTTTTATCGAAGTTTATTAAACGTAATATGTCATTTTTGAATGATAAATAAGCTTATAAAATAGTAATAATAACGATGTGCAACAAAAATAGCTTTATATTCGATTCTACATTCGGTACGAGTTTCAAAAAAAGAGAAACGATGGTAAAGCATGCAAATCAATTTACGTTACTTTTGGCAAAGAGGTTGTGTTTCTTGATATTAGAAAATATTTGTTTCGGTTTTTTAAAGTCTATGATTTTGGTATCAAGTACCGATCACGTTCTAAACCATCGCTAAGATTGAAGGCCATTATTTGATCAATGAAATGGAACAGAAAAGATCATTAGACAAAAACACTATTAGATAAGGAATCGGAAAGGTCATTTTGTTTTATGAAAATGTTAATCTTCATGTTGCTCTTATTACTTACCAAATCATCCTTAACCTGAGAAAGAAATTCAATCATCATTATAATATTGTATTATAAAATAATTCTTATTAATTTTTTTTATTAAATAATTTCTTAATTAGTTTCTTATTAACACTTATATAAAATCCTGTTGTATTATTGTGACTGAGTCATTTTTGTTGAAATCAATTTATCTTAATATCAAAACGATTAGTGTGTAACAACTCATCTATGACAAATTTTTTCAATGTTGATTTTAAACTACGTGAAATATTAACAAAGTGGAACAGAGAAAATAACGATTTTAATCATTAAATATATAGAGAGACAGAAAGAGGTCGCTGAAGAGGTGAGATAAAGATTTGGAATTTTTTTAATTTATGGAAAAGGGAGGCAATAGATTATTCTAATTAGAGAAATTTCTTAAAATTCTATTCTTCAGTAATAACTTTACAGAAGATAAAACTATTATATATTATATATATATATATATATATATATATATATATATATATATATATTTCAAAAAAATTAGATAAAATAAGTTAAAAAAATGTTTTTTAAGATGAATCACACTAAGACAAAAGTAGTGTACAATGAATTTGAAGATCAGAAAAAATTAAATTAAAAAGAGTATGGATGTTAAAAACTGTGAATTTATGATAGATTAGGGTCGTCCAAATGTAACGTCTAGATTTGTGTTTTATTAAAAATATACATGTGTATGAGGTAATGTATAGGGAAACATGTGTATAGTTTCTTTTTAATAAGACACAAATCTATACGTCACATTTGGATGATCCTATATAAATATTTATAGATATAGTAAACATAAGTTGAATAATGGGTCTTAATTATTTTCACTAATGTTAAAAAAATATGGACCATACGAGTATATGATAGAATGATTTACCGGTTCTAGATAATATAGACAAGTGTGGAAAAATACATAAGAGAAATAATATGTATAGACAGAAAGAGAAACAAGTGGATTCGAACAAAAAACAAAATTAGGGACTCTATAACAATAGTTAAACATTAAAATGGAAATAGGCCGATTAAATAGCAAAAGATGTTCTGATGGACTACAGAAATTATTGATTGGGAACCCAAAGATATAAAAACCAAGGAAAAAGTTATGGATGGATGGAATAGAGATATAAAAAAATTCATCAGAATGGTATGGACAAGAAAGTTGAAAATGTAGAAAGTTTTAGGAAAAAATATTGTCTAGCAATGGATAGAAAGAGGCTATATACGAGGGTCGTTTGATAAGTATGGTAAAAAAGTAAGAAAAACTAAATTAAAAAATTAAATTAATTAATTTATTAAATTAAACAATAAATAAATTTACCAACTTATCAAACAACCTTTATATATATATATATAGACATTTTTACTTGAATGTATGAATTTATTTATTCCCACTTATTTTGCTTATTTTCCAGATTTATCTTATCTTATTTATTTATCTAAAATATATGTTTAAATTAAGTATAATGACATACATTCATTTTCCATACATTTATATATATATATATATATATATATATATATATATATATATTATATATATATATATATATATATATATATATATATATATATACATATATATAAATAAAGGACATCCAAATGTGATGCTTAGGTTTGTATTTTATTAAAAAGAAAAATGTGTATAGGGTGGTGTATAGGAAAACGTGCGTAGTTTATTATGTTTTTTTTTTTTAATAAAATACAAATCTAGGCGTCACATTTGGGTGACCCTTATATATATATATATATATATATATATATATATGTATATATATATATATATATATATATATATGAGAGTCGTTTGATAATTATTGTATATTTATTTATTATTTAAATTAATTAATTAATTTAATTAATTAATTAATTTAATTAATTAATTAATTTAAATAATAAATAATAAAATGTATGGAGACACACACACACACACACACAGAGAGAGAGAGAGAGGAGATAGACAAAGTAATCGAAACATTATCAATTTTGTAATAAACATTTTTTAAAAAACACTGAAAATAACATTACACATGCATGTTTGTCATTCAAATGTGACACCTAGGTGAATGTTCATGAAACATGAAATATGTAGGCGCGTTTTTTGGATAACCTATATTATGTATCGTCTTTTTAAGTAAGTTATAAATTGTGTTATTTAACATTTTTGTTTAAGTACAACAAATAGATGATTTTATATATATATATATATATATATATATATATATACGAGTCGTTTGATAAGTCCGTGTAAATTCCGAAAGATGGCACCACTGGTGCATATCGAGGTTATTTTTAATTAGTAGCACCTCTTGGAAGAACACACATCAAGTTTCAGCCATATCGGTCTATTCCTTTGTGTTTGACAATCGCTGGAATCAAGGAAATCGAGTGATTGTCAAATAATGGACGAAAAAGAATTTCGCGTGTTGATTAAACACTACTTCATTAAAGGCAAAACGCCTCAGGAGACTAAACAGAAGCTTGATAAACATTATGGTGACTCTGCACCTTCGATTAGTGCGGTTTATAAGTGGTTTCAAAATTTTCGGAGTGCCCATATGAGCACAAGAAACGCTGAACGTTCTGGACGCCCTGTTGAGGTCACCACTCCAGAAATCATTGATAAAATTCATGATATGGTGATGGATGACAGAAGAGTGAAAGTGCGTGAGATTACTAGTGCTGTAGGCATCTCGTGTGAACGGGTACATAATATTTTGCACCAACATTTGGACATGAAAAACCTATCCGCCAGGTGGGTGCCGCGATTGCTCACGATCGACCAAAAACGAGGTCGTGTGAAGTAACACGAGTGCACAAGTGTTGCAAGAACGGTTTGCAGCTGTTTCAGCGAAATCCGCAGGACTTTAAGCGTCGTTTCATCACTGTAGATGAAACATGGATACATCACTACACTCCTGAGACCAAAGAGCAGTCTAAACAATGGGTTATCTGCTCCGAAAAAGGTGAAGACAATTCCTTCGGCCGGGAAGGTTATGGCGACTGTCTTTTGGGATTCGCAAGGAATAATCTTTATCGACTATTTGGAAAAGGGTAAAACCATTACAGGTACATATTATTCATTGTTATTGGATCGTTTGAAAAGCGAGTTGCAAGAAAAACGTCCCCGATTAGCCCACAAAAAAGTCCTCTTTCATCACGACAACGCACCAGCTCACACCTCAGCAGTTGTGGCCGCAAAACTAATGGAAATAGGGTTCCAAATCGTTTCACATCCCCCCTATTCTCCAGACTTGGCTCCATCGGACTATTATTTGTTCCCTAATATGAAGAAATGGCTCGCGGGAAAAAGATTTTATTCGAACGAGGAGGTGATTGCAGGAACGAATGACTATTTTACAGACTTGGACAAATCCTATTATTCGGAAGGGATCAACAAACTAGAGCAGCGTTGGATGAAGTGTATAAGCCTAAAAGGAGACTATGTTGAAAAAAAAACGATTCATTCAAAAAAATGAAGCAGTTTTTATTTTTACACGGACTTATCAAACAACCCCGTATATATATTTGTATACATGAAGATAAGTAAAACAATGAAAATACTAGCGAAATATACAAATTTCTTTATTATATGAAGTAAAGTCAAAAATTTTATAAATAAAACTTGCAATCTTTTTATAATAGATAGATATACTTTTTGAAGAGTCTTTAACCGAAAATTGTATTGCTTCGTATGTGAAATTTCTTTAAGCTTTTCGGAAGATAATGAAAAATTGAGCTTAATTTCCTTCATATTTTTTAAAATTGGCCACGGTGCTTTCAATACATTTAAAGTTCACTACTACGCTGGATAGGAAAGACATTAAAATTTTTCTTTATGCTCTTTAAATTAATTTCGAACACTGTTATTTATATAATGTAGCCTAAATGAAACTGAAGGGTTTAGGTATACATTTACTTGTTTTTTATTATTTACTATCTTTCTTTGGACCACTCTGTATATAAATGGTAATTGATATCTTGAATTATTGTATTAATGTTTGGAAACAATGTGTGGATTATATGACATCTATGTACATTTGTTGTGATGTTGAAGTGGTTTTTCACAAAAATGAACTTTTACCCCAACACCACAAGGCATTTAATGATTTTTAATTATTATTAATGATTCATTTTCTTTATTTATAAGTTGGTGCGTATTTTTAAGAAAATGTCATTATCAACAGGAAGCTGCATTATAAAATCTCAACTAGTTTTTGATTGAAAGTTACTTATATATTTTTCTTGATTTTCTTATTTTTATTCAAAGTATCTAACTAGTGGTTGACTTTTTTTTCATTTCGTACATACGTATCTGCATGTGCTTATTTACTTGTCATTTTACAGTATGGTTCGTGTATTCGATTTGTATCTTTTAGAAAAAAATAAAGAAATTGTCATATTTCTCTTTGTCAAGAGCATTCAACTCATCATTAACAGACCTCATGAATTGTTAAAAATTTAAATGCTCTTGATTGAAAAACATGGCAATTAATTTTTTCCACAAAAAATAATACATGAATTATGTTGTAAAAAATAATATATAACATTTCTTGGCTTAAAAGTGATTAATATAATACTTAGATATAGGCAAATAAAAACATGCAAATACGCATACGCTTTAAATAAAGAGTCGATCACTAGTAATAGATGTGTAGAATAAAGATAAGAAAATACAAGAAAAATATTCAAGTAATTTTTAACCAAGTCTCGATTTTATAACGCAGCGCTCTGTCGATGATGGTATTACTTTCGAAATGTATATCAGTTTATAAGTAAATAAAGTGAACAATAAATAATTATTGAACACTTTTTTAATATCTTATGCCGTTTCCATGATAGTTTATTTATTTGAATAATTTTTTTCCATGAAATTTGAAACAAACATATGTTTTAAATAAAATTGTGTTGTTAGGAGATAATATATTTATAATTTTGATAAATGAAGAAAAAAATAGAGAGGAAATATGTATACATATATATATATATATATATATATATATATATATATATATATATATATATATATATATGTATATGTATATGTATATATTATTGAATGAATCATTAATTTATATATTATTATCTATCACGGAAATGCATGACTGTTTTCCGATTCAATTCTCAAATTAAATATTTAAATATATTTAATTGTAATTAAGATTAATGTTCGTAATTCAAGATGACTAATAAACTTTCAAGAAATTTCTAGTTTATTTGAAATATAAACCATGTATCAAAAAGTACATATTAATTCATGAGAATATGTAAATAAATAAACCATTGATAATCAAATTAAATTATGAAATATGTTACCGCAATTACGTACTTTTTATTATTTTTAAATCGAAAACAAGTGAGTACATATATATATATATATATATATATATGTGTGTGTGTGTGTGTGTGTGTGTGTGTGTGTGTGTGTGTGTGTGTGTGCTCATTTATCCTTTGTTGAATGGAGACTTCTTACAAAATTTTCCATTTTCAGTGATCTAATACATTTCTCTTTTATTATACACTTACCAATTTTCAAAAGTTTCTATCCCATTTGTCTATTAATACTTCTTGGATCTTTTTTTTTTGAACAAGTAATAATTTGAGTTTTCTATGAGTAGTTTTTCTTCTTTCCACTATAATCGGTCTGTTTTCATTTTAATTTTGTTCTCTTGTTCCAATCCATGTAATTGTTGTCGTGCTTCAAGTCCATTTCTTTGTTCTATGGTTTCTATGTGTTATTTTATTCCCATGCTTCTCTGCGTTGACATTGCCTATTCTTATACAACTGCCGTTTCAATGTCAAAAAACAACAAATTGAAATATGATTTTCTGCCACATCCATTAATTTGCTGGATTTGGTATCATAAAAATTGCATCTGTTTCTAATATTAAGAAAATTGATTGATGAAGAGATTTATTAGTTGTTTTGGAACTGAGGCTGATTCACTTTACACAAATGAATTTTCACCCCAACACCACAATAAATTAAAAAAAAATTAAATCACAAAACTAACGCATGCAGATATTCAATTCATCAGATTCATTCAGAACAGACCTCATAAATTGTTAAAATTTTCGAGTACCGTCACAAGTAATAAATAAATCAATCCATGTCATCAAAAAAGGTCACAAATCTATGAAAAAGAACATGTTGCAAAGACAATAAATAAGGGAAAGCACTTCATGCTTGCAGACCAGATGACGAAAAGAAAGATACAACCCCTAGTTGTAGATGGATTGAATAAGGACAAAAAACACGAATTAGTATAGATATACGAGGTCAGACAATTAAGTAATGCGACCGATTTTTTTTCTCGGCCTGTGGTAACACTGCGAACCTGTAACTCCGCCACCGTAATAGCAGATCCCTACTCTCTCGATTGAGACCTTGACCACCCTCGTACGATCATTTCTTCGCCAGCTGTTTAGTGTTTTGTAACAACGCGCGAGTAGCTCATGTCACGAAAATAGAACAGAGAAATTTATTACTGGTTATTACTGGTGATGAAAGTTATTACTAAAAAAAAAAAGTTATTACTGGTGATGAAAGTTGGTTCTTTCAATATGACTCCGAAACTAAACGACAAAGCCAACAGTGGCTGTCCCCTGGAGCACCAAGGCCAAAAAAGGCGAGAATGAGCAAGTCCAAAGTGAAAACCATGTTGATTTGCTTCTTCGACAGCAAAGAGGTGGTTCACAAAAAGAGTTCGTACCACCTGGACAAACCGTAAATCAAGTATTCTACCGCAATGTGCTCGAAAAATTACGAAAAAGGGTGCTCAGAGTGCGTCCAGAGATCGCGAAGACTTGGGTTCTGCATCACGACAATGCTCCCTGTCACAGTGCGTTCAGTGTATCTCAGTTTTTGGCGTCTAAAGGCATCGCAACGTTACCACAACCGCCCTATTCACCGGACATGTCACCCTGCGACTTTTTCCTATTCCCTCATATGCATTCCCATCCTGGTGCGCTGAAAAAAAATTCGTCAAAGGTCGACATTTTGACTCCGTTGAAGATATCCAAGAATCTGTGACGAGGGTACTCGGAGAGGTCCCACAAGAAGTGTTCCAGAATTGTTACGAAAACTCCAAAAACTCGCTGGAATAAGTGTATAGATGCGGGAGGGGACTACTTTGAAGGGGATCGCAGCGATGTACCTTAATTTTTAAATATACTCGATTTTTGAATTTTGTCGCATTGCTTAATTGTCTGACCTCGTATATTACAAAGTTAGTCTAGATTTTAACAGAAAGGCTCTGACGATGATGGCATCGCCATCGAAATGCATCAGCCGATATAATTATAAAT
Organism: Neoneuromus ignobilis; assembly: GCA_029203775.1. Classification (NCBI taxonomy): domain Eukaryota; kingdom Metazoa; phylum Arthropoda; class Insecta; order Megaloptera; family Corydalidae; genus Neoneuromus; species Neoneuromus ignobilis. The sequence continues at coordinate 37,725,365 of CP092091.1, read as the reverse complement.
TATATAATTATAAAAAACAAGTGAACAATAAGTGATTATTGAACACTTTAATTTATTGTGGTTTTGGGGTGAAAATTCATTTGTGATGAAGAGATTTTTATGAGATGAAATTAAATTAGTATTAGAAAAACATTTTTCAGTCATTAAGAAATATAATTTTTCAGCAATGGATTTGGAGCATCGTTAGGCAAAGTCCATTAGTGCTAATGGAGATTATATTGAAAAATAAAACTTTTTAAAAAATAATTTCAACTGTTTTTATTCCATTCCAAGAATTTTTCTTTTTTACTTTCTTATTCTATTATTGTTTCTGATATAATATTTTATTGTTAATATTAGTAGTTAATACTAGGTATTATTTTTATTGTTTAAACATAAGATTTTTTTCTTTAAACGGTTTGTAAATAAAAAAATAAAATAACAATTGTATCACTTCAACACTGCAATATTTTATAGAAGTGTCAATGACCATGCTCAGCATTGATTACTTATTGTTCACCCCAACACCACAATAATTTAAAGTGTTCAATAATCACTTATTGTTCACTTGTTTTTTATAATTATATAATTTATAATTATATCGGCTGATGCATTTCGATGGCGATGCCATCATTGTCAGAGTCTTTCAAATCTGTTTTATAATACAACGCTCTGGTGATGATGGCATAGCCATTGAACTTCTTATTGGCTTCTAAGTAAACAAATGAACAATAATTTTTGTTGGTTAATTTTATAATTATCTTGTGATATTGAAGTGATGATTCATTTGTATTAAGTGAATTTGCTACACTATCTAAACAAATAGTGAAAAAACGATGTTTTATTAGATAGTAATATCTAATTTCATATTAAATCTAAAAATATATTCGTTAGTATTTCTTCATTTACTGATAAACTAGAATATTTACTTGTTTAGATTCTATTCAAAATCTATTTACTTAAAAAGAAACACTATATTTAGTAACATAATTAAAAATGCTTATTAAAGTCGGTTTAAATGCGTAAAATGATTTTTTTGTTACTAAAATGAAAATTTTAATACATTGGCTCATCCATAAATAATGCAGGTTTTTAGAGAAAGTTTTGAAATGATACAAATAATTGACATTTTAATTTTAATTCAATATATATATTTTCCATTATTATCCACAATTTCTTTTTTTAATACCCTGGCGATTAATCTCTTTTGGTTTTGCTCTAAAGACAAAATTAATTACCCTTCTCACATCAGTCTCTGTATTGAAATATTTTCCACTAGTGTTATTTTGAAGACATTGGAATAAATGATAATCTAATGATATCATGTTGAGATAATATGAGGGATGTATCATAATTTCCAATTCAATTTTTTTCATTTTTGGGAACGTTTCTCGTACCGTGTGAGGCCAGGCGTTGTACATGGTGAAAAATTACGCCTTTTCTGCTGACTAGTGTTGGCCTTTTTCGTCGATAGATGGTTTTATTCGCTCTAGTTGTTTGCAATACAATGCTTTTGCGATAAATTGATCATCTGGTGACAGTTCATAATTTATAATTCCATTCATTTCACACCAATCTGACAACATTATCTTCCATGGATGGAGTCCTTTTTCGGTTGTGAAGAATAGTGTTTCGTTGCAGTTAATCTATTGTCTTTGACATTTAACATTGTTATAAATAATTCATTTCTCATCACTAGTAATAATTCAATTCAGGAATGACGTCTTTTCCAATTTACAGAGATGAGAAATGCAGATATCCATTCATTACTTCAAATTAAACTTGATAATTTGAAAGGAACTTACTAATCCATCTTCTGTCTGTCTATCGATATCTAAAAAGATTGATAAAGTTTATAACTTACTAATCCATTTTATAAACTTTAACAATCTTTTTAGATATCGATAGATAGTTTAACCACTTGCGTTAGAATGACGTGCTATGCACGTCAACTGCTATCTGTACCAAATGCCGATATGACGTACATAGCAACGTCTTGTGATTTTTGCTAAGTTAAAATAACATCGGAGTTCAGTTAGCAAGTGTCACACTTCTGTTTTGAAGGCATATAAGTGCATTTTTGTAGAACTTCATTAATTTTACATATTTTCATTGAATAATAATCAAGTAACTGCAAAACACAATAAATACAAACAATTTAATCCGTCAAAACGGGCACGATTCTGTGTAAAATATTATAAGTTGTGTGAATCGAAATCTGGATATTGTTAAGATCTTGCAATGCTATCTTCGTTGTAAAATGGAAGGACATAAAGGATATATATTTGCTTTCTTCAAAACATTCCAAAGCAGAAATAATTACAACAAAAAAGGAAAAATGTAGAAATTATACTGACCAAAATGGAAATATTACAAAACCTAGCATAGTTTTAGATTACAATGATGGTATAAATGGCGTAGACCTGCAAGATAGCTGCTTATCATTTTTTCCTTTAATGAGAAAATTTGCAAATAGTTACAGAAAAATCTTCTTTTATTTAATGGATATGGCATTTTTTAATACCTATATTCCATTCGGTAAATTAGCAAACGTACTAAAACCCAAGAAATACTCCTTTTCAAAAATTATTAATATTATTAATACATTTGTTAATCAATTTAAGAGTTTTACTATAATGTTAATGTGTGTGTGTGTCTGAAACTTTATAAAAAAATGATTTCAAATACCAACTCGCTGCGAATTGCTTTGGACAGATTTGCCACGCGCGCATGTTAATTAATTGCCAGCGCAACTAGTTAATGAGCTGATTGGAGCTGCTCGGTTAATTCTTCCATCATACTAAGATTTTGTTCTATTAGTATTCATTCTGACCAACATAAAGATACACCATTATTACTTTTAGATGTCCCAATAGAAATGAAAACTTGTTTAAATTATTTGAGGAAATGTTAAATAATTATTATTATTTACTAAAACAATCTTAAGAACATATTATTTATTTACTTGTGAAATACATGCCAATTATGTTTTTATATTTTTTTTCATTTCGTTTCATATTTTTTGTGAATATTTTTATTTAAATAAAAATATATAAAACCGATTTATAAATGAAACCTTATGTATTATTTTATAATACAGAATAGTTAAAATGTTATTTTTTTAACAAAAAATATTTTTATGATCACGGATGTAACAAGTAATGAACAAAACAAATATAATTTTCTGTTGTATTCAGGTTTGTATTATTTATTGTGTTTGTTCTACGAATTAAAAATATTTTGAAATACAAAATTGTATTTTTTGTATATTTTTTTAGTATGCCTTTAATTTTAACTCTTATTATCATTTTTATTTCAACCGCTTGTTAGTATCATATATATTCCATCTTCTCTGGGTTTTTCATACAATAATAAAGGCTGACGTAAATATTAATTCGAAACAAAATTGGAATTAGCTTATTATCTATGTCCGTTTCGAAGTTGTTATTTTTTTTAAAATAATAATTGCGTTTTTATATATATTTATAATTACTTTTTTATTAACATTTCAAAGTAACTAGTAATATTCTTGTAATTTTTCAAAACAATTCATTACATAATTTAGAAACTATTCAATTACTATGTAATTGATCTTGTTTTTAATGTCTGTCATGATTTCATTTATTTTGGACATGATAATTTGTTTTTCTTTATAATAAGTGTAATTTAAAATATTATTATTTTGTATGTTATTAAGTTATAAACAAAAACTAATTGTTTTTTAATTGATTAAATATTAATAGGTGCTGTAACAATTAATAGACCAACATTTAAATTATTTCCATCTAATCATTATATATTTTTTGTTTAATTAAATATAGCCTCATCTTTATTACTAACACACACACACACATACATACATGCATACACACACACACACACACACACATATATATATATATATATATATATATATATATATATATATAAAAGGCGTACAAGTATGATTCCGCCGTTTTTTGCAAATAAAAACACGTTTATTTTGGAAAAATTATAAATAATTTTTTATTCAAAATAATTTCCATTGTTAGCTACAATATTTTTCCATTTTTTGGTAACATGAATTTCATCAAAACAAAAAAAAATGTTTTCTTGTTTTGATGCGATCCATCCATCAAGAAATGTTTAACGTCTTCAAAAGAAAGTATTGAAGTGTTGCTTTGAAAGTGACTGTGCCATTGACCGAAACAAATGAAAATCAGAAGTAGAGAAATTTGGTGAATATTGCAGGCGGGGTAAAATTTCCCAGCTAAGTGCTTCTAACGTTTCTTTCACTGGTTTGGAAACGTGTGGTTTAGCGTTATCGTGCAACAAAATCACTTTATTGTATCTATTGGCTATATATATATATATATATATATATATATATATATACATATACAAACTGTTGACCTAATGACATATATCATCGCCTGTTATGCGGGAGATTCTGTTCGATCCTCGATTGAAAAATTAGGGGTTTTAGCCGGAGTGAAAGAAACTGTCTAAGAAAATAAATTTTAAATGAAAAATCATAACTAACTTTTTTGTCCAGCATGATAAGTTTGACTAAGTACCAAAGAACGATAATTTCAATGACACTTTCATCCTTCAGTGTGTTGATGTAAATTGATACGTTATTGAATAATGATAATGGTGATCATATATATATATATATATATATATATATATATATATATATATATATATATAATCATGTTTGAAAATATGTTATTCAGATTTATACGGTTAAGGACTCAATGTGGTTACAAGTGATCATCTTCATAAAAAATATTACGTTGATGAAGTTCTTTCAATTGTAGATATTGATTTGGTAAGAAATAATTTCGTTTTTAGCAGTAATAAATTAATTTCATTATGCGATTCGATCCTAATAAAGCATTCGTTTCGATTATGATGTATGTGTATTAACAACAACCGTCTGCAGGTGCCCTAAAACTGATCCATTCAGTTCATAACCATTGTAGATTATCTGATGAAGAACATTACCTTTCATTGTGACCTTCAATTCCTTACAATGGACAAGATTTTCGATAATCGCTGTGCTGGTTTTATGACCGAGCACTTGTGTACACTTTTGAAAATGTTAACCTCATATAATCCATTGTAAGACTGAATGGTCATGGCAAACTGATTCTACCATCCTGATCAGTAAGAAGTTTGAAGCTCTGCGAACCAAATATCATAAAGCAATTGATGACTTATTGATGACTTATTGATGACTCTGAAAATGATACACTACTTAGTAAATTTCGCAATGTAAGATTTATTCTTATCAAGATAGATATTTTAGTATTTCTGATTCTTTAAAGTTTTAGTTTCAATAATATACTCTTATTTATGTAGATCTCTTCCAATACTTTCTATTATCAGTGATCTAAACCTTTTTTCTTTTATTTCACGCCAATGAACGATTAGTAGTTTAAGTTATAATCTTTTTATATAAGGAATTTGCATCGAGATTCACATTTAGTTGCTACAAGAAAGTACAAATTGGAATTTTAAAAATTAAAAAAAAAATACAATTTAGTAACAAACAAATTGGTTATTTTTAGAAACATAAACTTTCATAGTTAATGAATAGGGTTTGTATGTATGAAAATAAATAATTGTTTTTTTTTAAAAAACATATTGGTATTCAATACGGTACATTCAAATAATATTTGTATCAAACTTTTATTGTTAACCAAAAGTGTAAAATAAATAAGTAAAAAATGTTTTAATTAAAATTTTTGCAGTTTTTAAATTAGACGGTTGAATTCTTCGTTGTATTTATATCCACTGCGTGATTGCATGTTAACTGAAAGATTAAAATAAGCAATTATAATTGAATTTGTAATTTGCGAACTGTTATTTATATCTCATTTTTTACATTACATTGTACCATAATTAACTTACTTTCCGAAATTTCATTTCATATTTCGGCTTCTAAGAACATATTATTAGTGAATGTATAGATTTTTTATTTAAATTTTTGATCTAAAGCCATTAAACTCTTCAAGTTACTCGTTTTTCGCAATAATATTTTGTATATTTTTTAATTATGTAAGTACGAATTTACTGAATTAAAATAAATTACTTAATCTTATTATGAATGAATTTTACAAATATGTTTAATTAACATTTTTTTTAAGAAATATATATTTGCACTATTAGAATTTAATATGTTGTTTTTCAAATATTTCGATCATCACATGTATGCATGTGTGTACATGTAAACTTTTTTTTTATATTTAGTCAAATTACAAGAAGATTTTTTTATGGAAAAATACACAATTTTATATGTAGTTGCTCTGTTCGTTAATGACCTTTGCATTAAAGGTTTCGTGACTCTTAGGTGCCACGAAAATCATCGTAATAAACGTACTGTAACGATTTTATAATACTTGCCGCAGTGAATAAATTACCTTACGCGTGCATTTATATCCTTCGACTTACGCCTTTCAGAATATATGGAATGTATGCGTATATATATATATATATATATATATATATATAATGCCTTTTTATAATCACTTCTGAGATTTATATCCATGTCAGGGGCAACTTTTTGTAAATACATTGATATGCAAGAAAGGAAATGTAATAAAATAAAAAAGGGTAAGAATTGGGGCAACTTTAAGTATAAAATTAACGATTTGGTTCATTTCTTAAAAATTCAAACAGTTTGAATTTTTGATAAATGCAACAATTTAGATTATATTATATAATTTAATTTAAATATATACTTAGGTTTATGTATATATAGGATCATCCAAATATAACGCCTAGACTTTTGCTTTATTAAAAATAAACTATACACATGTACCACCAGATACACATGTTTCTTTTTAATAAAACACAAATCTAGGCGTTACATTTGAATGAGCCTTTACTTACATACGAACATATATATATATATATATATATATATATATATATATATATATATATATATATATATATATATTACCATAAAAGCATTAATAAATGAAACATTTGTAGATAAAGTGAACAGAAGAATAAAAATTAAATTGTGTCAGCTTGAAAAAATTCATAACGATTGTTTTATATTTTGATTGATATATATATATATATATATATATATATATATATATATATATATATATATATATTAGGTCTACGAAAATACACACACACACACACACACATATATATATATATATATATATATATATATATATATATATATATATATATATATATATTAAAGGAACATTCATAAATGGAGTTAATATTAGGTTATGTAATATTAAATGTCGGATTATTATACGGGAAATAAAATAAAAATCTGACATTTCATAATATGTAATATAATAGAAGAATAATATCTATATTTAAAGAGAAAACTTTTTATTCTACTAGTTTTTACTTGTGGCAGAAAAACATGTATCTTAAATGCAACAATAATTATTTTCTCCAGACAACATAAAATAGCGTAAAAAGATGTATGTTAGAAATAACATCTAGAGATACAAACAAAATCGAGTGGTTTTAAAAAAAAAACAAAAGTTCTAAAAATTATAGAAAAAGTGGGGAATTTAAAATGAAAATGGGTTTGTTATATAGCAAAAAGAGATGGTCATTGATTGGCAAGAGAAATTGTTGATTGGGAACCTAGATATTTAAAAATGTCCAGGAAGAGATCTATAGATCGATGGGTTAGAGGTATTAGGAAATTTAAATATAGAAAAATAATTATGCAGTGGTAACCAAGGGATAGAGGTCAAGGAAGAGATCATATCAAAGATAAAGGGATAAAATTGTGTATTATAATCGAGGTAAGAATTGGATGAGATTAGGTGCAGATAGAAATCAATGGAGGAATCTTAGAAAAACAATTAAGAAGATCTAATAACATTAGATGAGGCTTTCGCCAAACAGTGTATTGATAGAGGATTTTATGATGATGATATATATATATATATATTAGGTCTATCAGAAAGTTCTGTTCGATAATGTCATCTCAAGTTTCAAAGATGAGTCATTCTACAGAAATGGAATTCACAAATTACCATTACGCTGTGAAGAGGTCATTAGTAACAAAGGAAAAAATATAATTTTTAGTAAATATTAATAAATATATTGAAAATGTATTATTTTTTTAATTCAAAAACAGACAGAACTTTCCGGTTGACCTAATATATATATAATTTATAAATACATAAAATTTCAGAAAACAAATTTCTTTTCTATATCCTATCTAAGTTTTATTTGCGTATAGTAACATTTTCAGGTATTAGAACGGTTATTTATGTCGTGTCATTTCCTTCTTTTTATGCTTTTTAACAACTAATTTATTCATGGATCTTTTGAATAATGTTACATGTGATTGATATGTATTTTTATTCTACTTTTTTACTGTTTCATCGTCATGATATGTTATTTTGTAAATATTGTGATTATTGTACAAGGAACACTTTCTTTTGATTTTTTTCTTTATAACTCTCTTTCTTTTTGTCTTTTCACATACACACACACACACACACACATATATATATATATATATATATATATATATATATATATATATATATATATATATATATATATAGTATCATCCAAATGTGATGCCTAGATTTGTGTTTTATTAAAAAGAAACATATGTATAGGAGGGTGGTGTATTAGGAAACATATGTATAGTTTCTTTTTTAATTAAACAAAAATCTAGGCGTCGCATTTGGATGATCCTATATAATAAGTTTGTTTGGAATAATGAATTTGGTAGCAGTGGTACCAATATAGAACAATTTTATTTGAATTATTTTTTATTTATATCTTAATATAAAAAATCAAGAATTGCATAGAGGAAAATCAAATATTCTTCCGAAAATGAAGTACCTCTCTTTCTCTCTCTCTCTCTCTCTCTCTCTCTCTATATATATATATATATATATATATATATATATATATATATCACACATACACATAGATATAAAGCATCTTTTAGGTCAGATAAAACGTTCAATAAGGATTTAATTTAATGTTCTATCACGCTTAAAAAACACTATATATATATATATATATATATATATATATATATATATATATATATATATATATATATATATATATATATATTGATGATATAATTTTCTCAGACAGTTATTATCTATATTATAATTTATGATATCATTATTTTTATTATGTCATTTGTATAATTTTTTTCTATTAGTTTAATGTACATTGATGAGATTTACATCTGTTATAATAAATAAATAGATAAAAAGTAATTAAATTTTATAATAAAATAAATTTTACGATTTTCATTTATTTCTAGTTAAATACTTAAATTGTATGTATTATATATTAATTACAATATTATAAAAATTATAAATAAAATTACAATAAAAAAATTGCAGAGTTAATTAAAAACGAATAAATCACACATACAAAAAATAATAATCAGAAAGTAATTTAGTAATAATGTACAACAAATAATATTGGATAAAAAATATACCCTAACATGAAATAAATTAATAAAATTTCCGTACGAATACTGATAAAAACTTAACAGCGTGCAACGAAGGCCATAATTTCATACGAAACATTGAATTTTTTATTAGTTGTGTAAGTATAATTGGCAACACTTCGTTTTATTTATTCGAATAACGTAATGAAGTTACAAACGGAATCTATTCTTGTTTGTGTTGGCAATAACTATTAACTAAAATAGTTAGTCTATCGTTTAATTTATCTATATCTATTTATTGATTATATAAGATAAATGTATTTTAAACGTCTAATATATTCGTAAGAGATTTATAATATTTGTTATATGGATAATAAAATGATTTTTCATATATGATATTCATTATGATAAGAGAGTAATATTATTAATATTTAATCTATGTATTTAAGTAATTAAATATGAACAAAAGCAAAAATCAATAACTTATACCGTAGTTTATTAGTACAGATAACCCTCGTACAATAAGGCAGTAAGTTTCTAAAAAATGTGTTATACGAAATTGAGTTATACGGCACTAAGAATTAGTAAAAAAGTAAGGTTAGGTTCTAACAAGTAACAAAAATACACTATTTTGCATACATAATCAGAAATGTGTTTATTAAAAATATTAATAAGATATTAAACATGTTATATATATATATATATATATATATATATATATATATATATATATATAAAATACATTGTACATTTTAATATAGTTTTTTTTAGGTTAGATAGAACTTTTGATAGAGATTCAATTTAAAGTTCTATCACGCTTAAAAACACCTATATTAAAATGTATAATGTTGAACGTACACTATATCTTTCTTCATTACTGCTAAAAGCAATTATATAAAAAAATAGTGTTGAAAAATATTTTTATTTTTTTACATCATTTAGATTTTTATGCTCTCCTCTTATCAAAAAATCAGTTATTTCTGTTTGCTTCTTTTTTCTTAACAGATATTTATAAATTTCTGTAGTTCTCTTGAATTTTGTACTTCTTTCACTGAAAAGATATGTTTTCAGAAAATAAAATTTCAATTTCTCTAAGCTTATACCTTTCTGTATGTTTTTTAGCGTAAAATTTTAAACTTCCGTACTTTTTTTCTCTACTGTCATTCTCTGAATTGATTTGATATAATTTTATTGCCATTTTTATTGAATATTTTCAGAAAAACGTAGAGTTTTGACGTATGTTTAATAGTTTCATTTAATATTAACTTCTGGTTCGCATTTAATTAATAGATTTAAAAAATCCAAAATTAGTTACAAACAAACTTGCAAAAGTCTTAAAAGTAAAAAACAACATTTTCCCCTCAAATTCGTAATTTTAATAGAACTTTCCTCACGCCGTTCTGTTATACCAAATCTGCTTATTTGAATGAAATTTATTGATTTATTTAATAATCGTGTTTGAATTTCGAAAATTGTCTAAATATGTGAGAGCGAAACTGTATTGTATAATACCGTGTTACACGAAAGTTTCCTCTATTTTATTAGATATGGATCTGCACTCAATTAATAACATTTAAACATATTTTAATACATAATGAAAAATATATTTTTTTTAAAAATTAAAAAAATCAACTTTGTTAATGGCTTGAAATAATGTATTGGATTGAAATAAAACTTCATTCGGATTTTAAGTCAAAAATCAATTTCTCATATTAAAAAGTAATATTCAACTTTATTCAATTATTTATGCTTTATTTTTTTCGACAACTATCTACCATCTTTCGGGCAGCTTTATTATTCAATCCTTGTAGAATTTCGAAGATCTCACTTTGAATACCTTTTGAAATGGTTTTTGATAACGTTCAAATATCCATTTTTGTTGTCTTTATAATGTAGAGTAATTATTTTTTACTTTTTTGGTGTTTCTTTACTTTCTATCTTTGTTTATCCAAGAAATTAATGAAATATTTTGTAATACCTTGTGCTTGTTACTGTTATATAAATATGATCATGAAGAATTGATATTTTAGTCTAATTTTAAGTGTAGTAACTGTTACTCTTTTCTTATTTGTTCTTTTTGTTTAGTTTCTTATATCTAGGACTGCTTTTCTTCAGTCAATATATCCTTTAAAATGTTCTTTACACTTTTTTTAAACCCAACCAGTTCTTTTTTTTGTAACTGCTTCGCATATTTCTATTAAATAGCAAATTCCTTTATTTTATTTCTTGTTTTATAAACTTTTATAAGTTCAATTTTATACATAATAATAATATGTGTACTTCTAAATTGTTGACAAAATATTTTTAGAGGAAATTGATAATACCCAAATATATATTTAATACAACGCTGCTATAAAACTGTCACATTTCAATTATTGTTCAATACCTATTTATAAACATTTAAAATGCATTATTAATATGCGTGCCTCATGATTATGTGTCACTGTATATAATAAGATAATTAAAATAACGTTTATCTGTTTTTTTTCAACTTAAGTATTACTACATAATTAGTGTTATACATATTGTTATCTAAATAATTTTTTTTTTCATAGTTCAGATAATATATATTAAATGGGACACAGTTTTATTGTGAGTATACTAAATGGTACAGTTACTTACCTTTTCCAGATTTTAGATAATCAAACATGTCTTATTATGTACTCAAAAACATATTTAAGAAATATTCACTTGTAAATACTACAATTGTATTTGAGTTGTAATTTGTTTCTCATTATATTTTCAACAACGTGTCAAAAATAATATTCTTAAATGAGATTTTCTCCCACTGTCATTACTTTGTTTTATTTTAATTTCATTCATATGATTATTAATTATGTACAAAGTCGTGCTATTTATATAATAAAAAAATGTATAATTTCATTTTAATTGTTTGATCTTGTTTAATATCAAATGAATTTATATCATTACTTGTTTTAAAATTAAAGAAATATCATCATTGTACAATATTTATTGTGCTTAGAAGTACTGAAAATAATTCTCTTAACTCATGAGACAAGAACATATTAACAACTGTAAATGTGTAGATTATAAAAATTATTGTGTAACCGGTTTGGAATCAGAGAGGTAAGGGGGTAATTACCCATTAAGAAAATTTCGTCACAATTATGAAATAGAATTAAAGATTTTTTTTCTTTAATAAAATGAAGTTGTTTCTATAAACATTGGTGATCCAAATGTGACGTCTAGATTTGTGTTTTATTAAAAAGAAACATGTGTATAGGGTGGTGTATAGGGAAGCATGTGTATAGTTTCTTTTTAATAAAACACAAATCTAGTCATCGCATTTGGATGATCCTATATTAGTTAACCAAGAAAGTTCTTTCATTTTCACTTGTATCCATAATTCGAAGAATTGTTTATGCGTTGTATGAATCATTATGCTAGGCACATTAACTGAGTAACAAAGTACATACCTTGTTTCATTCATTCATTCATTCATTGTATTTTGCACATCGTTCACATAAATTTAAAATATAATTTCGACTTTTCAAAATGTCTGTGCAAAATAAAATAATATGTGAATGTTTACTAAAAGAATTTAAACTTGATTTTAATGTTACTGAAGTTTGAAGAAAAATTATATCGTATTTTTAAACAGACAATTACATTAATAATGGCACAGAGGTGGTTTAAAAAAATACTTTAGGGGATGAATTTATAAAAGACTAATTCAGATTAAGCAAACCATGAAATGTAAATATCGATTAATTGCAGACAGTGCTTGAAACAAATTATAGCAACAGCTTATAACAGAGAAACTCCTTCCTGATCTCATTAGATACATAGTAACATTTTTAGATCATGGATGTTTCATTTTGGTGTCTGCGTGGATGATTGACTAGAGACTAGTCACTTTTTTACGCTCATTGTTGTTAAAATATATTCGATTTTCATCACTAATCATAATTCCAAATTTATTATTATTTTATTTGTAAAACAGCAAAATGTAAATATTGAAACGGTTAAGTAAAACTTAACCGTTTCAATATTTCTGTTATGTCAAATTGTATGGGACCTATTTTTCTTCATCGTGGATCTTTACCACAGCTTGCAAATGTCGAAAAACAGTAGATTGATTAACATTTGGTGCTTTTACAAGTTCAATTGTCGACTAAACTGAGTTTTCATTAAATAACGGTTGTAATTTGTTGCCTACAATTTTTTTTTGTCAAGTGCGTTCTTTAACTTTCATATTCAAATTACTATTTAGAAATCTTCTGAATCAAAAATCACAACTATTAATAGATATAGGATCATCCAAATGTAACGTCTAGATTTGTGTTTTATCAAGAAGAAACAAAATAAACTATACACATGTTCCTTTATACACCACCCTCTATACACATGTTTCTTTTTAATAAAAAACAAATCTAGGTGTCACATTTGGATGACCTATATAATTCCTTTCATAAGTTTCTCAAATTATTTTATGTCCCTGTACAGATTTTTTTTTAATCAAACTTAAAAAATAAAACGTGTCAAATATAGAACAGCCACTATTAAAAAAATTCATTGATGTCAAATAATTTTTAATGCATATAATTTTCATTTGTTTGTGTAATACTTTTTATATTATGCGTATCTAGTGTTTAAAAAATTAAGAACATATTCTGTTAGGTAATCTCACTATACGATAAGTGTCTTAATTTATATGGCACTATGTAGAAAAATAGTATAATGAATAGATAATATTCTACAATAAACATTTTTAAAATTTTCTTTATACTTTTCTATATTTAACCGTGTCTTCTTTATAAATACATCTCATATAACGTATCTGTATCTATTTTATTTATTTAAAATTATTTTTTTGCAACTTTATCATATCAAAAAATATAAGGTCTATGGAGTTAATTAGTTTAATATCAAAATCAACCAAAATGTGTTTTATCAAGAAGAAACAAAATATAACTATACACTAATGTTCCGTCAATTTAGTCAAGTCTGGTTTATAGTTAGTCGTTTTAAGATGAATACAAGCATCTGAATTTTCGGTAGTTAACCTGTTCCTGTTCTTGCTTATATAAATTTCATTTGTGAAAATATTTGCTCACATTTATAAGTTGAACCGAATGTGGACAAAATGGCAAAGCCAACTTTTTTCAAAAACAAATCTAGGTGTCACATTTGGATGACCCTATATAATTCTTTTCATAAGTTTCTCAAATTATTTTATGTCCCTGTACAGATTTTGTGGAAGTGTTAAATGTTCCATGATAATTTACCAGACTATATTTTCTTTTGAGTTGAAATGAAATTTTTTGTTTTTATGTCAGTTTCAAATAATAAAAAGTAAAACTCGAACATGGCTGTACCACTAGCTGTCAAAGTTTTGACATTCTTATTGGAAATCCATATTTATACACACACACAGTAACAACAAACACACACACACATGCTATATATATATATATATATATATATTGTATATATAAGGTTTTCCAATAAGCGCTTCAGAAGTTTAAACGGAAATAAAGCAAAAAGTATTCAATTCATTAGTTATTTATTTATTTTGATTTTTAATCATATTCTATGGCATTAATGATGGAATACAATTTTACTTATATGACCACCACGACTTTACTTGATGTAATGATTCGTTTAATTCAGTTTTTAGTCACTCTTTCACATAATTGTTGTCCAATTTTATGAATTACAAATTCAATGTTTATTTTTAATGCTTCTGTTGTTTGTGGTTTATCAACATAAACCAAATAACATATGATCACATGATATATATTATATAGTGTAGAATAATGGACTAATTAAACTTTTGTTTCAATAATTATATTGAAATTTTTACAATTTCTAAACGTTGTGGAAGTGTTAAATGTTCCATGATAATTTACCAGACTATACTGAGTTGAAATGTCAAAATGAGCTTAAAAAAATTCGAACATGGCTGCCACTAGCTGTCAAAGTTTTGACATTCTTATTGGAAAACCATATTTATACACACACACAGACACACACACACACACACATATATATATATATATATATACACAAATATATAGTACTTGACATATAATTACATATTTACACGTTTTATAAAATTTATTAGATCAACCTGTTAAGTAATTACATATAACATGAATATATTTATAGTGAATAAAAATTATTTTTTACTTCATATAACGTATCATAATATATACAGAATGTCCCAAATGAAATTAAAAGATGTAAACCGAGACTGAATATTACATCTTTCGTTCCTATTTGGACCACCCTATATTGTATTTATTAAACGCAAACAATAAAATATATAATTATATTGAAAAGTATTTTCTTAATATAGAATTTTATACAGAAATATACACGCACAACTGTATACACGCAGGTACGTATAAATTCAAGCTGCGTAGACTATAATTCTTATTACACACACACATACATACATATACATATATATATATATATATATATATATATATATATATATATATATATATATATATATATATATATATATATATATATATATATATATATATATATATATATATATATATATATTAGGTTGTCAAATATCTCCCTTCCGCCTTTTTGTCTTTTGAATTTCGCGGCTATGTACAAAAAAAAAGCGGTAGGGAGATACTTGACAACATAATATATATATAAACACTGACGCAAATAAGTATGGTTCACATATGTATCAAACAATTTATTGATATAAATCAATGAAGTCATTAAATTAAAAAAAATATTTAATTGAAAATGAATATAATATTCATTAAATTTATTAATTATATAATATTCATTATATTTATTTTCAATTAAATATATATTTTTTTAATTTAATGATTTTATTGAATTATATCAATAAATTGCTTATGTTACCCATGTGTGCCATGAATTATGTGCGTCAGTGTTTATATATAT
Organism: Neoneuromus ignobilis; assembly: GCA_029203775.1. Lineage (NCBI taxonomy): Eukaryota > Metazoa > Arthropoda > Insecta > Megaloptera > Corydalidae > Neoneuromus > Neoneuromus ignobilis. The sequence continues at coordinate 37,709,068 of CP092091.1, read as the reverse complement.
ATATATATATATATATATATATATATATATATATATATATATATATATATATATATATAGTTTTATCTAACCTAAAAACACTTTTATATATATACATGTGTGTGTATGTATATATAAAAATATGATCAAGATTTTTTTTAGATTAGATATATCTTTCGGTAGGGATTTAATTTACAGTTTTATCACGCTTAAAAAACATTATATATATATATATATATATATATATATATATATATATATATATATAAATTGAACATCTTATAAACAAAAATATGAAAGAGTATTTTAAATAGTAGAAGAGTTGAATATAGTTTTAATAGAAATTTATAATAGTATATACAATATTTCATTTTTTAATATATAGTTAAATGATTTTATTTAAGTACATCAATTGTATAAATAAAAGAATTGTGATGTAATATACATAAAAACTGAATATTTCATAAATATAAGAAAGAATGAAGTAATATAAAAAAATAACCTTGTTTTATAAGAATTTTTTTATAATATTTAATTGTTAAATAAATAATATTATATAAATTATTTATTTATTATTCGAGTGATCTAGCGTGGATTGCGTTTCCACTAATGATTTTAGAGTTTCTTCATTAAAGTCCGAAGAGCTCCCTGAACTATGTTCATCTTTCAATGACGTATTTCCGGAACGAAATTTTGCAAATCAGTTTCGTACTTTCAGTTATGATTCCTTCACAATACACACTGCATATTTTTTTACTTGGCTTCGTAACATTTTCCCCTTATTTAAACTCTCATAATATAACATGGCGAATGAGCACTTTCGATTCTTCCATTTTACATCCAATAATTTATTATTTAAATGCGATATATAAACTACCATTGTCGTAACAAGACTGAACATTACTCATTTAATTCAAACGAGCAGAAACTTGTCATATGTAATGAATCTTTAAAATTTGCTTTCAATAACGGAAATTAATTATGACTCAATCCAATATTATTTTACATATATTTAATATAATTTAGTTGTATAAAAATAATTATGTGATTATAAATAAGGATAATTTTTAATTAGATTTAAATGTGTTCAATTATTGAATACATTCTTTTTTGTTATTTATTTGAAACTATTCTAATGATTGAAAATTTATTCGGCATTGTTTCAAAAAGATTATTGTTTTTTTTCTTTTTAATAATACAGGTCACAAGACCAGATTTAAATTTACAGCATGGGTCAATATCCTATTATACAGTCATTTAATTGCTACCACTTGAACTGTAAATGGAATTAATATTAGGTGTAAGAAAGTTTGAGATTAAAATAAGATCTCTTGTATTTTTTACCTAAAACAACTTCATCCATCAAAGTATTCACTTTCACATAGAACTATCATTTCCCAGCTAGAATATGATTTATAAATTTCATTTTTATAGAATTTAGAATTTTTTATTTTAAAAAAATTAACTCACTTACATAGGATCATCCAAATGTGACGCTTAGATTTGTGATTTATTAAAAAGAAACATGTGTATAAGGAAACAGATGTATAGTTTCTTTTATTTCTTTTTAATAAAACACACATCTAGATATCGCATTTCGATGATCCTATACTTTGAATTCTGTATTATTATTAAATTTTTTACCATATTTAAGGTTACCCAGAAACAAAAATAAGTGGAAATCAAATGGTAATATGTCTAGTAAATATAGGGGATGAAGGAAAATTGCTGATTTTAAATTAACTATCTCTTGTCAACATGCCTTTGAGGATTATTTTACAAAATTAAAACTCTTACATTTACCAGTGTTCATTGTCTTTGTTGTAATGTATTATGCACTCTCTGTAAAGAGTTTGACTAACTTGCAAATACTCATAATGAATAATTTATTCTAAAGTCCACCAGACATAAATTTTTTTAGAGCCAATTTTGCTTCAGGTGTTTGTGCCAAAGGAATATTTGATAATAGCCAGAACTAACTACATATATAGTTGGAATAAAGAATTCATTTTTCGTCACAGATCACAATTTCATACAAAAAGTTTTGCGATTTTAACCATAAAATAAGCAATGCGCAAATATTAGGACGTTGCAATTTTTTGTTGGGAGTATATTTTATGCAAATGATTCCTTATTGTTTCGTTACTCATTTTGAGCTCTTCAGCAAGCTGTTGACAAGTTAAATTCTATTTATCTCGATCTTTGTCTGTAATTCATCAATATTTATATTTGTTGATGTGCCTGATCTGGCTTCGTCTTCTAATGATTCATCCCCTGAAGCAATTTTTTTAAACTACCTCTGGGTCTCTCCTCCAAATGGAATACACATTGTTCTTGAAATTCTAGCAGCGTTAGAAGAAAGTTTAAATTCGTTAAGTAAACATGTACTATTTTTATAAATACTTTGATGGGTTGAAATTATATTTTAATAAATTAAAATGAACATATAAAATTATCAATTATATTTTAAAATGAACACATTGAAATGCGGTCAACAAATGGAATAAGGTATCTACTTTGTTATTCAATTAATGTGTCCGTCGTAATTAGTCATACGATACATAAACAAATCTTGAAATTGTGATAAATGCAAAAGAACATAACTTTTTTAGTTACTTAATATTTTTGAATTTTTTATAACATTTATTTAAAAATCATATTTATTATTTACAGAAAATAAACATATTCTTGAAATTGATTTATTTTCCATAAAAGAAGAATAATTTGAAATTTTGCAGAATTTTTTATTTTTAAAAAATAATTTTACTTATTTGATATCATTTTAATTAATAATTTATTCTCAATAAAACTGGATTTAATTTCGTACTATTAATTCGATTGTAGATTTAATGATTTTTATATGTGTGTAAATGCTTTGTTTTTTTTTAAAAAAAACATGGTTAAAATTTTCAAAAACAAACAATTTAATTAAATAAAATTTGATTTCGGTGGAAGTAAAATTTAATATTAAAATTGTAAATATTATTGTTAGTTGTTATATTTTTTGAAAATAATTATATTTAATTATTAAAATGTCTCAAAATACATTAAGAAATAGGCCAAGTATAAGTTTTTCTTTTTTAAAAAAACTAATTGTTATAAGCTACATTCTATTTATTTAACTAGACTAAATGTTTAAGAATAACACACACAGCAAGGATTTAACCTCGATATTACATATTTTCGTATTGAACTATGTGCTTATCCATTCTTCACACATTTTAGTTTGCCAACGTCGAAACAATCATAACGTATTAGGAATTTCCTTTGCAATTTTTGTATATTTATATTCAGCATTAATTTGATTGATATATACGTGTGCCCGTCTGATACCTGCAGACGATCAAAAACAAAACGGTTGCAGGTGTTCATTCTCTATATGATTTGTCTGAGATTGGCAACGGCAGACAAGTTTATATGTGGGCAGGGTTGCGACGTGCATGCCAAAAAATCGAATAATAAGAATGGTGAATGTAGTTTCGGGGTAAATGAGATCTTTGACATTCTGTTGGTTAAATTGAAAACCGAGATATGAATCGCAGACGTTCATATAATAATATATAATGTCTTTAAACCTGCAATTATATAAATTCTAACCTTTAATTAGTGATTAAATATTAATTCATTCTTTATTTTGAACAAAAGAAATTAACATAATTTCTATGTTGTGAAATTTCAGAATGAAATGACTTTTTCAATTAAATATTGACGAATGAATGTGATATAACATTTATTTTTAAGCATGCCAGTGTAATTAATAACTAAACAAATGTATTAAGGATATGAATTGAAAATAAAATTTCACAAATGGGGTGTTAATAATATGTATTAAAATTTTATTACATTTCAATTTATTTTTTTAATAATTTAATCAATTTGTTTTTCTAAATAATTAAGGTTTGAAGACGCCACTAGCGTGCAATCTACACCATACGGTGCATTTTTCTGGATGTAAGGTGGGTTCTCATGAATCACTTCAGGATTAGTCTCACTCCAAATGTGGCAATTTCCTTATTAACGCACCTATTAAACTAAAAATGAGTCTCATCACTGAACAAAATTTTGCGTTCTATAAGTTTTGTGAACAGAACACTGATTTTTGAAATAAATTTCCACAATTTCGAAATTTTCTTCAAGTGTAAAATGTTCAACAATGATTTTTTAAAGTATACTGAATCTAAGTATCATTTATAGTGTGCAAATTGGCAGCTGACTTGACAGTTATTCTTATCGAAAGTTCTAACTAACCTAAAAAAACACTTTATTTTGAGTACTCGTTGATAAGGTCGATGGTTAATGAAAATTCCATTTACATCTTCTCGCCATTTTGAGGCAATGAAATAGAAATTTAGATAAGGATATATATATATATATATATATATATATATGAGATTAGACTAAAAAAATTTAATAGTTTTTTTTTAATATTAGATTTGTTTACTTTCTCGTGTCTAGCCTAATTAGTGCGCTGACACGTTATACTATGACGAATTGTTTTCTTGACACGATGAACGACCTTCGACCGATATTTCATGGTTCATATTTACTGTACAACGTTTTTAGCGAACAAATATGTTATGACATAAATAAAATTCTTTTTATACATTCAGTAATAATCAGGTTACTTTCACGTGATAAATTTATAATCGATTCTACATTCTTTTAAAAAAATGATATTGAATCTTATGTAAATAAATAAATAATGGTCGATTTAAGAATAATGGTTTAGAAAATATCGTTATTTTGATTTGTAAATAATATGTTGTGGTAATGTTATGCCAGGTCATGACCACTCAGTGGAAAAGAACACTTCTCTGTAAATGCAAAAAGTGTTAGATTGTAAATAAATAAATAAATCATTCGTAGTATTGATTATTACAATAATTAGCACTAATAAAATATACTATTTGATTTTATGGAATTTAATTCCTTGAAAAGTACTTACGTTCGATTCGTAAATAACAAAATTTTATCTATTCATCCTATTCTGTCAATCAAATAAAAAGTATGGTAACTGATGCATTTAAATATCTCGAAATTATCCTACGTCATCTTTATTATGAGAATGATATATTTTATGTATTGTAAAGTTCATACAAATTTAAATTTTGTTAAAAGAACACTTAAATAATGTACAGCTGGGTCTGTTTTTGTGCGGATTATTTCATTACGATTTTGAAGTTATGCGATTCATATTTCTTCTTAATATCTTTTTACGCAAATTTTTTTTAAGAATTCCTTTAAGCGGTTATTTAATTCAACGAAAAGCTCTTCAGTTTTATGAACAAATGAAGGAATCAGAGCCATTTACTTCCGCTTCTCAAACTGATAAGGAATTTTCAGCTAGGAAAGTATGGTTAATGCCTTAAGTGACAATGATATTATTGCAATAAGTTTAGATACCGTAGAAGATTTAGAAAAAGATAATGAAACAGAAGTAGAACCTGTTCCCTTCAAAAATGATTTGAGAAGGTCTTCAACTTTGTAATCAATTGGAAAATCATTTTCTTGTTAATGACACGAATTCTGTATGAACTTTTAAATTCCAACGACAGCTAAATAATTGTATGTCTGAATATCGCGAGCTTCATAAACAATTAAGTAAAATCATCGTCTCAAAGTTTAATCACCAATTCTTACATTGTCGCCAGAAAAATTAACACAGAACGAGACAGAAGTCGGCATTAATTCTGCTAATTCTATTTGTGTTTCCTCTAGTGACGAATCTGATTTTACACCAGTTCACAAACGAACCCGCATATTTTCAAATGGCATATTTTCAAATATGTATGAAAAAATTTAAAATAAATTACACACATGTACATACGAGGTTGTTTGATAAGTCCGTGTAAAAATAAAAACTGCTTCATTTTTTTGAATAAATCGTTTTTATTTTTCAACATAGTCTCCTTTTAGGCTTATACACTTCATCCAACGCTGCTCTAGTTTGTTGATCCCTTCCGAATAATAGGATTTGTCCAAGTCTGTAAAATAGTCATTCGTTCCTGCAATCACCTCTTCGTTCGAATAAAATCTTTTTCCCGCGAGCCATTTCTTCATATTAGGGAACAAATAATAGTCCGATGGATCCAAGTCTGGAGAATAGGGGGGATGTGAAACGATTTGGAACTCTATTTCCATTAGTTTTGCGGCCACAACTGCTGAGGTGTGAGCTGGTGCGTTGTCGTGATGAAAGAGGACTTTTTTGTGGGCTAATCGGGGACGTTTTTCTTGCAATTCAAACGATCCAATAACAATGAATAAATTCTTTTCCAAATAGTAGATAAAGTTTCCCAAAAGACAGTCGCCATAACTTTCCCGGCCGAAGGAATTGTCTTCGCCTTTTTGACAGAATAACCCATTGTTTACTTTGGTCTCAGGAGTGTAGTGATGTATCCATGTTTCATCACAGTGATGAAACGACGCTTAAAGTCCTGCGGATTTCGCTGAAACAGCTGCAAACCGTTTTGCAACAAACCTCGGCAGCAATCGCGGCACCCACCTGGCGGATAGCTTTTTCATGTCAAATGTTGGTGCAAAATATTAAGTACCCGTTCACACGAGATGCCTACAGCACTAGTAATCTCACGCACTTTCACTCTTCTGTCATCCATCACCATATCATGGATTTTATCAATGATTTCATGTGACCTCAACAGGGCGTCCAGAACGTTCAGCGTCTCTTGTGCTCATATGGCCACTCCGAAAATTTTGAAACCACTTATAAACCGCACTAATCGAAGTTCACCATAAAAAGGCGTTTTGCCTTTAATGAACATCAACACACGAAATTCTTTTTCGTCCATTATTTGATAAACTCGATTTCCTTGCGATTGTCAAACACAAAGAAATAGACTGATATCTGAAATGATGTTAGAGGTGCTACTAATTAAAAATAACCTCGATATGCACCAGTGGTGCCATCTTTCGGAATTTACACGGACTTATCAAACGACCTCGTATAGCTTTGAATGAAATTAAATAGTTCATAAAAAAATAAAGTAAAAAAGCTATGTTTTGTATCAATTTTATCCAGATATTTGAAATTTTTTTTAGACATTTTTTATTTCCTATGCGAATTTTAGAGTAATTTCACTTTGTTGCTTTGGTTTTATGCGGTTTTTGAAAATTAAGGAACGTATCCCTAATTTTTCAATGTAAGTTAAGTCTTCTTTTGTGCGATTTTTTTTAATGCGATTTTCTGCGGAACGTATCTACCGCATAAAAACAGACCCAGGTGTATTATAGTTGTTAAAGAAAATTCATATTTGGCTCGGTGAGACTTTTGTTTGTGTATTGTGAGAATATGAAATTGTTCAAATAATCTTTTTCGAAGTTGATTAAACAACCTATAATTAATGTTAATTATAATAGTTACAATGTATTAAGAAAAATGTTACCTGGGATAAATGAACGAAATAATGTCAACAAACGTAGATAATTTATATATATATATATATATATATATATATATATATATTTATTATTGTTACCTATACACATATTTTTATTACAGAAGTATTTAGTGTTTTAATTATTTAATCTGGCTTTATATACAATATAGAGGGTCATCAAAATGTCGCATATAAGTTTCTTTTTAATGAAACACAAATCTAGGCGTCACATTTGAATGATCCTTTATCTCCACAAAAGTCGATATATATTTCTGAGAAAAATCTGAAAAACGTCATTTTGATTGGTTTGAATATTCTAGTGTTAAATATGTCTGTTTACGAAATTTATTGGTATAAAGATTTTTATTAACCAGTTAATTGAAAATGCAGAGATGAAATACACACATAACGTGGAACTTATATTTTTTTTCCTTAATGAATTTCAGCTGTCCAATTATCTTACTTTATCAATGAAACTGTTTTCTCGAATTGCGAATAAATACAAAATAAGTTTAATAAACTGTCACGAGGAAACACTACAACAAAATAAATACTGTAAGTAAGTGAGTAAAATAAATATTTAATTTCTTTTGATCGATAATAGACCTTCGAAGTAAACTTTGTTTTCCAGTACTTGTGCAAATATAATTAATGACTTCAAGTGATTGATATTAAAAAAGAAAACAAAGTATGTGCTAAATAATACTGCGGCTATTAAATTACTATTTTATCTGCTACAGTTGTTGACGTTCATACGTGAGCATAGTTGGCACGGATTCGCAAATCATAGGAGAGAAACGGTGTAGTAAAAATATAATGTATGAATGCCGCTTCTGGCGCGCAAATAATTCAAATAACTGATCTGAAAGTCTTTGTTACACGTTACGATAGTGAAAATAAATTCACGTCAATTACTACGCATCGAATGTTTTATGTGCGTAACACTTATATATATATATATATATATATATATATATATATATATATATATATATATATATATATATATATATATATATATATATATATATATATATATATATATATTATATTATATATATATATATATATATATATATATATATATATATATATATATATATAGAGAGAGAGAGAGAGAGAGAGAGAGAGAGTCATTCCAATATGACACCTAGGTTTGTGTTTTATTAAAAAGAAACATGTGTATAGGGTGGAGTATAGGGAAACATGTCTATATTTTTTTTTGTTTCTGTTTAATAAAACGTAAATCTAGCGTCACATATGGATGACACTCTATATATACCAAATACACATACACTGACGTGCATAAGTATTCATCGTATAAGTAACATAAGCAATTTATTGATACAATTCAATAAAGTAGTTAAATAAATAAAAAATTTAATTAATAATAAATATAATATTCATTAAAAAAATATAAAAAACACTAATTAATTCTATCAATTAGAAATATAACATATAATAATTATAACAGAAAAATAACAATTTCTACAATAAAAATTGTTAAAATAAATACAGTAGGTTACATTTTTGCTGAGCAAAAGTATTCACCACTTTTAATATTATGCAGAAGAAATATCAACATTTTTTTAAAAAAAAGAGTTTAATATCTCGTTTGTTTCCTTTTTCTTTTTACTACTTCATTGAAACAATTTGGCATTGAATAAATTAATTTTTTTGTTGTTTCCGATGTTATATTTGCCCACTCCTTTTGAAGTAAGGTTTTAAGTTATTTCTTGGAGGTAATATGGTGCTGTCGAATTTTTCTCTCTAATAAATCCCAAAAATATTCTATGGGATTTAGATTGGGAGATTGTAGTGGTGTTTTCAGTATATGGGGAGTATTGTAGAGAGCCCAAAGTTTCACTATATGAACAGTATGCTTTGGGTTGTTATCTTGTTGGAAGTAATATTCATTATTTAAACACAATTTTCTAGCATTTTCTTTTAAATGTTGTTTTCAAATATTCAAATATTAGAACTTATTAATGATTTCCTCAATAAAAACTAGGTTGCCAACTCCAGAAACGGCCATGCAACCCCACCACCACCATGTTCAATAATTTTGTGTATATGATTCTCTTGCAGTTCTGTATTTTTCTTTCTCCATACCAAAATTTGAGCGTCAAAACAATAAATACTGAATTTACATTTAACCTTGGTTCAAAACTCCTCATTACATTTATTTTTATAATCATTTGCAAATTGAAATCTTTTGGTTTGGTTCACTTCACTTATAGCAGATTTTTTCTGCAGACACGGGTGTTGTAACCAGCATTTATTATATTTTTCTAAATGTCCTGCGACACAGGACGAGCTTGTTTTAGGCTCTTTCTTAATAATATTAATTATATTACGTTGTTCATGTACTGTAAGTTTAGATGGCCGACCAGTTCTTTGGCAATTTTCTATGGTTCTTGTATCATTAAAACATTTTATTATAACACGGACAGTAGTACAACTCTTGGACACTATTTCCGAAATGTCCTCATATGAATTATTTTTGTTGTTGTAAAATTAATAGTTATTTCTCTCTCAGATATACAAGATTCTTTTTATTTGCGTCCCATTTTTGAAATATCTTCGTAAAACTCACTAAATGATAAAAACTGTCAACGTAAACTGAATATGGAATCTTCGAAAAATATAAATATTTAGTTATACTGCAATGCTGCCATATTTATTTTACAAAAACTTTGATTTTGTATGCCATTATCAATAAGTAGTGAATACTTTTGCTCAGTCTAAATATAACCTTCTGTCTTTATTTTAGCATTTTCTACTATATAATAGAATTAATTACTGTGTTTTGTATTTTTTCTAATGAATATTATATTTTACATCAATTAAATATTTTATTTTATCAATTAAATTTCATCGATGCTAATGACTCTTCTTAAATGTTTTCCCGAGACATTTCCACATCCGTCGTCAAACTCTTCCAACCTTTGTCATCATTATGCTTTATGATGAGGTTTCTTTTTATTTCGTTTTGTTTTCTTTTTATCTCTTGATCATCATTCCATATTGATCGTTGTCTACTTATGGTCATTTCTTTTCGATATATGCCCTATGTATATATATAATTGAATGAATTTACTTGTTCTATTTTATCTGTTACATGTGCTTATTCTTACATCTGTTTATATTTTTTCCAATCACGTTTAGAAATTTCTAATATTATCTTTACTATGTTCCGTCGAGTTGCCAATAATTTTTGTCTCATTTTTGTATTTAGTGTCCAAGTTATTGATTTGTAAGTATAAGTAGGTACCACACGTTGGTTATATGTTTTATGTGTAAGATTCAATGGTATTTTGCTCTTCATTATATTATTCATTTTTCCAAACTTTTCCCACGCTGCTAATTTTCAATTTATATTTTGATCAAATATATATATATATATATATATATATATATATATATATATATACGAGAGTCGTTTGATAAGTATGGTAAAAAAGTAAGAAAAACTAAATTGAAAAATTTAATTTAATTAATTAATTAAATTAAACAATAAATGAATTTACCATACTTATGAAACGACCCTCGTATATATATATAGCGCCATTCAAATGTAACGCCTAGATTTTTGTTCTATAAAAAGGAACTATACACATGTATCTCTATAAACCACCCTATACACTTGTTTCTTTTTAATTTATATATATATATATATATATATATATATATATATATATATATATATATTAATTGTCACTCATTTTTCGAAGGTTGAGCATATGAGGCTGACAACCTCATCTTGTAAAAAAAACTGTCGAAAATCTCTGACAAGAAAAATTTCTAGTAAGCTGGCATTGTCAGAGAAGCTTGGGACCGGAATAGTCTTTGAAGCCGTTGTTGATGGTGATGATATACATATTAATAAATAAATACAATGAACAGAAAAATAAAAATGTGATGGTGTCAATTCAGAAGAAATTATCATATTACAAAGTTGAATATTTTTTTGTGTTTAAACAATAAAGTTTTTATCAGTGCGTTCTATCTATTATTATTTAAAGCAATTAAATATGTATCTTTATACCCGAATAAATTTGCTATTCTAGACATTACAAACAAGTATGGACAAGTGAATCTTAGGTATAATGTCTAGGGATAGAAAGAGAAACGAATGGATCAGAAATAAAATTAAGTCACAGAAGTGAAGGCTTTAAAATGGAAATAAACCGGTCATGTAGAAAGAAGAAAGAAGCATTGATGGAGAAGAGAAATTATTAATTGGGAATTTAGAAATATAAAAATACCAAGGAAAAATATAATATTATGAACAGATAGGACAAAGACAAGAAAATTTGTGGGTATGGATTAGAAGCAAAAAACATTGAATTGTTCGAAGTGAAAAATTTTGTGAGGCTTTAGTCCAATAGTGGATAAAAAGAGACTTCTACCCTTGCTACTGATATATATATATATATATGTATATATATATATATATATATATATATATATATATATTGGCAACAGCAGCACTAACAGCACTTTTCAATCCACTTCTGGATGAAGGCTTCCCCAAAACCCTCCACTTCGACGGATCCAATGTCTTCGTTTTCCAGTTCACTCTGACGAATTTTCTTATTTCTCTGTCTTATCTATCTATGTATCTCTTCTTGTGTTTCCAATCAATAACTTCCCTTGTCCATCGATGATCCTCTTTTCTTGCTACGTGATCGGCCCATTACTATTTATTTATTTCCTAATTTTGTCATAATATCCGTTACTTTTATTTTCTCCCTGATTCATACATTTTTCTTCTTATTTTTTCATCTAATTTTTATCATACATTTTTACATATTTCTCTGTGATCTCCTGAGCCGCTGAATCACTTTGGCATTCAAAATCCATGTTTTATTGTCATACACACACACACACACACATATATATATATATATATATATATATATATATATATATATGAATAAATGTATGAATGAATGTATGTATATAAGTAAACATCTTAAGGGATTAAATTCTGTTTGAAAAAGTTTTACCAGTTTGTATGGTTAGCGTGGTGAGTATTGATCAAGTATCTATGAATAGGTAACATTCAATCAGGTTTTTATCCAGTAATGAGCTAATATAAGCTGAAGCATGTAATACATATGAATATATATATATATATATGAATATATATATATATATATATATATATACATATATATGATCTTGTAGGTTTTCACTTTACTTTATTTTTTTAGGTGATATCTCTCAAGAAGCCGAACATTTTTGATCTTTGAATTGCATTTTGTTTTATTTCTTTGTTAACATTGATATTGCTAGTAATAACAATTCCAATATATTCAAATGATGGTAACTTATTTTATTATTTTATTGTTTATTTATAATTTATATACTATTGGTTGTTTTGATACTACGATTTTGTGTGTTTTTTTTACAAATATCGTCATGTTATAAACTTTTGCAATTCAATTAATTAATATCTATATAAATAAATTGATTTCTCGTTATCTACAAAAAGTGTATAACTAATATACATGAATACCAATAGTACGTTATTTAATTAATAACATTTCTAAAATAATACTTTTTAAAGTTATATTCATAGAATTATAGAATGTCACTTGCACTTTTATTTTTTTATGTAAGTATCCAAATTCAATTATTTGTTATCTTAAATACTTAATAGTACAAATAATAAAATATACGCAATGTATTTTAGTCAGAAACCACTGGAGTTAATTTATTTACATATTAATATAATAATAATATTTAAGATTTAGGTAAACATTATTATCAGAAAAGTACGATATTACTTAATCTGCTTACATGTTGTAAACAGAGAACGTATAACAATTACAAAAAGATCTTTATATTTATTATAGATATCACTTTTGTTGTGTATTATGTAAAATAATACTAGTTTTTAAAGTAATTTCATGAATCAGTGAACTGTAAGTTTAAATTTGATATATATAATGATTTTAAATCATCGAAAGTGTTTTAGTTTATAATAATGTGTCCGGTTTTGGTTTTTTGTGTTTGTAATCAAGTATTTTTATTTATTATTCACCACTTTTTAATTTAAGTATGTAAAATATTTTCTCAATATTTAATAAATTTAGATTATGACGTCAATAGGAAACAAATATAAAAATATTTTTCAATTAACATTTATGAATTACACAATTTTTTGCTCCAGTTAATTTATTTTTATACAAATGAGTCAGTTATCTAAAAACCACATTGTATCAATGTGTTCAATTTATTTTCTGATGTGCATTTCGATGTAATGACATTAACATCAGATATGATTTTATATGACAACATTCTGATGATGATCGTATGCCCATCGAAATGCTGATTAGTGAATACAGTGAATAGTAAATGATTATTGAACATTAATCTTAGAGTATTGGGATAAGTGATTAATTTGTATAAAAATATGACTTTTGCCAACGTGATAATTTATCTGTACAAAAAATATTAGTTTAAATATGAAAAAAGAACATATATATATATATATATATATATATATATATATATATATATATATATATGCGTCTATGTGTGTCATTATCAATTTTTTATATTCATTACTAGATGGAATTTTTTCAAAATTTTCCACTTTAACCTATTTAATGTTTGTTTCTTCCAATCCATTACAATGAATTTTCTTGTCTCTGTCCTTGGGTCTCTTCTTGGACCTTTTTATTCCCGATCAATATTTTTTCTTATCAATTGGCGATCTTCTCTCTTACTATATGATCAATCCATTTTCATTACAAATTCCTCACTTTTGTTATAATTTTTTTTAATCCACTCGATTCTATTCTTTGTCTCTACATTTTATATTTAATATGTATCTTTCTATGCTTCTTTCTGATTCATGTTTCATTCTCATAAGTGAAAACATGTAGGATACGTTAATCAAAAATCTTTCTCCTTAAACGTAGAAGAATATTCGACTTCATAATGTGAGAATTTCACTCTCACTCACTTACTAATACACATCCATGCATACTTTATATATATATATATATATATATAGAGAGAGAGAGAGAGAGAGAGAAAGAGAGAGAGAGAGGTAATAATTGTATCGCAAAATTAATGTTATTAATCTACTCCGACCGTGAACGATTACCTCCGAATTTTAACGATTGCACATACAAATAAACATTATTTACTATTGCAAGTATCATGGAAGGAGCGAGTGGGGAGCATAACCCCCGAGGGTTGGCGAGAGTAATGAGCAGAGAGTGGATTCCCCTGGTATATAATATATCTATATATTTTTTTTCTAAAAAGCTTTGAAGATTATTTTTCAATGTAAATTGGGATTTCAAGGATGCATTGTTTTAATTGATTTTTTTTTAAACTGACTTATCTAATTTTAATGAAACTTTTTATAGTATTAAACCTTAAGGTAAGGCTATGTTACATATGTAACTTTCTTCTTGTCGTAACTTTATAACTATTCAGAGCGTTGTATTTCATTCTAACTAGTTTCGACATTTGTCCAATCGTCAAGTAAATGATGAATACTTATTAAGTGAATTAATTTTAATTTTGTAATTGCTTTTGGCGTGAATATAAGGAACGAATAAAATATTTAAAACATTAGATATTTTTTTTAAAAAAATTATAGCTATGACAAAATTAAAAAAGTATAGTCATGTATGTTTGTTGAAATAAGTGCGTTCGGTTCCCGCTCGGAGATATGGAGTAGACAGGGTTTTTTCGGCGAAGTGAAGGTAATCTGCCTAAGGGAATAAATCCTATATAAAAAATATTCTTGCCAACTCACTTAGTTAGTGTGTGAGAATGGCCAAATACCAGTGAATGGTAACATTCATTGAAGCTTTGTTCAGCAATGGACTCATATAAGCTGATAATATGATATAATATATATATATATATATATATATATATATATATATATATGGATGTGATGTGTATTTATATATATAAAGATATGATAAAAGTGTTTTTTTAGGTTAGAACTTTTGATACGGATTTAACTTAAAGTTCTATCACGCTTAAACACACACATGCACATACACATACACACACAACACACACATACACACACACATACATACATATATATATATATATATATATATATATATATATATATATATATATATATATATGTATGATAAACTTCTTATATTACAGTAGTGTAAAATTGACTTGAAGTGACTTATCGGTCAACATAAAATATGTCAGTAGGTAAATAGGATGAGCAATTATAAATGCCATTGATAATATTATGACTATGAAAATATTCCTTTTTGTTTTTATTGATAAGATGTCAAGGTTTTAGAGTATATTGCTCTACTGTTTTTTTTTATATACATTTAATATATGTATAAGATTGTTATATATATATATATATATATATATATATATATATAATTATACATACACCTTCTAGTGTTTGGCTATAAATAAGAGGTTTTTTTTGGCATTAATTAAGAACGTCTATTCGAAAGCGATGATTAATGGAACAAAAATAACATAGACAAAGAAAGTCTTTTAAATGAAAGAAAAAACGTTTAATATTGTATTAGTATTGAATTTAACATTAAGTTACATATCGTTTGCTATTATCATTCATTAGATAATAACATAGATTTTAGTATTTATTGTTTTTTTCCTTTTTACAATAACAATAATTTTATATTCTTATTTATGTGTGTTATTTTTAGAGACAATGTCAAGTTTGAAACTCATTTAGTGTTTAAGATGAAATATGTTTCTTCGAATGTTAATAATATTTTATATTTATATATTTTGTTTCTTTCTCTTTCTCTGCCTCTTTCTTTAATATATATATATATATATATATATATATATATATATATATATATATATATATATATATAAGTTGATCAATGACACAGTACATGCTTTTATCACTTGTCAAGTAGTAGATAGTTTTCGAATACCAGCAAAAGAAATATAGCAAGCATCCAACAGACTACAAATGAAACATGTACTCTTCAAAAAATGGATTATAATTTTAAAAATTTAATTAATTTAGTGTCGAATACGACGGTCATATACGTTGAGAAAGCAATATACTACAAAATGCTAACAAAATATTTTTAAGGTTAGATTTATTAAAAATTAAATATTTCTTCACAAATGTGATATTGGTTTATCTTAATTTTTGATTTATTTTTTAACTTTTTTTTAAAAAAAAATAATTTGTTATTTGAGTTCATGGTTTAATAATCTTTTAATGAATTTATTGTTTTGTTTATTAAGTAATAAAATGGTTTTTCATAAATCTAAATCAAAAAAGAAACGTTTTATAATTGCTAGTGTTTCATTCTTTGCTGTTTGTTTTATTTTTATTTGTATTGATTATATATATATATATATATATATATATATATATATATATATATATGCATGTGTGTTTGTGCAGAAAATGATGTGTATATATACATAAATAATTTTATGTTCAGTTAAATACATTAAAGTTAATTATAACTATAAGACTAAATTTTTATAGTTAATTCATGAATAAAAATCTATTTTTGTTTACAAATTTGTGTAAACAAATAGTTTGATAGAATAAAAAGTATACACATGTGTGTGAGTACATATGTTTAAACACACACACACATTCACATATATATATATATATATATATATATATATATATATATATACGCAGAAATATTTATATAATTTTTGGAACAATATAACAAACATATGTCTTTCATTGAAAAAGAAACTACGATCAGACGAATAATTTTGGCATAAGTACAATTTGTCTGCGATGTGTACGTGTAAAAATACTTTATATTAATAGCTATAATAAAAGGACACATATAATTGTGTTCCATTGAAGTGAAACGTTTCTTTTATTAATAAACTTTCAAGATTAGTTATTTTTATGTCAGTTGATACATCATAGTATTTAATATGGCTCGTCGAAAAAAATAATTTCTTAATTATTTTTTGATGGAGAAGACATTCATTAATGAAATAGCAGTGAAAAACTCCTTGGAGAAATTTCTTAAATGTAAAAATCCAGATTTTGCAAAACTGATATGAATGCACTTATTAGAAGAATTGTATTGCGTTAGATAATATTTATTTTGATTAATAACAATTATTTTTAAAAAGTTACAGTTGTTTGAAATTTCATTATAAAATTCGCCTTTTTATATTCAACAATCTAATACATGTAAAATTAAGTAATTGCTTACATTATTAAAATTTTAACTTCACTAGTTAGAACCTTTCATTTTTTGCGATATGGCAAAATAATATCGTTTCATCCACTGTCGTTTCCACTATCCAAGCTTATTATTTATCTCTTTATTTTTAGAGATATTTGATTAAAATCTTAAGTTTTACCGTTACTTTTTATTAAAATATATAGGTAAAAAATATACTCAAACTAATTGAAGAGATCTTGTTTTGTTAACTGATGTGTTGTTAATTGAAATTGCCTGGCTTGGGTGGCACGTTGTTGCCAATTCTGTTAAAGATAATAAAAGATAAGCATAATACTTTCACACAAACGAATTCTTTCACCCAAACATCTCAAAATATTGAAAAAGTGTTTAATAATTATTTTCCACTTTTTATGTTTATAAGATTATTATGATCATTACCTGAGCTTTATTTATAATAAAAAAGAAAGAGACAACTACTAACTGGAGATGTGTTGAATAAATGTAAGAAAAAACAAGAAATAGTATTTAAATAGTTTTTAACCAACAATTAGTCTATATTTTATAACACAACGCTCCGATAATGATGGTATTGCTTTCGAAATGGGTATTATAAAGTGATTAATAAATAATTATTTTCAATATCTTGTAGTATTTGGAATAATAATTCATGTGTATTAAAGTGAATTCGCCACAATATATTTGAAAATAAAATAATAATAGAGAAATTTTCAAATATGTTTTTTTACTGATTTAAGACTAACCTGAATTTATTTTCTGCAAGTCAGAAATTAATTTATAAATTATTTTTCAGTTTTTCTTTATATCAAAAAAGAATAAGCTACTAACTATAATTTCATTCTTTTTTAAATTTTATATTTTTATTAATATTTTTTGTGTCTTTATATAGGATGTTTTTTAAGCGTGATGGAACTTTAAATTGAATATCTATTGAAAGTTCTATCTAAGCTAAACTCTCTCTCTCTCTCTCTCTCTCTCTCTCTCTATATATATATATATATATATATATATATATATATATATATATATACAAATGTGTGTATGTATATATAAAGGTATGGTAAAGGTGTTTTTAGGTAGAATTGAAAGTTCTATCAAGCTTAAAAATAGCTCTATATGTATAATTAGTTCTAGTTTTTGAGTCTTTATGTATGCATTTTTTATTCTTAGTTATAAAATTACATAAGTAATACATAATAAATGTATGTAAAATAAAAAACAAGTTTATAAAAAAAACTCGAAAATGTTTTTGTAATTGGATACAAGTTACAAAAAAGTCTAATAGTATTTATATTATATTTCAACATGTTGACAGACATATTGGTATTATTATTTAAGTGAAATAGAAATAACATGAGTTTTTTAAATACCTCAATAAATTTATAAACAAAAAAATATTTTTCTAACCTTCTGAGCTCTGCACGTTTTTTGTACAGGGTTCTAAAAATAATACGAATTTAACTAATTATATTTGACAAGGTCTTCGGAAAGTATTTTTTTTTCTTTCGAGACGTGTGCATTTTCGTGAATATATAATATTTCTTATTTTTGAAATTATTTCATTAATTTTGATAATTTGTGTATTTGTATTGCACACAATTACTTTTTAAAAGTATTTGGATCGATCATTTTTTTTAGTAAATTCTAAAAATATATAAATAAGAAAACTTTTCTGAATTATATATGTATAATATATATTAAGTCTACAAAAAAGTTTCGTTCGTTTTTTTAAGTAAAAGAAAATTAATTTATTTCTACTGTTTATTAATATTTAATTAACAATGTAATTTCCATTAATATTAAAAAACTTCTTCCTATCTCGATGGAAGCTTTTGAATTTTTCTCTGACAAAATGATTCATTCTTGGAAACTAAAAATTCATCGAATTTCTTTTACACATCTCTATCTATGCTATTTTTTTCGTTCAAAAAAATTTGTAGAGCCATAAAACAAATGTAGCCAGAAGATGTTATATCTGGAGAATATACTGGATGACTTAGAACATTTCAACCAAGTTTCGCTATTTTTTCTGGGTTACTAATGAACCATGTGCCCTTGATTTATCTTGCTGTAAAATAACTTACTTCCTATTAACAAGAGCTGGACGTTTTTTAAATTTATTGTTGAAATTGTTAAGTTGTTGACAATATTTTTCAGATTTAATTATTTTCTTAAAGAATACATTGATCAAATACTTTTGTTTTTAAATACAGAGGAATATATGACTTCATAATATTTGAATTTCTTCTGAACTGAGACTATCCCATTTTTAATTCTCTATTTATTTCATCTAAAAATATTCTTTTGCTGTTAATGAGTTGTTGCAGATATACAAAATTTTTAATTTTTTCTATTTCTCTTCATTTTAGTTCGATTTTTCTTTGGTTTGAGAATTTATTGAACATTAATTTTGTCTTGTCGAAGTTTGTCATATGATTAATTTTTTGTCTTGTGTTATCTAATTCTTCTATTATAATTTCTAGTTCATATAGATACATATGTATAGATAGAATGGCTCAAATGAGACTGACAGGATTTCATATGCATTTATTTACTTATTATCATTTATTATTCTGTACTATTCTTAAGTCATTTGAGCAACTATTTATATATATATATATATATATATATATATATATATATATATATATGTATATGAATATAATATACATATATATATATATATATATATATATGCATAATTTTACAGTAAATATCAGAAACATTTTTAATAATTTCATTTTTAAGTTAATAAAAATGTTTATATATAAAAACCCCCTTTAACATATATTTCATACTGTAGATTACCTTCACAGTATGTTTATATATATATATATATATATATATATATATATATATATATATATATATATATATATGTCAAAGATGCTGTTACATCATCATAATAACGTACCAACAGTACTTCAAGGGTAAAATAATAACCATTTACTTGAAAAGATAACATTATATTGAAATACGTGCATTTCTATAGCAAATAATAACGTATTAATCTTATATAATAACTCTAGAGATATTTAAATGATAAATTTACTACAATTATTATTAAGACTTGATCGTTAATAAAATTGCATGACAATAAGTAATGTTCGTATCGAATTACAAAATAAATCAATGGTACCAAATCGGATAAAGAAATTAAAAATGAACGAATGGTTATATTAATTTGTAATGTTTCATTAATCTCGACGATAACAATTAATTTGTTAAGTAATTTAATTTGATCGTATCATTTTATTTTATGAACATGTGTAGCTATTTAAATTTTAAGGTTATGTTTTATCAGATTATTATATGAATGTTGTTCTAGTTGTTAAGTATTGTGTTATTAATGAGGCTATTTGAATAAAATGTTTGTATTACTTAATCGAAATTAATTATTATTATTATATTAGGTTTAAAGAGAATCAAAAAGTTTAAGTAAACAAAGATAACAATTTAATTCTGAATTTTGTACTACGAAATTATTAATACAAATAGAAAAAAATGATTTATTCCTGGTTTATTAGTAACATTTTTTAGGATATCCATTTTGTTTAATGACATCAGGCAATCTTTTTAATTTCGAATTTACTAAGTTTTCTGTAAAATAATGTTCGATTTTGCTTTACTCTTTCCTTTAGTTTAGCGCTGACTTCCATTTTATTGTTAATTGAATTATTTCTTATTTCTGGTTCATCTCATAAATACTTAATTACGTTGGTATCCGGAGATTATGGAAAAGACTTCAAAACTTTTAAATATTTTTCACCGTGTCTTATACAATTAATTGCATGACATTTTATTGCATATTGAATTTTTTATATAACAGCGAAAACTTTTGATGAAAACAGGGAATCATCAAATTTTATAAAAATTATATTTTCTGTGTTAATAATTTTAAAAAATTCAATCGCCCTACATTTTTTTATTTTTTTTATTATGGACATATTGTAGTATTCCGTATAAAAAATATATAAATCTTTTGACAAATTGCGTTTTTAAATTACAGTTTTATTTAACATAGTTTTAATTTGTGACTTTATTTCGTTTCTAATACAACTCGGAATGGCCATAATATTATTTACTATTTTATTGCAAAATAATTTTGGCACATTTAATGATTATGTCATATGAATATTATGAGAAAGTTGAAAAAATATTTAATTGAATGGATCAACAATTTTGTCTTCAAATAAACTAATTGTTTTCAGTAAAAAAGTGTTTTTCTATTATTTAATATAAATAAATCCGATTATATAAGTTAAATGAAAATTGTATTTGCAATTATAGATTGTAAAAAAAACAATAATTTATGTCAGAACTTGAAATGAATGATTACAATTTATAATTAGTATTTTTAATATAATCAATCATTCTAAAACTTATTAGTTAATTTTTTTATTTAGAAAACAGTTTTTTACAGTTAAGCCAGTACTGATAGTAAATGTAAAATAATTGGTTTTAATTACGTTGTAACTAGTAATTAAACACATATTGATGATATTTTTATATAAATGTATAGAGTTGGACAAAAGTTAAGTAACCGTGCAAACAACAATTTTCATTAAAAATATCTATACCAAAATTAATAATTAATTAATCAACCATTTTGTCTGCCGGAAACATTTCATAGTAGACGACTCCCTTCCAGTCCTACCAGAAACACAACACCATGTTCCTTGACGTCAATCCGGGTTTATCAATCGTTTGTGATGCTTCATCTTGCTTCAACCTCGATTTTTTTAGAAAATTATTATCATTTGTTATCTACTTTTCCGTTTCAGCAGTGATTCGCAAATAGAAATTCGGTCTATTAAATCTTTTACCATCAAATCATGTAATACCCAAATATCGAGCTTCTTTGTGTATCCAGCATTACATAAATGATTCAAAGCAATTTTATGATCAATATTTAGGTTTGTAGTTATAGCTACTTACATGTCGATGTAAGTACTATAGCTACTTACATGTCGATTTTTTTCAATTTTTGGTAAGATTCTATCGATACTTTCTACAATAGACTGACCAAAACGAGGTGCATCATTCACTTCAATATTTCCATCTCGAAATCGATGAAACCAATTCGCTGCTGTTTGTCCAGTTAAGGCATCGTTTTCATAAACACGGCAATTTTTTTATGGACTTGGGCAGCGTTTTCCCATTTTTTATAATAAAAATAAATGTGTCGAAAATTTTCCTGATTTTCACTCATCTTCAACATTAATAACTTTTCACTGAATACACCCATTTCATTTAAATCTGTTTTAAAGTGTTTTCTGAAATGTCACGTTTCAAACAATATATAACACTAATATATCACAAAATAGCGCACTATCAAAATCAATTAAACCTCCATCTCTCAGTTAATAGTAAAAATACTTCTTCCATAACCCTATATATATATATATATATATATATATATATATATATATATATATATATATATATCTATATAAATGGTCATCCAAATGTGACATCTAAATTTGTGTTTTATTTTTTTTTAAAAAAAACAAACTAAACAAATGTTTTCCTATTCAAAACCCTATACAAATTTTTCTTTTTAATAAAACACAAATCTAGGGATCACATTTGGATGACTATATAATATATATATATATATATATATATATTCGTATGTATACTTGGTGATATATAGATATCATATGGAAAATGGATCTCTGACTTGGCAACCATAAATTTCTATTATCACTGACAGCATTTCAAAAATTGAAAAGATTGATAGGGCCAATTATTGAATAACTGTTATTCGGAGTTAGGATTAACGTTAGTAATATGGAGCAAATATTAAATATGGACTTAAGGTACACCAAAGTGTAAGTAAAATGAATTCCATGCCTCCTTATACCAGAGTACAAAGATATTCAGAATTCAGAGTACAAAGATGTTCTTTAACCTTTTTAAAAAAAAGATTAATTGTTATACTCTATTATGACCTATAAATATATGTGGGTCTATCATTTCTCTTCTTATTTCAAAAGAGCAAGTTTGTAATGAATACATAACGAGTTTTCTACTGTAACAGAATTAAAAATAATTTATTCAGTAGGCAAAATTATAGCTAACTTGTTTTAAGATTCAAAGTATCTCATTTATCTGAACTGTTTTATAATTCAAAATTAGTGAAAATTATCAATGTGGCAGTATTATTCAATTTTATTAAAGTCAATAATCCGCTTTAAACTAAGAAAAAGGTAAAATTCGGTTTGTTTTCTTCTGGACAATTTTCGACTATGTATTGTCACTTAAACAATGACAACTTTCCGTCAACACAAGTGCGATGTTCTACCTCATCAATGAATTGATTCCTTTTGATTACTACTTGTATGGATCATTAAAGATATTTTTAAGAGCAAAATTCAATTAAATTCAAATTTAAAAAATAATAATTTACTTTATCACTGAAACTGTGATGATCTGGTTTGACAAGCAATCAAAAAACTTCTTGCAAATAGGCATCAAGAAACTTCTATAACGATGAAACGAGTGTATTGCAATTATGGGGAGGAACTATATTCAAAAAAATGATGTAAAACATTTCGATTGTACTGTAATAAAATTTATAAAAACATACCACCTTTATGTATATATATATATATATATATATATATATATATATATATATATATATATATATATATAATTGTCATCATCATATTAACTTATAGTAGCCCATTGTTGGGTGAAAGTTGATATGTTTGTGTGTGTATATACATTGTATATATATATATATATATATATATATATACATATATACAAAAAAGTTTTCATAACACTATATACGATTTACTTGTGAAATGAAACCTCAAAACCCGGATATAACTGTATAAAAAATTAATTATCAATATATGAAAACTAGATTGAAGTAGTTTTTGACATTCATTACAAAAAAAACGACGTGTTATGATACATCAGAATTATTCTATAGCAAAAAAACAAACATTCTTCACTTAAACGTCCCAATTTACTAAACAGTTTTTATATAAAACTTCATCACTTTTAAATATATCTTAAAATATTTTCGTACCTATTCGAATTTATATTAAACGTAAAATGATTGAAAATATTAAGTTGATATTTTCGAGCAATGCTACGAATTCAAATATAATATATGTTTATTTCATTTAAAATAAAAATATATGTCAAATGTTATAAATAAAAATGAAGTTTAATTATTTAAATAATTACAAACGTTATTGGAATAATTAAAATTAAATTTGATTTATATTTAACCATTTTTGGCACACCTTTCTTATCCTACATAAATAACTGTTGATTTCTTTTGTGGATTAATTTCTGGGTTGGCATGTTTTTAAATAATTGAGTCGTTTTACATCCTAGAGTTATTGCACAAGTTGTATTTCTCCATTGTTAATTTTATAAAAATTATTTGATATTTTGGTATGAAGATATGCAGTTGTCTGATATTCGTGCCAAATACCATTCAGAATGATAAATATTATAGTTAATACAATCATATACACATGCCTTGAGAATTATATTTTTGGTTGTTAAGATAATTTAGCTGAAAGATAAACAATTATAATTATTTTTCGAAAAAATATAATAATTATTGAAACTATTTATTTTGCCACTCCGGTAAATTCACCCTAACGTTACAAGATTTTATAAAAGTGGTTAATAATCACTTATTTATTATTATTATTATGTATAAAGGCTCATTTAAACGTCATGGATACATTTTATATTTTTAGCAGTATATTTTAAAATCTATAAAAAAATATATATTATAAAATCTATAAAATATTTATCGATGTTGGCAGAGTCATTAAATTGTTTATTAGCGAATAAATCTTTAGATTGAATGATTCATTTGTACTAACTGATGAGTTCCATTGTATGATCTACAACTTTGTATAAAATATTAATGTCTTATTTCAAGATTGCCTTATACATATAGCTGTTAATGTTCAAATTAGGTTTGAAGATCGTGAAGAATTTTAAAATCTCCCTGAATAATGAAATTACTAAATGAAATATAATGAAATCATTGTGATCATCTTTATAAAATGGAGTGAGAAATAGATTCCATCTATATAAAAAAATGTTATATATTTTTTTTATTATTTACCATTCAGAATATTTATCTGTTTATTTCAAGAAGTATACAAATTGTATTAAAACCACAAACAATAGAAATATTAAAAATAAACATTGAAAGTGTAATTCATGAAATTGGACCACAATAATGTTAAAGAGTGACTAAAAAATTGGGCTAAACAAATGCATTATGTTAAGCGAAGTCGCGGTGGTCATATGAGTGAAATTGTATTCCATCATTAATGCCATAGAATATGCTTAAAAATAAACAAAATAAATAACTAATTAGTTAAGACTTTTTTGTTTTATTTCTATTTAAACTTCGGAAGCGCTTATTGGAAAACATTATATAAATATGTTTTACATTGTCTATTTTTTTTCTAAAAAAAGAAGAAAACGAAAACTTATTTCTGAGACATTTGATGTATACAAATAATAGATGAGAATATAATTTTATATTGACGTCAATAATTAAAGTTTACACAGAAAATATATAGATGAGAATATAATTTTATATTGACGTCTAAAAAAAGTTTACACAGAAAATATTATTAAGACGTCATGGTTAACAGAATATTCATGGTCTCATTTTCAATTAACTCTTGGTTTAAATTGAATGTGTTACAACGTAATCTATTCTTACAAAACAAAAATAGTATTATATGTATTGTTATATACATATATACGAATAGTTCACATTGTACTAATTATTAGTAATAAAAAGAAATATAATATGATTATAGCTAGACAAATACATAGAAGTGAATATTTAATACGTTCGACATATGTAAATGATGTAAAAGAATGACATAATAATTGACGGTTATTAATGAATATGTTCTAAGTACCCTGTTGAAGTACATTCACCGAGGAATGTAAAAAAGAGACGGTCAAGGAAACCAACAAAGTATATATACGTAAACATATATATATATATATATATATATATATATATATATATATATATATATATATTTCAAGAATTTATTCGCATATTTGTATTTTTTTCGATATGTTCTTGAATACGAGTAGTGATAGTGACGTAATATTTTCTTTGTATAATTTTCAACATTTTCTTTTGACCGTCAAACAAACAAGTAATTTGACACATTTTTTTATTCGATAATTGAGACGATTGAGTAGTTGGATCTTATTGTAATTTTATTTTTTTTGTTGTTGTTTTTTTAAAGATTTTTTTATTAAAAATTATTTACACAAGTGATATATTTTTTAAGGTGTGAAGTACAATATATGCTTATACATAAATTATTCTATTCTTTTTAATTTATAATACAATTAAATTATAATCAAATTGAAATTTACTTAGAAGATATATATATATATATATATATATATATATATATATATATATATACAGTATAAATAAAAAAAAATAATCTAGAAAAAATAAGTATATTAGGAATATAGAATCTTTTTTTGTTTTATTTGCATGATTTTTATTTTTAGTAAATATGAAAATAATTCCATAAAATAATTATAAAAATATCAATTCATATAACAAACATACTTTCTTAAAAATAAGCATAAACTAATATCAAATATTTGAAGAAAGAGCAAGTTTTCAGTAAATCTAATCTTCAAAAAATTTTGTTAATATTTTGTAGGATATTCTATAGTTCTCTTAATATATTTCAGCCTATTTTGTATCACTTTAATGAAGGTTTTTTACAATAATTAATAATCCAATCTTCTTGTTGTGTTTACTGATTGAGTAGTTGGTCTTACATATCTTTATATATATATATATATATATATATATATATATATATATATATATATATATATATATGTAAGATCAATCAACTATATGTATATATATATATATACGTATACATATGTATATATATATATATTATTGATGTAGAAAATAAATTATTGGTTGAGAATCTAGATATATAAAAAGGTCTAGGAAAAGACCCATCAATAAATAGGATAGAGATATTAAAAAAATCATTGGAATAAAATCGAAACGACAGGCATTAGATTTGTTGAAGTGAATTTTTTTTTAAAAGTCCTTCATCCAACAGTGAATAAAAAGAGGATATTGATAATTAAGATTATCATGATTATAATATATATATATATATATATATATATATATATATATATATATATATATATATATATATAAATATTTACACATATATGTTATTATATAAATATTCGTATTTGATACTTCATTTTGAAAGGTGTTGCATCTGATAATAAGTCATGATTTACCACTACTGAGTAAACAGGACAACCGGTTTAATTAGTAGTTAGAATATTCTAGAATGTATTAACTATTTATAAGAATGAAGGTATGGTAAAAAAGGATTAATTTTAAAATATGTTAATCATAAACAATAATTACCTACAGAACAGTTTTAATAACATGAATAAGATGTGATTTTCTTCATAATGAAGAATTGTAAAATAATATGACAATTAAATGAAATAAATCAAATAATTAAATCGAACAAAAATATCATCTGTTATAATTTTTCACGATTATTAAACTGATTAAAATTGTTTGCTGTGAATTATTATTTATAAATTATGGAACTCGTTCTTATTTCTGTCGCATGGCTTTGAGATAATCGATAAATAATAAGTACATGAAATTATGACCGCAAAAAACTGGCATTTGTCAAGGTCTACGCAGGTAAGTTTATCATTTATGACGTGTTTTACGTGCTGATTTCAATTAACTTGAACTTCTCATGGTGATATGGGAACTTTTATTTCACAAATCTTAAATATACAGTTTTATACAAAAAAAAAAATGTTTTGTAATGCAATATTGTTTAGATACTAATTTAACAATGACATTTCATTTTCCAAACGACAGGTTCCATGTAATTTTTTCTTAAAATCTATTTGTTTGACATTTATAATTTTATGTATTTACTTGTATCGTTTTAGTTCATTCACCAGTTTTTTTTAAAGATAAGTTTACTTTTTCTTTCACACTTGTACCGCATTCCTTAATAGTTTTTTATTATTATTATTGCTACTTATACTTACTTATTTGTTAAAAAAGAAAGATAACACTTTTTTTTTATTATATATATATATATATATATATATATATATATATATATATATGTATGTATATGTATATATGATGTAATGAATACCACTTTGACCAAATTTATATATAAAGAACAAGATAAACATGATATAGAACTAAAAAAATTCTTTAATATGAAATGGATAAGAAAAGCATTGGATCGTTATAAGAGAAAAATTTTGGGAGAGATCTTTAACTAGCAGTAATTGAAAAGAGATTTATAATAATTATGATATATACATGCATGTATGTATATATTAAGATCATGAAATAGAGTTTATTGTTGATGTTTAGATGGCATTAAAGTTATATTAATGAATATTATTTTTTTATTCGATGCTTTTTCAAAAAGTTGGTAAATCTAAATAAAATTGGAAGCATGACGGATAATTGTAATTGACATAGACACATTTGTTTGTTTAACAATAAAAACAAATAAGATAAATCTCCGCTATTATTTATTATTCTAATTTAATAAACACAAAACTGTTATAAAAATCACCAAAATCATTTATTAAACTTGTAATGTATAATGCTGTTTCTGAAAATCATGCTATGAGTTATTTTGAAAGTTTAAAAATAATAATTTCAACTTGAAAGATCGACTTGAAAAATGACTTTGGGCAGATGTAAGATATAAAAGATCCGTTCACACCTGCGCGGCAAAAACTAATTAAAACTAGTGGTGGGTATACGGGTGCGCAACCCTAGTGGTGGGTGCAGTAAGATTGAAATAGAGTTTATAATTCAACAACAGTTCAGAAATTCGAAAGGGTTAATCTGATGCCATTGCGGTCATTCCAAAAGAAAAATATCAAACATGTTTTTAAAATTTGTATAGTTGCTGCGAAGATTGTATGTCTTCAGAAGGAATGTATTTTAAATAAACAATAATAAAAATCATAAATAAAAAAAATGTTTCATTAAAGTTCGGATACTTTTTGGTACCGAACCATGTTTTTAAAATTTGTGTGATTGTATGTCTTCAGAAGGAATGTATTTTAAATAAACAATAATAAAAATCATAAATAAAAAAATGTTTATTAAAGTTCGGATATATATATATATATATATATATATATATATATATATATATATATATATATATATACATATATGCATGTATCTAGTTATAATTTTTGTTAAACACGTGTTGTAGTAATATCAACATTAAATTGTACACATTTTTTAAAAGACATATCGCAATTAAAAATATTTTTTTTAATATTTGCAATGCGGTGAATTTAACCTTCACTCGTTATTTTAACGACGGCTTTTTATAATTAACTACATTTTTAAGATAAACATATTTTTAAATATATATTGTAAAAATTATGTTGATTGTACATATTAAAAATAAAGTAAATAATTCTTTGTCCTTCGTTAAACGAAAGTTCATAAACGCGACGAATATAACAGAAAGTATAAGAAGTTTATTATAATCTCAAATAATTGATCGAAGGAAAAAAAGTTAAATTATATTTTAAATTTATTGTAATGATTACTTGTCTTTGTTCTTATTTTGCATATATTAAAAGTAGATGTAGTAATATAATATAATAAATATTTTATACACGGCATAGTAAAGTAACAAGGTGCTTATCGTTGTATTGTTGAGTTGTTTATTTCGAGTAGTTAATTATAACTTGGGGATTGATATCTACATGTATATATATATATATATATATATATATATATATATATATATATATATTATATATACGTGTATATGTGCTTACGCAAAAAGTAAATGTGTAAATAAAATATTTTTTTAATAAAATTTCCTTTCATTTTATTATATATTTACTTCTAAATATATACTGATTTCAATGAATAATATGCTAAAGATCGTTTGATATAAAAATAATAAGTAACTATAATAGTTTGTAAAATTTAGGATTTTTTTTATTTGTGGTATTGAGAATTAAATAAGGTTGTTATAAATCAATTATTTACATCATAATATTTCATAAAAATGTTTAATAATTTCTTATTATTCATTTAATTTGTTGATGCACATTTCGATGGCTATAGCGTCATGAAAATTCAATTTACCTGTTGGTCGTTTTAAAAATGCTATACTAAAAATGTATTAACTTCGAAAGTAAATTAATCAGTAGGTAGTTTTTAAATTTTTTCTTATATATATATATATATATATATATATATATATATATATATATACAGAGGTCGTTTGATAAGTATGGTAAATTTATTTATTGTATAATTTAATTAATTAATTTATTTATTTAAATTTTGCAATTTAGTTTTTCTTATTTTCTTACCATACTTATCAAACGACCCTCGTATAAGGTATCCAAATTTGAGGTTAGAAAGTAACTTAGCTATTATTTTATGAAATGTCAAATATTGAACTGTCATTATTTAAATTTTTTTTATTAAAAACTTGGGAAATTTTTTCGTCATGTTTGTTAATTAGTACCGAGAAAAAAGCAGAAAATGCTAATTTTTTTAACAAAATCATCTTTAATAATTAATCACATTTTTAATTAAATGGTTATAAACAAACAAAATTGTCACATATGGGGAAGTGAAAATACAAAATCCATTCAGCAACAGCAATTACATCCTAAAAAAGTTACTCTTTGGTGTGGTTTATGGGATGGAGGCATCATTGGTCCATACTTCTTTAACACTAAACCTACCGCGAGGGGTCAAATGACCCTTTTTAAACTTTTTTTCAAAATTTCTCACATAAAGCGTTATCACATCGCTAGTTGACTTTATGACTTTTCATATAATTTACATACAATGCATTTTTCAATATTTACTCCTCTCTTGTTATTTTTTTTACCGAGATATATATGTGATCTGCCTTAACTACCGCAACGGGTCATTTGACCCCTGCAAAGATTCATATGATATCATGAAGATTTGTATGTGTGGTTGTGATACAAAACCATTGCATTACACATTTTTGCTATTTCATCATATATTTTGCTGTATTGCGTTATATTTGTTGTTGGCTGACGAATGAATAGCGAATTTCATTCTACTCCAAGCGAGCGATAAAAAAGTCAACGAAGCCAGCGTTTACAAACAGATAAATTGGATTTAATCTCTGAAGTATGGTACAAATTCATCGAGAATAGCCAAAATTGTTACAAGCTTGGGGAACATGTAACTATCGATGAACAGCTTTTCCCAACCAAAGGGAGGTGTAGGTTTACGCAATATATGTCGAACAAACCGGATAAGTTTGGTATCAAATTCTGGCTAGCATCTGACGTCAGCACCAAATACATTATAAATGGAT
The DNA here is from genome assembly GCA_029203775.1 of Neoneuromus ignobilis. NCBI lineage: Eukaryota > Metazoa > Arthropoda > Insecta > Megaloptera > Corydalidae > Neoneuromus > Neoneuromus ignobilis. The sequence goes on along the minus strand of CP092091.1, from coordinate 37,677,067 downwards.
TTCCATATTTGGGAAAGGATGAAAACAGAGGAGCTTCATCTCCGCTTGGGGAGTTCGTTAGCCAAACAAAAAAGTGCTTCTACTAAGCTCAAAGCATAAATCTATAAGCATCGAAAAAAACGGTAAGCGTATACCTGAAACGATCAGATTCTACAATAATACTAAATACGGTAAAATGTCTACACATGACGGATCAAACGGCAAGAAAATACTCCGTGAAATCGAAATCGCAAAGATGGTCTGCGCATATTTTCTTCAATATTCTTGACCTGGCTGGAATCAACTCGTGGGTTTTATACAGAGAAACAACCGGCGAAAAAATTTCTAGACAACAATTTTTATTCCAATTAGCTGAAGAACTTGCCGAAGATTTTCAACATGAGCAACAGGAAGAAAAAGAAATTATACAGAAAACGTCAACAAATTCAAGTTCGGATTCTCGTGTGCAAATGCGAAAAAGGTGCCAAATAGGTTTTATAAATAAATAAATAAACAATTTTGAATCGTTATTTGAAAAAATTGTTTTATTCATGTACCAAATTGTGCTAAATGATATATTTTTCACTATACATAGTAATATATATAACATTTTAAAGAGGGGTCATTTGACCCCGCTGTGGTAGGAATAGGTATACATGAAGTATCGGTAGGTTTAGTGTTAAAAATGAGCAAGGCATTCGTGTTACAGTCATTTCGGTACGTTATCACAGGATGATAAGAGATTTTTTGTGATCAGAACTTTAAGAATTGATATCAGTGACATGTAGTTTCAAATAAATAGTGCCACAAGCCGTAACTGTGCGGCAATCGATTTACTCATAACCAAATTTAATGGACGTTTAATTTCTCATAATGGTGATGTTAATTAATCTCCTAGATCTTGCGATATAACACCGTTAGACTTTTTCTTAATGGGTTATTTAAAAGGTAAGGTTTAATACCAACAAACCAGGAACGATTCAATAATTAAAGGATGAAATTCGTGCAGCTACAGCTGAAATACAGCCTTATTTATTGCAAATCGTAGCTGAAAATTTCAACAAAAGAATGGACGTCTGCTGACGTCGTAAAGGAGGCTATTTGACTGAAATTGTATTCCATTCATAATTCCCATGTTTCTAATTTATATTGATATTAATAAACATTTTTCTTTCAAAAATCGTATATTATCGATAAATTACTTCTTAACCTTAAATTTGGACACCTTTTATATATATATATATATATATATATATATATATATATATAAGAGGGTCGTTTGATAAGTATCGTAAAAAAAGAAAAACTAAACTGAAAAATTTAATTTAATTAATTAAATTAAACAATAAATAAGTTTACCATACTTATCAAACGACCCTCGTATATATATATATATATATATATATATATATATATATATATATATATATATATACAAAATATATATCATCATCGTCATATCAGCTTGTCTAGCCACTGCTGAGCGACAGCCTCATTAAATGATTCCATTCACTGGTACTTGCTCATACCACGCTGACCAAGCAAGTTGGTGAGAATTTTTATTCAAGGCTTTTACTCCCTTATGCAGGTGCCTTCACCTCGACTAAAGATCCCTGCCTACCCTCTATCTTCATTTGGAGATCAAAGTATTTCTCCTACATTACTAATGATGATGCTAATGGCTACATCACCAGTCATATATATATATATATATATATATATATATATATATATATATATATATATATATATATATATATTTATAGGGTGTTTTTAAGTGTGATATAACTTTAAATTGAATCCTCATCGAAATTTATATCTAACCTAAAAACATTCTCTCTCTCTCTCTCTCTCTCTCTCTCTCTATATATATATATATATATATATATATATATATATATATATATATATATATATATATATATATATATATGTATACCTGAACCGATTGGTAGTGTAATGGTAGGTATCACAACCTGTCTTGATTGTATGTTTGAACTCCGGTCGTAGATTAAGGGTAGACAGGGCTCTTTCCCATTATTGAAAGTAATTTTTAATAAATACTGAATAAAAAATCCTTACCAATCCACTTTGTCAGTATGGTGAGTAGGACAAAGTACCAGTGAATGGTAACATTTATTGAGAGTTTCGTCCAGCAGTAGACGACTGATATTATTTGATATAATGAAGATGATGTTACTTATATATATATATATATATATATATATTCGGTATACCAAATATGATGCCTAGATTTGTGTTTTATTAAAAAGAGACATGTGTATAGGGAAAAATGTGTATAGTTTCTTTTATTTCTTTTTAATAAAACATAAATCTTGGCGTCACATTTGGATGACCTTATATAATACATACATACAAATACATGTACAATTTAGAACAATTTAAGCAACCTTGTATGAATTAATTATCTACATGATTATTGTTGCTGATATTTTAAAACATGAAGAGTTCCCAAGTAATATTAAAGATGCATTTTTACATATTGTTATAATTACAGCCGTGTTTTAAGAATGCATCGTTAGTTTAATTTGATATTTTTTAAAAAAATACGTTATTAAAATTGGATGAGTAATGACTTATAATAGGTTCACAGTTGTTTACAAAAATGTACGTTAATGTTATTAACATGTAATTGTTAATAACGATTATTTTATATTTATAAAACTGTTTTCAATGACGTATGTTCGTTTTCTAGTAATTTTTGTCGTGTAATAATTTTATATTATCATTAGCTACAGTCTCTATCTCCACTATTATTTGAAGACATCTCAAAACATTCCATTTCAAGTAGTGATCTAATACTTTTTTCGTTAACTTTATTTTGTAGAATTTTCTTATATATTTATCTCATCTATCCATATATTTCTTCCTGAGCTTTTTAATATCTGAATTCCTAATCAATAATTTCTCTTGTCCGTTAATGGTTTACTTTTTCTTACTATGTGACCAGATCTCTATTTTTAACCTTTTGCTCTTACTATAAGGTTTGTAACTTTTAATTCTTTTTCATTCACTCGAATTTCTTTCCATTACTACATGTTATTCTTAATATACACATTTTCATACCTTTTTGTACTTTCTGGAGTTGTTGAATTATTTTAACACCTAAGGACCTATGTTTCGCTACTATAAGTGAAAATACATGGAATACATTGTTCAAAAACTTTTCCCTTAAATATAAAACAATATTTGTCTTTATAATATGAGATTTTTTTTCAATTGATATAATCCAATTTTTACTCTTCTGTTCACCTCATCTACAAATTTTCATTTAGTGTTAATAAGTTAATCCAGATAAACTAACATCTTTTATTTCTATTGCTATTCCACTTAGTTCGATTTTCTTCTTTGATACGAAAATTCATTGAAAATTATTTTTGTTTTGCTAAAATGTATCATAAGATCTACTTTTTGACTTATTTTATATAATTTTTCTATTCCTTTTTCAAGTTCATCTGTGCTTTTTGAGAAAATAATGTCATCGGCGAATCTTAAGTGACCAAGCATCTTTCCATTTACTTATATATATATATATATATATATATATATATATATATATATATATATATATATATATATATAATCATCAATAGTCGCAACCATATTTCTATCTACTGCTGGATGAAGATATCTATCAAATCATTCCACGTATAGCAATTCACACACACCTATATATATATATATATATATATATATATATATATATATATATATATATATATATCCTTGACCGTGGAACAAGTAAAAGAATGAAAAAAATACAAATAAAATATGAAAATGTTCGTTTGAATCAATGTTCATAATTAATCGACCTTCGAATCGTACAATTTCACCGTATAAAAAGAAATAAAAAATTATCTTAATTCACAAGTGTAAGATAATCATGTGCAGTGTAACATTATTGGTAAATATTCCGAAATGTGTCAACAATAAATAATGTAATCCTAATTAACGAACACGCCATAAAAATTATATCCGCGTATAAAACGTAACGCGAGTTATGTACATTAAATGGAAATGCACTACATAATTTCATTTGGAGATTGGTTTTGTACATACATACCAGTTTAGTCCAGATGAAGGCACTTACGAACCGCAACACAGTGATGAAATTTATTTTTATTTAAGAGTAAAAACCGTACGAAGTCAACAATTCGTACGCATACCTGTTCATAGTGTGAAGTGACGTCAAATTAACTGGACATTAGTTGAGCATTAATGTCGAATATTCATTCTTAGACTTATTATATTGGTAATTATTTATTATAGGTTATTAATTTACTCTTTTCCTTATCTATTTCTTCTTATTTCTTTCGAAACTTCGTGTACTCGATATCATTTTACTGTTAATATTTAATACTATCACCGTTATAATTACTGTACTATTTATTCTAAATTAATAAGTTTTTTTTAGTTTACAACTATTAAAAAATAATAAAAAATCTACTTAATTAAGTGTTTTTTGTTAGAGACATTATATTTTTGTTTTTACTTATATCAATGTGTGATATTTATTAAATTAAACAATATATTATTCTACTACGATAATTTAATGATGGATTTACTTCTAACAATATTTTATCAATAATAATATTAGTTTAAGGTAATTATAATTAATTAATTAACATACTAAACAATATTTGTCGATGCAAAAGAATAGAAGTTCAGATTCTTAATTAATTTCATATAACTTTTATTCATAGTTAATTTAATGTCGTACTAATTCACTTTTACACATACAAGATACTTTTTAATACCACAAGATTTTATAAACGTATTAATAATTAATTAATGTTATATTTTTCATCAATGTTTCATTTTTAGTTTTATAATACAGTCATCTGTTGATATGGATGATCATTGAATTTCAAATTAAAAATAAACAATAAGAGTAGTATTGAATGGTATTTTTTTAATAAAATCTTGTGGTATTGGAATGAGTGATTCAGTCATGTAAAAATATATTTGATTATTTTTTATGTTACATTGTATTTTAATAGTTTAAATAAGAATAAAAAAATATTAAGATATTCGAAAAGATCATAAACATTTCCAAAGGATGGCATTGAAATCGAGTAGACAAATTATGCTTAATATAAGGTTATGTTTTTTTTACACATATGAACTATCACTTCAACAGTACTAAATAATGTAAAAGTGTTTCATAATTACTTATTGTCCGCTTTATTTATTTATAAACTAATATTTATTTCGTAGAAATGCAATCAATGTCAGAAGGTTACTTTTAGATTTTTAAAGATTTTATAACGCATCGCTCTGATGATGATGATGTCTTTATCATCAAAATGCATATCAGCTTATAAATAAATAAAGTGATGAGTAAATAATTATTAAACACTTTTTCGATATGCTGTGGTGTTGGAATAATATTTTATTTGTGTGATAGTGAATTTGACACAGTGGACATTTAAAATAGTTTATATTATTTAATATTGCATTATGAATAAGATATGAAAATATTATTTTTTGTATAGAACGCATTACATTGATGTTAGGGATAGAACTTAAAAGCAGGGCTACTTACGTGCTTATATATTACGAGGGTGGTCCCAGAAGTACCCGACCCAACAAAGAAAACACAAAAATTTTGGAAAAAAATATATTTATTTTTCAGCATAATCTCCTTTCAGCTCTATACATTTTTCCCAGCGATGTTCAATAAGTTCGATACCCTTTTTATAATAAGAACTGTCTTGCTCCTCAAAATACCCATTAACTGCCGACATCACTTCTTCATCGTTGGGAAATCTTTGACCCCTGAGCCATTTTTTCAAGTTTGGGAACAGAAAATAATCCAAGGGGGCTAAATCTGGCGAATAGGGTGCATGAGGTAACAATTCAAACTTTAATTCATTAATTTTGGCCATTGCAATAACGGATTTGTGAGCTGGTGTATTGTCTTGATGAAACAACACTTTCTTCTTAGCCAAATGCGGCCGTTTTTGCTTGATTTCTTCGCTCAAACGTTGCAATAAGTTCGCATAATACTCGCCGTTGATAGTTTTTCCTTTTTCAAGATAATCAATGAAAATTATCCCACGCGCATCCCAAAAAACCGACGCCATGACCTTGCCTGCAGATGAAACGGTCTTCGCCTTCTTTGGAGTCGGCTCTCCCTTTTCAGTCCATTGTTTTGATTGTTCTTTTGTCTCGGGTGTGAAGTGATGAACCCATGTTTCATCCATGGTTATGAAACGGCGCAAAAATTCTGCTTTGTTGCTGTGAAACTTCGCTAAACACTCAATTGAAACATCTTCACGACACTGTTTTTGCTCGAGTGTGAGCAAACGCGGCACCCATCTTGCACACAGCTTTCTCATGTTCAAATTTTCAGATAATATGCGATGTACCGCACTTTTTGAAATGCCTACTATGTCTGCTAGCTCGCGAACTTTCAGTCGACGGTCATTCAGTATCGCTTTGTGGATTTTCTTCACCATTTCTGGAGTCGTCACCTCATTTGGTCGACCACAGCGATGCTCGTCTTGGCAGCTCGTACGGCCTTGTTTAAACTCTGCTACCCAATATTTCACTGTTGTAAACGAAGGAGCAGACTCACCCAGAGTAGAATCCAGTTCAGCTTTTATATTGGTTGGGCTGAGGCCTTTCAAATAAAAGTATTGTATCACGTAACGATGACCAATTTTCTCCATTTTCACAAATTCACTGAAAACGTTCACTATTAATGGCTGCCAAACAAATACTAAACAACGTGGCGTCCTCAAACTTGAAACATATGCTTTATAGATTGTGTACTTTCTAATACAGTGATATTTTTCAAACAACTACCACCATCTCTAGGTCAGGCCGGGTACTTATGGGACTACCCTCGTATATATATATATATATATATATATATATATATATATATATATATAGGTGTTTTTTGAGCCTGATAGGACTTTAACCCTTTTACCACTGATCAAAATTTCTATGTATATTCTAATTACGCGGTGCTATTTTCAGCGAAAATGCAGGTCTTTTATAAAAAAATTCTAGTGATTTTAATTTAAGCTTCCTAATAATATTTTTTTTGTGTATCGGTTTAATATATTTATAGGTATGCAATAAAAACAAAATTTAGTTAATAACAAATAACATAACAAATCTCCTTTCCAATAGGATTTTTCGTTGAGTAGAAAAACACAGCCGATAAATCATTCCACCGTAATTTTCGCACAAGTTAACCGCATCCACAGTAAGAGGGTTAAATTGAATCTCTATCGAAATTTCTATCTTACCTAAAAACACCCTTTATATACACATGTGTGTGTGTATGTGTATGTATGTGTATGTATGTATCATATATATAAAAGTATGATAAAAAGTGTTTTTTTAAGTTAGATAGAACTTTTTAGGGATTCAATTTAAAGTTCTATCACGTTTAAAATAACACCTAATACATATATATATATATATATATATATATATATATATATATATATATATATATATACTATCAGCTTCTTTTTATCCATTGCTGGATAAAGGTATCTCTCAAAATTTTTCACCTCAGCCGATCCCATGTCTTTCTCTTCCACCATTTCGAAGAATTTTCTTATATCTTTATGTCAAATATTCATGAGTCTTTTTCTGGACATTGTTATATTTCTAGGTTCCCAATCAATAATTTTTCTTGCTCATTGATGGTCTTCTTTTTTCTTGTTATATTACCGGCACAATGTTATTTCAAACTCTTCACTGTTGCTACAACGTCCGTAACTTTTTTTTTAATAGACCTGATCTTTTTTATATTTACATGTTATTCCTAATTTACATCTTTCCATGCTTTTTTATGTTATCTGGAATCACTAATTTATTCTGGTATTCGAAATTCATCTTATATTGTTATATACGATGAGGTATAAGCAGAACACATTAATTAAAAACATTTTTTTTTCAACCATAGAGAAATATCCTGCTTCATAATATGAAAATTTCTTCCGAATTGACATCCCATTTATATTCTCTTATTCACTTCAACTATAAATATTTCTTTGGAGTTAATGAGTTGTCCCAGATATACATACTTTTTAACTTTTTCTATTTATTTTCCTTTTAGTTCAATTCTTCTTTGGGATAAAAAAATATTGAACATTATTTTTATCTTACTGATGTTTATTATAAGACCAGTTTTTTTACTATCTATATCTAATTATTGTCTTTTTCCGAATTTATCTAAATTTCGTAAAAAAATAATAGTGTTATCAGCAAATCTTTAGTACTAAACATATCTGTATTTAATTTTGTTTTTTCACATTCCTAACTTAGTTTCTTAAATATTTCTTGTTACGCAGATGTAAATAGTTTTGGTGATATCACATCACACTCTTTTACTTCTTTCATAATTTTAAATGTCCCTATTTCTCCATATACTTGTACAGATGATGTAATATTTCTATAAATATTCCTAAAACAGATGCTTTCTCGATTCCTCAATGTATTTGTTATCGATGACATATTGAGTGAGTCAAAGGCTTTTTTATAATATCTAAATCCAAAGAAGAATGGTATTTATACTCATTGTATTGACTAATAACTTCCCTTACTACTTGAATTTGATTCAATGCGTTAAAATTACTTGGAAATCTTGATTGTTCCTTTGAATGTGAGGAATACATTTGCTTTTGTAATTATCTTGAAATAATTTTAATGAAAAGTGTATATATCATGGGAAGTAGGTTAATTGATTGGTAGTTTTCAAGTTTCTTTTTCTCTTATTTTGCGAATAATTTAAATATTATGAAAAAAATCCCTTATTTTGTAATTAATTATGTACTTATGCATATATACATACATACAGGCCCGTCCCTTCCATATGTGCAATGCACACGGGCGGCCAATTCCGAGAAAAACACTCGGTTAACTTTAATTTTTAGATATGTAAAACAACACATTCTTTAAGTTTGTCTAGCCATATCATCCCTTATGTAATTTCAATTATCCTTTCCTTTGAAGTTAATCAATATCATTCAATAGTAGAAAAGTGCCATGAAAAAAGTGCAATTTGGAATGGGGGTGGCCGAAATATTTTCGCACACGGGGGCCGATCCTTTTGGAGTGAGCCTACATACATACCTATATGTATATATATATATATATATATATATATATATATATATATATATATATATATATATATATATTTGTGTGTGTGTATGTGTATGTGTAATTCTTATAAAATATTAGCTGATATTTACTTATAATTCAATAGATTTGTCTCGAACATTGTTCTAAATTTATTTTTTAATTTTATTTAAAACATCAAATAGATTTGTTGTCACTTTTACGACATGTTACGTTTTAAATATTTGATTTTTACGATGCCATAAACACTATTACATTTTCAGTAGTTTTCTCTAAGGACGTTTATAAATTTAAGTAAGTCAGTATGTACATCTTGACCCCAAAAATGGTATCTCGATTGTCGTCAATTCGATATCGTCTTTCTTAAATATTTCTAATATTTTTAATTTATGTGTAACGACATGCGAAGAAATCATATAATAAGTTTCAGTTAGTTATGTATTTTTTTTTAAAAAAATAAAATACATAGTATTTAAAATATTCTGTTATGATTTATTTACTTGTTAATATACAATATTAATGTTGATCTATTACAAAAATATGGGAAAAAACTTATTAGTTAGCCCTTTTCTGCGAAATCGTTAGCTAGACTCGTGGTCTATATTTTCAGCCAAACTGCGTATTTATGAGTTGAACTTCTGAAATAGATTTTTATATAATTTTAGTTCTTTTATGCTTATATAGAGTAAATATTCCTTACTGAAGAATCAAGAAATTGAAGATACAAATATTGAACCATTAGAAAATATTTGTAGAATTGCTTCATTCTCTATACAAATACAAAAAAAAAACACAGGACAGTTTAAAATTATGAAAAGAGTGAGACAGCGTGATGTAATTGCAACAAAATTATTCATAGTGACATTAGATGAAGTGCAATATTAAGACACTAAATTGTGATTTTAAAAAATACAAATAACTAGCGAGATACTTAGCCCCTTAACATTTTCTGATGATATTATTTTCGCAATAAGCTCGAATGAATTTAAAAAAAGAACAGAGAAATTAGACAAATAAAGTCAAAAATAGATTTATTGATAAACTACATCAAGACAAAAATATTATACATTGACTTTCCAAGTAGAAAAAAATCAAAGTAAAAGAAGTGGAAATAGAAGATGCAAATTATGTACATTTAAGACAATTTATAAACACAAAAAAAAAAAAAACAATGAAAGATGAAATAAACAGGATAAACAAAATATAATGTTGACAATATGAAAAAAATGCTTATATTATGAAAAATTTACATTTTTAACTATAAAGAAAACATTTTTTAATCACTTCATCCTACCTGTAAAATCAGACATAGATGGTTTTAAATTATCTGTCTGTGAAATTTGTGAACCGATGGTAAATTTTATTAAAAAGACCAAGTTTGATTCTTGAATATACAAAAACCGTCTCATTTACGGATATCATAACACTTTTCAAAATAAATTTTTGGTATACTCTGGCTGATGTTTTGACACCTTTTTTATAAAAATAAATATATATGATTTGTCATAAAAGATTTTCTATGAAACCATAATGGATGCGGAATGTTTATTTCCTAAACTTTCGATATCAGTTCAGATGCTTCCTTAACACTAGATTTACGGAAAGCGTAATTTTTACACATTTCGAATTTCATGAGATAATTTACAGAAACCGTTTACATTTTTCTTCTACCACTTGTACTGACTTTTATCCATTTAACGAGACAAATAAAATAGGGAAATTAATTTTCTTCAAAACTTTCTAATTTAGAAATTATGTATGTGGTATACCTATCTTTACGGAATATCTTAAATAAGCATTAATGCTAGTTGGAAAACTCTAATACAAAAAAGACATATGAAGCAAAGTGACTAAAAGATTTTTATTTATGGTCGAAGAAATCGGGACCTGCTTTCTTCTCGAGCACAATGCCTAGAGATCAATTTACGCAAATTCTTCGATTCATATGATTTGATCAAAGAACAAAACGATCCGAATGTTTACGTACAGATAAATTTGCATTGATATCTGAAATATGGAACGATATGGTTATAAACCTCACGAAAATATTTCAAAAGGCGAGCAACTGTTCCCTACGAAAGACCGATGCAGATTCACGCAATATATGCCAAATAAGCCACATAAATTTGGCATAAAGTTTTGGTTGGTAGTAGATGTAAATTCAAAATATCTAAAAAATGGTTTCCCTAATCTGGGTAAAGATGAAGCGCAAACTTCAACACTTTTGGACGGATTTTATAGTTTTAAAGTTAGCCGAATCATATCTACATCAAGGCAAGAATATAACAACTGATAATTTTTTTACCAGTATATATGTGTAAAAAATACGCGAAATAAATGTAATATTATATAATGTTAAATATTATCAATTTTATATAAATGTATATCTTATAGTTTCATTTATAAGTTAATACTGTATAATTGTTGTTTTTAAGTTGTTTTTTTTAAAGAAAGTGTATGATTTTGTTCTTGCGTCAAATTGACCCGTATCCGTAAAGATAGGTATACATGAAACGTCCGTAAACCTAGTGTTAAACAACCTAGCATATACTCTCTCATTGCGTGTGTTATAAAATTTTTCCACAATAAAAAGGCATTGAATCGCTTGAAGTGGAAGGTTTTGAAAGAAGTCTTCATCAGGCAGTTGATAGAAAGAGGCTACTGTTTATGATTATATATATATATATATATATATATATTGTGTGTGTGTGTGTTGGCTTAAATTGATACGAATATTCAATAAACTAAATATAAATAAATGCGAAAAATTATATATGAAGGTAGAATCAAATTTATGTAAATGTTGTTTTGTCAATTTTTCTTATTTGACAGTTTTATTCGAAGTACTTAAATAAATGTTTCCGTGTTGTCTCCGAAAGTTCGCAGAACATAAATTTTTCCTGTCTTGTTTCCAAATTATCGATCTAACTTTAGATATTTACTATGAACTGTAAAAAAACTAGATAAAACCATAAACATCCTTTATTACATTTTCACATGATATTTGATTACATTCTGTTGAATACTGAATTATTATAATTATGTCAATTTACTTATTATTACGTATTTATGAACATATGCTCATACGCATAAATCGTATTCTAAAATAAAATTTTGATTTTGTAATTTTATTTCATGTAAATAATTTTTTACATTATAAAAATGAAATGAAATCAATTGTATTAAATATAAAGTGAAACAGTTATTCTTATTTATTCATTAGAAATATATTTTAAGTTAATATGCTTATATATATATATATATATATATATATATATATATATATATATATATATATATATATATATATATATATATATATAATATATTTATAGTACAACTCAAAGATATTGGTACAAGTCAGTTCTTCAAAACAAATTCGTATTATTTATTTATAAAATATTTTTTTTAAATATTTACTCCTTATTTTATTACTCAATATCTCTAGTGAATAATGTAGAATTCTTTTTAATGGTTAAACATATAGGTCATCCAAATGTGACTTCTAGATTTGTGTTTTATTAAAAACAAAAAAAAACTATATACATATTTCCCTATATACCACCCTATACATATGTTTCGTTTTAATAAAACATAAATCTAGACGTCACATTAGGATGACCCTATATATATATATATATATATATATATATATATATATATATATATATATATGCCCAAGTATGCACTCCTAAGGTGAAAAATATTACTACAATTAATATTTTCACAAGTAATTTCTTTTTCCTACATTAACTAGAAATATTTTACAGAAGATTTTTTCATTTTATATTTGTGTATGTACTCTCTGTTTGCTAACACAAAAATTATTAGCAATTATTATTCAATCACTTAAAAAGTTCGGTAATAATTAATAAAATATTCGATTAATTTACAGAAAAAATTTAAAAAAATATTTCTCAAAAATGATAGTTTTACAAAAATAGATTAATTAAATTAGATTTGAGAAAATATAAAATTATCGTAAAAGTCAAGTATTGCAAATATAATATTTATTTCTTCTTAATATCTATAAGATGTACACTTTTCGTTTATATTTATCTACATAATCACTGTTGTTTTATTTAAATAATCACTACTAATATTATTTAGTTTCTGTCAATAATTACAACTATACGAATGTAATGTTTTAATTTTTGATATAGTTTTTAAAAGATTATTTTTTTACAATAGTCATTATAATTATTTTGCAATTATTTATCTATAAGTGCCTTGTAATCTATTACGATTTTACATTAATGTAAATATAATACAAGGGCGTCTCAATAAATAAATGCGAATCTAAGAAAAACGTACTAATATTATACTTAACAACTGTATTAATGATAAATCTTGGATACTAGTATTTTTTTAATGACATAGTTTTTATTTACGTTTACATACTTGGCCTATTTTAACACTAGATTTCTTATTTCTATATTAATTTAGTTTCTTAATGTTGATATAATCTAACACAAATTATTTTATATAAATATTTAAATATTGAAGTTAAGAAAAACAGAAAAAGAAACAATTCACACATTTAACTGTATTGTGGTTAAATAAAAAAATGTCTATCTCATTTTCTATACAATATAAATAACATGTATGCCTGGTTTTAAATTATAGATGAGATATTTATTTAATGATATAAAATAAATCTTTCAAGTATCTGTTCTTTTATGTTTAATAAATCTATTTATATTTACAAATCATATTTTCTTGAAAATAAGGAAATTAATGTACTCAAGTGAATATTAACTACTTGAATTCTTCATGTCAGCAATTTTGTAAAAATTGCGATTTAAACATAATCAGATTATAGAAAGTATACATTTTTTATATTAATATTTATGCGCAACGCAAACTGGTACAACTCCCTATACATTTATGTGAAATTACACTATCGATAAAAGCTTCTACGTCACCTGTTACAAGGTCGTTTAACTAAATACCTTCTGTATTTCATTCATTCATTCACTGAATTTTTTTATAATTATATTTAGTGTATTATCTTGAAATTAAAAAAACATTATATTTATATCATTTGTAATCTAATCATTTTGTCATCTATTCAGTAAACATATATACATAAATCCATGCATACATATATATTTATACACACACACACACACACACACACACACACATACATACATACTTTTGAAGGGCGTCCAGGAAGAAAAGACCGGTTGGGTTTAAAAAAAAGCGTAAAGAAATTTTTAAAAGATATTTATTGCATAATGTTGTGCATTCATTATACTACTTTTTCATGTATTCGTGTAAATTAAGACATTTATCGTACCATAAGACCAGCTGTTATATTTCTTCGTTAAAGAAGGCCACCGCCAAGCCTTTTAGCCAGTCCTACATAATACGTTTTGTCTCCTGATTACTTCCCACACTTTTACTGTCTAAAAGTATCTTAAGAAGGAAAAACAAATAATAATAATTGGGGGCAAAATCGGGATTGTATTGAGGATGTTCGAAAATATCCCATCCAATCTATTCAAGTAATATGCGTATAGTCCCCCCCCCGTTCATGTTGTGTAACATGTGTTGTGCAACAAACAAACTTTACTATTCAGTAGTCCACGTCAGCTATTCTGAATTTCCCGCCGTAACTTCTTAAGTGTTTCGGAGTACCACTTAGAATTTATGATCATTCTTGCGTCATAAAATGAATGAGAAGGATGTTTTTATGTTCCCAAAAAACCGTGGCCATATTTTTCCGAGCTGATAACACCTTATTCACTTTTTCGGTGTTGAAGACTCCATATACAGCCAATATAAGAAATACTGCTTGCTTTAAGATGTAATATGGGGAACTCATATTTCATTAACAGTCACAATATATTCAATAAACTTAACGCTATCATTATCATAACGCTTCAGGAAAATTGACAACAAAAAGCTAACCACACTTCCAGGTGGCAAAATTTTTGATGTTTATATTCATTTTAAATGAATAAAATGAACAAAGTAACAATACATACATGCTCTGATAATGGAGATGAGGATTGAAGGAGATTAGCTAGGTACAAAAAACAATGGAAAAGTCTTGGGAAAATATTTAAAAAGATCAATGACATTCGATGAAGTTTTCGTCTATTAGTGGGTTAATACAGGCTTTTATATATATATATATATATATATATATACACATACACTTACATATTCACCAAAAGGAAAAATGATAAATAAAATAAAATATGTATAGCATTTTTTCTTATTGGCTACTTTATAAGATTTTTAATATGTTCATTAAAACCACAAAAGTAAGTACATGGGTTATTCCGTGGTTTTCTTTAAAATATTTCATTGAAATAATTTACATTCGTGTACTTTGATATCCATGCATATTGTCGCTTTATATTACTTATATATGATTATATGTTAAATTCATATAATAAATGTATCTGTTTATACAATTCACAGAATTCAGAATTTTCTAAAAAAAAAACGAGGAAAAAATGATTGTATATAAGTACAGAAATCATATATTAATAGTTCATTGTTTAACCTTTCATTCTATGTTCAAGAGAAGTAAATCGTGCTTATTTATCTTTAAAGGTGCTTGTGATTATTTATCGTGTGTAGTTTAATATCTGATATTGTGACTGTTATTATCGTGTTGAGTGTAATTATTCGAAATTATATATTTTTTTAATTACTTACGAGTGTATCGCACATTTTTTTATATACTATCAATAAAACTGTCAGTTAAAAACTACAAAAAATGTTATTAATATTTTTTTTCATAAATACCTAGAAATTTGTGTTAATTATATAGAAATTCATTTAATAACTATAAATATTTATATGGAAAATTCCATAGGAATACATTCTGTATACAAGGTAATTTAAAAAGTAATGAATTACTTTTTATCACTACTTTATCTTTATTCTAAATATTCTTTTATAAATATAACATACACTAAAATGAGAATTTTATTGTTTATGTAAAGATACATAGGGTCATCTAAATGTGACGCCTATTTGTGTTTTATTAAAAAGATACATGTGTATAGAATGGAGTATAGGGAAACGTGTGTATAGTTTCTTTATAATAAAACACAAATCGAGGCGTCATATTTTAATGTTCTATATATTTAATATGTTTTTATGGTTTATTTTTATTTTAAACTAATCGTTTATTGTATTTTTAATATACTTTTTCTGTTATATATTAAATTTTAATCTTGTTTTACGATGTATATATATATATATATATATATATATATATATATATATATATATATATATATATATATATATATATATATATATATATATATGTATACAAGATCATCCAAATATGGCGCCTATATTTGTTTTACTAAAAAAAACATGTATATAGTTTATTTTGTTTCTTTTTAATAAAACACAAATCTAGACGTCACATTTGGATGACTTTCTATATATATATATATATATATATATATAATTTCAAAGTGTGGAGTTTAATAAAGGAGATGACAACTTCATCTTGTTAAAAAAAACATAATTGTCGTTGAGATCTAACATTGTCAGGATCTAAGCTCTGTATAGGCTAAAGTACGGTTGTAATAATTTATGTGTATATACATAAACATATTTGGAGAATTGAGTTGTTCGGTTGTGCACAAACACAACAAATTGTCTATGATAGGGTAGCTTGAATACGTTTACTGGCTCACAATGCAATTGATGAAACCGTCAATTTGATATTTTACTTGCTAATGAAATAACATTTTATTAAAATCAATAAATAAATTAATTTATACACTCGTGTATATGAATCATTTACTTTTTATTTCAAAATAATTAATAAGTTCAAATAAAATTATGAAATTTCTTTTAAAAACGTACACACTTTGACACTTCTACATATTGCATGCGTAGTTGACAGAAAAACAAAAATTCACAGCCGCCCCATATGTATGTGTATATATGTATATATATATATATATATATATATATATATATATATATATATATATATATATATACTGTGTATATATATATATATATATATATATATATATATATATATATATATATATATATATATATATATATATATATATATATAGTGGTTATTATCATTGCCTGTCATACGGAAGAAGTGCGTTCTATTCTTGATTAGTGATAAGGGGCAGGAGGGATTTTCTGCTTAGTGAATGCAACCTTTCTAAGAGACTAAACCTTGAATAAAAAATCTTCACCAACCTGCCTAATCAGCGTAATGAATATGACGAAATACTAATGAATAGTGACATTCATTGATTCTTTCATCCAATTGTAGGCCTGATATAAATTGTTTTAATAATGATGTAGACATTGGATTCGTGGAAAATAATATCATTTATTATATTCCGAAATATTTGTTATTTGATTATTGAAAATTTTTATTTAGTCATTCATAATTTTTTCTTATTACTAACAACTGCCATCCATTTTTCAATTGATTTATCCTGTCTTAAATATAATGATTTTGAGTTAAAAATTTTACTGCTCAATTCTATACATCACAGGACTATTCAATCTTTTTCCGTTATGATGTTTTTACAAGAATGGAACCAATTGTAATCAGAATACGTAAAATCGAGTGAATAGAAAATAACTTTAATTTTCTCAATTGAACTTTTTTAATTTCGTTAGCATTGTAATCATTTTTATGGCTTTGCTTTATTCCGGCGAAATATTACAATATCTCTATTCACCAATTATTGCCTCTTGAAATGTAGAGCTTAGATAAATTTGTCTAGTTATTAGATAAGTCTGAGTCTATGGGGTTTTCCGGTGGAATGAGTTCGTAGTAAATAATATCTCGATCATAGCGTTACCTTTCTTGATGCAAGTTTGCTTTTAACACTATTAATGTACGTTTGAAAGACATGTATTTTTCTTAAAATTCTACTATATAACGCACATTTTTCATCGCCCGATAAAATTCTTTTGACAAATTGTTCATTTCTCTGTCTAGATACAAAGGGCTTTAAATGATGAATTTATATATATATATATATATATATATATATATATGTACACACACATACATATATACACATTTTTTAGAATTCATGAAATATTAAAATTTCAAGTTTTAATACCATTAGAATTTTTTTAAAGTGATCTAAAATAAATGATCAATATTTAGTTTTTCTCTGATTTCACCTGAATTTTCCTCGAATTTTTTTGTAAAATATTTTCAAATGTCTTTATATATATATATATATATATATATATATGCTCAGAGAAGAAAAGAACAGTTGAAGTAAAAATAAATATAAAGAAAGCTAAAGTTATATTTAACAGTGTTGTAAAAAAAAGAAAATAAACATTTAGAGGTTCGATGTTAGGAATAACTTGATGAAATAAAATACACAGAAAAATTGTATAGTATAATAGTGACTTATAGTCAGAAATTATGTTAAGAATGAAGAACATTTAGAAGGGTAAATAATATAATGAGTAATAAATTTTATTGAACCTAAAACGAAAAGTATATAATTGACTATGCTGTCTATACTTACGGGTTAAAAATATGGAAACTGAAAGAAAAAATTTTGGTAACCTAACGATACATGAAAAAAACAATTTTAGAATTTCTAAACAAATTAAAAAAAACTGTAAAAAGATATAAATACAAATAAAAGTCGCCAATATAACACAACAAATAAAATTACTAAATTGGGCAGAGACGGGGCACATAAAAAGAATAGAAGTCAATGTATGGATAAAGATTATTGTAGAATTGCGATTAAGACATAAAAAATCTAAGAAAGAGATCTCATCATATATAGGGGGATAAAATAGTAAAGTATTGTAAAAGCGAGGGTTGGATGACATTGCGACGAACAAAAAATAGTGGAAAAGTCACAAAAAAGCATCTAAGACGAAACATATATATATATATATATATATATATATATATATATATATATATATAAGCTTCTGTGGAAGATGGAGGAGCGAAATAGGGCTAAGGGTAACCTTTAGTCCTTGGGAGAGAAATGTTCCTTAAAGTTGGATGAATTATATCAAATGAACAACGGCATAGTATTGAGAAGGAAATGAAAAATAATTGCATTAAAAATCTTTATGAAATTTAGAAAATAATTACTTGTTAAGAACACTGAATAGCTAATTAAAAGTATACACCTCACTTGAGAACTCCAAATAAGAGTGGCTCTGAATGATGTTACGCAGAACTTTAAAAAGTAATTAGTTTAACAAATCTGATTAAATACTATATATGTATATATATATATATATATATATATATATATATATATATATATAATAAATTAAAATAATTTAATAGTTTATTTTTTAAATTAACAGCATTTTTGTTATTTAATTTTTATTAATAATTATATAAATTTATAGTATATTTCTATATTCATATTGTATATATTTTTCTAATAAAATTATTTGTTGTAGGCATAAATCAAGATTAATTTTCATCATGAAACAACCAACAATTGTTGCTGCAAATACTTTAACGGTTCCTCAAACCAACTTACGAAATGAAGAACATGGTTTGGGGTATCAGAATACTCTTGTAAGTAAACATTTTATTTTATTTTTTTATATCCATTTATATTTTTATTTGTGTAGGCTCATGTGATATATACATTTATCATATATATATATATATATATATATATATATATATATATATATATATATATATATATATATGATAAATGTATATTTCAAAATATAAAAATATATATAAATAAATTATTTAATGGACAATATTGTAATCGAGATCAACAGTATAATTGATTTGCAAGGTAGTTATATTACATAGTTAAGTGTCAATTTACACGCTCTGTTTTCTGAACTGAATTATTCTGCAGACAGGTGCAGGTGGCCTTATTAATTTCTTTACAAGTGATTTGCAATGTCAATATGTATTTGTTAATGAACACAACTAAATTAGTTTGACAAAATATTTGTTTTAAATGTTTACATAAAATATTTACACGAGATGTTTAATAAAAATATACGTCAAATTAATTTCTACATGTTTGAACATTTTATTTGCTCTAGTACAGTAATAATTATATATATATATATATATATGTGTGTGTGTGTGTGTGTGTGTGTGTGTGTGAGTGTAATTTTAAATGTTTCAGTTTATATTTGCAGTTATAATATATTTAATTAAAAAATTCTAAAATGTGTTATGGTTGCTTTTATATACTCTCTCTCTTTACACAAATAAATTTTCACCCCAACACCCAAATTATTGTGGTGTTGGGGTGAAAATTCATTTGTGAAAAGTGAATCAGCCACAGTTCGAAAAAAAATACTCTCTCTCTCTCTCTTTATCTATCTCTTTTTATATATTGTATATATATATATATATATATATATATATATGTATTTAAACATTTTAAATCAATTAAAAAAATTAAGTGAAATTAAAATTATTGAAACACATTGTATGGAACAATTAAAACACAGCCATTTAGAAATTTATTTTAAACATATTTATATAATTTGAATATTTTATTAGTATATAGATTATTAAGTTAAATAATAATTATAAAAAAATCACTATTGCAAGTTCTGAATGTTTGTATTTTTTATTAAAAATATACGAATTTTATATATATATATATATATATATATATATATATATATATATATATATATATATGTAATATAATATTGTAGTTTTGTATTGTAATTTGTATATTTTTTATAAATTTCTTCTTTTATTTCATAATATGGCTCAAGAAAACAACACTTTTTAGATAAGCAGTCCTAAATCATTTGAAATTTTTCACACTATTTTACTTTGAACCTAAGATTGGATATATATATATATATAATAACAAAGAGCGAAAAACATAGTAAACATACTGAAATTGCAGAAAAAATTAAAAAACAAAATTTTAAATTTAAAATCTTGGTGGATATTTGTATTTGATAGTAAATTTTGAAGGATCAAATATGAACATATATATATATATATATATATATATATATATATATATATATATATATATATATATATATATGTATATATATTTAATAATCAACTATTTAGTAAATTACTTTTAAATTATATTCATTTACTTTTCACTTGTTCATATATTTTTTTTACCAGATTTACTTTTACTTCTTACATTAGTCGTATGTTCTGTATACTTGCTGATCTGATATTGTACTTTATATAATATTAAAATGCAGTAAATTAATTACTTTATTTTGTTTTCTTAAAATATGTATTTATTTTCATTTCAAATTCTTAAATTTTTTGTATGTTTTATTTTAATATACATACATATATATATATATATATATATATATATATATATATATATATATATATATATATATATATATATATGTTCATCTTAATCCACACATTTTTTGTGAAACAAATTTAGCATGTAAATCTTATACATATTTATATATTTTCTCAATCATTTCATTGCTGAAAACAAATATTATCTAACTTCTTTCAATTCGAAGGACACTTTGCCATTACTTTATAATATTTTTTTTTATTTTCATTTCACCTATTAGAGATTAATTTCTTAATCATATCCATATCTATCTATCTATATATAGGGTCATCCAAATGCGACACCTATATTTTTGTTTTATTTAAAAGAAACATGTGTGTAGTTTCTTTTGTTTATTTTTAATAAAACATAAATCTAGGTGTCGCATTTAGTTGATAATCTATATATATATATATATATATATATATATATATATATATATATATATATATATATATATATATATATATATAGATATAGATATAGATATAGATATAAAGACTAATAAGGGAATATTTTTTTTAATGTTGAAATGACAACAAAACATTCATTGAATTTTTTATTATTGATTTCATCTTCTAATTTTTTTTAACAGAATATTGAACTCAAAGTAGATATAAAACCGGTAATAAACGTTACTTAATAAATCATTTCAAGAACAATTAATACTTCATTGACGTAATCGCTAAGAAAGAATATTACATATGTTAACATTATGTCAGTATTCAAATATACATATAAACTTATTTTAGAAAGGAATAAAATATAAACAGTCATATATATATATATATATATATATATATATATATATATATATATATATATATATATATCAATATATACGAGGGTTTGATAAGTATTGTAAAAAAGTAGGAAAAACTAAATTGAAAAATTTAATTAAGATAAACAATAAATAAATTCACCATACTTATCAAACGACCCTCGTATATTACTAGGTATATTTATAAGGATAAAAATTTATGTACGTATATATTAATGACCGATTCTAGGTATTGTACATTTAAATTATGATGGAAAGTTTATTTTTTATATACTATATATTATTATTATTATTATTGCACTTTATGATAATTTCTTATTATATATTCTTCAGAGTGTAAAGGTATGATGTATATAAATACATAAAACAAAAAAGGAAACCTACAGAAAATGTTTAATTATTTTTGTTGCACCTGTATATAATATGTATACAATCCATTTTTATTTAATTTAATAATACTTTCATACACTTGAAAATTGTAGATATACGTAACGTTAAATATTATTGTAAACATACAAAATAGTTAAGATACTCTTGTTAATGAAACAACATGATGTTGATCTTTATTTTTTTAATATGCATCTACATATTATATATATATATATATATATATATATATATATATATATATATATATATATATATATGTGACGAATGTGTGAAAAATTAAATTATATTTATAAATTATTTCTTAATAATATGAAAATTGGTAAATATATCAAGTGAAATAATATTAATATAAATTAATTCGTCCATAAATGAAAACGTTGTTTGTTTTACTGTTTGTTTTAATTCTATGACGAATTCACTTTTACATAAATAAGTTATCGCCTACAACACCACAAGATATTAAAGTGTTCAGTAATTACTTGAGTAGTTATTGAACATTTTTTGATATTTTGTTGTGTTGGGGGGGGGGATAATACATTTGTATACAAGTTGTTTTCAATAAAACTTTTTCTATTAATTGATTTTTATAAAATTACAATTTAATTTTTTTAACACAAATTAGACACAACTAGAATTTCACAAGATTTTATAAAAGATTTCAATAATCATTTATTGTGTATTTTATTCGTCAAGTTGTATTTCAATGAACACATTATCGTCGTCAGAGGATATAAATAAAAGACAGTTTTATTTTATTCTGAGAATGAAATAAGTATAAAATATATTATATATTTTATAAATAATGCGGTATTTTCCTGTTGATTAGAATAAATGAAAATCCTAATTTAATAGTGGAAGAATTAATCGAATAGCTTCAATCAACCCATTCACTGTTCTTTGGTATCTTAAACTAATTGATAAAATGTTTAAACTAAGTCAGTGAATTCCTTATGAAATATAGAGGCTTAATTTGGAGCAACAAATGCACGACTGTACTTCTCAACTCTTTGAATTGAAGAAGAAACATTAATTTCTAAATTGAATTGTTACTGTTAAAGAAAAATAGATTATTCAAAATAATATTAATTATTATCGAACGTTAGCATTTTGTACTTAACTTTCCGTTAGGTCGGAGATATATTTGCGTGCTTATTGTAAGAGAAAAGTAACTAAAGTTACTTGATATAAAAAAATAGTTTTGTGCATAAAAATATTTATATTTACACTTTAAATGTCTTCATCATCACTGTCGATTTCAATTCAATCTTCATCACAATCAGGAACAATTTCTCTTTTCACTTCGCTTTTCTCTTCACTTAAATATTGAATAGGGATCAATTTTTTTCCTTGACTGAAATATAACACTTCCATCACTGTCTCGTCCATCGCAAAAAATAAAATCACTTGCCGAATTTTCAAAATTTTCACATATTTCACTACAACTATCACTGTTACTTTCCATATTGCAATAGTTTTCTTTATTCATTATTGGAGGAATAAAATATTATAATATAAGTAAAATAATTGCTGCAATATGACATAACGTATTGTCTGCTATCAAATAAGAATTAAACTGTAAAAACAGACATTGTGTACATTCAGAAAAGAGGACGTTGTTACTTGTTCAGTCTTGTCACCTCACACGTGACATACGACCGATAGAGCAAAGTTGTAATGTCACGTCAGAGGTGACATACGACCGACAAGGGTTAAACATTGAATACAATAAGTTAACTGTAATTAGACACTATTTCCACAACCGAAGAAAGGACTCCATCCAAGAAAGATTATGTTGTCGGTTTAGTGGGATATGGATGGAATTATCAATTACCAACTATTCTCAAATAATTAATCAATCGTGAAAGCGGTGTATTGCGAAAACTAGATCGGCTTAATCAAACTATTAATGAAAAGAATTAAGTACTAACCAAAAGAAAAGGCATACTTTTTCACTATAACACCGCCCGGTTTAACATAGCATGAGAAACGCTCCAAAAATGTAGATAATTTGAATGAGAAATTATGATACGTTTCCGTATTCTCCATTTATTATTTTTTATATGATTTTCTATTCCAAAATTTCCAAAACTACATTAATGAGAAACAGTTTAATTACAAAAACTGATGTTCAAAGGAAACTTTATTTATTTTTGAGTATGTAAGATTGAGATGAAATGAAGTTGTGAATAATAATGGAAAATATATTTGGGATTAAAATCAAAATGTCGATTTTTTATTTCATTTCAAAACTTTCTATACAAAACGAATTGCTTATGGGATAACATAATACATACATACATTTATATATATATATGTACATACATACATACATATATATGAACATATGTATTCTCTGAAAATATTTTCGAGTCACATTACAGCAATATTTGTTTTTACTAACAGAAAAAGTAGTTCAAATATTCCAACCAATATTTTTATGTGTAAAACACTTTGATAAAAATATTACATCTATAATTTATTTATTTAAGTTTACCATCTATTAATAGTAAACTTCTAATAAATTTTCATTTATATTGGTCATAGATGACGAATACACTTAAAATAATTCACGGGCGTGTTATTGAATTCCATTCAATCTCTCTTTAGTATTAATATATTCACATCAACAAAAAATACACCCGATTTGATAATATTCTATACATGACCACAAAATTGTAATTATCTGATGCAAGGTAAACTGCATTTTTTTATAGAATTTTAATAATCATCATATGTTAATTAATTTATAGCATTTTTAATTAATATTAATAACATACACACACACACACATACACACACACATATATATAATATATATATATATATATATATATATATATATATATATATATATATATATATATATATATATACACGTACTGTTATTAATTCTGCTCATAATATAAATCTATTTGTACAAAAAAATGAAACTAATAAAAAAATATTAAATTTTGTTATTTTAATTATATAACAAAAAATATAAGATTAATAGAAAAAAATAAAGGTAATATTAAATAAACCCAATTATATTTTATGCGATAGATACGTTGTACAAAAATCCGCATAAAAATCATATAAAAAGAGCTTGTGTAACACTAATTGTGTTCCAAAAAATACATGTAAAATGTCCAAAAAAAGGCACAGCGTCTCATTTTTTTTTATAAATTTAATATTTTTTCTTATTGATTTCTACAATGTTTATAATTCTTTATTCTATAATATTTTTATTTTATAATATTTTTCTCTCTTTATTAGTTAAAATAAAGTTTGTTCACACTATTCTCGATTTTTTTTTATATTTATTGTTTATACTTATGAAGAAAAAATTAAACTTCTTAATTATACAATTATTTTTAATACAATTCATTTTAATATTCGCAAATTCTTTCAAATGATCCGGTCACTCATCTATTACCACACGCACTAATTTTAAAGATATAGAATCTGTTGACTCTACGAAATCTTCTTCTAAGGGCTTAATATTTCGATGCGGTTTAGACTAAGCCTTCTCTTATAAAATATTCCACAGATGGTAATCTCAAGAATAATTGACATATGGATTTTCTTTTTCATTTTATAAAACCCAATATTCAATCATGACTACGTTATTTATTTGGAACTTGTGTCATAATTCCATACTCGATATCCACAATTTGACAACAAAAATATATCAATTTATTATTATCCTCCATTTATAATTTTGTAAATAAAATTAATAATTGGACGAAATATATGCTCATCCAAATGTGACACCAAGATTCGTGTTTTATTAAAAAGAAATATGTGTATAGGAAAACAAATGTATAGTTTCTTTAAATAAAACATAAATCTAGGCATCGAATTCGAATGACCCTATATAATAGCATGGAATTGAATTTTCCAAAAAGTAACATTATTCGACATATTAAGAGATGAAAATGTTTTATTTATCTTTCTTTGTCGATGAAGTAGAAATTATAGAATCTGATTCATATAAATATCTCAGGTTCATATTAAAGTGTTATCATGGGAATCAACTTTGTCACAAGAAGGATATATTTCAAATATTGTAATGAAAACTCATAACAACCTAAATTTTCTAAAAACAACAATTAAGAGATGTAGTACAGTTGTTAAAAAGAAATATAATATATATATATATATATATATGTAGTAAAATAAAATTAATGGAGGACAAGAGTTTAGTTTTGTTGAAATCACTGTGATAATTCAAAAAATTCATTTTATCTTTGTATGAAATTTAAAAAATTCAATTTACAAAATAAAAAAGGTACTTTTTGGTATAAAAATTCAAACCCACCTATATTTTTACAGAATTATTTTTTCTTGCATGTTGATAAGTATGATAAATAACGGCATATTAAATTCCCAAGTGGTTATACACCCTAGTATTAACCGCACCTAATGGCGAGTTGTTCAATTAATTTGTACAAATTTTATTAGTCAGTTTTTATTTGATTAGATAGTAAATGTATGTATTTTTTAAATTGATTACGCGTGAAGACCATATGTAATTAAAATCATTGAGCTTCAAAATTTAAGTTGAAATTAATATCAACCATATTTTATTATTTTGCTTCTTATAAAATTCTGATTTTCATAAATTGAAATTAAAAAAACATTCAGTATTTTAAAACCTTATATTTTTTTTTAAAAAAAACAAATATATAAATTGTAATATTTAAATGAATTTTAAAGAGTTACTGATTTTTTTAAATTCTTTTATTATGCTGATATTTAAAAGCTGAATACAAATTTGTATCTTATTGTGACAAAATTATAAACGTGTGACCCACTTTCCAGTTTTTGTACGTTTTCTGTATGGTAATTAGCATTCTTACCTAAATATATCTTCTTCGAAATCCTTAACCTTATGACAACCCAAATGTCAATGTTTTTGAAAACAATTTTAATTTTTTGGATTGATGTCAATTTTATTCTGATTTTAATATAATCGGTTGAGAATAATTCCTAATCATGTCTTATGAGAAAAATGAATGTATATATATATATATATATATATATATATATATATATATATATATATATATATATATATATACAAGGTATAAATTTAATTTGTGTAATAAATTACTTAAACAGCATTAAAATATACAAGTAAAAGTAATTATTTGATAGTAGTATTAATAAATCAATCATAAAATAATTATTAATAACTACAATATGAGTATATACGTTAAACAATAATATATATGATATAAAATTGATATTAAAAATTGGATTTTTTTAAGAGTATGACATTAAACATTGTAATAATGTAATTTCTTAATAGGTTTTAATTTTAATAATTTATATAAGTTTTATTTTTTAAATAATCGAAAGTACGATTTTTAATAAAACATATTTTTATTTATCAATCAATCAATTACAACGTTTAAAATCAGATTCTTCAATTATCAGTCAACAACAGTGACTGACAGTGGAGTTCTTCTTGGTTTCATCCTTCATTTTAGAATTGATGTTCTTGCAACGTCCAGTGTAGAACTGATGTTACCAAGTGTAATAAGTAACAAAGAAACCTCTAGTTCTCATTATTACGATATTTTATTTACTTCAAAAATTGATTGTCGCATTTTTTATAGTTCTAAATAATTCCTAAGGGAATTATTCTTCAGCAATCAACACGTGGACAATGTATGCTGTTCCTGTGTGACTGCCTTGTGAAAGTTACATGTGTTTCATATAACTTATATATATACTCCTATATATATATATATATATATATATATATATGTGTGTGTGTGTGTATTTATTGTATATGTATATCAAAAGAAATAACAAAAACCCATTCTTTCTACTATTGGATAAATGTTTCTCTCAAAACATTTTATCATATTTCAATTGATCCAATGCCTTTCTTTTCTACTTCATTCTGACGAATTTTCTTATCTCTCTCTTTCATCTATCTATAGATTTCTTTTTGAATCTTTTTATTATATTTTTGGATTCCTTAACAGTAATTTCTCTTTTTTATCCTGGTCTTTTCTTCTTGCTATATGACCTGCCCATTTTCATTGTAAATTTCTGATTTTTGCTTTAACATGTCTCTACGTCTTAATATTAACATGCATCTGTCTATGTCTCTTTGTGTTAACTGAAGCCTTCCATTTTTCTCAGATCTACAAATTGATTATAGATTACCTTTTTATTGCTGTTGTTTGCCATAAGACCGATTTTTTGATTTATTTTATGTAAATCTTCTATTTTATATATTCTTTATAAACAACAACTACTTAAAAAGGCAATTAAAAAACTTTTTTTTTGTTTATTCCAATTAATAGTCATATACATGTCTTTATATGACTATTAATATATACATATATATATATATATATATATATATATATATATATATATATATATATACATACATTCTGTATTTAACTTTTCATTATATGCTTTGAAGTATCTAACGGTTTATTTTTTCAACTACCTTAATTAATATCTGTTTAAATTCATTTAATGTTTTTGGTAGCGGATTGCATTTTCATTTCATTTGCAGTAGGAAAATTCATTTTCCTTTATCCTCAGGAGTCTAAGATACAAACTAAAAAATAAGAAAATCACAGTAAATAATATCTGTGATAGAGCTCATTGTAGAAAATAAAAGTCCATAGACGTTGTTTATATTTAGTGTCCAGAAAACGTTAACTTTTAGATTATCTCTAATATATAGTCATTCAAATGTCAATCCTAGATTTGTGTTTTATTAAAACGAAATAAAAGAAACTATAATCATGTTTTCCTATACACCACCGTATACACATGTTTCTTTTTAATAAAACACAAATCTAGGCAACACAATTGGATGACCCAATACTTAATTTCTACGTGAAGTAGTTCACTGCCCCTCACTTTAAGTCTGCCAACTTTCCTATTTAGATAAAAAAAATGCTTTATCATAAAAACTGATTGTGGATAAAAAACCGTCATTTTCAGCAGTTGTATCCATCGTAACACAATTAAAATCGTAACGCACTGGTTTGTCGTTTATTGTAAGTCCATAAAGAAGTTATAATCGCTATGATCGAAGAATAAAACATTTTTAAGAACCTTCCAGAGAGTCAGTTGTCGTAAATTCAATTATGAGTTTTCTTTACAAGTTACCTTTTTGAGACTGCGAAACAATGAGATTTGGTTACAATTACACTAGAACTACCTGTACATGTTTATTTTGCATAAACAACTACTTTCATTTTTTTTTGTATACCATTCACGAATAGAATTTTAATTGAAGGATATTTTTGATATTTTCTACGAAACTCCTTTCGAACCGTTATTAAAATTCTGTAGAATGAAATGTGAAAACACAGAATGTTTTTTCTTGTTGAATAGTTTTTTATAAACAAAAATAAAACAGTTGTCCTATGTTAAAAAATTTGTCATTATTGCCAATATTGCAAAAAATTGAATTGCTTTTTAAAATAATGATACAGTAAATATGCATGTTTAATTTTAGCGAAATAAATTTTTGATATCACTCAAATCTGTATTTTGAAATACATTAATAGAAAACAATAGAAATGTCATTCACTCTTTTTATATTGTAAAGTTTTTACAAAAAAATATTCGGTACGTGAAATGATTAAATATTCTTGTAACTGATTATATAGAATTATTTTTTGGATATTTCTCTGAGTAGCAAATTTTTCTATCAATGAAAAATATTTTAGATTTAATTTTATATTAAAAAAATAATTTTTAAATTAAAAACCTTAATAAATATGCATATAAAAATTGAATTGATTACATATTTTAATTTTCGATACAAAAATTAAATAACCCGCTTATTTTTACTTAGAAAAATAAATAGCAATATTACTAAGTAATCAAATCTGAGTAATTTGAAAAATGCATATGTTATTTTAAGTTTACAACCTATATTTTTTATTAAAAATTGAATGAAATGTTACAAAAACTTCAGCTGATTACTTGTTTGCAATTTTAGACCGTTTAATGTAATTAACTTTTAAACACATTTCAATTTAATTGTAATTTAAAATAACTCAAGTAAAAAAATAAATTACTACGTTTTTTGCATTTGATCTTAATTCACAAATTACATGTTTAATTAAAAAGTACTTAATATATTTCACAAAAAATATTAAATACTGATATGTGTAATTAACTTTTTCGATATTTGCAAATAACCTCTGATATTTTCAACCAAGTATATGATAAACACTTGTACTAAATAAATGAATCACTTTATTCAGCGATCATAACGAAACGTTGTTTTATAATTCTGCAAAAGAACGATCAGATATCAAGATAACATTCAAAGGAAACATGTTGAAACATTATAGATTCGACTTGAAATGTTAAACGCATAATGATGTATTCGATAAGAGTTGTGCATTTTAAACACGCAAGTACGTTCATGCACACATTCATTGTATAATATGACACCGTTAACACAGTAACTTAACATTGTGTCAGCAATATGTAATGAACTTGCTAAACATTCATTTGAAATTCAATGAAATACTCGAACGTGAGTGATAAACAATACAATAAATCTAATTAGCAATTACATCAATTACTATGAGAATAGTCAATAGTAAATGTGATGTTATGTAGACATAAAGGAATTAATACTAGTCAAGTTTGTGATTGGCACGTGTGTATAATTTTCATTATTTATGATTTCCAAAGAAACGATCTGTGCAATTATGACGTGCAATAATAATCGATTTATATTAACACGTTCGCTTCCGCATGGGTTGTATATACTCCACGTTGAATTTTAATTCGTTTACACCAATTGTCATCATTCAAGTACACTTATTAAATGAGAAATGAAAAACAAATATATTTTTTTTATAATCTAAATAATTAGGTCATTAAAACCAACAAAATTATTCTAAATTATTTGTATTTAACAAGAAAATTATGTCAATTTTCAAAAGTGTTTATTTTACACAGGTAAACAATTTCAATTATAAAATATAATATTAGATTGTCACCCAAGTCCTTGTGTTTTTTGCGAATAGTTTTAAAAAAGGAAAAAATAAAACACGCAACATTTTTAATCAATTATATATTCTCCTTCATTTTCTACATGTTTTTTCTATCTATCAATTAATTTTTTAATACTCATTTAGCAAAACATTGAATTTTTAGAAACAATAATTTCTTCAGTATCATTTTTTATGTCTTCCTTCGTTCGGTAATTTTTTCTATTTAAAAAATGTTGTAGAGATCTAAATAGATGATATCTTGGTGCTTTGTCCTGAGAATATAGTGGATGAGGTAGAAGTTCTTAAGTAAATTCATTTATTTTTTCATTTGTTTTCTTTGAAACGCGAGAGCGAGCATTATCTTGGTATAAAAATACTCTTTTTCGATTTAGAAGTGCCGGCCTTTTTATGGCCAAAGCCTGTTTCAAACTATCTAACTGTGCACCATACACGTCTGTCGTGATTGTCTACACATAATCCAATAATTCACAATGAATTACGTCTCCCATATCCTACTAAATGCACAGCATGATCTTCTTGGTGTTTAATCCGGCTCTTGGTGTAGGAATTTGTAGTTGATTCGCGTTTAACCACTACTTCTTGCATTGTGTATTGACGTATAGAATCCATTTCTCATCCCCAGTAACAATACGTTTCAAAAATGACTAACATTGTTTCCGAATCTATAATGACTGGCCTATTGATACACGATGCTCGAGATTCTGTTTGGATAATTTATGAGATACCCATTTATCGCTAGATGACACCATTCCCATTTTTTTAAGTGTTTATGAACAACTCCAGGATGCATTTCGAGTCTTTGTGCCAGCTTCCGTATCATTAACCTTGAATCTGTTTCGGTGACAGCTTTAATCTCCTTACTATCAATCACTTTTGATCTGCCTGACCTTGGTAAGTCTTTAATGTCTAAATTGTCGAAACAAAATTGTTTGAACCACATTTAGCACTTTCTAATTTTTATTGCATCCATGCCCATTGATTTACAGATGTTTTCGACTGCCATCGTTGCATTATGTCCGAGTTGGAACTCATAAAGCATAATTTAGCGTAACTGAGTTTTTTTTATGATAGATGTGATGGATTAATTGTCTGGTAGCAGCACTTAATTGATAATTCCATCTATAATTTACTAAAACGACAGCATATAATATTCCTTGGATGGAGTCTTCCTTTCAATTGTGGAGATGATGTATTATTATGTTTAGCCCATTGTTTCTGACGTTCAATATTGTTATAAAAAAATCTATTTTTCATTACCAATAACAATTTGATTCAAGAATTAATGCTCATTTTCTATTTGACAGAGATGATAAGTGTGGATGTCCATTCGTTGCTTCAGATTAAGTTCCGATAATTTATAAACAACCAACTGATCCAGCTTCAAAACTTTATAGTCGTTTTTAGATGACGATGGATTGTTGAATGTCATCTTTCATTCTAAATTTCTGCTATTGTATAATTCATTCTGATTTATACGAAAATACCGTATTGTTTATGGAATAACCCAATTTTATCGAATTACATTCAGTGGTACTCATTACAAAATTTTATTTTGTTTAGACTTTTTACAATATTATAACTATATATCACGATGAAATGTCACTGTTTGTTTTAGTACTGTAGAAAATTGAATACAAATTCATCACTCACCACCAAGACCATAAAATTACCTAAAAGTGTTCAAAAATCACTTACTTTTTACTTTATTCTCTGATGTGCATTTCGATAGCCGTTCCATCATCATTTTATATAATTTAGTTCCATTATCAAATCTAAATTTTATAATGCAATCCTCTAACGATGATAACATATTTATCGAAATGCACATCAGCGAATAAATTGTATAATAAATCATTATTGAACACTTTTACATAATCTTATGACTTTTGGGGCGTCATTTATTTGTGTAGCGATAAAAACGATATTAACGCAATTCTAAATTACTGAGACAAATTTAAAATAAACTTTTTACATTGATTAAATAGGAATACATGTATAGTGCTGTTTTATTTAAATTTTATGTAGACTCTTAAGCTAAGATAAAAAAAAACCTACTAATTAATCGATTATGATAAAACAAACATGTATGCGTTCTTTGGAATTAAAGTAGCTTCCCTTACAATCATATCTACATAAAAGATATTTGCTCAAGTTCTTATCAAAGTTTAACTTTCGATAAACAAATGTTATATTAATTTTATGTATGTGTTTAATTGTCGTTTGTTAAACGCCGAATGGTCAACAATAAAACCGTTGCTATTCGATTATTATCTCTTAATTAGTTCGTGGTTATAGTTAAGGTGTTAACTTTCTGCTTAAACTGTGTGCGTTATTAGATATTCGAGCGATTCGTACAAAAATGGGTAGATATAGGCATACTTTCGAAATGGAAAGAACAAGAAGACATCATTCGGATTTGTACGATTCGAAATATTCTACTGTACAGGTAAACGAATAAAAATCAAAATCTAATCATGTTTATATGCAGAAAGTTAAATTAACAAATGTTTAACAAGAGGTGCTTTTTAAGAGTGATAAAACTTTAAATTGAAATAAAACACATAATAACTGACCAAATGACTATTATATGGTATTATTTAAAAGATAATTTTATGACATTAATATTTAGAAATAATTTTGGGCATATGTGCACTACAGCTACCTCTGATATACCGCATTGTGTCAGTCCAATTTCGGGTCATTTTTTTAAGTTATTGGGGCCTTATGTCCGCATAACGGGAATTATATTGGCTTCTATAATGCCTCAATTGTTGCTGGTTTATCACCATAAACCAGAGACTTTACATATCCACAAAGAAAATAATCCAGAGGCATCAGATCACTCGATCGTGAGGGTCAATTTACTGGTCCATTTTTGGAGATAACATTATCGCCGAATTTTTGTTTCAATAACTCGATTGTTTTGATCGAAGTATAGCATATGGCATCATCCTGCTAAAACCATATCTCTTCCAGATCGAAGTCATGCAAATTTAGAATCAAATAATCATTGATCATCATTCTGTAACGAACATAATTGACGGTAATGTACTCTCTGGCTTCATTTCGAAAGAAATCAGGTCCGATGATGCCATCAGCGTGCAATCTGCACCATTTTTATGAATATAACGGGTTCTCGTGAATCACTTCAGGATTGGTCTCACTTCAAATGCGGCAATTTTACTTATTAACATACCCGTTAAATCAAAAATGAGCATCACTGAACAAAATTTTTGCTCTATAAGTTAAGCGGACAGAATACTGATTTTTGAAACAAATTTCCTCAATTTGGAAACGTTTCTCAAGTGTGAAACTTTTCACAATGATTTATCAAAGTATATTGAATCCAAATATTACTTATAGCGCGCAAACTGACAACTAATTTGACAGATATCCATATCGAAATTTCTAAAAGAAATCTTTTATGTGTATGTATATGTATGTATATATATATATATATATATATATATATATATATATATATATACACAAATAATGGAAATTACCGTTGTGACGTAAAACAATCCATAATAATTATAAGTATATTTAAAATTATTTGTAGAAAACAAAGATTGTATTCAGTGACATTAAATAAACAAATAATATATTAACACAAATAAACCACTAAATTCAATATCACAAAGTTTCTACAAAAAATGTAATAATCAATTAAAATCTAAATTATATACTGATATTTATTTTAATGGTTATAATATCATTGTAAAAACGTTGCATTATAAAATCGGAAGTGAACAATAAGTTACTCATATAATTTTTTACAAATTGTGATAGTGGGTTGCGTGATTTGTGTTGTGATAAAAATGATTTTAACACAAAATTTAAGTTACCCAGACAAATTTAAAAGATACCTTCTATTCTATCAACAGAATAGAACTACATTTAATATGTTGGTTTCTTTAAATTGTATGTAGAATTTTAACAACGATAAAATACACATATAATGTGATTCATCAATTACAGTAGAATCGAACTTTTCACGTTCTGTTCGATCAAACTTCCTTTATTGTAGTATCTAATTTGATAACGAATATCTGCTCAAATTATCAGAATATTCCTCTGACTATTCGATATATAAATGTAATAATATATATATATATATATATATATATATATATATATATATATATACGAGGATCGTTTGATAAGCATGGTAAATTTATTTATTGTTTAATTTAATTAAATGTTTCAATTTAGTTTTTCTTACTTTTTTACCATACTTATCAAACCCTCGTATATATTGATATATATATATATATATATATATATATTATGTATATATGTTTTATTTACTAGTGATTTAATAAACGCTAAATGGCCATCCATAAAAGATCGTTGTTACTGGATTATTGTCTTTTAATTATTTCATGGTTATGGTATTAAATTTCTGCTCGAATTATGTGAATTAAAAGATATTCTAACAATTAGTGTAAAAATTGGTAAATATAGACTTACTCAAAATAAAAAGAACAAGAAGATATCATTCAAATTTATAAAATTGGAAATATTCTATTGTACAAAAGAACAAAATTTGCAATACAAAAGTATTTATATGCAAAAAGTGAAATTAACAAATGTATAATTAATACACTTATTTAAATACATATATGTATATTATATATATATATAGCGTCTTCTTTTAACCATCATTGGTTTTCTGCTTTTATATTGTTCAAAAAAACGTTCTGTATTTTAAATCCTCGTCACATAAATAGACACTGATTTTTCGGATTTTTTTTAAATATATTTCTTAATATTATAGAATGAAATTTATATTTAATATACATATAAATGATTGATTTTTTAAAACTATAAATAAAAACAAATAAATATCTCAAAGATTTGTATTGAATGATTCAAAAACAGTGATTCAGTTATAGGCAATATAATGGTTATTTGAAAATTTCTTTCGTTTGTTTTCGATATTAAATTGCAAGTTGAGTTAAATATAATCAACTTTACTTAAATTGCTTTTATTTTATGATATTTGACAAGTAAATTTTGTACTTTATTTTAATAAAACAATGATTGTACTAATTAATGTTTTTATTTGTATCTGGCATTATTATAAAAATGAAATTTCTTTTTTTGCATTTTGTTTTTTTTATTTTCTAAAAGGCAAGAATGCAACTCAAATACCAAAAAAAATATATGCAATGTATGAAAAATATGTAGCTAATGAACGTAGAAGTCAAAAATGATTTGCGAAGTGTTGTGTTGGATATTTCCGCTGATGAAGCATTTCGCTCATATACCTGTTCAGAATTGTTAGTAACCAAATCAAACTGATTGAAATTAAGCAACGTTGACAATTATCTGAGATGAAATAAATACAATTAGAAATAAAAGTAAAAATCTAATAGATTTTTTTATCCAATTGCATATTTCAATTCTGTCTTATTGTTTACTGAATAAAAACTTTTTCACACTGATATATGTAAAGTCCATCTAAATGTGACGCCTAGATTTGTGTTTCATTAAAAAGAAACAAAAGAAGCTATACACATGTTTCTCTTCAATAAAAGACAAATATAGACATCACATTTGGATCATCCTATACTATGTACTTACCGTATACATACCAGTTTTCTGTTTAACATTTTTTTTTTTTTTATAATTGTATATTAAAATACTGAAGCTTGATCGCACCATATGTATTTCGATCTGTTCAGTAATCGTTTTCAAACGATTATAATTTATTTCAGTTTATTTATTATCCATCATTTTTATCATCCGCCTAGTCAATTCATATCTTATCGTATTGGTTATGAATCCATTTTATTAAATTTCTGATTTTATTTTCTCGAAACTATTTATTTCTGAAAAGAATGAATATGTGTAAAAATAACTTTCACACAAATTAACTATCACTCCAATAGTACAAAATATTGAAAAAGTATTTAATAATTAATTATTGTTCATTTTAATTGTTTATAAGCTGATGTCCATTTCGATGACAATGTCATCAACAAAATACTCCGTTATAAAGATTTTTATAATGCAACGCTCTGATGATGACACTGCTATCGAAATGTGAATCAGCTTATAAACAAATAAAATAAACGTTAAATAATTATTGAACACTTTTTCAATATAATGTAATCATAGGATGATAGTTTATTTGTATGAAAGTAAATTCGCCACAGTTTTGAAACAAATAGCGTAAAAGTCACTACTAGAATTATTAAAAACAATTCTTACTCTTATACCCACTGTTCTCATGTTTTCTAGTATTGTTTGTCTCAAATATGTGCATATGAATTTTTTACAACCACTTTTCGTTTTAAAATCATCTTTAGGCAGATAATATTGAAATTTCGAAAGCCCATATTCGATTCTACAGATAATAAATCATGACTCATACAATTTTAGCAACCTCTTTCTATTCCCTGCTGAATGAGGCCTTTCTCAAAACCTTCCACTTTGATCGATCGATTTCTCTTTCATGCCGCTTGAACAAATTTTCTTACGTCTCTATCTTGTGTATTTAATTTTTTATACATATGCGTTTCTAATTATTAATTTATTTTGTTTATCAGTAATCTCTTCTTGCTACATCATCAGCCAATTTCTATTTCAAACTTTTCATTTTTGCTGTAATGTCTGTAACTTGCATTTTTCTTATTTACTCAAATATTTTTCTGTCTCTACATGGATATATATATATATATATATATATATATATATTAGCAAAAGTGAGATGTTTAAATTAAAAATGAGCCAATCATGTAACAAAAAAAAAAGATTATCAACGGATAAGAAAAATTATCTTGGATAGATACGACATAAACAGAGATATAAGAAAATTGGTCGGAGTGGAGTAAACTTAACTTTCAATGCATACTTCTAATAATATCAATAAATATTTGTATTTAGATTTTTATTATTTAAATTTTTTCTTCTTAACAAAAGTCAATTTATTTTCTTATAAATAAACTATTTATTTTAATGATGATGACATGACTATCAGAATTAATTATCGAATTATTTGAAACTAAATAGTTGTTATTAATATTTGAGTTTTTTAAAATACAGATTCATCCAAATGTGATGCTTAGATTTGTATTTCATTAAAAAAAAACATGTGTATAGTTCCTTTTGTGTTTTTTTTAATATACGAGTGTGGGATCAGAAGTACTCGACCCAACAAAGAAAACACAAAAATTTTGGAAAAAAATATATTTATTTTTCAAAATACTCGTACACAAATCTAGGCATCACATTTGGATGACCTTATATATCAATGATTTTTTCGTCTCTATTGTGTAAAATTATTCTAATTTAAAAACAAAAACTCTATAATTTAAATAAAATTCAAATAAATAATCATTAAGAAATGCAATTTTCATTGCATAGAATTAGCAGTTATTACTGGCATTTGATTTTGTTAAAATGTACCAAAAAATGCTCATTTAAATTTAAAATTATACTAACCTAAAGAATATTTCTATATTTTAAATGAATTGTCTTAAATGAATGTTTGTATTTAACTGTACTTTCATTATATGCTATTATTCTACTTACAATTTTAGTACGGGACTAAATTCCAATTTATTTTCGATTATTGATTTATATGTCTCCATGCTATATTTATTTATTATTTCTTCTATGATGTTGATTTTTATTCTTAGTTCTCGAATAAATATATATACAAGTGCCTAGTAAGTAAGTAAAGTTGAACATAAAAATGCATTTAGTCATATAATTGTAAAGAATAAAAAAAGATATAATCTAGATATGTCAGTTTATTAATATATTTATTTAATTGAGCACAAACAGTGCACTAAATGGATATGAAAAATAATAATGTAACTGATTCACCTTCATATCTGTCGACGGACTCGAACGCTGCGTGTATATTATTGCTGACCCCTCGAAGTAAATGCATGCAGGAACTTTGCTCGCCCACAGATTGACAGTTAATGAAATAATGACTAAAGACATTGTCACAAATGATTTTGTGTGATGCTGTGTAGCAAGTACAAACACACTTGCTAAATTTGTTTTTTTCTGACACATTGGCAACAAAGAACAGAGATAACGTCTAGTTTAGCATAGATCCACACGTCCCTGTATACAAAAACTAACCTTAATTCAACACTTATTCTCGTTTAATGATAAATTAAGGGTTCAGTTTGTTACCAGTCGTTATCCAAAAAACATTATTGCGAATTTTTCTTTTTCGTATACGATGTGATGTATTTCACGGCGCAATATTAATAATCGAAACGTGAATTAGGTGATTTTTAGTTCGTGTAAAGTGCTTTAAAAACAGCCATGTTCGACAGTTTTAACATAAAAAGTGCTGAGTACGAAACAATTAATTTAATAATTCATTGATTCACGTAAATACAAAATCATATCAATTAAAGATTTAACTTAAACACTTTGTCTGTATTAAATAATTTTCTAAAAATATTATTTTTATTTTAATCCTCTTAACATTGTACAATAATTGAAATATCATCTTTTTTATATTTGTGCGAAATACTTTGACTCAATATTTTATCTTTTAAAAACTACTATTTATTATCAAATTTTAAATGTA
The DNA here is from genome assembly GCA_029203775.1 of Neoneuromus ignobilis. NCBI lineage: Eukaryota > Metazoa > Arthropoda > Insecta > Megaloptera > Corydalidae > Neoneuromus > Neoneuromus ignobilis. The sequence continues at coordinate 37,636,933 of CP092091.1, read as the reverse complement.
TTTAGAAAAACGTTCACCGCATTAGGAAATGGTGTTCTATAAATATTTAGAAATTTATATAGTCTAATAGCGCATACAACTTTTTAAATAGTCACATTAGAAAAACAATTATTATATAAATATTTTAAATTTCATATACAATAAAAAATACTATATAAGTTTGTAAAAAATGTCATTACTCTTTAAAAAAAATTATTAAAAATATAATTTCATCTAATAAGATTTCATTTCTTAAATACTGTTGACTCTTAATAAATATTTTAGTAGTCAATTCTAATTGCATATATATATATATATATATATATATAAAAGTGTAAAATATATACAAATATCATAATTATTTAAGAAAAATATTGATTTAGAATAATATTTTGTTCATATATATTTTCGATAATAAATTGGAACATCCCTAGATTGTAAAATGAATAAGAATTTATTTTAAATAAATTTAAACAGTGTTGTATGTGTGTGTAAATATATATATATATATATATATATATATATATATATATATATATATATATATATATATAAATTTGTATGTGCTACTTTAAAATACTTTTAACAAATTAAAAATATATCTCATTTAAAAATAATACCTTTACAGTATTTTAATAAATTTTGTTTAATAAAACATATTTATTAATTTACATATTAAAGTTATTATTTTGTTGAAGTCGCCAATAAATCATTTTTATTTAAAATAAATTAAGCTGATTAAAAAAAAACTTCATTTAAATATTTTTTTAATTAAATACTTTTAATGATTAACTCATTAAATTAATTAATTTTTCCGAAATTGTCATAAATAAATTTATTTGTTTTAATACAACTTAAATAATTAATGTATATATATATATAAAATTTACATAAAAATATATATTAATCAAATCATCGAACTAATTATTTTCTTTCAATTTGTTATTGACGAATTAAATTGTTTTGAACAAATTAAGAGAATTAAAAATATTCTTTACTTAATTATATTTTATTTTATAAATATATTTTTTCTTTGAAGTTATTATAAAATTGATATCTAATTTAAAATAAATATTACAAATTAGAAAACATTTAATTTAAATATTTTTTATTATATTGTATTTTATTGAATTCCATATATTTATCAATTAATTTACTAAATTTAACTTAAATATATTGTGCAACTGTTAAAATTAACTAGTGACTGATTTTAAAAAAAATAATTTATATTAACACTTCTCTATTTATTAAATTTAACATTTTTTTGTATAATAATTCTATTTGATCTAGCAAAACAAACAAATATATATATTTACACACATAAATGTGCCGGTTGCAATAGCAGCTTTTATACATTTAACTGAATGAAAACCTCTTTCAAAATCATCTAATTTTAGTACTTCAGCGTCTTTTTCTCCCATTCTACACTGATAAATTTCTCATATAATATATACATGTCAATATGCGTTTTTATATGAAAGTAATTAAAATAAAAATAAATTAAGATTAAACAATAAAATTGATTTGTTGGAGACAAAATTGATAAAAAAATATTTCAAATATATCGGCTACTACATTTTTTGATATTTTATTTCATAATACACTTATATTAAACATAAATGATAAGATATTTAATTTGATTACTTTTTACCTTACCATTTCTGTACAAAAGTGTGTGTGTGCATGTGTATATATATATATATATATATATATATATATATATATATATTCATTTAAATAAATATAAATTAAATGTGTGAATGACAAGTAAAATAATTTGTTGAAAACAAAATTTGATAAAAATATTTAAAAAATATCTGCTCATACTTGTTTTATATACATATTATTGTATTTTGTAATAAAACTATATCAAATGTAAACGATAAGACATTTAAATTTGATTAGTTCTCCTGAATTACTGTTTTTATGTAAAAGTGTATATTTATATATATATATATATTTATATATATATATATATATATATATACACGAAAGCATGCAAGTTCTGTGTGTATAAATAATTAAATCGAATTAAATGGCAAAGGACAGTAAAAATTAAAAATAATTTTTTGAAGATAAAATTGGTGAAAAATATTTAAAACGTAATATGTTTTCCATCCATATAAATATATATATATATATATATATATATATATATATATATATATATATAATTTGATCAAACAAATGTACTGTATAGGTTTATGTGCAATAAAGAAACAGCTTAAGTACTAGTAACAATAAACGATTTAAAGGGCTTAGCTAAACACACGCAGTCAAACCATTTAAAAATTAGGGACCCCTGAAGTGTGTATTAAATTTAATTGAATTTATAACATGTTTTAAGCTACCTTAAAAGCAATAAATTATTGTCGAAGTGTTATTATCCAATTAATTAAAGATATAAAGCGTGTCTAATCAAAAATAGAAAAATTCATAGTTTTGTAAACGTGCTAACTGATTAAACAATTAGTTTTTATGATCCCAAATATTTAATATATTGATATAATTTAGTAAGCTTGGCTTTTTAATACTTTAAAAAGGTTGTAAAATATTTTGATTTATTACGGACATTTTTTAAAATTACATATAAGTGAACATAAATAATAATAAAAAAATGAGTAATTATTAAATAATTAATCATTGTTGATTAAAAGATATTTTATAATTTTGGTAATATAAAAAATCAGTTGAAGATTTGTATTTGAAATATACAACAACAATACTCTATGTGAAAAATTATTCCAAGTGATTTTTAAAATTTATTAGTCACAAATTGATGAATTCTAAAAATATTCCCATTTTAATTTGTGTCATTAAGTCTACTATATATTCAATTACTAAGTAAATTAATAAAATACAAAATTGTTATAAAAATTAGATATTTTGATATGTAAATAATATAATATATATATATATATATATATATATATATATATATATATATATATATATATATATATATATATATATATACATATATATATATATGATCATCCAAATGTGACGCCTAGATTTGTATTTTATTAAAAAGAGCTATATGTATAGAGAAACATGTGTAACGTTTCCTTTGTTTCTTTTTAGTAAAACACTTTAATAAGTAAACACTTTAGTCTTTTTAGTAAATCTAGGAGTCACATTTGAATGATCCTATATATACATACATATATACAGATAACTTTTTTATAACGTGATTTACAAATTATAGTTACCTTTATTTAACGTGGTTGCGGTTTCATTATAACTCGATCTACAAATTGCAGTAAATCTTATATTTTTCACTGCGCAACTTAAAACTCAAATTTTATCTTCATTAAATTTGTCTGTCCGTATAATTCATGTAGTTATAAGTAGAAAATTTATATTAGTGAAAATACCATTTACTAATGATCTAAATCTCGCATTACGCGATTTATATAACGCAAAATTTCTATGGAACATAATATTTGCGTTATGCGTGAATTACTTTTATATATATATACAGATATATATATATATATATATATATATATATATATATATGTATATATATATATATATATATATATATATATATATATATATATATATATATATATATATATATATTGAAAGAAAAATTAACCGTTGGTAATTTTATAAACCGTAAAATAATGCTCCTTTATTTAATTGAATATTTAATTAAAAAAATGCTTTTTTTAAATTCAATATATTACTAAAATTTACATTTTAATACATAATTTGCATTAAATTGATATCAATATCTATGTTAAAAAGATTTATAATCATGATTAGTTTTGTAAAGTATAAAATAATTATCCTGGAATTCTTTTGTTCTAATATAATTTAAAATATATGCTTGCATTGTTGGCATATTTTCATTCAAGAATTTTTAGCTCTTTTTATTTTCGAGCTCATATGTGTAATGTTTATATATATATATATATATATATATATATATATATATATGTACATACATAAAAATCATATGAGTATAATCTTAAATATGTGCGTGTGTTTACGCAGAAAAAGTCCATTGTAATAAAATTACAAGTTATAATCACATGTTACATAGCATGTTATACCGTTTTATTAAAGTTTATAAGAAAATTATTTACTTCCAAATTATGTGTCAGCAAATTCTTCAATTTATTTACGCACTTAGCGAATAGTCCTCTTACTCAATTATTTAATTTTATATTCAGTTAATGTGTGTAAATTAATCATTAATGTAGTGATAAATATAATTAATTAAAGACAATAATAAAATATAAAATATTATTAATAATTATCGTATAAAAAAATCAAAATTAAGAACAATGACGACACCAAACACAGAAGATTCTCTTCACGATTACGATAGTTCGTTAGCTATTTTCGGCGTGGAGGACGATGGTCTTATGGAAGCAATACATCATCATTTGCATGGAAACAAACAACGACAATATCAAAAACAAGAGAGATCACCGTCGCCGACACGTGCACCTCAGGCCGCGTTTTATCCATGCCCTCCACCAGAAAATGAAGAATATGCCTTGGAAATTGACAGATATGAAATCGATGATGTAAGAATTACTTTTTGTGCCTGTTAGCATTGCTAATGCATGATCGAAATGTATTTTCTCTCTTTTATATCTATCTGGATTTTTCAATTACATTACATGGCTTCAACAAAACAATCTTTCTGTGAAATATTATTCTGTACACAAAATCGGTTAAGAATTTAAACTTTTATACCTGTTATGAAGGAGATGTAAAGCTTTTGTTATTTTTATTATATTTTTACTTGTGGTTATTCATGAAATAACTAGCAGATATATTGAGCGAGTGAATAAGTGATGAAAAAATGTTATATTCAACGTTGTTTTTGGCAGTATTCAATAAAATGGAAACAAATTAACACGGGATTTTTATCAACATACATACATACGCACACACACACAAATATATATATATATATATTATATATATTTTTTATTATCATAATCAACAGTCTCTTTTTATTCACTATTAAACATTTTTTCAAAACTTTTTCCTTCAAAAATTTCAAAACCTCTCTCCTCCAGTCAATTTGGACAATTTTACTTATGTCTGTCCCATTTATCCATTAGTCTCTTCCTGGGCCTTTTTATATATCTTGATTCACAATCAATAATTTTTCTTGCCCATTGGTGGTCTTCTTTTATTACTACATAATCAACCTATTTATATTTCAAACTTCCCATTTTTGTTTTAATGTTCATAACTTTCGTTTTTTCTCTGATCCACTCAGCTCTCTTTTAGTTCATACGTTTTATATACACACACATATATATATATATATATATATATATATATATATATATATATATATATATATATATATATATATATATATATATATATAGTGAGTCACAAAAATCATGGGACATATGCATAATTTAAAAAAAAAACAACAAAATAGGCTTAGTTGATACTTTATATTCAATTTTTTAATATAAACAAACATAAACGTCTCAGAAATAGATGAAAAAACTAATTTCTCAACTTTGATTATTATAATAAAAAATAAATAAACTTAAACAATTAAACGTAACAAATCGATCTCGTAAAAGTCATAGGACAAGGTAGTACTAAGAACATAATTACAATCATAATTCTTTGCAATTAATTTTAATATTTAGTAGGACTTCTCTTTGATTCCAGTACTTTAATTTTCTTGTCATTGATTTTACTATATCAGTAGTTACTTGGATAGGAATAATGGCTGATTCATTTGCCAAAAAAAAATGTCAATGCCTCTTTTGAAATAAGTTTATGCTTTCTAACTTTTTTGTTCAAAAACATTCCAAAGATACTCGATTCAAAATCGAAAAACTGGAGCGACGTTTCAATTATTTTTGAACAATTATGTAGTAACCAGAAGCACACCATGTAATTTGTGCTTTGTGTCATTGTCCTGGTAATATTTAAAAGTGTTTCTCAGATTCAATTCCTCCGAATTTTGCCTTAAATGATTTTTAGGAATATTTAAATATACATACTGATTCATTATTTCATCAATAAAACCTAAATTAGCATACAACCCCAAACCATAACAGCCCTACCGTTATACTTTACAGTCAGTATTAAGTTTTCGTTTTCAATTCTTCATTAGACCTTCGTCACGTATTTATCCGACCATCACTCCCAAAAATGTTGAATATACTTTCATCTGCAAATATGATGTATTTTCAATATTATAAATCTAAATTTTCGTAACTTTTGCAAATTTTAATCTCATTTTCGATTTGTTTCTTTCACGAAAAATTTTCTCCTCGCGGTTCTTACATGAAAACCGAAGTTATTGATCAATGTGTTCATTGTTTTTTAATTTACGTTTTTTCTGTTATTATTTCCAAATCGACAGCAATTTTTGGTGAATTTATTCTTGGATTTTATTTGATTTTTTTAATATAATTCTTTTACTAAATTCGTTTAGTAGATTTGGACGACGACATCGAACTTTATTTTTTATTCGGTTTTCAATTTGAAATATTTTTATTACATTGAATACTCTAGAAAGACTTATTTTAAGTTTTGTGTAATCTTTCTTACAGTTCTATTTTCTAATATACAATTATTTTAAAAGAGGTATTGACAAAAATTCTAGCAGATGAATCGATCATTATTCCCACCCAAATAACTACTAATATAGTAAAATCAATGACGGGAAGGTAAAACAAAGTTCTGGAATCAAAGAGAAATCTCACTAAATATTAAAATTAATTAAATATGATTGTAACTGTGTTTTAAATATTACATTGTCCCATGACTTCTGTAAATTCGATTTTTACTTTTAATTATTTGAGTTTTTTTATATACAGTAGTAACCAAAATTAAGAAATTTGTTTTTCTTTTATTTTTGAAACGTTTATGTTTTTTAATATTAAGTAAAAAAATATATATAATGAATCAATTCAGTCTATTTTGTTGTTTTTTCAAAATTACACATGTGCCCATGACTTTTGTGACTTATTGCATATACAATATATATATATATATATATATATATATATATATATATATATATATATGCAGATTATATATTATTTATTAAAATAATAATTTCCACTTTGTTTTTTAAAAAAAAATCATAAAAAGAAAATGTGGCCAATATTATATATTCTTCATACAATAAATACAACATTACAATATATATATATATATATATATATATATATATATATATATATATATATATATATATATATATAACGACAGTTATGACAAGTTTAATATTTAAAAACTGAATACGTGTAGCATATTAAACAAATCGCGAACTGATTATAAAATGAAGATGCAGTGCGACACGAATAAATTTATTGATAAACATGTTTGTTTACATTGAATTTATTCCGTTATTTACAAGAATGTTTTTTTAATTCTGACGAAATATGAAACGCGAAGATAATATTAAGTAAACAGCGGAGGATAAAACGAATCTTTTAACAATAATTTAATGACGTCATAAATGTTATATTTCACTGTACACAGACAAAAAACATATTGGCATAGTTAAGATTTTCGCAAATAAATAATTTGTATTCTGTTATCTAAAATGGTTTTACCGAATATTTGAAAAAGGAAAATACACTTTTTTATTATCAAGTCACAAAATTTTCAGATTGCGCTCTTATTATTCTCAGAAAAAATAGACAAGGAATAATTAAATAAAAAATATAGATAAAACTATATATATATATATATATATATATATATATATATATATATATAGAGAGAGAGAGAGAGAGAGAGAGACACACAGCTAAATGTGACACCTAGATTTGTGTTTTATTAAAAAGAAACTATACACATATTTATTTTTAATAAAACATAAATCTAGACGTCACATTAGAATTACTCTCTCTCTTTCTTTCTTTCTCTCTCTCTCTCTGTATATATATATATATATATATATATATATATATATATATATATATATATATATATATATATATATATATATATATATATATATATATATGTATATATATATATATATATATATATATATATATATATATATATATATATATATATATATATATATATATATATATATATATATATATATATATATATATATTAAATCATCATCTTTAATAATAATAATCATCATCATCATCTTTAATCTTCATCATCATTACAGTGTATATCAATCTACTGCTGGATAAAAGTGTCATCAAATGCTAATGGTGTTTAAATGTATTCTCGAGACACTTTCACTTTCTTCTATCCACCGTCAGTTTTTTTAATTTTTGCCTCCACTATGCTTTATAGTTTCATTTATTCATATTTGATTTAGTTTTCTTTTTGGTATCATTTTATCGTTTGATTTCCATTCTATAATAATTCTTATACACTTGTTACTCCCTTTTTTTACTCTATTTTCTGTCTATGTTCACTTTATTGATTTTACTTGTTTTATAATTACTCATCTGTTCTCATACCCATTTACCTTGTTTTGTGATCACGTCTAGAAATTACTGACATTATTTTCTTCATACTTCTTTGAGTTAAAAGTTTTTATTTCATTTTTACGTTCAGTGTCCAAGTTTAATATATATATATATATATATATATATATATATATAAATATATATATATATATATATATATATATATATATATATATATATATATATATATATATATATATATATATATATATATATATATATATATATATATTATATATGGTGTATTTTAAGCGTTATATAAATTTAAATTAAATCCCTATCGAAAGTTTTATCTAACCTAAAATACACTCCTTATCATACCTTTATATAAATATATACACACACATGTATATATAAATTTGTTTTAAAAACATCCTATATATATATATATGTATATGTGTATATTGTTCAAAAAGAAAAGTACTTGATCAATGTATCTTACCTGTTCTTGCTTATTGCAATGAACATAGATCTTCAATGACAAAATAATTCAGCTATTCCAGACAACGCAAAAAAGTATGAAAATATGTTAAGAATAACACAAGAAGATAAAACGAGAATTTAATGGACCAAAAAAACAGAAATTATAGATGTAACAAAAGTGAAAAATTTAAAATGGAAATGTGCCTGTCATACAGCAAGAAGAGAAGTTCTTCGATTAGTAAAAGAAATATTTTAAGAGGAACACAAATATATAAATAGGTCTAGAAAGAGACTTGTAGATGAATTGAATAGAGACATAAAAAATCATTGAAATGGATTGATAGAAAAAACATTATATTGGTTAAGTATAAAATTTTGGAAGATTTCTTCATCCAGCAGTAGATGCTGTTGCTGCTGATATACATTTATATATATATATATATATATATATATATATATATATATATATATATAATATTTGATAAGGCTATATTTAATTTTTTATATACATATTGAAAACTGTTTACTTAACCAAAATGCGGCGCTTTGTATTTGCATATTTTTAATTGTTCGTTACATTTCTATTTGATGAAGCGTTTAGATTATAGTATGTCGAAATCCTGGGTGTACATTTTATAAACTTGAGTATTAAGAATTGTTATCTAAAATAAAACCTTTGATAAAAATACGATAATGAATAATATGGAAATAGTTTTTTCAACATATATCACATTTTAAATATTTTTTTATAAACTTTGACTTTATAATTAAGAACATTTCTCGACTCTATATTTATTCATTATTTTATTCAATTATAAAATAACAAATGACCTGTAATAAATATTCTAATGCTATCAATAGTTATAAGTAATATCACTCTTAATATTTTAAATAAATCATTTAATTTCATTGATATGTTTCGTTGTTAATATAATATTATTATTTTGTCAAAATTTATTGTATTTATAAAATATAATAAGTTTCTGTTAGAAGTATGTATTGAAAATATTTTTTTGACAAACATCTTTATTAATTTTAAAGAAATTTGAAACATAAGTTTAATAAAAATTATTTTCATTCTTCTCTTACAACTTTTTATCACCTTGCTAAAATGTGAATTTATATTGAAAGAATCACAATGATTTCGATATAATGGAATTATTTATTCATTTTTGTATTTGTTCGAAAATTCAAAAATTTATATCCTTCGACCCTACAATTTACTGTACATTTTTTTTAAAAATTATCGCTTTTAGAGATAAGAGATTGTGTTTACCTTTCTAACTCAAAGATTTCTACGAATGTCCTGAATCACAAAAACATTTGCGTTGTACAGAGTTAACTAAAACTTTTTGTTTCCACAAGTACCACCATTTGTGTAGCTTTTTTTGACGTTGTTTGAGATCACACTATTTTCTGATGCTAGTTATTTACTATTACCTTTTTTGTAATTGTGTTTCAATTGCATACAGAATTCCTCGAATAATGATGTCTAATAAAATAGTTCATTTAATTGATACGAATAATGTGGATAGAAGTCAAGAAATGTTATGTGAATTTAAACAAGAGGAAAAGGATAGATATCTTTGTGATGAGTTCGATGATGAATCCAACTATGAAATTCATAGTAAACATAATAATCAGAGTGAAATTTATTTTACTGAAAATAGGGATTTATCCGAAAATGAGAGGACAATTCTTCATATAATTAATTAACCTTTTTATGAAAAAAATGTCAAAACTGGAAGAAAAGCATGCCAACTAGAAATATACAAATCCGGTCTTATCTAGAAATAGAACTAATAAATGATTACTGAAAGAGTCACGAATATTAAATCTAAAAAAATCAATGAGGCAGCAAGAAGTAAGTTTGTAGAGATGTATTATAATAACCAAACCCAACACAAGATCCAGAAAAGGGCAAATGAAGAAAATATATGTAATGTAAGAGCTGTAAAACCAAATATTACTACAAGATAATGTAGAAATTGATTGTGTTTAGTCTATTCAATATTTGTTTGTGAGGAGTGTTTTACGGAAAGTGGGCTAAAATCGAACCTCGACGACTAATGTATAGATTTTTTTATCTTTTATTTATACTTTGCTGAAATTATTGTTATTAAGTTACTTAATTATTACTTTATATTAATCAAAATAAATTTTGCTTAACAAAAGATTTTTAATATAGTAAATATACAAGAAATAGCACGACTTATGTAACATATTTTATTATCTTAATATAAAGACTTATTTTTGGAACATTTCTTCCACAATTTGTTTTCCAATAAGGCCTTTAACATTTTATTCTTTTATTCAAATAAAGTATTAATCACATAATTTATTACATAATAATAACAATTTGAGTCTATCAATTCCCATCTGATCGTTGATAGAGATTCATTACTCATCTGATCAGGGTTAATAATCATTTTTTATCGAATGACTATTTTAATTTGTATAATCGTTAACTATATTTACCGATTGTGTCTATTTTACGTAGTGGCAACAGTTTATTTATTTTATAATAAATAATTACATACATATTTTAAATTATATCAAATAATTGAATTTTTATTTAAAAAAAAAATAATGAATTTATTTTACAATAATTATTTATATATATTATTGAAACTATGTGTATTATTTTTCTACTTTTTTTAAAAAAAATAATTATTTTTTCAAAAATAAACATAAAATAAATTAAGAAATATTTTACATACATAATTCAATGTTTCAATCATTTTTAATACACATTATTGCTCAAAAGAGAATATTTGGAAATAGTGATAAATAATTTAAGACTTATTGTCAATATATTTATTATTCAAAAATTGTTCAACATAATTCAATAATTCATAACATATCATATCTTAAACATTGCGGCAAATGAATAATGATATCGTTTTAAATTCCAGTCTGCATTTTGGTGTCATTAACACTCTGTTTTCACTTCTTCAAATTCAATTTGTTTCATTGTATTATGTAACTTGTTTCGCTCAAGAAGATAATGAGAATTTATATAAAATATTTCTGATCTTTATGTATTAATAATTAATTAAAATTTGAAATTCCCATAGCTACATATTTTAATGTAATTATATATATATATATATATATATATATATATATATATATATATATATATAAGGTTAATGAAAAAGTCATTTCGCTTTTTATGTATGAAATTAATACATGTTTTCTTTTATTCTACATTATTCAATAAATTACATAATTTCCATTATTCCTTGTTACTGTATTCTATCCTTTAGAAAATTTATCGAGTCCATCGATAAAAAAGAATACTGATTTAAATTCAAAAAATTCTCGATATATATTTTTTTCTACGTATGAATTCAATTTTCTGGCATTAATATCATTTTATAAGATCAGAATTGATAGTAATTAGAAGATACCAAGTTAAGTGAATAAGAAAGATGTATAAAGATTTCCCAATAAAGATCATTTAAGCCATATATTGAATGATATTATGTTGATAAAAAATAACACTTTTTCTGTTTACCAAGTCTAGACTTTTAATATGAATTTTTTTCACTTCAATTAGTTGTTTGTAGTAGCGATTTGAATAAATAACTTCGCCATTTTCGAAAACTTCAAAATTCCATGATCTTATAATCCCACCAACAGCACGACATCAATTTACATTGGTTTATTTCAACCTTCACAGTCACCAATGGAATTTCACCTTTTAGTAATCAACGTCTTTTTCTTACTAAATCACTGTATAAACTCTATTTTTTATTTCTTGTTACAATTCGTTTAAAATATAGTTCATTTGCTTGACAAAAAAGGATAATTGTGCTTGTCGTAAATTTGTTTATCAATTTTTTCTCTCTGCTTCTTTAAATATCCAAACATTAAAATTTGAAAGCATATTTAGTTTTTTTAAATAATCTAAAATTGTATACAATGAATGTTAAGTCTATATATTAATTCTTCTAAAGTGTATCGTGGATTTTCGACTGCCGTCTGCTTCAAAATGTCATCATCAACTGTTGAAAGTTTTCTTAAACAAGGCTTGCTATTTAAGTTAAAATTACTAAAACAGAATTTTTGAACTAAATTTGATACATACGTTCAGTAATTATGTCATTTACACAAATACACCATAGATATTTTTCGAGCAATTTGCTGCTCTAACACATTATTTAAAAATCATACAACATTATGAACCTAAAATACTCTATTAGATACCATGTTTATTTTTTAGAAGGAATTTAAACTAATATTGTATTTCTTAAAGTGAGAAGTTATAAATATTCAACGCGATTGCACTATTCTTATTTTTTTACATAACAATAATTTCCTCGCAATACTTCTTCACTGTTATGGTTTCACTTCCACGAAGGAAATAACAATAGACTAATTTTTCTGTAAACCACTATAACTTTAACATGATTGTTAGACTCCATAGATTACTAAAGTATGTCTGAGAACTCCATAAGCATATGACTACTGGTTAGATCAATTCAAATCATTATAAAAGATTAATTTTTTGTTAAGTATTGTATTCCAAAAAATGTACTCGTTTTGTTTTTTTGAAAAAATCGACATTTCTGCTATTTGTTTAATTCAAGAAACACCAAGGTAGTAACTCATTGTATCTATACATTTTCCTACAACTGCTGCAAAACGTATAACACAGCTGCGTGTGGGTTAGTTTCTATCATTGCTTTTAATCGAGAGTCGAGTGATAAAACTTCCATCGATGGTCAAATGGGGAACTAATAAGCCCAAATGTTTATTATTATATAATAAATTAAGTAGTTAATGCTTTAATTTAATAAAATTATAAAATATTAGAAGCCTTATTAGGAAACAAATTGCGAAAGAAATGTTTTAAAAATGTGTCTTTTTATTGAGATAATAAAATATGTTACATAGGTCTATATAGGTAATAAAATAGGTAAAAGAGATATACGGCTACTCAGACTCCATTCAACCTTTTCAGGGTTAATATAGCATTGTTCACAAAACTTTTAGATCTTTCTCAAAGTTTTCTTTCAAAGTCATTTTTACTAGGTCTACATTTAGAACTCCAATTTCGTACATTATTATCATTAACAATATTTTTTCGAATGCAAAATTAATCTTCCGCATAGTTTCTACTACAGCAGTTCTTTGTTGTTTTTTTAACAAATAAATTCTTTGCAGTTCCTTATAATTAACTATGATATATTTTTATTAACTCTGAAATATAGAAATCAATAAATTTCTCGAAAATGCGGTTCAGATATCAAGTATACATTTTTTTTTTGTAAAGATAAGTTTATAAATAATTTTCGGAACATTTTTTTCCCGTTGAAAAGAAGAATTTTATCAATTATGAAAAATTGTAGTTGCACATGAAAATATTTAATGAAAATGGAAATAATTTACAACTCAACTACATATTATTAATTTTAACCCTTTACGGTGATATGTCTGCTCTCAGCCACCAATGCACTTTTACCGTTACGGTCGATGTCTACTCTCAGCCACCAAAGCAAAGAATCATTCTGATCGTATAATTAGGCAAAGTTAACACGCTTCTGAGGTATATATAATTCTTAATAAGATTTTACAAGTTTTGTTTTTATTTAAATTATATTTTTATTAAAATGTTACTTTTTGAAAAATTCAAATAAAAAATACCTATAATGGCAAAAAGGAATTTAGTGAAAGACGTATCATGAAAATAGTGATGACGATTTTTATCTTAATTTTTTCAACAATTCTTTCGATGAAGAAACTGATAACGATTATTTTGAATATGTATCTAACAGTGATTCTGGTAGCGATATATTATAGTATCAATAAGAAGACGAATGAGACAGTTAAAAATTTTGAACGAAAGCAAAATAAAAGAAAATGATGAGCATTATAAAATATAATTTTTATATAAAAATTAAACATATTATACTGTTATGTTTTTACAAATGAAAAAGTTGAAAAACAAATAATAAATTTGGTTTATTCTTTATAGTTTTGTATTATGTTACCCGTGTTTCTTTAACAAAAATTAATTCTGACCAGGAAGGCACTTGAGTATAAACGAAATACGATCGCAAAGGGTTAAAAGGAAAACTTTTAACAAAATTTTATGTATAAGCTTGTGTGTGTGTGTATATATATATATATATATATATATATATATATATATATATATATATATATAGATAGATAGATAGATAGATAGATAGATAGATAGATAGATATTTGTACGTTTTTTTTTCTATAAATTAATATATTTATTTTCATTTTAGATGTATGGTCGTTACACGAAAGATTTAAGTCAATATGCTAAACAAGAAGCCAAACGTATAGATAAATTAAGGAGAGATTCGACTTTTGAAGTGGGATTAGAAAAACCGCCATCGAAAAAAACTGTTTGCGGTAAGTACAAATGTTCAAATCGATTGTAATTAAAGAATAGAAATAGAATGCATTAAAATGCATGTGGATGAGTAAAAGTACAAATTAGAATACTGTCTAAAAAATAATTATTGCAATTTATAAATGTAAAATTTGCATTGTATAGTTACTATGTGTGTTCATAGATTTTCTATCAATTCAATTAGTATATTGTAATATAATATAATATTAGTAGATTTAACAATATAGATAATATAACATAACTCATATGTTTCTACTAGAATTTTTATAGAGATATTTTTTTTTATAAAAGAAATCCAATGAATTAAAAACGTTAAATGCACATGTACGTTAATTAGATTTACTAGTAAAGTTTTTCAACAATAAATTTTAAAACACAGTATAAAATTAATATTTTTTAAAATTTTCTTCTGTAGTCATATAAACAAAAAAAATGTTAATGGTACTCAACCTTATTAGCATATATATATATATATATATATATATATATATATATATATATATATATATACCATGTAAAGATAGAAAGAGAGCCCAGTGAATTAGAAATAGAACAAAAGTTTTGAATGTTATGCCCAAAAGTGAGACGTTTGAAATAGAAATGGGTCGAAAATATAACAAAAAGAGACCACAATATATGTGCACATCACTGATGTATAAGATAAATTATTGATATGGAACCTAAATATATAAAAACGCTCAGAAAGAAATACATATATAAGAAAATTCATTGAAATGGACTGGAAGATAAAGATATTAGATCAATCGAAATGAAAAGTTAAACTCATCTACCTTTGGTATCAATTCAGTGATCTATTTCTTCGTCAGTAACAGAAAACAGACCCCTTTCAATGTGCTTTAGTAGAATAGCAATCCAATTAGGTGGCTGCCTAAGGGTCGAGTCCAAACATTCATACATAGGGGATAGTGTGATGCAGTATTACAATGCGAAAATTTTCTAAACCCACATTCTTGAATTTTGAAAATTCAGATTATGTTGAAGTTTGAAAGAACTTTCATCTCTAAAACATATTTTTTTAAGTAGATTGTTATCGACGTGTATTTTTTCGATCATTTCAGAACAAAAAAGAATATTTTCTTAAAATCTAATAGTAATAAGTCTTAGTATTTAGCGATGAAACTTAGATTGCCCATATCACACCAGAAAAGAACAGTCCTTACAATGTTGGCATACTGGGTCTCTAAAGCTAAAAAAAAATAAGCAGACACTGTCAACTCGTGTCAAATCGTGAATCATGGTCTTTTGAGATCGTAAAAGTGTCCTCGTGAACTTTGTGACGCAATGAACTGCCATAAATTCTAAGTCGTTTGCGAAACATTAAAAAAAAAACACGGTGAATAATTCAGAATAGTCTACTCATAGAGTTTGAATGTGGCATTTTCGAGTATCCTCCACAAAGTCCTAATCTTACCCTTAGTGATTATCACTTATTTCTTCACGTCAAAAATTTTTTGAGCTGCCAAAATCAGAAAATTTATCAAGAGACAAAATACATTGAATAATACTTCTTGGAAGACTTATGACTTTCAAGAAAATAGTGCAAAATCTAGTTAATTTACATGAAAAAGTAGTAAATGAATGCACTACATTCTGCTGTAAATACATTTTAAAAATGTCTTTATACTTTTAGATGCGCCTCGTATATCTACTAATATTAAATTAGATTGTCAAAAAAGTCATGACGTATTTTAACTGTTTTTCAAATATTATTTATTTATATAAAGTACAAAGTTTATTCAATAATTTATTTGCCATTTTGTTCGATGACCTTTTACGATTTTTCGCCGAGCTTCATAATTCCATGTTCATAGAAAGACCTGCCTTTATCAGCGAAAAACTGGACAAGGTGCTGTTTTATAGCCTCATCGAAATTGAACGTTTTACCACACAAGGAATTTTGCAAAGACCGAAACATGTGGAAGTCTGATGACGCAAGTTTGGGCGAGTACGCTGGGTGCTACAACATATCCCATCCAAGCTCCAATAATTATTGACGGGTGAACAAACTTGTGTGCGGTCTCACGTTGTCATGTTAAAACACAACTTCTTTACGATTAACGAGTTCTGGACACTTCTGAATGACGGATTCGTCCATACGCGTTTATACGCGCAGTCAAATGAACTTCTTTGAATTCATGACAAACCTAAATGTTGAGCTTGTTTATGTATCCCAGTTTCTTCAAATAGTTGTGAACGCTAAAATGACAAATATTTAATGTTTCTGCAATCTCACGTGTCGTGTAACGCGGTCTTGACTCCATCAGTGCTTTAATTGTGTCGTGATCAATCTCGATTGGCTTCCCTGAGCGAAGAGCGTCATTAACATCAAAATCACCAGCATGGAATTTCGTGAACCATCGTGGAGACTGATGTTTTTATAGGGCATGGTCACCATAAACTGTACGCAAATTATCACAAGCTTGCCGTGCGTTCTTCCCTTTACGGAAATAAAATAATAAAAGATGGCGAAAATGCACAGTTTGATCTTCCATCTTCAACTTATAATAACATCTGTAAAACTTGACCAAATCGCTCAAACTTTTATTTGAATGAAGGCAGAAGTGTCAGCTGGAAAACAACATAATAATTATATGGATTAAATTATGCTTCCACAATAAAAAATAGACTAGCAACATCTATTGTAAAAATCCGATATGATTTTTCTGACAATCCAATAATAAAATAACTTTGATTACATTAATTGAAAATTTATCATAACTTTTCCCTCCTATAATAATTTATTAATATAAATAAAAAGAAAATAATGTACCATTATTAATTCAATTATTAAATACAAAATTACTTAAACACATTTCATAAATACATTAACACTTTTAATAAGGTTGAGAATCATTTATTCAAACGATTAAAAATATTTTTATATTACATAAAGTAAATATATTATACCAATAAAAAACTCTTTATTCAATCCGTATAAATTTTCCAAACGATATAAAATTATGAGAAAAGTGTTACTTTTTAGGATTTTAAATAGCTTACAAAAGTTAAGAAAACTCTTAGTCATAATGGTCGGTCAAGTTAACTCCAACCTGTACCTTTCAAGTGGTAAGCGAACGTGATTTCGTTGTAAATTGTTACAGTTCGTTTATGCTTTCATTTTACTTTCTGTTTCAAACACTCTACAAACAAGTATTCAATGAGCATGATTTTTCACGATTTTTTTAATGAATGCACTGTGTTTATATTTTTAGTTATTTTTTAAAAACTAATTATGGTAAAGACATTATGTATATATTTAGTAATAATGAAGATTTATAATAACATATTACTAAATTTTTGATTGTTGTGTGAAATTATGTTTTAAGAATGGATTTATTATTTTCAATTTTTTTTAACATACAATATGATTTAAATTATCTATAATTTTAGTCTGTAACAACATGTATACAGTCTTAAAATGCTTTATTATTATTTTGCATTAAGAGTTTAGCTTTTAACACGTTGGTTGCCGAGAGAAATTTCTATGTCTGACTCATATACCGGAGTAAAATTTCTACTATTAAGAACATATAAATATGATAAAATTTTACATGATATTAAATTAAGCTATATTGCACTGCATAGTACTTTTATTTCACTGTTGACCATCGGTGACTCCCACGGCGTAAATAGATATCATCATTCGAAAATACTTTATTCTTAGTGTTTAAAAATTGTTACAAAAAATATGTTAAAAAGTATAATAGAGAGGCAACCAAAAATCGCACAAAAAATGTTAAAATTTTGTGAAGACTGAGATTACAACTCACATCTTTGCTTACCGTGCTTTATTACACCATTATATTATACGTCCATTTAATTCTTTATAATTAAAATAAATCTATTTTCGTATTCATATGTCTTTATTACTTTATATCATTCTCTTAATATTTAATTATATTTTCAAAACTATGAATATTATTGTTTACTAACTTTATGCATTTTTATTGGATCTATTGCCGTTAGTCACCAGTGACTTTTGTAACATCTCTGAAATTTATGATACCAACTACCAGTGGCCTTCAAGGCAATCAACGTGATAATATCTGAATTTTTTAGTGTTATAATAACTAGTGTACAGTTTGTAATAAGTTAATATTATTAAGTCATTATTTAAATAATACAATTTTAAATGTTATTTCAAAAAAGGTTAACATTTAGAAAAATATTTAATTGTATACTCATTAAATATTTATGACAGTATGATTTTTAATTCATATTTTTTATTTATTTTATTAATTTTCAATTCCTGCTTTGAAAATAAGTTGATTTGAAATCATCGATTATGTTGACTTTATTTATATAAATCTGGGTATTTTATAAATTTTGTAAAATCTGCATAAGAATGCATACTTGAAAAAGTAATTTATGAAATAAAATATCTAATTGTGATATTTTAACTCATTTAGAAATTCTTTTTCTAGATTTAATCTTAATTTTTAGTATTTTTGTTATGGATAAACTAAATATAATGATTATTTTAGAAGCTAATGTTAAAATGTTTAGTGCATAATTTTTACAGTAAATTTAAATGGCAATAAACGTATACGAATTTATTATATATATATATATATATATATATATATATATATATATATATATATCATATACATCTCATCATCATCGTCATAAAAGTCTCAATCAGACCATTGCTAGGCGAAAGCCTAATCGAATATCATTAAGTCATCTTAAATGTAAACAATTTTCATCAACCACTCATCTCCACAATATTTCATCCTCCATCTTTGATAGGGTCTTTTTCCAAGTGTCTTTTTATTAATTATTTTAATTCAATTGTAATATATTTTAAATGTGTTGAATATAAATTAAATAAATATTAATTTTTGTCATCAATAAGAAAAGAATATTTAAAATTGAAATATATCATATATATATATATATATATATATATATATATATATATATATATATATATATATATATATATATTAATAAAAGATGGCAATAAAAACATAGGTATGTTAAAAGAATATGAAGAATTACTAATGTTTGAATTTTCAAAAGTAAATAATCTACTATCTGTTATATAGTATCATCCAAATGTGACGCCTAGATATGTGTTTTGTTAAAAAGAAACTATTCACATGTTTCCTTTTACACAATTTTAATAAAACACAAATCTAGGCGTCACATTTGGATGATCCTATATATTATCCCATTATTGTTTATTATATAACTGTAACTTTTATTAGTTATAATTATCTTTTTTTGATATTTTTTTATCAATAGACTTTAACAGTACTAATAAATAATAAGAACTCTTTTTTTATTATAATGAGAAAAAATTACGTCAAGTAAAGCACGTAACAAACAAAAATAACATCAAGTTACTGATTCATACATTAATTTACATTTAAATTACTGAAGAAAATTGAAACACATGCATATTTCTTAAAATAAATACACATATTATTTACACAAAGAGATTGCAGAAGAACTACTTAATAAGAAAAAGTACTTATATATTTTTGTCAGAACTGTTACACGTAAAATTATAACATCAACGCATCAGACACTAATTATTTTTGAACATTTTGTATAAATTTATCAATTGTATAATAGCTTTGTCAATTTCAAGTAGATATATGTTATATTTGTACTTTAATTTACCTCATTGCATGTGAAAATAAAAATGCCATTTAAAGTATGTTGTTTCGTGGAAATAAACGATTTACAGTATTTTGTTAAACATGCAACATTTGCATTTTGTAATAAAATCGGTTAAAACAAAAAGAGAAACGGAATAAATACGAATAATATTGAAGATAATTATTCGAGAAATTATTAACATCTAAAGGTTTCTTGTATTTGGAAACAGAATATTTAAATATGCATAAATCATTCGCTAATAGAAATCTTATTTCAATGTAATAAAATGATTTTCTTAAAAATATAACACACACACACACACACACACACAATATATATATATATATATATATATATATATATATTTATATAAATATATTTCAATCACCATCATAATATCAGCTTATACCACCTTAATGTTGGGCAAACGTATACCACTATTCACTGGTACTGTGGTAGGTTGGTAAGAATTTTTCATTTAAAGTCTACTCCCTTATAATCATCATAAAAGCCTATATCAACTCATTACTGGGCCAAAGCCTCATCGAATATCATTAGGTCTTCTAATGTTTTCTGAAGATTCTTCCATTGTTTCTTGTCCGCGGCTAATCTTATTCAATTCTCATTTCCATTGTACTACATAATTTCATCCCTCCATCTTTGATAGAATATTTTCCTTGGTTTTTTGTTTTGTTCTCTTTCTTAGTTTGTTCTCTCTTCTTATTATACACCTTGCTTAATCTCATTTCATCGATTTTGTTTGTTCTTTATATCAATTACATTTGTATGTTTTCAAATCCATATGCAAGTTTTCCCATCATATTTAGAAATTCTTAACATTATCGTTTCGTTATTTTGCTGTATTTTATAAATTTTAGTTCATTTTTGCATTCATTATCCAAGTTTTTGACTCAAAAATACAATCTGATATTACATATTGGTTATATGATTTTTGTTTCAGATTCAATAGCAGTTTACTCTTCATTATGCTATTTATTCTTCCAAATGCTGTCCATGTTACTTTAGTTCTCAATCTAATCTCTGGCCATAGGTCATCATCATATCGTGTAATTTTTCCCACATATTTTTTCACCTATTTGTTCTAAGCATTGGCTCTTGAATTCTATATTTTCTTTCTCTACAAACGTATTAAACATGATTTTAGTTTTTCTCATATTTATTTTTAATCCAACTCTTTTACTTTTCTCTGACAGTGTTTCAAGTAGTATTTTTATCTCTTTTGAATTTTCACTTACAAGTTGTACGCCACCAGAAAATCGTAGATGTGATAAATATTCTCCATTTATTTTAGCATCTTTATTTTTTAATTTTACTTCTTTCTTTATTAAAAGATTATATGAACCGATTTTTTTATAATACTTGAGAATTTATTAAAGCTCTTTTCAATAATCAAACTAATAAGTACCTCTTGACAATATTACAAAAGGCCTTTGTTTATAAGAACACAACTTTTGATATCACTACGTATAACACTTGTAATTGATTTAAATAAGGAATCTATATTTTATATCTCAAGATAATCTTAAAAAGATATTAATATGGTATTAGCTGATAATAAACTAAAAATATTTATAAACACTTGCAATAATTTTGAAAATATTTTTTTAATACTTAATTATATATTTGAAATTTTTGTCCCCCGAAAAAATATTTTATATAATATTTTAATCAAGTTATAATAGCAACATTTTAATAACAACTATTTTTAACAATAATTTTTTGTAATTTCTTCTTTACTATCTCGCTTATTTCTCTATATATTCGATAATATTCGAATAAATAACTACCGATGACTAGCTATAAGTGCACTAACGTGCCATTATTAATGTCAAGTATTTAATGAGGACCTCTACATAACGTGGTTTCATGAAATTCAATATCAAACTGACTTTGAAATACAATAAGTTACTGTGTGAATTGTAATATCATAATATAATCACGAATTCAGTGCTATTATTTTGTTCATTTTTTGACAAATAAATATCAAAGTTTTATAATAAAATGTTATTCTTATTAAAACGTTTATAATAATTTGGTTAATTTCAATCCTTTTATTCTTAGTAAATCATAGAATTTATGTTTTTAAACTATAAAATACTTTTTAAATAAAAATGATTAATAAAAAAATACATATTTAAGCATTAGTGTTGTAGTTGTAAGCATTGGTATTTGTTTAATTAATATTGAATTTGTTAGATCAGTGTAATGTTGGTAATAGTTAGACAATATATAAACACATAATATAAATTATCGTGAATAAATATGTGTATTTATAACAAAAACTTTTTTAAAAAAATGATCAGTACTTGAATTCACAAATCACTGTAAACAAAATAGTGTAAACAATGCACTCTTTCCTTAAAGTGTTCCAAAACTTTATAATCGAATAATTTACAAATTGAACAAAATTATATCTGTGGAATCTTTGTTATGAATGTGTAGAAAAATACTGTTCTGTCTTTTAGGTAACAGTAGACTGGCACTAGGTTTATCTTGGGTTTGGAAACACACGTTCGCAAGACTCGGTGAAGACTGGGTGTTTTTAGCTTTATTAGGTATGATATTTAAATTGTATTTTATTTCTTCACAAAAAAGTTTAATTCTCATTTTGATATTTTTTAGGTGTAATTATGGCATTTTTAAGTTTCGTTATGGATAGAGGCATTTCAATGTGTAACAATGGTAAGTTTCTTTTCAATATTTTTACTAATGCATATTAATATTAATTTTATTTATGGATAACTAAACATATTTATTAATATAAAATTAATAATGTATGAGATACCAAAAAATAAACAATTTTAACTCCATATTATATATATATATATATATATATATATATATATATATATATTAACCCTCTATCTACAATCAGAGAGTCTCTTAAATTTCAAAGTTAGGGGTTGGGCATGAAGCTGAAAACTTCATCTCGTAAAAAACATAACTGTCTTATGGCTCTAATTTTATTAGAAAAAAACACGGTCTCTACAGTACTGTAATTATTATAGGTCTTATATATATATATATATATATATATATATATATATATATATATATATATATATATCGTCGTCAAAAGCATCTCTTTATTCACTATTATTGTAAATGACGAGTTCTTACAAAACTTTCCACCTCGACCGATCCAGTTCTCTTCTCTTCCAGTCCATTCCAACGGAATATCTTCCTGGGTCTTTTTATATATCTAGATTCTCAATCAATAATTTCATTTGTCCATCGATGATCTTTTTTGCCATATACCAGCTCTTTTCTATTTCAAATTTCACATTTTTACCATTTACATGATATCTCTATAATTTGTTTTATTTTTAATCCACTCGTTTATCTTTCTATATGTACGTATTATTCTTAAAATGTATCTTTCTATCCTTATTTATATTGTCTGAAGCTGCTGAATTACTCTGGTATTCAAGACCCATATTTCACTACCATAAGTGAAAACAAATAAGATATATTCCTTTTAGAAGACCAACTATTGATGATGAATATTACCTCAGAACTATAAAGCATTTTCTAACTAGAATAGTTCCGGTTCGTTCTCAATATAGAAAAACAGACAGTTTGTCTCTTCTTCGCGATATTCGTACAATTTAAAAAACGTTTCGTTGCTAACAACGTATGTATAAATACTTAATTGATGTTTTATATTCTATATATAGCTTAGAATATTTTTTTGAATATTATAATGACTATATTGAAGTAATTAATAGTTTGTGAATGTATATATATATATATATATATATATATATATATATATATATATATATATATATATATATATATATATATATATATATATATATATATATATATATATATATATATATATATATATATATATATGTTTAGAATACTAATCCTTAGAACAAGTAATGGAAATAATATATTATGTTGTCAAGTATTTCCCTTCCGCTTTTTTTTTGTACATAGCTGCGAAATTCAAAAGACAAAAAGGCGGAAGGGAGATATTTGACAACCTAATATTTAAGGAAAATTATACAATATGGTGGTGACTAATAGTCAAAGATTCAGTCGAAAATTAAAGTGAATGAATGGCATTTAAAAAGATGAATAATATAATAAGAAATACCATCGAGCCTAAAACTGAAAGCAAATAACCAATGTGTAATATTTACTTATACTTATGGATAAGAAACTTGGAAACTAAATGAAAAAATAAAACAAAACGTTTGATATACAATTTAGTTTTGATATGTAAAAATGTATAAAAAATAATGTTATGGATTTATAAATGTGATTGAAAAACCTCTAAATATATAGTCATCCAAATGTGACGCCTAGATGTGTATTTTATTTAAAAAAAATAAATAAAAGAAACTATACATATGTTACCCTATACATCACCCTATATATATATATATATATATATATATATATATATATATATATATATATATATATATTACTAAATTTCTTTTCAACAACTGTACTGCATCTCTTAAATGTTCTCTTTAGGTTTTTATGAGCTTTAATTACAATATTTGTAATATATCCTTCCTATGACAAAGTTGATTCCCATGATAACACTATAATATGAACCTGAGATACGAGTATTTACATGAATCAGGTTCTATAATTTCTACTTAATCGACAAAGAAAGATAAATAAAAAAAAATCATCTCTTAATATGTTGAATAAAATTACTTTTATTCCATGCTATTATATAGAGTCATTCAAACTTGATGTCTAGATTTGTGTTTTATTAAAAAGTAAGAAAAGAAACTATATACATGTTTCCCTATACACATGTTTCCCTATACACATGTTTCCTTATACACCACCATATACACTTGTTTCTTTTTAATAAAACACAAATCTAGGAGTTTTGGATGATTCTATATATACGAGAACATACATAAGTAACTGATATAATAGAACAAATAAAATCACTGACATGGACATGTGCAGGATCCATCTTAAGAAAAGTAGGCAGTAGGTGGAGAAAGAATATTATGGAATAGAGACCAGGAGATAAAAAGATACAAAAAATAAACCTTATCAAAAATTAAGAGATGAAATTATATAGCAAGTGTAAAGTTTGGATGAAATTGACGGTGGGCAGGAAAAAGTGGAAATATCTCGGGAAAATATTCAAGAAGAGTCAGTAGCATTCGATCAAGCTTTTTTCCGGCAGCGAGTCAATATAAATTTTAATGATTAAATTATATATATATATATATATATATATATATATATATATATTCATCATTTTACAATATATTAGTTTACTGCTGGTCCAAGTCCTCATTGATTGTTGATCATCCACTAATATTTAATCATATTCATCACATAGATTAGACAGGTTGATAAGAATTTTTTATTCAGGATATATCCCTTTAGATAAATTGCCTTCACTTTAGCTTAAGAGCCACACCTGCTGTATTTCTTTGACCGAGGATCTAATGCACTTATCCTGCATAATAAACAGCATTGCTAGACACTGAACCACCAATCGATATATATATATATATATATATATATATATATATATATATATATATATATATATATATATATATATATATATATTTATATATGTGTGTGTGTGTGTGTGTATATGTATATGATATGCAATATCTACATTTGAAATGTTATTATTATTTAATGTTTTAATGAAAAGTTTTCTTATCTATTCACAAAAATTATAGAATTATTAAAAATAAAATTGAAGCCTTTTTCATCCAAAAATCACAATATTTTTTATTTGTAATTAATAAAGTCCATGCATATATTATTTAAACATTTTATAAAATCTTATTACAAATTAAAATGAATTTATAGATATGTATATGTTTTTATTTTTGTACTGAGTGCGATCTTTAAATTTGTCATCAAAAAATACTGTTTTTATTACATTCTATATGAATAATTTTTTGTTATTTTATAAATGAATCGTTTTTGAAAAAAATAAACAACTTAGTATGGCATTGAAAAATAATAACAATTATAAATAAATGAACTGCTATTTAATCACTTGCGCTGGCAATTAATTAACATGCACGCGTGGTAAATACGTCCAAAGCAATTTGCAGCGAGTTAGCATTTGAAATCATTTTTTTTTTTATAAAGTTTTAGACACACACACACATTAACATTATAGTAAAACTCTTAAATTGATTAACAAATTTATGAATAATATTAATAATTTTTGTAAAGGAGTATTTCTTGGGTTTTGGTACGTTTGTTATTTTACCGAATAGAATATAGGTATTAAAAAATGCCATATCCATTAGATAAAAGAATATTTTTCTGTAACTTTTTGTAAATTTTCTCATTAAAGGAAAAGTTGATAAGTAGCTAACTTGCAGGTCTACTCCACCCATGCCATCATTGTAATCTAAAACTATATTAGGTTTTGTAATGTTTCCATTTTGGTCGGTATAATTTCTACATTTTTTTATTTTTATTTTTTGTAATCATTTCTGCGTTGAAATGTTTTGAAGAAAGTAAATATATATCTTTTTTGTCCTTCCATTTTACAGCAAAGATACCATTGCCAGATCTTGAAAAAACTTCAAATTTTTTTAATTTTGTCGCTACGAGATCTTTTAGCATATTCTTTCTATTAGATCTGACTGTTCCAATAGTATTAATTTTTTGAAAATGTAATTTCCGATACAGTTTTGGTAACGAATACCAGTTATCTAAAAAGAGGATGTATCCAAAATCAACCAAAGGTCTACATAAATCCAATACAACATTTTCTGATGCACTGTTATCAGAATAAAATAGTTCTTTATAATAATAAAAAAATATAATGTTTTGTAGTTACTTGATTATTATTCAATAAAAATATGTAAAATTAATGAAGTTCTACAAAAACGCACTCGTATGCCTTCAAAACAGAAATGTGACACTTGCTAACTGAACTTCGATGTTATTTCAACTTAGCAAAAATCACACGACGTGCTATGTACGTCATATCGACATTTGGTACAGATAGCAGTCGACGTGCATAGCACGTCATTCCAGCGCAAGTGGTTAATATTATTAGAATATATGTAACGTTTAATAAAAAATGTTAAATTATCATGCTATTTATTATATTGTTTTTCAAATATTCAGGATAAATAAATCTCGTTCATTTTTTTAAATAACAAAACAAATGTATTATTTTATCTGTGAGGTATTTACATCAATATGAAACAATCTTGCGTTTACAAAACATTGACGATATTATTATTAAAAAATATATAATTTTTTTATGTAAAATGCAATAGACGACATTAATCAAAATTGTAATTTTTCTGAATTTCACGTAATCTATGTATGATGTGTCATAAATAAACAAATCTTAAATATTTAAATTTTTAAAAAATAATTTTATTTTTAAAGAATACGCTTGCACTCTGTTATGTTAATGGTAATTTAAAACCATAATTAATAAACATGATTTCGTACTTATGTTACACTTCAAGTATTTGTTTCAGTTTTCCTTTTTCTTTTCCGTATAAAATGATAATAGACTCCACGATTAAATTTTTATTTATATTATAATACTGTTAATCAATATATACACAAATAATCATTATACACAAATAAATTTATTACAATGAACAATTGCTTTATATAAGTTGTGAATTATATATATATATATATATATATATATTGATTATTTATTTGTATGTACTATATATTTTAATGTTTTCTTTTCTAGCAAGAATATGGTTATACAGAGATCTTACAGAACATTCTTTGGCACAATATGCTGCTTGGGTGATACTTCCATTCTTCCTTATTTTATTTTCCGCTGGCTTTGTTCATATCGTTGCTCCGCAAAGTAT
Source organism: Neoneuromus ignobilis (assembly GCA_029203775.1). Lineage (NCBI taxonomy): Eukaryota > Metazoa > Arthropoda > Insecta > Megaloptera > Corydalidae > Neoneuromus > Neoneuromus ignobilis. Next base: position 37,608,203 of record CP092091.1, on the reverse strand, counting down.
AGGTGAGCAATATCAATAGATATATAAACAAGTTATATATTTATTACATATAATTTTTCATTTACAAACCTGCTCTAATAGTGACATACAAACCATCTCAATTACATACACACACACATTATTTAAATATCACGTATAATTCAGTTACCTTTTCGTAAGTACTACTCGTATATGCTACACGCAATAAAAAAATTGTTTCTTAAATACTCTTTTATCTCAAAGTTTATACTGCAAGACTACCCATTTTTATTTTATACTCTTCACTTTTGTTATAACGTTGGTAACTTTTATTTTCTTTTTGAACCGCTTAGCTCTTTTTCTATTTCTACATGTTATTCCTAACATGAATCTTTCTATACTTCCCTGTGTTGTCTGGAGTAGCAGAATTATTCTAGTATTCAAGATTCATGTCTCACTGCTGTAGTGAAAACAAGTAGAATGCGTTAGTTAAAAACTTTTCTTTTTAAATATAAAAGAATATCCGACTTCACGATATAAGAATTTCTCCCGATATTATACATCCCATTTTTATTACCATGTTTATTTCATATATAAATGTTCCTTCAATTTGAATGAGTTGCTTCAAATGTGCATAATTTTAAATTTCTATTCTATTCGTTTTAGTTCGATTCTTTTTTAATCTGAAAATTTATAAACGTCATTTTTGTTTTACTAAATTTGATCCGAAAATCAATTTGATGACTTGCTTTATCCTATTCTTCTATTTTTTCAAGCTTATCTGGACTTATTAAAAAGATAATAATGTGATCTGAAAATCTCAAGTAACTGAACATCTCTTCATTTAGTCCATTTATACATACACACACACACACACACACACACACACACACACACATATATATATATATATATATATATATATATATATATATATATTTCATCATCATCATATAACGCCCACATCAGTCCACTACTGGACGAAAGCCACAATATATTATAATATATATATATATATATATATATATATATATATATATATATATATATATATATATATAATATGTATTTGTATACACTCACACATTAAAACGACCATATAAACATAATAAAAAAAACGTATTTATCAATTAAAGTAAATAAAACTAAGATTAATAATAAATTTTAATTTAATAAAGTAATTTTATTAAAATTCTGCAATTTTCTTTGTTCAAAAATAACACTGGAATAAATCCTTTAAAATGTTATTCTTTTTATTTTCGAAGTTTCTTCAACTTTAAATTTGTTTCATTATTTACATTTACTGAGTTTTTCTTTTGTTTGTATCCATTGTATAAATGCATAAAATAGGTTATAAATATTATGAATTATTTAAATGAATTTTAACCCCAACACCACAATAATTTAAAGTGTTCAATAATCACTTATTGTTCACTTATTATTTATGATTATATAATCTAATATTATATATTTATAATTTATAATTATTATTTATAATTATATAATTTATAATTATATATTATATAATTATAAATAATAAGTGATTATTGAACAATTTAAATTATTGTGGTGTTGGGGTTAAAATTCATTTGTGTAAAGTGAATCAGCCACAGTTCCAAAACAACAAATACGAATTATTTACAGAGAAAAATCATTTTTTAATATTTTTAATACAAATAAAAAACATTAGAAAAATTGTGAATTTCTACGAAAATACATTAAAGTGTATATATATATATATATATATATATATATATATATATATATATATATATATATATATATATATATTGTATTACCATATATTATGCAATTTTATTATTTGATTTTCAGGTTCTGGAATTCCAGAAATGAAAACAATTTTAAGAGGTGTTGCCTTAAAAGAGTATTTAACATTTAGGACATTAATAGCAAAATCTGTTGGACTGACTGCTACTTTAGGTAAGTTTGTGTTAAGTAAAATCGATAAAAATATCTAGAATAACTGAAAAAATCGTTAAAATTGAACATTTTTAGGAAGCGGTATGCCGTTAGGAAAAGAAGGTCCGTTTGTGCACATTGCTAGTATAGCTGCTACGTTATTAAGTAAATTAGTTACAAGTTTTCAAGGAATTTATGATAATGAATCGAGAAATTGTGAAATGTTGGCTGCAGCATGCGCTGTGGGAGTTGCATCTTGTTTCGCTGCACCGATTGGAGGTTTAAATTTTTTCATCATTCATTTTTATCTATTTATACTATTCACTGATTAAAGAATAAACAGTGCTATACTGTATTTTCTTCTTTAAAGAATTGACTTGATTTTTTAAAACAATTATCAAGTTGTTCAAATAGAATATTAGTTTAAAATTTATATGTGTGTATATATATATATATATATATATATATATATATATATATATATATATATAAATATATTAACATTTATAAAAAAGTATGATTCATATTAATAACCACAATTATAGATCCAGTAAATCATCCATATTTGTTTCCTTGTAAAATTTGTAACAATTAGTAAATATTAAAATATTATTTTTCATTTACATAATTACTTTTAAATACTTACATATAAATACAAAATAAATTCAAAAAAATATATTTTCGGTAATAGTAATTCCAAAAATATGAACTCAATGAATTTTTTACGTAAAAATATTCTAAAAGATACTATTTTTTAAAAGAAAAAGCTATTTTAAATTTGTGTTTTTTTATACAAATAAACATTCTCAACAATAACAGAACTGTGTATTTATATGTTCATTAATAATTTATTATTTATATTATTCGCTGATGTTTATTTTGATAATAATGCCATCATCATTAAAGCAGTGCATTTTAAAAATAATTGAAGTGACTCTTTGATTATAACATGACAATGATATATGTATTAGCGAATAAAATTAACAATAATTAAAAAATCTTATGGTATTGAAATGAGTGATTCATTTGCATAAAAGTGAGCTAGTCAGTGTCAAATAAATTTGTGCTTTTATTTAAATAATGTGTTAATATGTTTATTAAATTAATCTTTCATTCTAAACAAACTTCTATATTTTTGTATGTCCTTTCACATGTATATAATTTTTTCATGTATATTTACACTCAAATTATAAATTAAACCCAAAAAGAGGAATATTTCAAAAATAAAAAATATCTTTATAATATTTTGAATTTATATCTAATTTTTATAATCGTTTTAATATAAATCTAATAGCTTTTTAATTCCTATTTCGAAGATTAGATTTTATTTAATAAATGTTCTTTTTAAATGCATGTTTTAATATTAATATATGTTACAAATAAAATATAGATATTTATCTATATACAAGTAAATAGTTTTTAAGCTTCTCTCAAAGTCATTCTTTACTATTTAAAATATATTCTCTCATTTCAACATCAGGTGTTAATGTGTGTGTGTGTGCGTGCGTGTGTGTGCGTGCGTGCGTGTGTGTGTATATATATATATATATATATATATATATATATATATATATATATATATATATATATATATATATATTTACCATATATATATTTATTATTTATTTATAGGTGTACTATTTTCCATTGAAGTCACAACTGTATATTTTGCCGTGAGAAATTATTGGCGAGCTTTTTTTGCAGCTGTTTGTGGAGCAACAGTATTTAGGCTTCTTGCAGTATGGTTTGAAGAAGCACATACTGTTACAGCATTGTTTCGTACAGATTTCGCAATGGAGTTTCCATTTGATCCACAAGAATTGTTTGTTTTTGCTCTTTTAGGGTGAGTTTAATTATACAGCAATAATATGTAGTGAAATTGAAGTTTTAATTTTCATTTATAGCGTTGTTTGTGGATTTGGTGGGGCCTTTTATGTATGGATGCATCGACAGTATGTACTGTTCATGAGATCAAGTAAAAAGATGAATAGTTTCCTTCAAAAGAAGTAAGTTTATATATATATATATATATATATATATATATATATATATATATATATATATATATATTAGGTTGGCAAATATCTCCCTTCCGCCTTCTGGTCTTTTGAATTTCGCAGCTATGTACAAAAAAAAAAAAAAAAAAGCGGAAGGGAGATACTTGCCAACCTAAAATATATATATATATATATATATATAAGTTTTATATGTTATTAATTAATTGTATGCAAATAATTTTCTATGTATAGTGTAATTAAGTTTATTGTAATTTTTTAAAAATTTTAAATTTAAATTTTTCAGTCGTTTTCTATATCCAGGAATTGTAGCATTGATGGTTTCTTCAGTTTCATTTCCTCTTGGTCTAGGACAATTCATGGCAGGAGATTTAACAACGCATGATCAAGTAACAGGATTGTTCACAAATTTTACATGGACAAAAGATAAATTTACAGTTCAAGAAGCAGCAATTTTAAAACATTGGGTCACTCCATACACAAATGTTTTTACTAATTTAGCATGTTTTACTGTTTTTACAGTAAGTTTTTTAAATATTTAATTTAGTAATTCAAATTGTATTTGATATAATTTCAATTTCATATTCTTAAATATTTTACTTACTGACGTTTTGTTTCAGTTCATCTTTTCAATTATTTGTTCAACATTACCTGTTCCCAGTGGTAGCTTCATTCCCGTATTTAAGGTATATAATTCTTATCAAAAATTATTTTTCAGTATTTTACATGTGTGAAATTAATATCTAATGTTTATATTTATATATACATTATTAACATTTGTATCGTACAATAACAATTATAGATAGGAGCAGCATTGGGTAGAGCTACTGGTGAATTAATGCATCTAGCTGTACCTTCTGGAATTGCATTTGCAAATCAACGACTAGCTCCAATTATACCTGGTGGCTATGCAATTGTTGGAGCTGCTGCTTTTAGTGGAGCAGTGACACATACGATAAGTGTTAGTGTTATTGTATTCGAAATTACTGGACAAATAACACATATCATACCTATGATGTTAGCTGTGTTAATATCAAATGCTATAGCGAGTTTTCTGCAACCTAGTATATATGATTCTATAATTCTTATTAAAAAACTACCATATCTGCCAGATTTACTGCCAAGTTCCAGTGGTATCTACAATATTTATGTACAACATTTTATGGTGAGTAACAATAGAATACTTATAAGCAAATATTATATTTATTCATATATTTATTTAAAATTATCTTATAATTTTTTGTTAGCAATTCGATTTTTCATATTAATTAACATTTTAAAGAAAAATAAATGAGGCAATCAACCCAATACAATAAAATATTATAAAACAGCTCAGTAATTACTTATTGTTCACTTTATTCACTGAGGTACATTTCAATGGTTATGTGATATTTGTTAAAACACTGTTTTATCATCTAATGATAATGAAATGGCTATAAAAAATTCGATTTACAAATAAAGTAAATAATAAATGATTATAGATCTCTTTTATAAAATTTTATATTATTGGAGTAAATTTTTATTTGTGTCAAAATGAATTTGTTACAATATCAAAACAAATAATGACATTTGTATATCTGAAAAAATAATATGCAAAAATAAACCCAATGCTTATTTAAATGTTCTTTTACTGAAAATATATTTAAACATTTATTTTAATATTTTAAACTATTTTAAAATATTAAAAATATTTTTTTTCGTACTAAAATAATCGATTAGAATTAAATCCATTTCATTGATTTTATTAAAAAAATATATTTCTAAAATGTTTACATTCCAATTAATAGAAATGTAATGTTTCCAAAAATTGTTATAAAATGTAACTCAGTGGTTATTGTAACGAATTTAATTCAATTATTCAATTTTTTTATCAAAGGATACATTTAATATATAATTATAATTCATTTTTACTTAAAATAATAAATGATTACAGATTACAGAAGTTAAATATATTTGGAAGGGCATGACTTATAAGGAATTAAAAAATGTATTAAAAGATTCTAAAAAGTTAAGAAGTTTCCCATTAGTTGATTCGCATAACAGCATGGTTTGTAATATTATATTTATTAAAGAAATTATTTTAACAATTATAGATTTATATATTACTATAGACATTTATACACAAACTGAAAAGAGCATTGGCACAGTTCAGATTTTCACTAGTAAACATTCTTTACTTCGTTCACTAAAAATATTTTACTGAATAGTTTTTTTATTTATATTTGTGTAAATGTTTTCTATTTAATGACAATTATAATTCTATACGTTAAAAACATGACCATTAACCAAAAAAAACTTAATATTTTACACAAAAAACTGTTGGATGACTCAAATGATTTTAAATTAATAAATAAAATATTCAGTAATTATTAAAAGTAATAATAAGATGATAATTATTTTTTATAATCACTTCTTTCACTCTTTTTAACATTGATGAAACTAATTGTCTTTTCTTATGATCCTAAGTTTTTCTTTAACATAATTGAACTTCTTACCCCCAATACCACAAGATTTTATAGTGTCCAATAAACACTTATTGTTCACTCTATATGTTTCTAAAAGCTGATACAAATTAAAATGACCATGCCATCATTAACAGAGTGTTGTGAGCACAAAATAAAGGGCATAAAATGATAATAGCAATCAAAATATTAATCAATTTTTATATATTTAATAAAGGATTAGGAAAAATCAGATTATGAATGAAATTAAAAAAAAAAGATTATTAATGGAAAAGGATTGATTCAGAAGTGAGTGAAAAATTAATTTAATCAAAACTGAACAGAGTGAAAAAAATATTAAAAAAATAAAATTGCCAACTAGTTATTAATTTTGATATTTCTTATTTATTAATTTGAAATTAATTGGAAATGTGTCGATAATTTTTTCATGAAAAGAATTGAGTTTTTCTAATTAACAGTGATTTTTATGTTACCAAATAAAAAATATCTACATAAATATAAAATAAAAAAAAATTACTTATAAAAATCTTAATTGTTCAATACTTTTTGGCTCTGTGTGTGTAATATATGTGTAATAGTTGTGTATATGATGGTGTATATATATATATATATATATATATATATATATATATATATATATATATATATATATATAATATGTACTTTTATACATATTTTCAGATTTTATTAGGATCAGTGCCACGTTTAGCTTTGATTGCATTAATAGAAAAACAAATTGGTCGTGAAAGAAGATTAGAAGTTGCTGCTAAATGGCAACAAGAAAGAATAAATAAAGAAAGAGAAAAGAAATTATTGGAACAAACAGAAAGGCAAAGAAGACCTAGCAGGTATTTTTTTATTTAATAAACAATAATAACAAACTTTTATATTAAAATTTTTCAATAGATTTTTATTAGACACCAAATAAATAATTTTTAGTTTTTAACAAAGTTTGTATTTTGAATAAAATAATAAAATTTTTTTTATTATATTATCATTTTTATTATTTTTCTTCATACATTTTTTCTACAAAATAATATATTATTAATTTTACAGATTTGAAGTAACACCAGCACCTGATATTTTAAAACTTCAACCTATGTATCATCCAGTTTTTGGAACACAACCAAAAAAATCTATTTTAAAGAAAACAAATAGTTTTACTCTAAAAGGTCTGTATATAAAATTATTGTATAACATATTTCAAAGTATTTTGTCAGTGTTCAAATCCTTTTTTAGTTATAAAAAACTAACTTTTTCAATAGACGATTTAAATTATATTTTGTCATTCTCTACATATATTATTTAAAAGTCAATTCATTTTATTCTTTATATTAATAAGTGGTATGTGATTTAAGGTTTCAGTCCCTTAGCACAGACGTCACCTACCACAACACCCTATACAACAGTAACAGGAGCTGAATCAAGAATCAGATTAGCATTTGAAGCAATTTTCAGAAAAAGTTCTACACTTCAAGATGTTGAACCAACATCACTAGACCATACTACACAAAACACATTAGATAATGACGTTATGCATGGAACCAATACAGAACCACATATCAGTGCAGCTGCAAGGTATTTTTAAATAAATAAATTAAATAAAATGCACTTTTAGAGAATATTTATAACTTTAATATTTAATTATTTAAAGTATCCAATCTAATATTGGTGCAATCATAACGGCACCTTTACGTGAAGCCGCTGCAAAACGAAGAGTGACTTTGCCAAGAGAGCGTGTCTGTGATATGTCGCCAGTAGAACAAAAACTTTGGCAAGAAACTGAGTTAGCTCAACCAGTTGATTTTACATTATGTAATGTAGATCCAGCACCTTTTCAACTTGTTGAACGAACAAGTTTGTTAAAGGTAAGTTTTGTTATATTTTATAAATAGACAGTTTGATATGTAGTATAACACAAAGATTTTTGTGTAGTAATAAAATTAAATATATGTGTAATGAAGTGTAATATAATCCGATGACAATAATTTTAATAATAATTATTTTTCTCTTTTTTCAATCTAAGTTCAAAATTCTTCTCTGAAAAGAAATAATTTAAAAATTTTGGAAAAAAAAATATTACAAATATTTATTGACTTGGAGATAATATATATATTATATTACTTTACAAACAGTAATACAAGGTGTATAATAAATGAGTTTTTTGTAATTTCTCAATTTAATTTTTAGTGCATGATTATTTTTATCATAAAAAAAGATAAACTAATCTTTTATTAAAATCCTTCCAAGCTCGTCAAACCCCATATGTCAGTTACCCCATAAAAGTTTTAAAAATACAAGTTATAATTACAATTTTTTGTCTATTTTCTAAACTCTCTCATGTGAGCTCTTATTTAGTAATAAACAGTTATTTTTTGAATTTGGTTTATATTCTGTTTTATTACTGAATGTGGATCCTATATACTTCCACGATACTTATTTAACAATTTCTGTAAAATTAAGTATACTTTTTCTTTAACTATGACACTACGTCCTTTAATTGTTTTTTTTTTTTTTTAGTTTAAATTTTTATGGACTTTGTTAACAATATTTGAAAAATGTTTATCTTATGATAAAGGTGATTATATTGTGATTCCAAGAAATATACATAAATCAATTTTTGAAACTTCTACTTCTTTATTAGGAAAGAATAAAAAAAAAAACAAATTTTACTTATTAATAAACCGAACAAAAATACTTTTCAACAAATTTAATTCCATACCATTAAATTTCATCCAGTTAATAGTTTTATCAACATTTAATTACAAACGTTGACTGTTGTACCTTAATATGATTTCCTTATAACACAGTTATTGAAAAAGACGAATTTTTGAATTTGTTTCATGCCAACAATGGTTTATAAAAATAATAAGCAATATAAAATTTATTACACTATCTTGTAGAATCCCTAAAGTTATTAGTATTTCATCTGACAAAGTGTTTTCATCTTTAATTTTTGAATTTCTATTTTATAAGTATGTTTAAATTTACCAAATGACTTTATAATCAAAACCAAAAGAAGAATTTATTTATTAAAAGACGTAAAAAATCCAGAAATTTGACCTTCCTTATAAGAACATCTAACAAATTAACTAAATTTGCCAGCAGAGATTAGCACAAATAATGAAATGTAAAACCATATTAATTTTTATACAATATACTATTCAATTTACAATATCTTAAATAGACCATAGTTATTTGTTCCATTATTTTACATATCTGACTTCTTAGATCATAGGTCAATAATTGTCTACATTACTTTTATATCTTTATTTAAGTACAGGAATAACTATTGCACACTTTTAATCTTCTAAAATATATACTTCTTTAATCAATTTGTTCAATAATGCCAAAAAGATTTAATTATAGTTGCTTTTATTACTTTTATAAATACCCTAAGTATCCCATATATTTGATACTATGAAATTTAAGTTGAATTATGTTGGTTTGTATTAGATTAATCCCAAGTATCAATTAAACTCATAAATTTTAGATTTATTATCTATTTTTGACTGCTGTCATAAGCTTTTTCAACATGAGTCAAGTACCTAACAGTTTATGAGACTTATTTTACATAAACATGATTTAAGTTATATATTAATCAATTAGTAATTTAACATATGTATTAGCTTATAATTTGATATTTGATTTTCAGGTTCACTCACTTTTTTCTATGGTCGGAGTTGACCATGCATATGTCACAGCTACTGGAAAATTGGTCGGAGTAGTAGCATTAAAGGAAGTAAGTAAAATAAATAGCATATTTAAGTAAATATTTTAATACAAATATAGTATATAGAATTATAATACCTTCAATTAAAAAATAAAAATTAATGTTTTTCTTTGTTTAATACATATCTTCATATAAAGTTAATATAATTAACTTAAATATTTGTCAGCTACCTTTTTAGTTTCTTATTTAAACAAAAGTTATCTTTAAATGAGTTTTTTTTTTTTAGTTACGTAAAGCTATTGAAGATGCCAATAGTGGAAATTTACCTGTACATCGAAACACAGATAATCCAGACTTAAGTTGTGCAACACCTCTTATGTCTGAAAAAGTTCATGATTACATAGATACCGTTGAGAACGAATTAGATAATCGACATGAATCAACCTTGACAAGTATCGATTCAGCTGTAAGCTCAAATACAGCATCAGATATCGAAATGGATAATATAAAAACACAAGTGTGACGAATAATTGTTTTTATACAAAACTTCAACTGTGTATTATATACCTGACATTTTGTATTATTAAATTAAGAGAAAGTTTTAGACACAATGTAGTATTTTAAAAGAAGACTCAGGATGGATACAGCTATTAATAGATTAAATTAATGACCAGAAGATAGTTTTTTGATTGTGATAAAATGATTCCTGTTGTGTAAATGTGAAGAAATTAATTTAACATATATTAAAATAAGTTATATATATATATATATATATATATATATATATATATATATATATATATATATATATATATATATATTGTTAAGATGTAATTTTAGATTTTTATTTATTAATTTGTTTTTTAAGTATTTTTCTTGAAAACTATTATTATTATATAACTATAAAACAAGAAATATTTATAAATTGTTCAGAACAAATTTAAAAAAGAATTAAATCATGTATGAGCAAGCAATAAAGTTTAATAAAAGCTTGAAAAGTTATACAATTATTATATTTCAATAAATTTAATGATTATGTTCCATATGTAATACTACATATTATTTTTATAAAAAATATTTTTATTAATATGAAATTAGCAAAGTATACTTTATTAAATACAATTAAATCATTGGCTTTAATACTACAAGAATTTTTAAGTGTTCAATAATCATTAATCATTCATTTTAGTCTCTGATTCAAACACTTATTGTAAAAACTTGTGGTATTATGACGAGTAATTCATTTATCTTAAAATGAATTTTTTACAATAATAATAAATATTCATATATATATATATATATATATTAAAAAAAATTAAATATATCGCACATAAAAGTATATTTTTTCATAATTTATACATCATGTTACTATTTAATTGCATACAATTATGTAATTACTTTTCTTTTACTTTTTTTTAATGATCTACTTTTAGTTTTTTCTAATACATTTTCAACATTATTAACTACTGTTGTATCTTCCTCTTCCTCTTTTTCTGTTTCTTGTAAAAAATCATTTTGTATATAAAGAGGATCAACAAAAAATAAACTTGTATCAGATTCTTTAACTATCTGTTGGCCTTGTGTTAAATTGAATAGTGAAATCTGAAATAGACAAAAATTAAGTATATTATTAAATGTTAAATAAATTAAAAACCAGTTTAATGTTAAAGTATGATTATAAAAAAATAAAATCAATTAAGATAATAAAATTAACCATAACATTTCTTTTATACAGTACGTAACTGTCATTTTTAAAATTTAAATATGAAGTAATCTCTTCTTTCATAAGATTCTTAAAAGTAAATTAAAAAACACAGAGTAAATATGTATGTACTTGATACTTGGTGTTCTAAAAGTGACAATTTTTTAAATTGGACAAATATTTGAAGGTAAGCTATTTTATTTTCTATTATTGTCTATATAAAATAATTTACATTTAAAGAAATTGCATCTGTAATCTTGTATATAATAAATTACTAATGATAAGCTACAAAAAGTATGGAATGAATTAGTAATAAAAAATAAAGGTTAAAATTAATGATAATACCAATTACATTGAACATTTTTGCTATATGATGTTTCTTAAAATCTTAATTAATTATTCACAAAAATTAAAATTTGATTTTTAAATGCTTAAATAACAATTCACAGTGCTGTTTCATATAAATACATATATGAATCCTTAATCCATAGCGAGTATTTTGTCAAAACCCATATATAAGATCATGATTATGAAAGTGGTCAACTTACAATTTATCAGTTATTTTTTAAATTATCAAAATAATACTTTAATATATTAAATAGCCATTTAAAAACAAATGTTAAGAATTGAGAATAAAAATTCATTTTATTTTTACTATGATAATTTTGCAAAACCCAAAGACTATAATGTATAGCCTTTATTGTTACATAATTACCGAAAGTATTGGATACTCCTCCACAATCAACAAATTTTAATTTGGTTTAACATCCCCAGAAGAAAATTGAAAAATATATTTACAATTATTATATTCCTTTAAAGATTATGTTTAAATAAATATTACTGTTAAATAGAAAAATATAATCTCAGAAACTAGTTAAAAAAATTAAATCTATACTTTGCAGATTACATATATTAAAAAGCAATAATATTTAAAATGTGTACATATTGAATTTTGTTTAATCTATTTGTCTGTGTATCCAATTATGCTGTGGCATATCTTTCATAAAGCTATTTTTTATTTATTTATTTGTTTCTCTATTTTTTTGTTACTACAATTTAATTTTAAAAAGCAACATTTTAGATATTTTAATTTATTAAAATTACAAAACATTCTAAATACAATTTATTAATTATCAATTTTGTTATCATTATTTTTATTATATTACACCTACAGTATATTCCATAATTTTTGTGATTTGTTATATTTGTATAAATTATTTTAATTAGATGAACTTTATATTATTTTTCATATATTTCACATTACAAAAAATAATATTAACTACACCATAAGATAATAATTTGTAAGAAATTAATACATGAATATTTTTTATACCTCAGTCTCTTTAAGACATGTATGAGTTGGTTTTTCTAACTGATTATCAACAAAAAATAATGCATTAATGTCTTCAAAAACTTGTTGGCCTTTTGTTAAATCTGCAATAGATACCTACAAATAAATAAAATAATTATTTATTATTATTATTCACTCCTGTTTATAATTATAAAATATTTATTTCTCTTTTTATGACATTTAAATTTTACTTAAAAAATATTTTTTTTAGAATTGATAATCACATTAAGATTTATTTTGAAATTTAATATTTGGAAACAATTAATGATACAGTTTTTTTTAAAAAAAATATATAAACAATCTATCTTATTAATTTTTTATTACCTCAAATATATACACATATATGTATATATATATATATATATATATATATATATATATATATATATATATATATATATATTTGTATAATTATAATATAAAATTATGTGTAATTTACAAATCAAAGTTTTTTATAAGATTTATGAAATTCATATTAATAATATTTGATTAAGTTCTTTTGTATTGTATCTTAAAATTTATAAGTGTAAACATATAAAATACTAATTATGAATATTGAATTCTCACCTCAGTTTCTTCCAAACATGTCACTTCAGAATCTCTACAATCAAAAATTCAAATAATATTTACTATATTTAATTAAACATTAACTATTTAAAAAGTTTTTTAAAAAAACATATCTGTATATTATAAATTTAATATGTTATTAGTCATTTATGTATTATTGAAGAAGTTATTCAATATATTTATTTTTTACAATATACATACAGTGACACAGCCAAAATCATACAATTTATAAATTACTAGTACTTTATAAATTACTAAAAAGTTAGTTAATCTATAGGATAAAAATTATATTTATAAGGTCAATATAATTTTATTTACTTTATTAATAAAGAAAAAAATAACAACTTTATACATTAGAAAAAAATTATAAAAATATTTAATGGCAGTACCTCATAATTGAAATTATGATATATATCTATTGAAACTGTTATTTAAAAGTATTTATTTGAAAAAATTAACATTTAATTTGATATTCTCTGTTTCTTTAACCAATTTGTAATCAATTTTATTAAGTAGTATTTTTTTTATAAAATATGACTCAATTTTTACCCATTCTTCCTACAGACCTTTTTAAAAGTCTTTTTTACTCATTATGTTGAGCTTTCTAATCATTCTTTCTAATTTATTCCAAACATGCTTAATTACATTGAGATTCAGTGACTATAAAGGTGTTTAAATCATGTGGACAATTATATGAAAACTACTCCTTAATTACATGAACAGTGATTAAAGTAATTATCACAGTAAAATTAAGTATTCTAAATTTTCAGTTTCTTAATAATGACCTTTAAACTTTTTAAAAATGTTTATATAGCCCAATTTATTCATATTTATCTCAATAAATTCTAAATTACCTACTTAAATTACCATACATCCCTGTATCATTATGGATCCTTCCTACATATCAGCTAGAAACATGCAAATTTTTCAATTTTAGATCTTTGTTAGGTCAGCACCACATTATAATATTTCCATCTGACAAAAAAAATACTGAACTTATTTCTATCACTATAAATTTCTTATCGCCAGTAATCAAAACTATTGGTAATATAATTTTTTTGCTATTCTTTTAGCTTACATATGACTTATATTTTACATGATCATGTAAATTATTTTTTCAAAATACTCTTCCCACATTATAGATTAGTATCTATTCTGATGTAATTTTTAACTTCAATAGTAAGTTTAGGGGTATAGTTTTGGATTTTTTTTTACTTCCCACACAATTTATCTTTCATTTGTAAATCTGATAAATACTTTGTGAGGTACCTTTATTGCTTTATTATTGATTCTGTTTTCTATATTGCATCATTTTATAATATATTGAATTGTACTCACACTTTTGTTAACAATTTTAGATATTTCCCAGTAACTTATTCCACTTTAAAATTGTTTATTACAATTAAATGTTTTTTATATTGAAGTCTAGTTTATTTTTTACTTGATACTTGTCTATTTTTGTTTTAATTCTATAAATACTACTATATTTTTACTACACGCCATTAATACCAGATAATGAAATACAGTAAAAGTTAATACCAAGTAACGAAATACACATTTATTTTTGAGCATTTATATTTTATCAAGATTACAATTTTAGCTGTGAAGTATTGTCAGTAAATATTTTTATTATTTTTCTAATATATAGAATTGTTATTTTATTTACTTATTTTTTCATTAATAAAGTAGGTGTTGTTATGTAAACTTCATAAATGACATGTAATTTGTATCTAATATGTTAACTATTTTAAAGGGAAGAATCTAATAATTTATAAAATGTATGCTTTTGGCTAAGATAAAATGTATATAACCTTTGAAAAACAATGAAAACATTCTAAAATAAAATGTAAAATAACTAATGTGAACAGACATATTTTATTTAAATAATTAATGAATATTTTTAAGAATTATTAATCAAAAAAAAAATGTTATTAATAATTCATATTTTGTTAATAATTCACCTTTTTAATTCTTTTTTATTAGTGTGTAGGTTATTTTTAGTTTGTTCATTTTTATTCTCCATTTTATCTTTCATTTTTATATCATTCAATATAAATTTTATACATATTTATGTATATTTCTGAAGTATTTAGGAACAATTTTTTTATATATCTTATATGTCAAAATCTATTTATTAGCTTGTCTGTCATCTAAAAATTGACAGCTGTCTACTAAAAAACATGTATAAACAAACTTTTACATAGGAGGCGTTCAGTTGACAAGCTTTCGTATCTATTGATAAAATAGATATTGAATAGAAAGAGAGGCTCTTTTTTCGTTCAATTTAATGTGTTCTTTTATTAGTTTTGATTTAAAATATTAAAAATGAATAAAAACACGTATAATATATTTAATATAAATGTATTAAAGCAATTGTAATTAATAGTAGATTTTTCCAAAAAAGTTTTTAAAAAATTATATATCGGTATGTAAATAAGGAGTAAAAGCAGATATTAGATTTTTACATATGAAATTACGGAATTCTAATGAAACTTCAAACATCTATAACTTTTTTAAAAATAATTTTTATTAATCAAAATAACCAACATTGGACGCAATACAGATACAATTGCATTCATGCCAGTTTTGTAGATATCCGAATTGACACAAAAAATTCCTCGAAGGCGTTTTTGTCTGTTGCTTTATTGTTAAATTTTTTCTACAAAAATAATCCAATTGTTTAAAAAAGTGGGATTTCATTAGCGAGAGATCTATAAGTGCTTGGAAGTAAACAGAAACTGTAGAATAGTTTACTTTTATTTTTTTATAATGTTCTTTATAAATTGGCGAGAATCAGACTTCATTATTCTAAGGTGATTGGCTGGTTGTGAGCGTCCGCAGAATTCACTAATAGAAATTTTTGAACCATTTTTATGTGATTCGTTTTATTTCTGTGTCGATTCCAAATGGTCTATTAGTCTTTTTGGTTACCTTCGCTACGTTGTTCAAATTTAAATTATTAAAGAAACAGTAACGCTTTTGGCTAATTTATATATTTTTAAAAATCTTTCTTACGGTTCGCTTAAACTGAAATTTGAATTAGAAATCATTTAATAATTCAGTGTTGTAATAGTTATACTTTAATACCAAATACATCCCACGCCTCCCGCCAACAATTTTTATTATAAAAATCGCAGCCAATTCCACTACACTCTGAAATCCCTCATTTAATATACAAGTTAATAAATGAAAAATGTTAGATTTTACTACATGAAATATCAATTTTTTTCTCAAAAAATAATAACTATTCAGAGTTGTAAGTTATGTTATTAATCAATATATGACTCATTTATTTCTATTACTCTATTCCTTCTAGATTATTTCTTAGAAAATATATTTTTCTTGAAGAAGTTTTAAGTGTTCGATGAAATAAATTAACTTTTCGAAAAATTGAGTGATTTGAGAATAGAGTATAGTACACTATAAACACTGGTTAAAAATCTGTTGCTATGTTGATGAATGTAGGTTAACATAATCAATTGTTTTAGCAAGCATATTGTTTCTCTTAACACTGGAGCTTGGTTATAAGAAGCTATAATGTAACTGGCAGTGGCAAAGGCAACTCTCAGTCGAGACCTAAGAGCTTTTGACTCTAAAGATATTAACTATAATCCTATAAAACATGGTGATAGAATATGTGTTTTAGATTACAGTTCAGAGGGTTGCTTTTAGGAAAAATTGATTCTTTATAAAAAAATAGTCTATAATTTTTAATACAACGTTTCACTTATTAAGAAAAAGATTTTACTTTTCATATGATACAATCTAATATAATTAGGTTGTTACTATTTATCATTGTATATAATTGTTCACCCTATGATAAATGACCAGTATTATTTCTTTTTATTAGTTTATTTCCTCCATTTTTAGTCATCCAATCCATTTTTCCTTATTTCCTATTTTCTTAACACTTATAATAACACTAAACATATTGATTTTATGGATTCTAGTATTGTTGAATATTAAATATTATTCTTACCATTTTGTTTCGTTCTTCTTTATTAATTTATTAAATACAAAAATTGCTTATTTTTATTGCAGGTAAATTATTCATTTACATTTTCGATAATCATGTTACCAAGTTTATAGATTTATTTTAAAATTTAATTTGTTTTTGTTTTTTCTTGCAAACCTTAATTGTACTATTTATTGCCATCTCAGTATGAAGAAGTAGAATTTTCTCTAAAACGTCCTTAAATAAAGAAAAATAAAAAAATCTTATTAAGAAATGAAAGAAACACTTTTGATCTTTGTTACAAAATTTATTAATCGTTTCCAAAGTACATGGTTAGTAATCGTATTTTTATACTTGTAAACAATATAACAATAATCTCATGTGTTCTAAAAATAGACTAGTTATAATTTTGTTGTAACACATTTATAATAATAACAAATAGAAAAATTATTTTTTATTATAAAAAAGACAAATTTATACATATTTATTATATTATGAATGAAATACAATATTGCATTCAATATAATTATTAGCTGCTTTTAAAAATAAATTGAGAAAATTATCAAATAAATATACACTAAACAATAACATCACCATACATTTGTTGACTATATTTTATGTATTTATAATTATAATTAATTTTGATAAAAGATAACCTAATTTCTTTGTCTTAAATTTTAAAGCTTTTGTTTAATTATAACAAACTGACTAAAATTAACAGATTGTGATACATATATATATATATATATATATATATATATATATATATATATATATATATATATATATATATATATAGTGATGGACAAAAGTGGAAGTGGATAGTAGATTTCAGGAAAGAAGTACTGTTTTTATATAAATTAAACTGATTTTTTTTACACTCTAATTGAAAATAAAGCACAAGATCACTTGTATAGAAAAATGTTTACTGAAATATTTTCATTTAAAACCAAAATTATAACATACTAATAATTATTTTTTTAAAATAATACCACTTAGTCCTTATATATATATTAAATGGCCTGGGGCCATTTTCCTGCTGAAAGTAATAATCGTTGCCTCAATGCAAATGTTCTACGTTGATTTTTGAATTTTCTTTCATTGTAAAGAGTGAATGCTTTTTATTTATTATATCCTTAATAAACAGTTTTTACACCTGCTGGAGCCATGCATCCCCATGTCATTATTCCATCACTTGTCCATTTTGTATGTTATTTTCTCCATAATAAAATTCCGCTATCCGATTTAAATATATTAAATTTACTCACATTTTAGAATTTAATTTTCTCTCATAATTTCTTATTCTTATTTATAAATTCGTTAGAAAATTTTGGCCTCTTTTTCTAGTTAATTTTATTAACATATTTCTTTCTAAAACTCTTCCTCTATATCGAGATTTATAAAGGTGCCTTCTCACAGATTACGAATTTATTTCCTTTCTATTTTTTTTTTAACACCCACTTCGATTTCTGATGAAATTGTTTTTGTCTTAACTTTAATTTTACATATAATTATATTAATTGCTCTTTCACTCAAATAATCAATTTAAAAGTTTAGCATTTAATAAACTTCTGAACACATTGAATATTTGATAAAAGCTTTAAATTTTTTTTGTTATATAATAATCTTATAGCTATTTTTGTTACTATTTGAAAAAGAACTTCAGTTTAATTTACATAAAAAGGGCAGTTCTTTCTAAAAGCCTGCTGTGTGAATTCACTTTTGTCAATATAATATATATGTATACATATATATATATATATATATATATATATATATATATATATATATATATATATATATATATATATATATATATATATATATATATATATATATATATATATATATATATATATATATATATATATATATATATATACCCATTGTATATATAATACTAGGGTCATTCAAATTAAATTTTAGTAAAAATTAAAAACAATCTTGTCTCTAAAATGATAATTGCTTGATTTTCATTGATAAATATAATATATAGAGTCATCCAAATGTGAAGCCTAGATTTGTGTTTTATTAAAAAGAATCATGCGTATAGGATGGTGTGTAGAGAAACATGTGTATAGTTTCATTTATTTATTTTTAATAAAACACAAATCTAGGCGTCGCATTTGGATGACCCTATACATTTTCTGATTTAAAAAAGAGAAAAAATTATTCATTGAATTACCCTAAGACATACAGTTATAAATGTAATATTAACACTTATATATAATCATTTATTAAACATTAAATATACTCACAGTTTATATTAATATGAGCATGTAGATATATTTACATATATATATATATATATATATATATATATATATATATATATATATATATATATATATATATATATATATATATATGTATATATATATATATATATATATATATATATATATATATATATATATATATATATATGTATATATATATATATATAAATATATATATATATATATATAATTGTTTTTATAAAATAATAATATACTTTTCGAAATAATATAATATATATTTAACATTTATTATAATATTGTTTTAAACATTTTTAGTACCAATTTTATTAACAACATGTTGAAATTAAAATGTTTTATTTTTGGTTGGCAACATTGTTTCCAGTTTAAATTTGTAATTATTGTATTTTTTTTATTTTTATACTTGTCATATGATTTTAAAACTAATGTAAAATTTACTAGTAAAGGGATTTAAAATACCAAGTAAATGAATTGTATAAGACAATATTTAACAATAGCATCATCATTAAAACTACAGAAAATAACAAACGAATTTTATTTCATTTTTTAAAACATTTCAGTCCTTATTTATCGCAAAATTGAAACCTTAGTGATTTTTTAAAAATTAATGTGTAAATATTAAATTTTACAAAAAGTGCAGAATATAAAAATACATTTCAAATAAAATAAAAATACTACAAATACTTTTAGCACTTTAACTGCAGATATTTCTTGCTTTTACCCATTGTCTACCACTATGAATGATTTGACAGTTTATCTGTAAATATTTCATTCTTACTATCATCTGAATTAAAAGTTATTTTTTAAGTTTAGTAATATTTGTAAATAATTATAGGTTTACAATAATGGGAAACAGTAGTAATCATTGGATGAATGTTAAAATTGAGAAAACGAAATATTCTAAAAAGAAGAAAAAAAAGCAAAATTAAAAACATATTATGCAACGTGGGTCGTAAGAAAAGTCTTAAAGAGATTATCAATGATTTTTGTTTAAATAAAAAAAAATACAAAATTCAAAATGGATAATTTAAATATTTGTAGAATCTGTATTTTCTGTTTATAAATTAAAATTTAACTAGCACTATATATATATATATATATATATGTATATATATATATATATATATATATATATATATATATATATATATATATATATATATATATATATATATATATATATATATATATATATATATAAATACACATATGTATATTTATATGTACTTTCAAAACCGTATGTGTGTAATTGTTAGATTTTTCTGTAATTGCATAATATAAGTTTAATTATATACTTTTAATATATATATATATATATATATATATATATATATATATATATATATATATATATATATACAATTCCGTGACTAAATATAAAATTATTACAGTTGGTATTATTTAATTATTGTTAAAAACAAGTACGTACATCAGGTATATAATTTATTTCACACAAAGCAATCAATATTTTTTTTGATTTTTATGATATTTTGATTTGAATTTCAATATTTATTTTTATAAATTAAAATACAAGTTATTTGTTTCTAACTGATTATTTCATATTTAATAAACTACTTTTTATAATACATAAGTATAAAAACTAATATTATATCATATGTATTTATAATATATATATATATATATATATATATATATATATATATATATATATATATATATATATATATATATATATATATATATATATATATATATACATATATATATATATATATATATATATATATATATATATATATATATATATGTATATGTATATTATATATATATATATATATATATATATATATATATATATATATATATTTCTGAAAAAAATCTTTACCACAAGCATAAAATAATATATTGTTTTATTTTGCGTAACAAATTTTTGATTTATTATCAAATACTCTTACTTATAAATAATAATTAATTTCACATTATATGTATTCATATGCTTTATTTATTTATATATATATTTGTATATATATTTATATATATATATATATATATATATATATATATATATATATATATAATAAAAATTGCAATTTTTCTATTTCAAATAGAATAGTGAAACTATTATTATATGTTTGTAAAAGTGTTTAATTTTAATTTCGAAATTATAAATTTCCAAATTAATTTTAATCTTAAATGTATACATTTTCAACATAAACACCAATTTAATTAATTTACCAATTGGTCATGTTATTTATTTATTAAAATGTACAATGAAGTAAGATTGAATTACAAATAAAAATAAATAATAAAATTCGTCGTGTTTAAATAAATATTCTTGTAAGACCAATTTATTTCAGCCTTAATATTTATTCTAACATCTTTTGAATATAAAACGTCAAAAATGTTATTTCTATAATAAACAATAATTTATTTTTATTTTATTAACTTAAAATTAGATAATAATTTCAAGCATTTTGTTACAATTAAAATTGATTATAGAGAATAGCAATTAAAAGTAAATACTGATAAAATACGTTAACTGCAATATCAAATTATGGGACATAAATATCTCTACGGAAGATTGTAAAAATTATATTTCTTACATAATTAAAGATCGTATTTCTTATAACTACTTTTTGAAATAAATAACATTTTTTAACATTTTGTCTTCTTTATTATAAAAATTTAATATTTATCCTATATAAAATATCACAAGATACAATTGAAATTAAATCAATTTAATCGAATTTATGAAATATTGTTTCCTATTAATTTTTCAAAAAGAACTTTAACAAAATTGACATTTTAATATCGTTTTTTCTATCCTAGGCAGTTGATTTTTTTCTATTTCGTTTTCAGTAATTTATGGTAGTAATAATATATTACATTCTATTGCATATTCTATTGCATATTGCATTTCTTCATTATATTGCATATTTGAAAAAGACAGTAAGAAATCACTTAAACATTACATACAATATTGTATATTAGATAAAATAAATTATAAAAATGCTTGAAAAATCTTATAATGGAATTAAAAAGTTAAAAAATCTTATTCTTTTTATTTCCTTAGGATTTATACAGAATGTATATAGTTCCCTGACACCAAACAAGATTCTTTTTTATTGGATATTCACATATATTACTGTTAATTATATATATATATATATATATATATATATATATATATATATATATATATATATATATAAATGACATAGTTTTGTATTTCTTATCTAATATTAAATATATATAATAAACTTAAAAAAATGTATATTAGAACAAATATTGCAATATTTGAAAACTGATAAAGTATGATATTTTTTTAATATATTAATGAGAATACTTAAATCATTTTTATATATTTTTTCTTTATCATTATTGCATTTTAAATTATAGTAAGAAATACATTTTCAATAAGAACAAGTACTAGTGATTTCTAAAATATTATCTAATTTTTCTAATATATTGTTCTTAAGTCTATTTTCTTAATGAATATAAACATACTTTAATACATACTTTTATATCCCAAAATTTATATTACAGTTAAGAATATATGTTATAGCCTCAAAGATAATTTGAATTATCAAAATTGAAATAAAATAATCTTAAAATATAATATAAAATAAACACATATATTTCATTAACATTTTTATATGAAATATATATTTAGACATTGATAAATATTAAAATTATTTGTACATTTAATTTTTCAGTTTGTATATATATATATTTATATTTATATATATATATATATATATATATATATATATATATATATATATATATATATATACACTCTAAGCCATATTTTAAGGATTACTAATGAAAAGTAAATCGATAATCAGTGTGTTTTTAAAATTTAAATAAACGTATTTTATTTATTTATTTATTTTAGAAACTGAAAAGTCTATTGCATTTGTGTACATTTTTTATAAATTCTGTCCACTCTTTTTGTTATCAATTTATTGTTTCCTAATCTCCAATTTATAATATATCCTTTAATTAAATATCATATTTTTAAATATTGTATTATTCTGTAGTATTCAATATATATAATTCATTTCATTGTAATAAAGATATATTGACTATTATAAAGATTTTAGAAAAAAAAACCGCTTATTTTTCATTATTTATAGTAGTTGAATTTATTCAAATTTTTATAGAAAGTTATAAATTTCAAATTCAAGTTAACCATCTTTATAAACAATGTATCATTAAAATATACTTTTTCTCTATGATCCACTTTTATATAGTTAATTATTTTTATTTAAAAAATTCATATTTTTCATATGAATTTCTAAGTTAAAAAATATTTTATTTTTACTGTTATATATGTAATTAATCGACGATTTCGTTAGTTTATTTGTATAGTTTTCTTATTAAATCAAATGTCTAGTTTAGTACTAAATCACCAAAAATTGTCTTCTCTCTCTCTCTCTCTCTCTCTCTCTATATATATATATATATAATTATCTTTTCCAATAAACTATCCATGTGTTTAAATAATATAGGATATAAGATGTATAAGATGTTTTTTTTATTATTTTTTAATAAATTCTTTGCGTATTTATGTATTCGATTTACAATACATACATACATACATATATATGTATATATGTGCATGTATAAATTCATGTATCAACCGTGAACGGTATTTTACATGTAAGTTTATGATACCAATAAAATTCCATTTAGTAATTAAACATGTTTTTATAAAACCGTTTACGTTTTATTTATAAATGATTGAAACTATTTATTACATTTTTATATCAACTACTTACTTTATTTTCATAATTATCTATGTGCTTTTTTGCAACCAAATTTGTGAATAATGACAAATCATTTTTACAAAACTGGTTTTTTACGACTACAAGTTTGCATATTTTTAAGTATTTTCATAAATGAAAGATCAACGAATACGAAATTATATTTTTGTTACTTTTGTACTATAAAAATGAATTGCCTAATCAATTTTTAAATACAATGTGTATGTATATGCATATATATGTGAGGTCGCTCGTTTATGTATAGTGTTTGAGTTTATGATGTAATGCTCTTTATGTATTTAATTTTTTCTGAATTCAATAACTTGTTCAAAGAAATTATGATAAAAATATAAAAATTATAGAAACGTATTCATAGATACGAAGACATTTTTCACTTATATATATATATATATATATATATATATATATATATATATATATATATATATATATATATATATATATATATATATATATACGGACGCATATAAGTCATGGCACACATGGGTAGCATAGCAATTTATTGCTATAATTCAATGAAGTCGTTAAATTTTAAAAAAAAATTTTAATTGAAAATAAATATAATGAATATTATATTTATTTTCAATTAAATATTTTTTTTAATTTAACGACTTCATTGAATTATATCAATAAATTGCTTACGTTACCCATGTGTGCCATGACTTATGTGCGTATATATATATATATATATATATATATATATATATATATATATATATATATATATATATATATATATATATATATATATATATATATATATATATATATATATATATACATATATATATTTTATATATGTGATCATTGAAATATAAAATAATGTTTGGTTCTACAATTTTCTGAAAAAGATAACTTTTATATGAACATCATTTTATTATATATATATATATATATATATATATATATATATATATATATGTATATATATATATATATATATATATATATATATATGTATATGTATATAATATATATATATATATATATATAAATATATAATTTTCATAAAATTAAAAATTATATTTTGATTATTTTTTTCAATATTAAAAATTAATTTAATGTTATTTTTTATATAGAAAAAATCGTTTATTTTATAATCTTAAAATCCAAAAATACTGAAAATATTAAATATAGTATTACCAATGAGAATGTATTCATAATAACAACGAAATATAACCATAGTATCATCAAAAATGGATAGAAAGAATGTAACAAATATAATATATTTATAAGTTGACATATTGACTCTGTGACGTTAGGAATTAGATATTTTTTTAAACTTTTTTAACTTTGTACAAGTTTGACTTTTTCATTGTTTGTAAAAATATTTTTTTTTAATTTTGTACATTTTATTTAGTTGATTAAAAAAATGTCATAAATAACTAGTATTTAATATACTTGTTATATCATTTCCTATTTTTCACCATAAATATATTTTTTGCCAGTATTAGTATCTTTTATATGTTAGCTATAAGAAAGCATTCACAATGAATTTCCTGTTAAGAATGGAATCTAATACAATATATACATAACATTACTAGAAATGTATTCTGTATTAAATATTTCAATTCATATTAGTTGTACATTTATCAAGAGAATTGTGCACTGAAGAAAATTAAAATAGTGTAAGAATTTTTTTTTCCCAATTATATTTTGTTAATGTATTTAAAATTGCTATTTTTAAAAATAAAAATATTTTTAACTCCATTCGCATATTTTAAAAATGAAAAATGTACGATATTAATTTATTGATCTATATATATATATATATATATATATATATATATATATATATATATATATATATATATATATATATATATATGTAATTTTATATCAGCTCACTGTTGGGAAAAAGCTTAAGTGAATGTAACTATTCACTAAATATATATATATATATATATATACACACCAATTTAATATATCTGTACATATGTGTTCGTGTGTGTCTATAAACATTCCATTTTTTTTATTATTACAAACGACCTTATTATATAGATTAATCTTTCCAGTTAATATTTTTTTATTATTTTTAAATACATTCTATAAATGAAATCTTTAGTTTGTTCATGGTTATTAACACTTAGATATGTATAAATCAAAATGTATTTCAGGACACTAATTAGATAAAAATAGTTATGAATCATGTTCGCGTTATTTTATGTATTTTACTATGCACACGCGACATAATAATTTAGATCGTTTGACGGAATGAAAACGATACTAAAAATGTTGCAATTGTGGGCGAAAACTGTCGCCATGTTGCAAATATAATATAAAAAAATAATATTTTTGAAATGATGACAAATTTAGGAAATTCATTTTTATTTTTATATTACATTTATATCTCATTTTTTGTAGTTTAAAGATAAATACATTTTCTTCTACATACGTAGATTTTATACATACATATAAAGTTAAATACTTCTCAGAAATTTATTGAAGAATAAAATATACTTTGCAATAACATGTAATTAAACGAACAGAATACATAAATAAAAATAAGTAATGTTTGAAACAGTAATATCTTTTTTAATTTTAATATTTTTGGCACGTATACCATGCACATTTTTTTAATTAAAATTTCAAAATGTGATATTGTTGCAAATATAGAATGATATTTTTAAAAAAATCTAATAAATTCAACATTTTTTAATATTTCTAAAATTTCATTGTAAATAATTGCTACAAAAATTAATGCAATTTAATTAAATATAAACTGATATACATTGATTTAAAGTTAACAAGTTTAATACATTTTTATGTGTCAAAAAAATCTATACCGCCGATGATGATAATAGTGATGATGATGATGAAGATGATGATGGTGGTGATGATGATGATGAACATGATAATGATGATGATATATATACAATGACGCGTATAAGTCATGGCACACATGGGTAACATAAGCAATTTATTGCTATAATTCAATGAAGTCGTTAAATTTTAAAAAATATATTCAATTGAAAATAAATATAATATTTAATCAATTTATTCATTATATAATATTTATTATATTTATTTTCAATTAAATATATTTTTTAGTTTAAGAACTTCATTGAATTATATCAATAAATTGCTTATGTTACCCATGTGTGCCATGACTTCTGCGCGTCAGTGTATATATATATATATATATATATATATATATATATATATATATATATATATATATATATATATATATATATATATATATATATATGATGTATATATATATATTTATATATATCTTATATCCACTACTGATGATAATGGTTCTTTTGAAATTCTTTCAATTTTAATTATCATTTGATGTACTTTTTTAATATTTTTAATTAAAATTTTTAATGTCCTTATTCCAACGATCTATAATCTATTTTCTTCCATTTCTTTGTTTCTGTCTCTCTCTCTCTCTCTCTCTATATATATATATATATATATATATATATATATATATATATATATAAATGCATACAAACATACATACACATATAATTTTCAGTTCCTATAAGTCCATTGCTGGATAAAGATTCTTTCTATATTTTTCGATTTAAATGTTTCTTTGTCCTACATTTCAATGTTCTTAGTTAAAAATTTTAATGACCTGACTCGAACTATCTACAGTTATTTTTTATTTTTCTCACCACTCATCTCTCTCCATATATATGTAAATATACATTTTAATTTTTGTTAATCAAATATTAGATAAAGGATTTTCCAAATTCTTTCAATTTAAATGATCTTTTGCCTCCCTTTTTCAATGTCCTTAATTACAATTTTTAATATTCCTACCCCAATAATCTATAGTCTACTTTTGTTCCCATTCCTCTCTCTCTTTTATATATATATATATATATATATATATATATATATATATATATATATATATATATATGTTAACATAAACATATGCGTATTTTTTTTCAATTTTATTACATGTAAATAGCATTGTTTACATCACACAATTGAATGTAAGTTCTATCGAATCATATTTTTGTTTGAATGAGAAATATTTTTTAATATATACATTTTTCTTTTTAATGAATTCTTCTTTTATTAAACAATTCAAACTGTACGTATACAAACACACAGAAAATTTAATGTGAACATATTGAAGTATATAATATATATATATATATATATATATATATATATATATATATATATATATATATAATAGAAGTGAAGTAATAAATAACGTAAAAAACACTATTAAAAAAGAAACAGTTAAAAACATATACATTACAATTAACTTTCTATTACAAATAAAGGCATTCTTTCTTAATGTGAAAAAAGAACACAAATATGTATAAAAATATTTAAATAAATAATTGAAATTTGTTAAATAATATATAGTTTATTTATATGTTTCATTGTTAATATTATTTTCAAAGAAAAAATAAATTATAGTATCTGGAGAATCTTAAAGATTTATATGTATAAACATGTTTAGCCAAATTATTTATTTTACAATTAAAATGAATTCTTTTTAATAGAACTTTTATATATAATTCTAATTCAGTCATTTTATATTTCATATTGTAAACATTTGTTCAAATTATAAAACATATATTTATTTAAAAATATTTTTAAATAGTTCCAATTATTATTTTAATACTTGTTATGTTCATAAAAACTGTAAATAAGGAAATAGATGATAAATATATTATTTTTTATTTAGTACCTTCTTTACGTGAGATATTTATATATATATTTTTATTTATATATATATATATATATATATATATATATATATATATATATATATATATATATATATATATATATATATGTATAAGGAAATAAAATAGAGAAACTATACAGTCTTTTTATGTTCGATAATATAATAGATATTTTTTCTTTGACTTATAGTACACATTATTTTATTAACTTATTTTATGTTGCAAATACAATGTTCTTTTTCTGAACACACATAAAATGCCAACAAAGAAACACAGAATTTTGAAAATATACAGGATATATTTAATACTTATCATTCGATTTAAATTTTTGCTTTAAGATTTATCACTATAAAATCTTATTTTCTATCATGTAATAAATTATTTTACAATACCTCACTTGGAAGATGATAGAATGATCATCGAATTACAAACAAATAAAATAAGTGAATAATAAACTATTACTGAATAGTTGTATAAATATTTTAAGTATTTAAATAAGCATTTAAAAAATTGTAAAAGAGACTATGTTTAATTTTGATCTTAAATTATTCTTTGAAGAAAATTTCGTAAGTAGCAGTTATATATATATATATATATATATATATATATATATATATATATATATATATATATGTTTCTTTTTAATTTTTCTACAAATCCTTACTCCAATAATATGGAATTCTAAAAATGATAAAATGTATCATTATTTGTAATGTATGTAAATAAACAATATTATCTAGTCAATTGAAATTCCGCGTATGTTAAATTTAAAACTCTTCAAATGTCTGCCATAGAAATTAATTTTGTGAGTTAAAACTAAATTTAATCAATGCTTTCATTTCTTTGATAAACATAAAATAATTTCTAACATTGCAAATGTAATGTTTTTTAATTTGTTTTATTGTATTTTTATTTAAACGCATTGTAATTGAATATTTATTTTAAAATACACCCATGCACACACACACACACACACACACACACACACACACACACACACACACATATATATATATATATATATATATATATATATATATATATATATATATATATAATATGTAAATATAAATATGTATGTATGTATATATGCAGAAAATAACATTAAAATTAAAAGATGATCTATAATATTGTTTGTTATTTAATTTACGTTAATCAGTTAAATAATAATTATGCATCTTTGTTAATAAACATGATTATTTACATAATTAAATATATATAATCAATATATCTAACAGTACATTACTATGAAAATAATAAAAAATATATAATTTTATTTAGCATAACAATTCATTTAATTTGTTTTAGAAAATTATTAAATTCGAATCTTTGATAATGCGTTTTTAATGAAAGTTGATTTATTGATTATCATATGATATCAATTTGTTTCATATCGTTCATTATTGTGTAAAATTGGGTATTTAACGAGTTTATTAAAATTGACGATCTCTTAATTTATTAATAAAGTCACCAAAAATAAAAATATTATATTCCAATGAAGTATATCCAATTGGTTACAAAATTATTGATTCATTCAGTATATTAATAAAGTCTATTAAATTATACACACAAACACATATATGCACCTATATATATATATATATATATATATATATATATATATATATATATATATATATATAAGATAAATACATAAAAAAATTCGTCGGAATGAACTGAAAAAGAAAGGCACTGGATCAATCGAAGTGGAAGGTTTTGAAAGAGGCTTTTATCCTGTGTTGGATAAAGAGAAGCTGATTATATATATATATATATATATATATATATATATATATATATATATATATATATATATATATAGATAGATAGATAGATAGATAGATAGATAAATATTGATATGTACGAATTTATATACATATTCATAAAAAATACAGTACCAGATAAAAATATATCGTTAAAAATGAAAAAAGATCTAAACATATATGTTTAATATATTTATAATATAAAAGATAATAATTCAAACTGTGTGATAATTTTTTCACTCTGTTTGTTAATATTCCACGCTGTTGCCGTCTTTCTCATTTTTTAATTTATTCTAATCTATAACAATATTCTAAATAATCATAAACATTTTCAACAAATAATGATTCGCAATATTCGTTGCCAATATATATTTTAAAATTAAAACACTATAAGTCTATTTAAAAATGTAAATATTTTTTTATCCATCTGCATCACTTGTTTGATTTCAATTTAAGATTTCTAAAATTTAAAATCTATATACACGAATTACAGACTCGCCATAACTAGCAAAAATCGATAATATTATATATTTTTTTTATAAAATATAGAATCATTTTGTACTATTTTTTTGTATAGTTTTCTAATGAATATTGAATTTATCATATTTTTGTATACAAAAAGATTTGCTTAATTAAAATATAAAATAATAATTATTATATAATTATCATATAAACATCTTATTAACATCACAGTTTCGAAAAATATTTTTTTGCGCAAAGGAATCATTTACACCAACGCCATAAAACTTTATAAAATTGTTTATTTTTTATTTATTTTCCACTTTATTTATAAAATTGAGCATTTCAATTATCATGCCATCATCGTCAAAGCTCTCTATTATAAAATGTAATGCAATGCTCTATTGATAATGTTATAGACATCAAAATGCACATTATCGAATGAAGTGAATAATGTACAGTTGATCATTTTTATAAAATCTTACGATGTTGGAATGAATGGTTTATTTACATTAAAGTGAATTTATCATAGTACCAATATGAAATGTTTTGTTAATTTAATGTTATATTTCAATTTATTTAGGTTGAAATAAGCTAATAATTAAGACATATTTATTTTCAAATTACAATAATAAAACAAATAAAATTAGATAACATTTACATTAATTATAATATAAGGTTTAAAAGTTAAATTATGTGTTGTATTTTTTCAATATCACAAACATTGTACATTTATGTAATTAATTCTGATACTTATGTCGCACTTATATAGAAATCGGTGTCTACCTACAAATGACATATTTGTGAATATTAATCATAATAAATACAATATTGTGAATAAATGTAAGGTTAAAAGTGTTAAATATGATATATAGTGTAACCCTAAAGTCCTATATTACAAAAAATAATTATATTGGAATATACGAATGTAAAAACTATTAATTTCACTATTTGTTTTGGTACTGTAATAAATTCTCTTTTAACATAAATTAACCTCTTATTCCAACACCAGACTATTTTGTAGAAATATCTAGTAAATATTTATTATTCAATTTATTTACAAATGTATATTTAAATTCTTATTTTATGATTTTCGAAAAAAATGACATTAAATCTATTAATGGTCATTGAAATACCTTTCAGCAAATAAAGTGCATAAATGATTATTAAATACTTTTATAAAGTATTAATTTGGACCAAAAATTCGTTCGGATTTTTCCAATAAATAGCTTTAGCAGCAGTTTATGCCAGCGCATATTATTTCTAACCTATATATCTTGCACCGTATCATCAGTTAACAGTTCTATAGCATATTTTTTAAAAAAATGTTCAGATGGATCAATTGTGTTGAATAAATTCAAAAATTACATTTGGTCATATCATGATTTTCTATTTCTAAAATGACAAAAATGTTAAGGAAACGCGGAAAAAGATTTGTGCTGACAGAAAGAACTTGTAAAAAGTGATTTTCTAAGTTCTGCCTTGAAGATTTTTTTGAAAGACGCTGTACAGTCTGATTGCGAATGAAGAAATCACTATATTATTTGAAAAAAATAGCAAAATACCACATTAAATATTGCTGAAACATTTCGCAAATATCATATGTCAGTTGTTAGATATTAGAAAATATTAGGTTATGTGAATAAATACGATGTTTGAGTGTTACAACAATTGAACGAAAAAACAAATCTTAACGAACCACATTTCTCTCCAAGATTCTCTACTTAAACGCAATGAAAACGATTCAGTTTGAAGCAATTAATGGCAGATGACAAAAACGTGATAATTTACAATAATACACAAAGAAAAAATCCTAAATAAAGTGTGGTGAACTTCTATTATTTCAATCAAAAACATAAGAAATTTTTTTTAGATTTGTATCTAAAATAAGGTCACATCTTATGTTTGTTGATATTGAAAGGAAATCCTCTGCTATAAACTGTTACAAATCAATCACACAATTGATTCTAAAAAATATTTTCGAATTTAGATCAGTTGGAGGTAACATTAATTAAAAACGTCCAAAAGTAAGAAATTTCAATGATATTGTATTTCAATATTACAATGTAAAATCAACGTGTCTTTGGCTACTCAACCAAAAATGTTACAGTTGAGTTAAGATGTCCTATTTCATCTGCAATATTCATTAGGTATTCCGCCTTCGTATTATCGTTTATTCCTATTTCATCAAAATAGTCTAAAAGATAAAGAATTCCAATCTGTGGAATCAAAAAAACCAGCTTGATGTGTATTTTAATAAAAAAAAATAATAATAAAATTCTACAGCGATGGAATAATGAAACTGCTCAAAATAACAGAAAATTATCAAAAAAAAATTATATAATTGAATAAAGTTAATTTTTGTTTTATTTGTAAGTTTGACATAAAATGTGTTATCACTTCAACATCATAAGATATTATAAAACAATTTGTTTGTTTATAAGCTAATATTCATTTCAATGGCTGTGTCATCATCATTAGAACGCTTTGTTGTAAAATCTTAGATTTCTACCAATGATGGCATGGCCATAGAAATACATATCATCTTATAAACAAATAAATAATTAGTTATTATGAACATTTTTACATATCATATCTTATAGTGTTGTAGTAATAATTTATTTGTGTGAAAGTGAATTCACTACAATTTTAATACACATGCAAGTTTGATATTTAACTTGAAAATCTGAACGAACTTTTGTTCTACTAATTATGGTATTGAGATAAATGATTTATTTGCGGTAAAAATTCAAATAAAACGACTATTACAAACATATAATTTGATAAACCAAAACTGTATAAATACTTAGAATTTTATGGTTCTAATACGTTTATATGTTCTTATATTTTAAGCAAATCTAAGCTTCATAAATTAATTTTCCATCCCAACGCAATCAATAATATAATTCAAATAAATTTCTTTAGAACATTATAGAACTTTTTAAATATTTCTTCTCAAAAGAATTTATTCAACTAATAGAAATGAATAATGTTTTTTAATGTTAATAAAAATTATATACACGTTTTTATTTGATTTCTATGATGATTATTTAAGAGGATAATATTTTAATAAAGAAAATAATTTGAATGTTAGTAAACAAAGAATTTTAAAATAAGATA
Organism: Neoneuromus ignobilis; assembly: GCA_029203775.1. Classification (NCBI taxonomy): domain Eukaryota; kingdom Metazoa; phylum Arthropoda; class Insecta; order Megaloptera; family Corydalidae; genus Neoneuromus; species Neoneuromus ignobilis. Next base: position 37,573,579 of record CP092091.1, on the reverse strand, counting down.
TATTTTTTGTTATTTATAACATTCACATATTTATTTACCTTTTTTAAATATATTATTCATTAAAATTTCAACATATAATAATTGCAATTCGTTTCTAAATAGAAATAACCAAAAGATTTGATGATATTTCTAAATATCACACAAAAAAACAAAAAAATATTCGTTTCTTCTGAATATGGTTGATAATCATTCTATAAGATATAGTATAGAACGTACTAATACGGCACTGCAAGTGCATATATAAAATCTATAAAATCGTAAATCGAACAGAAGATTTATTAATCGTCATGTGTCATCACCTTATGTTTATCTTTAATGTGACTTTCATAGTGTAAAACAATACCTGCATGATTCGGTCTGAGTAAATCTGGTTCTACGTTCAGTTTCTCTTCAACATTATGATTATGATGTTTTCCCGAAAGTGTTTTATCGTCTACCTTTATAACCAAACTCCCATGCGGTCCAGGCACCAAATGACCTTCTACGTGCGGATCTTGACGAAACGGCACTTCGACCTTTTCTCCATTAAAATGATGATTTTCATTACGAACACCATTATCGGTATTGTAAATATTCTCTCGTCGTTTTATTCCCATTCCAATATGTGCACCTTTTAAATGATTCAAACCTAGACGGCTTCCTTCAATTCCATATTCTTCAGAATGCGTTCTTTCAGACGATCGAATACCCGATTCCATATCGTTGTCCGGTAAGTTATTTAATGCATACTTTTTATGTTTCTCTAATAAATCCGCATTACTGGAACTAGTTTTGAATTCCGTTTTATACTCGATAGAATCAGAATCGGATAAATGCGAATGCCCTAGTCCGAAATGTCTATGTCTCTCTTTCAAATCAGCATACTGTTTATTTTCGAATTTGATCAAAACCTTTTTCAACGTGCTCAGATCTAATTCGAAATCTTCCGAATTGTAAACGTTGACGAAATTCACAAACTCCATCAAATTTTTATCATTTAACTTATGTTCAGATCCTTCAATAATTTCCAGTAATTCTTTCAATAACTCTTTATCATAATTAAAATTGTTTTGTATCTGATCCGTGTCATTTTCACTACTACTTTGTATATTTTTGAGCAAATTAATCAATTTAGAATTTAAATAATAACGTTGAACGTCAGAAACATTCAAATAGTGATTATTGTCACGCGTGTAGTTGGAAATGGGTCCATGTTTTGATTGATTCGAACGGTTAGCAAGCTGAAGCAATTCGGGAACTTCAAAAGGTGAAAAATAATTGTTGCTAGTACTATTATGGACTACACGTTCAATCGATGATTGAGATTCGTTTTTAACAGCATTATTTTGATTTGATGGATAGTTCTGCATTATAATATTATTTTCATTGTTTTCGTTTGATTTATATGATTCTGAATCATCCTTATTATTTCTATCAGCGAAAAGATAATCCGGAAGTTCTGTTGTATTCATTTTAAATCCCATATTGTCATCAGTTCTCTGTTTCAATTGTTCGTTGCAGTTGAGACACGTACAATTCGTGATAATTTGTATACGTTTTTGAATCTTATCAGGAAGCGGTGTATCGAAATCACGATTAAGATCTTGACTCAGTTCTTCATCAGCATTGGATAATTTTTGTAACGTCACCTAGAATAAAAAAATAATTATATTAATGAAATATAAATTGTTCTATATAAATTATTCATTTAGCACTGTTTTATTTATACATAAAAAATCACATATCTTAACATCATAAAATTTTATAAAAACATTCAGTAATAATTTACTGAATATTTTTGCTTTTGCTGCAGACGAGTATTTTAAAGAGTTACTAAATATAAATAGAGACGATTAATTGAGAAGAAAGGTATATATGATTACTGACTTAGAAATATGAGAGCCTTTCTTGGAAAAGTAAAGAAAGCAGTAAAACATCATTAAAATAGGAAAATACCAGGAGAAAATTAAATAACTGAGTTAATGAAACATAATGGATCAAACAAATTTCTTCACAAATTAGTTAATAATATTTGGGAAATTGAGAAGATACTGGAGGAATAAACAACTGAGTTTATTTATCTGACTATAAAAAGAAGATGAGATAAACTAATAATTACAGGAGAAAAACTCTACTTAATCTTGAATATAAAGTCTTCACTTATCTATTACAGAAATTGAATAGTTATATCGAGGAAATACTTAAAGAGTAACAGTGAGAATTTTGTCAAGAAATAAGTACAACAGATATTTGTCACGAGATAGTCGATGAAAAATTGATTTAAATATAACAACAATCTACATATATTTTCCATTAACAAGCATTTGACAGTAAAAAAAAAGAGAAGAGATGCTGAATGTTTTAGAAAATTATGGTATATCAAAAAAGCTTCTCAGACTGATTATGATGATCATAAAAAGATTACAAGCTAAAGTTTACATTGAAGAAAAGTTCAGTAAAATCTTTGATTTGAAAAAAAGGTGTACGATAAGGGAAGTCCATGTCTGTTATAAATACAGTTCAACTTGAATATATATAGCATTAAAATAGCTAAAAATGAAAAAAAAAATAATACAAAAGTTACATGGCATACGTCTCATGTGAATTGACATTGAATTTCAACATGTGATTTAGAATTATCATGGATTAAGATGCCCTTGCGTCGTTTAGTGGCTACTAACAGACATTTGTCATTCAATGCCTTTTCAAATTGTTGACTCTGTTTTTATCAATTGTGATTATTTAATAAGATGACAACAACTCACTATAGAGATCCTATTTTTGATCTCATTATGTACACAATAAAGTATTTAAACTGTAGATATTTCAATTTAATGTTGATATGGATAATTAGTAGAGGTATATCGACTCTTCACATATATAACAAAAAAAATTCTTTATTTATTTGTAAAACAGCAAAACGCAAATATTAAAATAACTTAATGTGTTCTTTACTTTCACATAAATGAATTACTGCCTCAACACCATAAGTTATTAAAATGTTTAATAATTACTTCTTGTTCACTTTCTTTGTTTATAACAACAGTAAGCTGATGCGAATTTCGATAGCAATGCCATCGTCATCAGAGTGCTGTATTATGAAATCTAAATAATAATAAAGATGTTTTTTTTGGGTGATAGAACTTTAAATTGAATCCCTATCATTAGTTCTATTTAACCTAAAACATATTTATATACATATATATATATATATATATATATATATATATATATATATATATATACGTACATACATACATACATACAAAAATGTTTTTTTAGATTAGATAAATTTTCGATATGGATTTAATTTAAAATTCTATCATGCTTAAAAAACATCTCTATATAGATGGTATAGCGCAGCATTATGTAATGATGACAATTACTATCGAAATACCCATCAGTTTATAAACAAAGAAAGTAATCAATGAATAATTATTGAATATCTTGTAATGTTGGGTATTAATTCATTTGTATTAAAAAAAGTGAATTCGTCACAGTTCCAAAATAAATAACGTTCTCTTACTGTCAATTCCCGCGATGACAGTTTTTTTGTTTATCTATCACCTGGTTTTTAAATGTCAATAAATAGTAAATCGATTAACTCGTACTATTTTGTAAGATTGTCAATCGATTATTTTGAGTTTTTATCCAATAAAGTTTCAAATTTATTATCTTCGATTTTTTTTCTTATTCGAAGTTTTTCATTTTTCACATTAGAATCATCACTACGAAATCTTTTAACACTGGACATATCAAAAATTGATATAAACTATCTCTACCAATCGATTATTTTGACTGGTTGGTATTTAGCCGAAAAAAATGTAATTTTTAATCAATTAGTGCAAGCAATAATAAAAAAGAGCTTCTAATAATAATAAATTATATTTTTCACTTAAATATTGAAATTACACGATATAATAAATGGTAGTAATAATAGCTCCCTTACTTTATTTTTCATTTTCCTTAGCGCAATTTTATATACCAACCGGTCAAAATGACGATTGGTATATCTAGTGTTAAAAAAATTCAAACACTAATGAATACATTACTTTGCTAAAAAAGTATCATAAATTGTTTAACACTAGATGTACGGAGCGAGTCAATTTGACTCGTTTAAGATTTTGTTGCTATATATATAGAAAACTTAAATATTCTTTTTTAAAAACATATGTTGGTTTTTAATTATATAATGACACATATGCAAAAAAATATATATTACATTTTTGCATATATGTAATTAAAATAATTTCATATATGTAATTAATTATGTAATTAAAAACTAACATGTTTTTAAGAAATCATATTTAAGTTTTCTATATATATAGCAACAAAATCCTAAATAAATCAAATTGACTCGCTCCGTAAATCTAGTGTTAATGTAGTTCTGCAATGTTTTTATTTTGATCAAATGTAAAAGTAAAACGTGTCGAATATACTCTTGCTCCATTCTTCATCATACTAAAACAATGCTAATATTAGCACCAATGACATGTTTTGTATGTATGTATGTGTATGTGTGTGTGTGTGTGTGTATGTGTGTGTGTGTGTATGTGTGTGTGTGTGTGTATGTGTGTGTGTATGTGTGTGTGTATGTATGTATGTATGTATGTATCTACATATATATATATATATATATATATATATATATATATATATATATTTATATATAACAGTTGGTAGTAATTATTAAAAAAAATATTTATGAAATAAATTATTTTCCAATGTATATTATCGCTATTTATTTATGACTTTACTTTCAGTAGGTACTCATAATATATTTTTCCCAAATGCACATTATAATTATATTGTTTTATTATAATAATAGACATAGGACACATAGCTAATTGTGGTATTTAAAAAGGTAAGATATTAAGTAACAATTGTAGTTAAAGAATATTCTAGTTATATATATATATATATATATATATATATATATATATATATATATATATATATATATATATATAGAAAATGGATTACTGGGTTAACTATAATTAAAAGTTGGCAATTGCTAATTGTAAGAATTAATGGAACGCGATCTTCTTTAAAGTACTTAAAATTCTGCTAATGACCTCAATAAACTGCACAATATTTAAAAAATTTTCTAAGCTTTATATAGAATGAAAATATCAATAAAAAAATTACATTACTAAAAATTTAACAATTTTTAGATTATGTTAATGTTAATGTTTTTTTGTACTTTTTTAAATTAAAATATATAGTAAAAATACAATTCAATAACATTATTTCAAAGAGTTGAAAAATTAAAATTATAGCAAATCTTATTTTTATTTTCCAAAAAATAATAAAATTTTCATTTAAAAAGCTTCATGCTGAGATATTTTTGTATAACTTTTCATAGTTATTATAGATATTCCGTTTAAACTGAGTAGGTTATCGATTATGGATAATACAGAATTCATTTAGACATTTGTAATGTAATATAGTATATTTATGAAATTGAAAATATCATTATTTTTGAAGTAGTTAACATACAAAATACACTACACAGTACAATAAATACTTTTATTTTAAAAATAACATATTGAATATATATATATATATATATATATATATATATATATATATATAAATAGATATATGTATAATCATTCAAAGCTTAAATCAGCTCATTGGTGAGCGAAAGGATCATTAAATGTTATTAGTTTTTCTTAAATGTTTTTCTGTGATATATATATATATATATATATATATATATATATATATATATATATATATATATTGGGTTAAGTCGTAAATAATTTCCGTTATTAAAAGCTAGTTTGAATGACTCATTACTCATTCTAATGACTCACCTCATATGACAAGTTTTTGCTTGCTTGAATTAAGTGAGTAATGCTCAGTTTTGTTACGACAGTGGTAGCTTATTCATCGTATTTAAATAATAAACTAAAATTGAAGGATCGAAAGTGCATATTCGCCATGCGATGTTATGGGAATTTAAGGAGGAAAAAAATGCTACAAAGACAAGTGAAAAAATATGCAGTGTGTGTATGGTGAAGGAACCATAACTGACCTACAAGTATGGAACTGGTTTGCAAAATTTCGTTTCAGAGATACGTCATTGAAAGATGAACCAAGACAGGACGCTCTTTGGACTTTAATGAAGAAGCTCTAAAATCATTGGTGGAATGTAATCCATGTCAAATTACTAGACAAGTTAAACATGTCACAGTCCACTATATATCGCTACTTGGAAAAGATGAGTAAAGTCAGCAAAATGGGTGTTTGGGTACAACATAATCGTAATGAAAGAAACAAAGCAAATCGTTTATCAATAACAACAGGCCTTCTTTCAAGACAGAGGAACGACTCATTTTTAGATAAAATCATTACTGACGATGAAAAATGGATTACATACAACAACGTTCTATGCAAACGTAGGAAACGAAATTGGAAACTCGGATGGTCAGTTCTCCCTCGCCCACCATACTCACTAGACCTGGGACCATCCGATTATCATCTTTTTCTATCGCTGAAGAACGCTTTGATAGGCACAAATTTCTCGAATGAGAATATAATACTAAAATTCGTCGAAAACTTTCAAAACCATCGGAATTCTATTCAAAAGTCACAGAAGAGCTACCTAGCAAATGGCAACAAATCATTGCAAAAAAGACGAATATATTATTGATTAAAGTACAATTGCTTTAATACAAATGAATTTTAACCCCAGCACCACAATAATTTTAAAGTGTTCAATAATCACTTATTATTCACTTACTATTTATAAATATATCAGCTGATTCATTTAGATGGCGACTCCATCATCGTCAGAGCCTTTCTGTTAAAATCTTATCTATCCACCAATGATTTTAACAGAAAGGCTCTGACGATAATGGCGTCATTCTCGAAATGTATCAGCCGATATATTTATATATAATAAGTGAACAATAAGTGATTATTGAACACTTTAAAACTATTGTGGTGTTGGGGTAAAAATTAATTTGTGTTAAAATGAATCAGCCACAGTTCCAAAAGTACAATTGCTGTTTTTTTTTATTAAAAATTGAAGTTGACATTCAAAAACGGAAATTATTTATGACTCAACCCAATATACATATATATATATATATATATATATATATATCCCTATCCGCCTTCTGGTATATTATGAATATATCGCATATATGTACATATATATATATATATAATATAAAGCGGAAGGGAGATACTTGCCAATATATATATATATATATATATATATATATATATATATATATATATATATATATATATATATATCAGCATATCCATTACTAAATAAAGGCTTCTACCAAAACTTCCCACTATGTCCGATCTAATGCCTTTTATTCCAGTCCATTTCAATGAATTTTCTTATGTTTTAATTCTATATATTATCTTATGTATATATCTACGGATCTCTTCATGATTCTTTGTATTAGGTATATCCGAAATGAATGTCGTATTTTTCAAAATTAGGTTTTGAGCGTCAGTCGTACTTTGCTCGTCTATACCTGATAACGTGTCTATTGTTAAATCTGTGTTTGTGCACATCTGGACTCTACATTCCGATATTTACAAAACATATTTTGTCCTTGAAATTATTATGGCAGAATTTATACCAACTGAACAATTTATTCGAAATTGTATGTTATATGAGTTTCTTAAAAAAAACTCGGCAACTACAGCCACTAAAAACATTAGTAAAATGGTAGGTGATACATTAGACATCCGCAAATGTCAAAGATGATTCAAAAAATTTCGAACGGAAAATTATGACATTAAGAATAGTCTTGGATGTGGGAGGCAATCAAAGGTGGAAATGATAATGTTCTAGCTGCTGAAATGGAAGCAAATCCTACCATGACTATTCATCAGCTTGCCGAGAGATTAAATTACACCTATACAACAGTGCAAAGACACATTAAGAAGATTGAAAAGATCTGGAGACAAGGCGTATGGGTTCCGCACGCACTGAGCGAAGAGAACAAATCAGTGCGCGCCCGCATATCCCAGGAACATTTGGATTTTGAAGCCGAATCGTCTTTTCTTGATCATTTGGTAACTGGACCGATAAATGGGTGTTATATGAAAACAATCGTCGTAGACGACAGTTTTCATATGACGACAGTTATCTAAAGGCCAAAAATAGCAAAACCCACCCCGAAACCCGGACTAACTGTAAAAAATGTTTTTTGTCTGCATGGTGGGACTGCAGAGGAATCATCTATTATGAAACACTTAAACCCGGTCAAACAATAATGGTAAGTTTCTATTGCGATCAGCTGGATCATTTGCACAAGGAATTGAAAAAAAGGGGTGCACTTGTCAATAGAAGTCGGATAGTTTTGCAACATGACAATGTGCGCCCCCACACGGCGAAATTGACGTTGAATAAAATCAAGGAACTTGGCTGGAAGGTTTTAGTCCATCCACCTTATTCTCCAGACCTTGCTCCATCAGATTACCATTTATTTCGTTCGATGCAACATTTTCTTGATGGAAAAAATTTAAAAATGTAGACGATGTAAAAAAGGAACTCTCCGATTATTTTAATTCAAAGTCTCCAGAATTTTATAAAAATTGAATAAAAAAATTGGCAGAGAAATGAGATAAGGTCATATCCTTGGAAAGAAATTATATTTTAAATGATTAAATTAAATCTAAAAGTTTTAGAATGATCTTTTTGTTTCATTAAAAATATGACATTCATTTCAGATACACCTAATATATATGTAAGTTTTCAATCAATATTTTCTCTTATTTATCGATGGCCTACTGTTCTCACTATATGACCGACTCATTTCCATTTCAAACACTTCACTCTAACTATAATTTCCGTAACTTTTATTTTCTTTCTGATCCATTCGATTCTCTTTCTATCTATGCATGTAATTCTTAACATACATCTATCCATTCTTGTTTATATTGTCTAGAACCACTGAATTATTCTAGTATTAAGACCTATTTTTAATTTCCATAAGATAGAATGTATTATTCAAACACTTTTTCTTTTAAACATAGATGGATATCGAATTTCATAATATGCGAATTTCTTCCGATTTAGCACCATCCAATTTTTATCCTCCTGTTCACTTTATTAATAAATGTTTATTTAGTGTTAATGGATTGTCTCAGACGTACATAGTTCTCAATTTCTTCTATATATATTTCTTTTAGTCCAATTCTTCGATCTGAAAATTAATTGAAAATTATTTTTTTCTTTCTGAGATTTATCATAAGACCAGTTTTTGACTTGTTTTATCTAATTCTTCTATTCTTTTTTCAAGTTCATCTGTACTTATTAAGAAAATAATAGTCATTAGTAAATTTTATGCACCTGAACATCTTTCATTTATTTTTATTCCTTCATATTCCCAGTTCAATATTTTAAACACTTCATCTAACACTAGTGCAAATAGTTTTAGTGTAAATATATATACACTGACGCACACAAGTCATGGCACACATGGGTAACATAAGCAATTTATTGATATAATTCAATGAAGTCACTAAATTAAAAAAATATATATTCAATTGAAAATAAATATAATGAATATTATATAATGAATAAATTTAATGAATATTATATTTATTTTCATTTAAATATTTTTTTTCATTTAACGACTTCATTGAATTATATCAATAAATTGCTTATGTTACCCATATGTGCCATGACTTACGTGCTAGAGTGTATATATATATATATATATATATATATATATATATATATATATACATATATATATATATATATATATATATGGGTTATCCAAATGTGACGCCTAGTTTTGTGTTTTAATAAAAATAATCTATACACATGTTTCTTTTTATTAAAACACAAATCAAGGCGTCATATTTGGATAACTCTATATAATTAGCGAACAAGAAAAAGTGAAAATATTTCGAGAAAACATTTAATAAGAGCCAATAACATTTGGATAGAATTTTCCGCAGTCGAAAATGTGTGTATTAAATAAAAGTGTACTGAAAAATCTTTTTATAAAAATAATGAAGAAAAATAATTAACGAAGTTACAGATAATTAATTCAATGTAAAGTTGCTAACAAACTGTTATAAAATCCAATGGGTTAACTATTAAGTATTAATTGTTTAGATATAATATTGTAAGTTACTAAAAATACTTGTATATGACCACTTTTTCCATTATAAATATATTAGATATTAACGATCGTTTGTAAATAATAATTATTTTAAAAAAATATTCTAAATTGCTAATATTCAATGTAATTTATAAAATGTATATTCACATTATAATATCAATACAATAAATCGAAACAAAAAAATCACTACTTTATAAAATCATTACAATGTATAAAGATTTTTTTCTTTTCTTTATATATATATATATATATATATATATATATATATATATATATATATGTGTGTGTGTGTGTGTGTGTTTATCAACTTTTGCCTCAAGCAATAAAATATTACAATTAACTAAAACTTCTATATATAATATTACAATTAATTTCATAGCTTGTTGACAATGACATAATAAATTCTTAATATGTTTATTTATTCTAGTGTTTAATTATTTATGATAGATATTCATAATAATTACTTGTTTATTTATTAGTAAACAAGTATTTATTACACACACAAGTAAAAAAATGACAAGTTAAAAAATAACTCTTATGTATTAAGTTGACATTTGCAAAATGAACTTCATATAATGTTTTGATATGTTGAATTTATCAAATAATATATTTTGTACACAACGTATTGCAAAAGTAAAGTAATAAGCAGTATTAATTAAATATCTCTTTTTTTATACCTGGTTTCTTGGAAACTGACACATTTTTATTCATTGGTTAATTATTTTGTTGAATTTTTTGAACGTACATGAATTTTAAATTACAAATACATTACAAATACTTTCACTGTCTTTATTATAATTTTTTGTTTCTTTTTTCAGAAAAAATGTAACCAATTTCAAAAACTACACTTAATCTCTAGTTTTTTTAACTTCAAAAGACAATTTTGTTGTACTACTTTTGTCATTTTATTTCAATGGTCATATAGTACAACATTCTTCGTTTTTAACAAACAAGATAATTTAATTTTGTACTCGTAAAAATTTAGCTATATATTATATAGTATAAACAATTGTATTTATTAATGTTGCAATTTTTGATACCATTTACCACAATTAAATTAAAAAATAGTAGTTGAATTATTTTATCGTTGTGTATTTATTATATAGGGTTTTCCAATAAAAGATTCAGAAATTGAAATGAAAATAAAACAAAAAGTATGTAATTAATTAGTTATTTTTAAGCATATTCTATGGAATTAATGATGATTAATAATTAATAAACGTTCAATGTATATTTCTAATGCTTCTGTTGTTTGTGGTTTATCAGCACAAATCAATGATTTCACATAACCTCATAGAAAATAATCCAATGGAATTAGATCACATGATCTCAATTTCTGAATATTTCAATTGATGAGTCCATTTCGTGAAATAATGGACTCATTAAACTTTTGTTTCAATAAGTCTATTGAATTTTTTACAATTTCTAGGCGTTTTTGAAGTGTTCGACGTTCCATGATAATTTGCCAAACAATACAGAGTTGAAATGTTAAAATGATCTTTAAAAAAATCAAACATGGTTGCCACCAGCTGTCAAAGTTCTGACATTCTTATTGAAAACCCCTGTATAGTACTCTGGTTCAATTATTAAATTATTATTGAACATCATAATTTCAATATCATAATTTCTCTTACATATCTTTAATCACCACACAGACAATACGTGTTTAAATTCTAAAATGAAAAAATACTTTTCTGAAAAAATACAGAAAAGCAATCCCTAAGTTGTAGATATCTTTGCTTTTTATTTAACTTACAGAAATAATATATGTATACTTTAATTAAAGTTAAATAGCAATCGAATCATTACAACAGACAAGTGAATTGTTTAAGCCTAAGTTACCATTTACGTATATATATATATATATTAGGTTGGCAAATATCTCCCTTCCGCCTTCTGGTCTTTTGAATTTCGCAGCTATGTACAAAAAAAAAAAAAAAAAAAAAGTGGAAGGGAGATAATTGCCAACCTAATATATATATATATATATATATATAAATATATATATATATATATATATATAAATATATATATATATATATAAATATATATATATATATATATATATATATATATATATATATATATATATATATAGCTTACTGTATTCGTTTACTTAGTGGTTTTAGTTTATGTATATATATTAGTAAATTTATGAATTCAGATCTATGAAAATTATTCAAAAAATTCGTCGATGTTACTATTAAGTTTCTGATTATAATTCTCTAAAGAACAACATTGAAATTGGAACCATTCTATAAGTAAACATAAACAAATTATTTATTGAAATCGAAAGTTATGCTGGAGGAATAATAGATATATTACTAAAGCAATAAATATTTAAATAACTTGTCCATTTCAGGTTTTTTTGTATCTCTAAACTCATAAATATTTTCAAACGCCTACGTCTAAATTCATATACATGTTCTTATATATATATATATATATATATATATATATATATATATATATATATATATATATATATACATGTAGATACACGTATATCAGCAGCAGCTTATTTCTGTCCACTGCTAAAGAAAAACTTCTCTCAGGACTTATTATTTTATGCAATCCAATTTCTTTCTCTTCCATTTCACTTCGATAAATTTTCATAAATCTCTATTCTGTTTATACATGGATATCTTTTTGTGTCTTTTTTGATATATCTAAGTTCCCAATCAATTATGAACTATCTTATACATCGATGGTCTCTTTTTTAATTTTTTACTAGATGACTAATCTATTTCCATTATAAATTATTCACTCTTAATATAACATCTGTAACTTTGGTTTCTTTTTCAATTCACTCACTTCTCTTTTTATATCTAAATGTTATTCCCAACATACATCTTCCCATGCTTCTTTATAATATCTGGAGTCACTAAATTAGTTTGAACCTTGTTTTACATTTCACTAAGCACGTGTTTTACTTACATCGATAAGAACAGATTCAGTACATTTATTAAACACTTATTTCTTTAGTTCTTCTATATACTTCATTTATAAATGTTTTTTTTATTTTTAAGGATAGATCTAAATGTACGTATTTTTTACTTCTATTTCTACTCCATTTAATTCGATTTTCCGTTGATTTACAAATGTATTATACATTACTTTTATTTTGCTGTATTTCATCATACTATATATATATATATATATATATGCACACATATAATGAGAGCTTATATTAGACCATTGTTGAGCGAAAGTCTTATTAAATGTTACTATTCTCTGGTCTTGAATTATTCTGGCATTCGAAGTCCATGTTTTATTGTCATAGGTGAGAATTGATAGAATGCATTCATCATATATATATATATATATATATATATATATATATATATATATATATATATATATATATATATATATATATATATATATATATATATATATATATATAGGGTCATCCAAATGTGACGCCAAGATTTGTGTTTTATTAAAAAGAAACATGTGTATAGTTTCTTTTTAATAAAAGACAAATTTAGTTGTGACATTTGGATGGCCATACATACATACATACATATATATATATATATATATAAAAATTCATTTTTGTTTTTTTTTAAATATTCGAAATATGAAAATTCATATTTCCGTTCACATGCCCACTCTTTTTCATATACATATTTTCAACGAGATAAATCAGCTATCAATTTCCGTACGTAGAGAAATTGCCAGGAAATTGACATAAAAACAACGTCAAATATAAATGAAAAGCATTCTATCTTTTATAAATTTTGATTGGTATCGAATGAAATGAATTTATAAACGTCTATTGATTAATCGTGTAATAGGTCCTGAATTCCAACCAAAATATTAATTGACATAAATTTATTTTCTTATTTTTTATATATGAAGTAATTTTTTATGTAATGTATTTTAAAAATTCTTAAATATTATCAAATGACAAATACGTTTCTCAATTTTAATCAACTCTTTTACTTTTCTAATATATATATATATATATATATATATATATGGAGGGTGGTTGGGTGGTATATATGTATACTCCCATCTCTTAATTTACGCGGGACTTTTTTACGCGGTATTGATTTACGCGGAACTTTTTATACGCGGTCAGATAGATTTCATTTTATATAATCTTTCATGGAATTTATTATGTATCAGAGTGATGCAAATTCTTACTTGAACGTATAAAAGCGCGATATAAATACATAAAAGGTTGATTGTTTTGAATTACAGTAGCGACAGTGACACCAAATAACATTTATCTATTTTTGTTTTCTAAAACGTCATTATTTTTTTGTTAAGCTATGTGAAATAAATATGTGTTTCTACAACTTTACTAGCTTTCATTTCCAATATTTTTTCTATTGTACTGACAGACTCAATTTACGCGATTTTCATTCGCGTAAAACAAATCCACGTGGAACGGATAGTCTGCGTAAATTTACGGACGGGTGTATATGTATTTCATTCTAATATAAGATATACTGCTCTTTTATTTTTTTCTGTCTGCATACAAACACTTACATAGAAACAATAAATTGCAAAAACCATAAAACACAAATATTCATATAAAATTTTAAATATGTAATATTATGTACTGAACAATAATTGCAATTTGATATAGTTTTGTCGTAATATTATATCTGATATACACTTTGACATCAAAATTTAGACACATGAATATCTATACGAAATAAAATCGAGTTCACAAAAGTCATGAAACAAAGAATGAAATAAAAATATTCGACGTTTATTATGAACATATATATTCTTCTTCTTCTATTTATAACTTTTATGTGATTATACATAGCAGCCAAAATATTGTGATGCTTATACAGTATCTTTAATTCATTTTTTTCTAATAAAGATGATACTGAAAAAAACGTTGGAAGGAGTAAAAAAAATACGCGTTATACATTAAAAAGAAAATAGAACTATAGAAAAAATTGCACACATACGTTAATAAATTTAGACTGGGTTACAATTTTTTCAAATAAAAAATAAAATTTGACGTAGTTGACTTAAACTAAAATCGATGACAGACTGGAAAAATGCAAGGGCCTTGGAAATATATTCAGAAGCCATTAATATTGGACTTTTCCCGGCAATAGACTGATATAAGCTATGATGATGATGATGATGATATATATATATATATATATATATATATATATATATGTGTGTGTGTGTGTGTGTGTGTGTGTGTGAGTGTGTGTATGTGTGTGTTTGTTTGAGAAAGAAAAAAAGGAAAAAAATTGAAACGAGTAATATACCATTTCTTCTTATTTTTTGCTCTATTAAATTATATGTGCATTACTGCTAAAGATATGTCTTTTATAATGACTTAACAAATGTCTTTTATTAATCTAATAAAGAGAACTAAAATCAGCTTTCACATTTTTCTTCAAATATTATTATACTTACCAAAATTACATATAAAATAATCTATTTAATGTTAAAAAATATCAATTACGTATTAATTCAAAAGTATACAAGATACTTAATTTTTTGTATTACGAAGTATAGTAAAAAAAGAAGATGGTCCGTCAATGAAAAAGTGACAATGTTAAATTATCAGTATTTAGCTGGTATATCGAATATAACTAAAATGCTATTTAAAAAGGTGAGAATACTATTTAATTAAATTAAAAAAAAAACATTACGTCACTAATAGTCATAGTTCAACAACTTTGGCCTGTTTTGTATATTCAAAAAGTGAATGTTTTATATACATACATACATATATATATATATATATATATATATATATATATATATACCCTCAAATATTTTAAATATAAATAAATTTGAATAACTTACGTGGTACCATTGTGAATCAGAAGGTTGACAACTATCACAGTATGGCGTGATAGTCAAATCTGATGTAAGAGGCACACTGTAGCTGAAGCAGGTTCCAACACACACACTGTTATCTATTCCTGCGCTTTCGTATCCTGGTTCAGCAACCACTTGTCTTATGGGCGTTGTTTTACACCACGACTGCTTATCAGGATAAAGGACAATATTGTGTACTTTATGCTCACGAGATTGGATCAAAGTGCACAGGACTGAAAGTAGTGACAGCAGCGTATATAAAACACCCATATCTATAACAAAAAACATATTTTACAATTATATATATATATATATATATATATATATATATACATATATATATATATATATATATATATAACATCACATCATAAAGCCTATATCAATCCACTACTGGACGAAAGCCTCAATGAATGTTGCCATTCACTGGTATTTGGTCATATTCACCACGTTGACCAGGCAGATTGAAGATTTTTTTATTCGGGGTTTACTTCCTTTTCGACAGTTATTTTTACAAGATGAGGTTGTCGGCCTTCATACTCAACCCTCGAAAATGAGAGACTCTCCAACTGGGAATCGAACGCAATCTCCCACATGAAACGCGGTGATGCAAACCACTATGCTACCCAGTCGGTATATATATATAAAGGTAAAAATCAGACCGTATATCAACGCTGGATTAGAAAGAATATTATTTTAAACTTCAAGGAAAGTTATTAATGAGCGTTTCTTGAAAGAAAAAAACAGAAGGATTTTAAATAGAAATGGCAAATTGATTGAAAAAAATATATACAATGAAATAACCCAAATTTATAAAATAAAGAGATCTTTAAAAAACAAATCAAGTAGAAAAATATTATAAGCTACAAAAATGCTAATGAAATATCAAAGAGAAATAAAAATAATACAAAAAAAAAAACAAATGCAAAAAAGGTAAAACTATAAGAAAATATATAAAAGAAAATAGTCGGTATGATAGTAACGAATTTGTAAAAAAAATAATAACGAAATAGAAACTATTGAAAAGTTAAACAATATCTCGTAATAGAAAAATATCAAATAATTACGTTAAAATTAGAATATAGAACCAGAATGAATAAAAGATCCATAATAGTCAACAGAACAGATTAATTCTATACCAAATTATATGAATATGTAAATTGAGAAGAATGTAGCGAAAAAAATAATACTTACAAAAAAAATCTTACAAAAAAAATAATAGGAGACAAAAATTGGAAATGTTTTAACTGATGTTTTAACTCGATATTTAGAAAAAAATAAATGGAATCAAATCTTAGTAATTATTATCGATAAAAAAGTATACAATAAAAACTTCCACTTATGACAATATATAAAATATTTTTCAAATTTTTTCGAGACAACTACAAAGTTGACTGGATTTTTATAACCGCGAGAATAAGCAAGATTTTGAAGCATATTTAGAACAAATGATCATATTCAAGTTGTAAGGGAAGTAATTAATAGATACAATGAATATCAAACACTACTCGGTCTTAGATTTATAGATTATGAAACTACCATCGACTAAACCACTAAATAAACGATATTAAATGCAGTAAAGAATCAAGGAATTGAAAGAACATGTATTCAAATTTTAGGAAATATATATAGAAATATTGCAACCCTTCATGCAAGTACATGAAAAAAAGGAATGTTTAAAATTATGAAAAGAATCAAGCAGGGTAATGCAATATCACCAAAATTATTTAGAAAGGCATTAGAAGAAGTATTTAAAACACGAAATTGAGAATTTGATAAATATGTAGATATCAACAGTGAGGTATGTAATCACAAAGGATTTGCTGATGATATTATTGTTTTTTCGACAAATCCAGATGGACTTAAAAAACAAATAAAAAAATTACACAAAAAGTCCAAAAAGTTGTCCTGAGCAAAACAAAAGTAATATACAATAATTATCATATCAGAGAAAGCTCATACTTAAAGAAATGGAAATAGAAAAAGTTGAAAATTATTTTATATCAACACTAAAGGAACATTTAAAGATAAAATGAACAGGAGACTATAAATAGAATAGTCCCAATTCAGATGAAATTCTCAAACTATAAAGTCGGATATTTCTCCACATTTAATATTTATTGATCAATATAACAAATCTGTTATTATTTATGATAATAAAACATGAGTCTTAAATGCTAAAATAATTCAACAGTTCTGAACAACACAAGGGAGCATGAGAAGAAACATATTAGGAGTGACAGTTAAAAATAGAAATAGAAACGAATGGATTAGAACGAAAATCAATTTTATAGGCATTAGAGCCAAAGTGAGAAGTTAAAAATGAAAATGTGCCGGTCATAGAACAGGAAGAGAAGACCATCCAATGATAAGATAAATTATTGATTGGGGACTCAGATACGAGGTCATTTGATAAGTCCGTGTAAATTCCGAAAGATGGCACCAGTGGTGCATATCGAGGTTATTTTTAATTAGTAGCACCTCTTGGAAGAACACACATCAAGTTTCAGCCATATCGGTCTATTCCTTTGTGTTTGACAATCGTTGGAATCAAGGAAATCGAGTGATTGTCAAATAATGGACGAAAAAGAATTTCGCGTGTTGATTAAACACTACTTCATTAAAGGCAATCCGCAGGACTTTAAGCGTCGTTTCATCACTGTAGATGAAACATGGATACATCACTACACTCCTGAGACCAAAGAGCAGTCTAAACAATGGGTTATCAAGGGGGAATCTGCTCCGAAAAAGGCGAAGACAATTCCTTCGGCCGGGAAGGTTATGGCGACTGTCTTTTGGGATTCGCAAGGAATAATCTTTATCGACTATTTGGAAAAGGGTAAAACCATTACAGGTGCATATTATTCATTGTTATTGGATCGTTTGAAAACCGAGTTGCAAGAAAAACGTCCCCGATTAGCCCACAAAAAAGTCCTCTTTCATCACGACAACGCACCAGCTCACACCTCAGCAGTTGTGGCCGCAAAACTAATGGAAATAGGGTTCCAAATCGTTTCACATCCCCCCTATTCTCCAGACTTGGCTCCATCGGACTATTATTTGTTCTCTAATATGAAGAAATGGCTCGCGGGAAAAAGATTTTATTCGAACGAGGAGGTGATTGCAGGAACGAATGACTATTTTATAGACTTGGACAAATCCTATTATTCGGAAGGGATCAACAAACTAGAGCAGCGTTGGATGAAGTGTATAAGCCTAAAAGGAGACTATGTTGAAAAATAAAAACGATTTATTCAAAAAAATGAAGCAGTTTTAATTTTTACACGGACTTATCAAACAACCTCATATATAAAAAACTTTGGAAGAGATCCATGGATAGATATGACAAATATAAGAAAATTTGTCAAAGTAAAATAGAAGATAAAAATATTGGACATTCCAAGTAGCAAGTTTTGGGATAAACCTTCATCCAGTAATGGATAAAGAGGCTGTTACTGACATATATATATATATATATATATATATATATATATATATATATATATATATAATTACAGAAAGGTATAATAAAAAGGTAGTAGATATATTTTTCCTAATTTGTGTTTTGAATTATTTTTTTACATAAACATTAAAAAAGTAATTCAAAAGACAACTTTGAATATTCTCACCTTTAGCAGGAGTATAATTAGATCAGATAATGTGAATATCTGATCTATTCATAGTCTTGCAAAACATTTAAAAATAAATATAATACTTGATTATTATATGCATACTCTAATAATATAACTATAGAAATTTTATCTTAATTAATTTATAAATAATTTATAATATATTGTAAAGTATTTAAATTGTTGATTAGGAGATAATAAATGTATTGGGAAAAGTAAAATGAAATAATATAGTAAATATAGTTAGCTAAGTAATCTTTTCTAGATATAGTAAATATTGAAGTTATTTCAAAATAAAAATTTAATTTTTCTACAAATATATAAATATATTTATATAAATATTTTAACCGAATAAATGAATTTATTATTTGTTTTTTAAATATATATTTTTGGATAATTCGATTAACATTTTTTATATAGAAAACTATATAATATTGCTATTATATAATTTTCTATATAAAAAATACATCATTTATATAAATATGCTAGTATCAAGCAATACAGATAATATATAGGGTCATCCAAATGTGACGCCTAGATTTGTATTTTATTAAAAAGATACTAATGTATAGGTGGTGTATAGGGAAACATGTGTACAATTTCTTTTTAATAAAACACAAATCTAGGCATCACATTTGGATGACTCTATATATTTTCTTTTTCACTATATCGCTTTAATTAATATATTTTTCAAATGAAATGTTTAACATATTCGCAATCTTGTTCATTTTAATGTAAACAGTTAATTAGTACTGTGCAAATACTGAAAATATTATTGAAATTTTATCGTATTTATTTCATGATTAATATCAAAAATGTAGAGAGTCGATTAAAAAAATAGTATTTATTTGAAAAAATAAATAAAATGAAACAATAAAATGGATTACTTATACCCACTCATATATTATTAATGATTAAATAATACATTGATCACTAGTTGTGCTGTTTTAGAATTATGACCAATTGACTTTCACAGAAATAAATTATCACCTCGACACCATAATATATTATCACATAAATATGTCCAATAATTAACTGTTCACTTTATTTGTTTATAAGCTGATGTGCATTTCAATAGTAATTACATTATCGTCAAAACGCTGCTGCATTATAAAATCTAGGAATATCTATTTAAATTTTATAATACAGCACTCTGATATTGATAACACTGCTGTCAAAATGCGCATCAGCTTAAAAATAAATAATCATATTTTGTTGTGTTAATATAATAATTTATTTGCGAAACATTGATTAATTTAATATTTTAGCTCAATTTTTATTTCATTTATAAAATATGTTAGAAAAGCTTCAGAATTAACAAATATATACTAACATAAATGTTTATTAACATTAAAATACTAATATTTTCAAATCATCGAAATAAATTATTTGGTATTGTTTTTAAAAAATCGTTGTATTGATCAAAAGATTCATTGACTGACATTAGTCTTTATCATCTTAATTTTTAAAAATTTATGTATAATATATATCTAAAGTAGAGCTAGAATATCTCTTAGATAACAAAGAAAATTAATAATGGAATCAGGACATTGTGTACTAATATCTAAACAATTTTTAAACATAAATACCTACAATCATAAGTGTGTGAAAATGATAATAGAAACAAAATAATAGTCAGTTTTGTACAAAAAAAAACAACTACTTTAATTGATTATTCATATCCTGATAATTTGGCAATCAATATTAAATGTACATATAGATATACTTCGCTTAATGAAACACTTAAGAAATTGAGAATGTGCTTATACAAATGTGTGAATTCGATACCATCAATGCCTTTTTCATCCATTTCAATCTAACGAATTTTCTCATGTCTTTACCCTATCTACTTCTCTGGGTTTCCAATCAATAATTTCTCTTGTCCATCAGTGGTCATTTTTTCATGATATATAGACAGTCGATTTTCATTCAAAAATGTTCACTTTTGCTTTAATGTCCATAAATTTTATATATATATATATATATCAATATTATCTCCTTCGATTACCTTGCACTTGTTCCATTGTTATGGAAGCTTTTTAATTTCTATTGCAAAAAAATTTGTTGATTGCTTATCAAACCAATTCTGCACAGATTCAGAGACCTCATTATTATTGTACATTTTTTTTGCCTATTAAACATTTCTTTAGGGCCTAAACAAGTGCTAATCAGAAGAATCCAAGTTAAAATTATGTATAGTGAACGAGAATGAACTTTACATTTTACTTGATGGAGAGTTGTCATCGTTTAAACGGCGGTAAAAATACAAGCGTAAAAAACGGCGGTAAAAAATAATCCTAAACAAAATAAATTACATCTTGCCATTTTCATCATTTAGAGCGGATTGCTAACTTCATTTTTTCATTTAATGGATTTGAATAATATTGTGCATTGATACTTTTAGAATTACGAAAAAGTCTATATAAATGACACCCTTTGAAACTCAAAATAAGATATCCGTGATCTTGTCTATCAGTTAAAGTCGACAATTAACGAAAAATGTCCAGAATTGACAAATCACAAAGGCATTTTATTCTAGCAATAACAATCCAAGATCACTTGAAAATTTGTTGCAGATAAGTTGGGATATATTATACATCTGTCATATTTGCCTAATATTGCCCCTTTAGATTACCATTTGCTGCAGACATTTAAAATAATCAATACGGTAAAAAATTTAAATCTTTAGAGGTCATCAGAAATTACCTCGAAATGTTTTTCAGATAAAAACCTGTCATTATCAAAAAAATGGAGAATATATAATTGAATAAAATTATATATTATTTTTAACATGTGAGTTTGATTTTTAACATAAAGTTCGTACGAATTTTTTAATTCAACACCATTATATAGAGTCATCCAAATGTGATGCCTAAATTTATATTTTGTTAAAAAAAACATGTGTATATAGAGTGGTGTATAGAGAAACGTGTATAGCTTTTTTGTTTCTTTTTAATAAAACACAAATCTAGGCGTCACATTTGGATGATCCTATATATTTGACTATAGTTCGTTCTATAATTACTATTACTTCGCATAACTTTTTTCCTGTTTGTAGTAGTAATCAGCAAGTTTATGTTTGAATGTTGCTATTTGCTTCATTTTAATATTTGTTTCACAAAAATCTGTATATTATTTATATTTTTCATAACTCAAAAAAAGAATTTAAAAAAGTCAAAATATACATTCATCGTTATCTGATAATTATAATTTCATGAATATTATGAACAAAATAATTTTAGTTTGTCTCCAACGAATTTTGAATCGTCTATATATATTATTACTCAAATAAAATGACTGACGTCAGTAAAAATATTAGAATAGAGTTGTATCGCATTCAATGTAAATGCCAGATTAAATGCTTATCGGATTAAGCTGCAATGTATAACTGCGTGATAAATACAATTATTTACTAAAGACTGCAAATTATATTTTTTATACTGATAATTCACAAATAGTTTTTCTTTCTTTATTCCCTTTTAAGATCTCGACACTTATAGTAGCGAGCAAACTATTCATACTCCATACTACATGTTTAATACTCGAAAAAATATATAAGTATCAATACTAATGTACCTAATATGTTTTTGTACACACATGCGTATATATCATCATTAGCTACTTTTTGTTCACTGCTGAATGAAAGCCTTCCCCAAAATTTTCTATTTCAACAAATTCAATGCTTAGCTCTTCCAATCCATTCTGACGAATTTCCTTATATTTCTATTCCATCTTCTCATATGTTTCTTCAGGGTTTTTTTTGTCTATCTAGGTTCCCAATCAGTGACTTCCCTTGTCTATTACTACCCTCTTCTTGCTATATGACTAGCCTATTTCCATTTCAGAATTTTCATTTTTTCAATAACATTTGTAACTTTTGTTTTATTTTTCACCTATTCACATCTCTTTCTATCTTTTCGTGTTATTCCCAACATACATTTTTTTTTTACTTCTTTGTATTACCTAGAACCGCTGAATTATTCTGGATTTAAAGACCCATTTTTCACTGCCATAAGTGAGAATAGCTATACATACATACATATACATATATACATACATATATATATATATATATATATATATATATATAGATATATATATATATATATATATATATATATATATACATACATATGTATATATATATATATATGTACGTAAAGTTACTCACAAAATGGAACATATAGCATAAAAATATAAGTACTAGTTAACTATAGGAACTGATTATTTTAAATGAAAAATTCACCACTTTGTAAATCATATACTACTTTACTACAAAAATGAAAAAATAATAAAAACAAGAAATAAAACTATATAATTTAAACAAATTAACTATAATTTATTTATTTACAGAAACACAGAATTGAACATACAAAATTAAAAGAATGCAAAATTAAATAATAAAGAATATATTACAATAGTACTTCTAATGGCTGTCGTTTGCTTTAATAACTCCTTTTGCCTAATTAATGAGATCTACCGGAAAATTCTGTCTTTTAATGTCATCTTAAGTTTTAACACGTATGAATATATTAGTTTGAAACATATATGACTGCCTATTTTTACCATTGCATTTCTACATATGTGCTCTTCTAAATTTACTGAAACAATGGTTTCACCATCACAGTATTAAGTGAGATTCGTTCGCGTAAACATGTCTATTGATAAAGTTCATTTACGGCATTGCATTCTGTATGAATTCCAACAAGGTAGAAATGCTACAGAAGCGTGTAGAAATTTGGTGAACGTTTTCAGTGAGAATACAGTTTCCGACACAATGTGCAAGAAATGGTTGGAAAAATTTGAAGCAGGCAACTTCGACCTTAATGATAAACCACGCTCTGGCAGATCATCTCTGATCGATGCCGATATACTTAGGGTCATTATACAGCAAGATTCATTTTTGACAACATTGAAAATTACGAAAAAGCTCAACTCAACACAATAAACCATTTCTCAACACAGAAACTTGGATTGGTGTGTAAATATTCCAGATGGGTGCCTCATGAGTTAAGTGAAAAAATTTACATGACCGAGTCATCATTTGCACATCTCTACTTGCTTGGAACAAAAACGAACCTTAGACCAGGTGATAACCGGTGATAAAAAATGAATCACGTATGAGAACAAACACGTATGAGAAAAATAGCATACTGTGCGCTCAGACAACCTTACCCCTCCACCTCGAAACCGAATTTGAGCCTTAATAAGAGAATGCTGTGTATATGGTGGGACGTTAAAGGACTAATACACTATGAGCTTCTCAAACCCAAAGAAAGGCTGCATTTTGAAATGTATTGTCGACAAATCTACTGCACTACTACAACGCCAGGCCAGCTGCTGCTTTATCGACTCGCCAGAAAATCGCAGATTTAAACTGGAAAATTTTGTCACATCCGCCATACTCTCCGGACATAACACCATCCGAGTATCATCTGTTTCTCTCTCTGCAAAAATTTTTGGAGAGAAAAAAGTTCAAAAATCATGTCAACAATCAATGTCAGTCAAGCACTGCTTGAATTTTTCGCCTCCAAAGATGAGTCATTTTACAGAAATTAAACTCAAAAATTACTATCATGCTGAGAAGAGGTCATTAGTAACGATAGAAATGATATTGTTCAGTAAATATTAATAAATATTTGACAATGTATTATTTTCTTTTAATTCAAAAACGGACAGAACTTTCCGGTAGGCCTAATATATATATATATATATATATATATATATATATATATATATATATATATATATACATAGTTAGGAATCTAGATATATAAAAATGCCCAAAAAAGACTAATGTAGATATAAAAAAATTCGTTGGAATGGACTGGAAGAGAAAAGCGCTATATTAGTCAAATTCAAAGTTTTGGAAGAGGCCTGTATCCAACGGTAGATAAAAAGAGACTAATGATAATAATGATGATTATATATATATATATATATATATATATATATATATATATATATATATATATATATATATATATATATATATATATATATATATATATATATATATATATATATATATGTATGTATACATTTATAGTGTTTATTTGATACAGTAATATTTACTAATCAGTGAAGCGTGCAGAGATAGCACAAAAATAAAAATCCACCAGTTTCTTGAAGGTGAACAGGTGGCTAACAGATATGATATCAAGTACAACTATCGCATTAAAACTAATTGGTATTAACAGGGCCCCTTACCCGACGTCGAATTGTGCGCAAACGCTCAAAGATAAAAAAATCATTAAAATAAATTATTATGTATTATTTTTATATCGTATATAATTAGATATTATGGATAGCATACTGGTTTTTGACATTTGTTTGACGATTTACTTTGTATCTTTCATGTAAGTAATTATATTGTGTTCTCGAATATATTTAAGAAATTTATAGGAAATAATTATCGCTCGAAATAATAACAAGCTATAAACATATTTTAGTGGAACTAAAATATTCATATTCGTTAACATTTCGAATTCATTCAAATAATAATTACATGAAATAAACTAGATGTTGTTAAATATTTCTGTATATGTGGATCTTAAAGTTTGAGGATTTAACCGATTCTGAACACATAAACAATTCATTACACAATGAACATATTATCCTATACGATATATACTGTAACTTCTTTTTAATCAATTACTAATTGAAGGATATTATAAAAACTTTCTATTTATTTCTTGATCGACTACTCTTCCTTATTACTTTCATAAACTTTCTAACCTCAACCTTTCGTATTTGAAATAATATTATTAAAAAATGTTTATTGATTTATTATTTATATTTCATATATATATATATATATATATATGAATATGTCATAATTTAAATCTTTTTTCGAAAATTAATATCAAGTATAATCATGCTTTAAAATACAAAAAAATACTAAGAAATTTGAAATCTGCATACAATTTTCTTTCGTTGGTTACATTAACTACCATTATATTTAAATAATTAAAAGATTTCAAGTTAACTTTATATATATATATATATATATATATATATATATATATATATATATATATATATATATATATATTGACAGTAGTTTATTCTAAAAGTTATCTATAATAACAATAGATACTAATTTTATGGGAGTGTTATATTTTTTTAATAAATGAAATCTTAACATTATATTATGAACTATATAACTGAATTTGTTATAATCTTACAAGGATTTTTAACGTTATGTATCACAAGGTATAATTACAATATTTGTATCATCCTTAAATAAAAGTATTAGAAATTCAATTTTAATCGACGATAACACGGTTATAGTAAAAAAAATATTTAATATCCTTAACTTCTTGTCATACTACAATATTTATTATAAAATGAGCCATTCAAATTATTCATCGAATAGTCATCGGATTTTTACGTAATTATAAAAGCATATTGTCACTATATTAAGTATTTTTTTCCTAAATGTATTTTGTATGTTAAACTTTGATAAACAAAATTGAATTTTATTGATTGACTTGTTATTTATTTTTGATTGGTGTTTACACTATATTGTCTTTGAAAATATTGAATATTTTTGTACGAACATAAATTAAGTAACAATGGATCTAAAGCAGTTCATAATATTAACATTGAATTTGGCAAAAGAACAAAAAATTATTGTACTATTAAACATTTATATAAAAAAAATCATTCAGATGTTAAAAACCTTTTCAATAAAACCTTGTGAAAAATCAGACACTGTCATTGATAATAACTATTTAGAAGCTACTGTTGAATATCCTTTTAAAACTCTCAAATCCACCACGAAAAACTTAAATAGAATCTAGTATCTCCTCTAATTTCAATTCTGCTGTTGACAAAAAGAAAAATAATGGATTGAAAAGCAAACAAAAATTATATACATTATAATAAGTGAAAAATTTTAAATGGAAATGAACCGATCATATAGCAAAGAGAGAACACCACCGATGAACAACATAATTTATCGATTAGAAATTCAAAAATATAAAAATTCCTAAAAAAAAACACATTAGTAAATAAGATAGATAGAAGAAAATTTGTAGATGTGGAATGGAAGAAAAAAGACATTAGATTCGCTGGAAATAAGATGTTTTAGAAGAGGATTTCGTTTAGTAGTGGATAGAAAAAGAATGATGATGATGATATACATATGTATATGTGTGTGTTTGTGTATATGTATATATATATATATATATATATATAAAGAGAGAGAGAGAGTGTCATCCAAATGTGACTCCTAGATTTGTGTTTTATTAAAAAGAAACATGTGTATAATGTAGTGTATAGGGAAACATGTGTATAGTTTCTTTTTAATAAAAAACAAATCTAGGAATTTCATTTGTATGACCCTATATATTATGTTGTTAAGTATCTCCCTTCCGCTTTTTTTTTTTGTACATAGCCGCGAAATTCAAAAGACAAAAAGGCGGAAGGGAGATATTTGACAACCTAATATTAGGCTGTTCGAAAAATTCCTATGAATTTTAAAGATTAGGTAATGATTTTTTAATATTTATATTTACTTTTTTCAACAATGCAATTATTGATTGTTTTATTGACGATATTTTCTCATCTTCACGATTTAATCTGCCTTAAATTTTCCATTTTTTTTTGCTTAAAAACTTCTCAATATTATTTTTATAATATCGCAAAGATTTAAAATTCTTGTCATTAAAAGAATTATGTAGAAATCTAAATAAATGAAAATTTGAAAGTATAATATTTAGTGAATCGTTGGATAGGATATCTCACATAAGTTACTTAAAACAGAGTTAATTAAAAGTAGAAGCTTTCAATAAACACATTTTATTCGCCTTGTTTTTTTATTAAAGGGTTTAATTTAAAAGTCAATAGTAATAATAAAAAAAATCTTCGATTATAGCTCGTTGTAGGTCAAGTACTTCTATTAAATATTAATTATTTATCTACCATCTTCAAATTGAATATATAATTTTTTCTTAATGAATAGTACAAATTACTATTCTTTAATTGATTTATTTTATTTTTAAGGTAGATGACCTTCAAATAAATTACATAAATGAACCAAAAATGCAATTTTATTCCACTTTTTTATTTTTTTAATTATTTTTTTCTTTACTGAAATTATTCGAGTTGGAAATGGTTTTCCAATAATTATATTAGAAACTTCCCAAAGCATCTTAATTAACTTATCTGTTATAAACTGTAATTAATCGTGCTAGTCTCTAAAATGATAATTATAAATTATCTTCTGATTATTAACATTTTATATGCAATAATTTGTTTCAATATTACTCGACTTTATTTAACTGTATTTCATGAACAAAAATGTCAGCATTTTTTTGTAAAACTTTTATACCTACTTTTAAAATATTATAACTACTATTTTTTTTAAAAGAAACACATCATTGTCGTATTTAAATTCTTTTATTTTTAATTATATACATTATATATATATATATATATATATATATATATACAATGTATATGAAACTTATATAAAATATTAATTTTTAATAAAAATAAAGAACGTACAAAGAATGTGTTAAAAGACATATTTTGAATTCTTTATTATAAATAAGATATTTTTTAATTTATTTTAACAGTCTGTCAAGATTGAAACTCATTAAATGTTATTTTTTAATAGACAGTCATTTAATGAAAGATGACTTGTGCTACAAGGTCAATGTAATATTTAATATATACTTATATACATACATACATATATATATATATATATATATATATATATATATATATATATGTATGTATATATGTATATATTGTATATATAGGTGGTCCAAATTAAACTGAAAGATAGTAAATAGTTAGGAAGTAAATATATATCTAAACCCTTCAGTCTCATTTGATCAATATATATACACACACACACACACACACACACACGACTATATCAATAAATGTTTGTACATTGAAGATAAATGTATTTTTAATACAGTATTAAGTAGTCAAAAAATTCATGTCGCTTTTCAAATTTAAATAAGAACACTTGTGTTTTTTTTTTACTTATAATAACTTTATACATCAAAATATTAACCTGCACGTTGAACTGCCTTTTCCCTTCAAGAAGATAATTTATAAATTCCGTTTTTATAAAGTTCAGAATTTTTGTTTTCAAAAAAATTAAAAAAGTCTACTGATAACACTATCAATAAATTCTTAACCAGAGACAAAATTACCGAAAATCCGATGATAATATATCTGGTAATACGAAGGATGTGGGAGAATTTCGCATTCTGAACTCATTATCTTTCTCTTGTCATTTCTGCAACATATAACAGAACGTTATCTTACAAAAATAAAACTCTGATAATTTACTTGCACTAATTATTTTTATTGTAATGCATTATGCACTCTCTGTAACTGTTCACTGTAAATGTTCAATGTAAAGGTTTGACCAATTTGTAGATATTCATAATAAATAATTCCTCGTAAGGTCCACCAAATACAGAAAAACATTTTCTTAGAATCGATATTACTTTAGGTGTTTGTGGCAAAAGATCATTTGATATAACAAGTGATAACTACGTTTTTAATTGGAGTAAACAATCCATTTTTCGTCACAGATGAAAATTTATTCCAAAAAGTTTTGCAATTTTAGCAATAAAATAGAAGACGCACAAATGTTAAGATACTGTAATTTATTGCCATGAGTTAAAACGTACTGTACCCATTTAATTAATTTCCACCTCTTCTCTACTTTATACAAATGATTCCATATTGTTTTGTTACTTACTTTGAGCTCTTTAGCAACCTGTTGACAAGTTAAAATCGAATTTGTTCAGTCATTGTCTATAATTCTCGATATTTACATTTGATCGTCCGCTTAATCTGGCTTATCGTCTTATAATGATTCACCCCATGAAGTAATTATTTTAAACCACCTCTGGGCCGTTATTGATTTAACTATCCCTTCTCCAAAGACGGTTTAAATTTTTCTTGCAATTTCACCAACGTTAGAACCAAGTTTAAATTCATAAATTAAACGTGCATGTATTACACTATTTCGCACAAACATTTTTAAGAATTAAAATTATATTTTAAATTAACATAAACTCA